>CM065481.1:49718744-50447444 GCA_032873175.1 Leptopilina drosophilae
TACAAGAAATAAACATTTATGTCTGACGGAAATAGACTTTTACTGCTGACAACTAGATACTTTTATTACATTTCGACTGCTGATACAAGAAATTTTCAGTTGATATTTATTTACGTCACTTTTCATTAGAGAAGGTCTATTTTCCACACACACGAATTTTTAGTTCTTGTAGTTTTTAAAAAATAATAAATAAAGGCAAAAATGTAAAATATAAAGTACTAATAGATTGAGACACTAAAAATTAACAGGATCAATCAAACATTTTCTGAATTTATAATTAATGTTTCAGTAACAAAAAAAGTTTAGCCAGAAATTTTATTATGTACTATAATTTCAATATTTAATGTAAATAAATATTTGATAACTGACTTATTGAATATCAATTTAGAGTAATTTATCGCAGTTGAACTAAACACATTTTTATATGGGTGAATTTTCTGAAAGTGACACTTTTAAATTTCAGTTTTTCAATTAATTTTTTTCTTCAATTATATGGGTTTTTCTATTAAAACTACTTAATTTCATACTCAAGAGTAAGATTTTTAGGTTGCGCAAAATTAATTCTTAAAAATATTAAAGTTTTTTTCATTTGAAAAATATTATTGTTGCTCCATTAAATTAATTTTATTTAATTGGCGAGCTTTTCTATTAAAAATTCACGCTAATATCGCGTTCACGAAATCAAAAATAAAATTACACTGCTTAAAAATTAATAATTTGTATATTTTAATACCAAATATATTCAATTAGATGAAAATATAAATGTATTTAAACAATTTGATTTAATGGTAATTTGGGTTAATTTTTTCAAAGCAATGCAGGTAAACACTAAAAACAAAAGAAAAACTATCATATTTCAAGGAAAAGGCTTCGGAGATGAAAAGCTTCGGAGATGAAAAATAAATTTTCTTTCATATTTGTATACATTAGGGCGCAATTAAAATATGTTTTTTAGTAAAACATACAAATCTCACACCCTAATTTTATATTACCATCGAAATATTCGGTTAAATTTACTTCTACATTCAGTTATTTATCAAAAAGGAAGGCTTCGGAGATGAAATTACTTTTTACTCGGAGAAAAATGTAAATTTCGATTATTTAGAACAGCAATAATTTTTCTTCTTTTTCTAGATAAAATATAGGAAAATTTAACGTCAGATTCTCAGCTTTATTTTAATGTGCATTAAAATTTTGTTTAAGATATTTTTAAAGTATAAAATGTCAGTAATCATTGTAAAGTAATTTTAACCTAAAACTGAAGACAAAGTTTAAACATTTTTATCAAAAATAAAAGTGAGGTCTACAAATTTTTAAAATACACATAATGATAGAAAAAACATTGTACTTTCTGACAATATTTTAAAAAAATTTTTGAGAATTTGAAAAAAACCATGAAAATTGAATTTTATTGTAGAAGTCCTATTGGAGACATGTTGAAAAGGCTTCGGAGATGAAAGTAATTTAGTTATTACGTAAATTAAGTTGAATAAAATTATTTAATTTTCTTTTAAAAATGATAAATAAGTGCTAAATTTTCACTATAGAAATTGACAATAATTATTAAAGAGTAGATTTTGTAAAATTAATCGAGACATAAAAAATGTTACTTTCAGAAAATTCACGCATATATCGATTGAGAAAGTAATACTCATAGCAACTACACAATATTACCAGAGTGGAAAATGTTTATTTATTGTTATTTTACTAAAATAATACATCATTTCCAATCGAACATTTTCTCCTTTAATATAAACTGTCAATTTCAAGTTTCGAGTAGTTCATTTATTTTATGAAACCATATATAACATATATGGAGAAGGAACCCTCGCCTGCATCCTGTTTGATAGTGGAGGGAGATTATCTGTAAAACATACTTTCCTATATATCTATATACAACTATCTAAAAGTGCGATAACCCAACGAGACATTCACTCCGCCCTTTGAAAATTGCCTTGAGAGAAAATTGATGGTTGCTCTAGGTTCTGCAAATCACATTTTAGTCCGGGAAACCTTTCTTCAATCTGGACCAAATTTACCTCTGTCGATTAAAATTACGAAAAATAAAACATATTTTCTTCAAATACCAAAACAGTTTGAACTGAAGATATTAAATTTTGTTTTTCTTTCAACTAATCGATATAATTATGATCAATATTTACGGGAATCAAGTTAATTTTTACTTGGATCAAATAAATCTTTACTTTAATCAAGTAAATATTTACTTTAATCAAGTGAATATTTACTTAAATTAAATAAATATTTGCTTTAATCAAATAAATATTATTACACTTTTAATTCGTTTATTAACACAATTTTATATTCTTAGAAAAACTGTGTTTTAATTCCAAAGTTGAATTTAATAAATGGGTTCTGAAACTGACACTTTTGAACTATTTACTATTTTGACTATTTAATTTCATAGTCAAGAGTAAGATTTTTAGGTTGCGCAAAATTAATTCTTAAAAATATTAAAGTTTTTCTCCTTTCAAGAAGATTATTGTTGCTCCATTGTAGATTAATTTTATTTAATTCGCTAATTTTTCTATTAAGAATTTACGGTAATATCGTTCACGAAATCGAAAATAAAATTACACTGCTTAAAAATTAATAATTTGCATATTTTAATACCAAATATAATCAGTTCGATTCAAATATAAATTAATTTAAAGTTTTTTCATTTAATGGTAATTTGGGTTAATTTTTTCAAAGCAATGCAGGTAAATACTAAAAACAAAAGAAAAACTCCTATATTTCAAGCAAAAGGCTTCGGAAACAAAAAATAATTTTTCCTTTACATTTATTTACATAAGGGCACAATTAAAATATGATTTTTTAGTAAAATATACAAATCTCACACGCTCACTTTATATTACCATCGAAATATTCTGTTAAACTTACTTCCACATTCAGTTATTTATTAAAAATGAAGGTTTCGGAGATGAAATTAATTTTTACTCGGAGCAAAATTTAAATTTCGATTATTTATAACAGCATTAATTTTTCTCCTTTTTGTAGATAAAATATAGAAAAATTATACGTCAGATTCTCAGCTTTATTTTAATGTACATTAACATTTTGTTTAAAATGTTTTTAATGTATAAAATATCACTAATCATTTTGAAGTAATTTTAACCTAAAACTGAAGACAAAGTTTAAACAATCTTATCAAAAATAAAAGTGAGGTTTAAAAATGTTTAAAATGCACATTATGATAGAAAAAACATTGTACTTTCTGGCACTGTTTTTAAAAAATTTCTCAGAGTTTGAAAAAACCACAAAAATTTAGTTTTCTTATAGAAGTCCTTATTGGAGACATGTTGAAAAGGCTTCGGAGATGAAAGTAATTTAGTTATTACATAAATTCAGTTGAATAAAATTATTTAATTATCTTTTTAAAATAATAAATAAGTTATAAATTTTCACTATGGAATATGATAATAATTATTAAAGAGTAGATTTTGTAAAATTAAACGAGACATCAAAAATGTCACATTCAGAAGAATCACCTATATATGAAATAAATTAAATAGCAAATTATGTGAAAAATAAAAAATACCCAGTTATGAAAGATAGTGAAATAAATATTGGTGATTCTCCTGAAAGGGATCACTTCACGTGTCTCCAACGTGAGACTCAATATTTGCATTAACTTATTATTGATATTTTGTTGAGTATAAATTTCAAAAAAAATTTATCCATAATCTACGAAACATTATTTATCATTACATAATCTTGTAATGTTAAAATTTGAAGCTTTTCTTAGTAAAAAAATTATTTAATTTTGTCTTTTGGTTTTGGTTAAATATGATACATATTTTTAATTATCTTTAAAATAATTAAAAATTTTGTAATATAGTCTTAATATATATAAATCAAATTGAAGCTTAGAATTTTCCGTTTATTTTTTACTTATATTTAGTTTAAATAAAATAAAAGAAATTTTTTAAATTATTAATTAAAAAATACTGACAATGTGGAGTGAAAAATCCAAATTCATCTCCGAAGTCTCGTTTTTCAGTTAATAACATCATATTTTTAAACTGTTTTTTAATTACACGTAATCTATATATAAATATTTGAAGTTTTAGCTCAAAAAATTTGTTAAATTATGTTTCAATATTTTTAAATTTAATAAAAACGTGAATTTTTTATTTGACAAACTATTCATCTTCGAAGTCTTTTTCAGATTTGGTAAGCGTTATTGTTTTGTTTTTAATTTTTTAATAATTATTTTCAAATACCTAACCCTTGAATTATAAAAAAATTTTCCATTTTATTTAATGTAAAATATTTAAAATGTTTTAAAATATAATACATTAATTAGAAAGTTAGATAAATAACAAAATTATAATTAAAAATAAAATTTTTTTATAGATAATATAATTTTTGAACTTAAAATGATAAATTAAAAAATTCATTACAATTTTTTTTTCGTTCAATATAAAAAAATATATATTAGTTGTTTTCGAAAAGATAAAATAGTTATAAATAAATTATTAAATACACAATTCATTACATTATAAATGAATAATGTTAAAAGTTTAATGAATTAAAAAAATTAAATTTAAAAGAAATTTTTATACAAAACCCCAATATTGATTACAGTATATTTAACCTTCAAAACACTTAATATTATTAATTATATTACAAAAGAATCACCCAAATACTGTTTTTTTTAACAGTTATTAGTTTAGTTTACTAGTCTTTTAATTTGAATCAAATAAATATTTACATTGACCAAATAAATATTTTACATTCATTAAGTAAATTTTTAATTGAATGATACAAATTTTATTTATTCATTTACTTATTTATTTACAAAAACAGCTTATTGTCATTAAATAAACAAAGTATTCGATTTTCTAAATCTTAATTAGTAAAAATGTTTATTAACTTGAATTAGTGACTGACTTTTTGTTTTTTAATTAGTAAATTTCACTAATAAATTAGTAAACATTTTTACTAATTTAAATTTGGAGAGAAATTTGAATTTATCAATGATAGTAATAAATATTGTATCGTCAATAGTTGAGTATCTGTAATCGATTATTTGAATTAACTATATATGTAAATATTATTTATTCATCGCATACATTTTTTCTAACAAAATTTCCTACGAAGCGTTATCTTTTAATTTCCATATTTTTACACTCTAAACTACTGACACAAAATTTAAGTGATATCTGCTTTTAATACAAATTCTGATAAAATGATTCGCAGCTGAAATTTTCTTTTTTTAAAAAAAAGAGATGAAAAAGAAGAAAAAGCGTGAAATTAGTCTGGCGCCTGCAAACTTACGATACAAGTTACACAGAGTTTCACGGCTCCTCGCACTTATCTCAAAATGTATATAGGTATAAGCAATGTCAAACTTTATATATATATATATATATATATATATATATATATAGGTAGAGGTTGCAAACAGTCTGATTAAGTTCTGTGCACGACGTCGTAAAAAACCCTATTGGAGATTGAATTTCTAAAAGAAACTGGTCAAACGCGCAAATCGTGCTTGAAAAAATAAATAAAAGATAAAAAAAACTCTTTCTCACTCTAATTCGCCTGAGAATACATCTGCTGAGAAAATAAAAAGAATAGAAAAAAAGAAGGAAAATAAACTGTTGGAACCATTCCAAATAAAATAATACTCTTAATATATTTTTATAAAAATAATTGTTTCTAGAGAGAAAAAAACCGGAAGAATTCCTTTTCTTCCGTTATTATTACTTTTCTGTGAAAATGGTCTGAAAAACTTATTTTTTTATAAACATTCGAATGAATTAATATAGTTGCGAAAATAATGGGGCGTTTCTGTACAATTTATCTCATTCAGTAGTAAAGAATAGTTTAATTGAAAAAAAATTTAGTATCATAATTTTTGTATTAGTGGTAAAAGATAGTTTTTGTCAGACAAAATGCATTTTAATTAATAATTTAAAAGTGAACTATAATAAACGACAAGTACTTTCATTCATTCTTTTTGTTTATGCATCTGAAGTTTGACTTTTATGTTTGCTTTTGTTTTTCTTTTTTTTGAAATATTGTTTGACAAATCGAAAATATGCAGATATTTTTTATCATTTATAATAAAATAATATTTGAAATCTAAAAATTAGAAAATTAAAAAAATTATGATTAACAAATAAATTTTGTTTTTTACGCTTCTTTATGACAAATTTCGTTTGACTGATCTAAATTATACAACTTTTTTTGCTTTAAAAAGTATTAGAAAATTGTTAATTGTTAAAAAATAAATAAAATAAATTTTCATAAGGAAATAATTTGCATCATTTCTGATTCTTAATTATAATTGCTTTAATAAAATTAAAATATTTTTTAAATAAAGGAAACAAAGTTTATAAATTTAATTTGTCAATTCCAAATTTTAATTCAAAATTAAATTGAAAATTTTTCAATTTTTCAGTAGAAAAAGGAAACAAATTTTACTCAAAAAATGTTCTGTTACATTTATTTTCGAATTTATTTAACTGTAAAATAATTCGGAAACACCAATAACTTTTTTTAAAAATATTTAATTATTATTATTTTTCCACTGGAAAAAAAATTTATAAAAATGTAAGATTCAAATTTTTTTGAAATTAAACAGCTTATAAAAGTATTATCGTTATTTTTATTAAGAATATTGTTACTATTACTTCTTAAAAATATTTTTCATCATTTCAATTTGATTATTATTTTCTAGAATTTTTAATTAAAATTCTTCTCTAAATCAACTATTTTTAATAATTTTTAAAAAGTGTTCTTTTGAGAATTTTCAAATACATTTATTTAAAATTCAATTTTATAAAAATTCGATTATTCGTAAATTCTTCAATTAAATACGCTATATGAAATTTTTTTTAAATTTTCCCCAAAAAATATAGGATCCAAATTATACTAATTATTATTTAAAAAACTATGGAAAACTGGCTATAAAATTAGAATCATTCTATCTCAATGAACTAGTGTAGAAGTAATTCTAAACTTTGGAAACATTCTCTTACACTTTTAGGAAAATTTCTGAAAGTTTGGAAAAATTTACCATATTTGAAAAAATTTCCATGTAACTTCAAATCATTTTGAAAAAATTAAATTAAACTTTTTAAAAAAATTGTTTTTTCAAAATTGACAGTCAAAAGTATAGAAAATTCAATTTTTAAAATATTTTAATTTGCAACTTTGGAAATTATTTAATTTTTTTAATTCAAAATTAAATAAATTATTGAATAGATAAAATAATTTTTCTTATAATTAAATTTTTATAAAGAATTTTATCATCAAATTTTTAAATAATTGAATTCTTTTGACAAAGTTTAATGAAATTTTAAAGAATAATTACATTTTTCGAGAAATTCGATTAAAATTGTAATAAAAATAATTAAAATTCTGTAAATTTATTATTTATGAAAATAATTGAATTCATAAAAAAATTTATTAATTATGAAATTAATTAAATTATTGAGAAGAAATTTATAAAATATTGTTAATAATTGAATTCCTATGCAACTTTTATTATTTATGAAAATAATTTGTAAATGTTTGAGTACCTACAATTTTATTGAAAAATTGAATTTTTTCAGGAAATTTATTAAAATATAAGATATTGAAAATCATTGCAATCAGAAAGATTATTCCAAGTAATTGAATTTTTGAGAAGAATTTTGTTACTTAAAAAGAATAAGTATGATTTTGACGTGAAATTTTTAAAAAATTTTGTACATAATTTAACTTTTTAACGAAGTTAAAGAAATTCAGAAAGAATTTAAATTATTAACATTTTGCAAAAATCTAAGTTCTTTTAAATTTTTACTTAAATTAATTAAAAATTGAAATTTTATAAAATTCCAAATTTTGAAGTTTATCTATATTTATGAAAAGTGTAAACTTAATTCTTTGAAAAGTCTATTAATATTGAAATTATTCAGTAAAATTATTCATTAAATAATTTTAACTTATAAGCAATAGTTATATGACAGTTTTTCAAGATTAAAGTTATCTCCAGAGAAATAGAAAAAATTCAATGTTTTGTATTAGAATTCATATTAGAATAAAAAATTGAATTTTTTCAGTACTTTTAATAGAAATGTTATTTCCTCGAATCCCTGTCTCAGAATATATAATTATTGTGGTTAAAAGAATAATAATCTAAATTCCAATTAATCTTTTATTTTTGTGAAAAAAATTTGACTAAAAATTTTTAAATTCTATTTTTTTAAATTGCAAATTTTTTTTAAAAAGAAGCATGTAACCATTATTATGTAAATACTGTCAGAGGAAAACAGTTTAAATAATTCTGTAAATATAGTAAAAGTCAATTTTAGTCAGAGAAAGACGTTTAGAATGTTAAATTTTGCGATCAGTAGTCGAAGGCAATTAAAGACAGACTTTCAAGTTGGTGAAACCTTTTCACCCCAAAAGGGTGGGTCTGGTCTTGGTTGGACAAAATCACTTCTAGTTCTATTAGCAGTAGTAAATTCCGTTTGAAACTCTGGAAATTAAATTCACTCTGGTTTAATTCTAACTGCAGTAGTGAAATTTGATTTTAGTCAGACAGAATAATAGAGTCTTTTGTAATTCCTTCATCAGTGACAATAGATAAATTGAATTAGATCAAATATTGTATACTGTCATTTTCAGAATGTTATCATTATTATTATTATTTTTTTTTAGTAGTATGTAATATTTAATTTTAATCAGCCAAAAAAGCTTTTCAACTGTTACTCTACATTCTGCAATTTTGAATGTCGATAAAAAAAAGTTAATATAAAATGACACAAATTCGTTCATTAAATAATTAAGTAAAAAAATTTTCTGTCAATGAATTTCCATTTTATATTTTTTTATTTCATAAAGTTTTACTAATAATTAGTAGATCTGTGAGGTAGATTATGTACCTACTTTTATTTCTACTTTGAATTTCATTTTCATTTTAATTTTCACGGATTTTTATTTCTTCTTATTTTCACTTTGACAAATTTTTATTCTCCCATTTATTTTTACTTTTTTCGATTTCTTTTTACATTGTCACTTTGACAGATTTTTATTTTCACTTTCTATCAAAGTAAAAGTGAAAATATAGAAATTTTCTCTAACTTAAAGTGATGATAAAAAGGAGAGTAAAAAAATCTATTAAAGTGACAGTGAAAACCGAATTAAAAATGAAAGTGAAAATAAAAATCCTTCAAAGTGAAAGGAAAGTGAAATTGATTGACAGATTTTTATGTTCACTTTCATTTTCTAAGATTTTTATCTTCATTTTCACTTTGAAAGTTTTTCAACTTCCACTTTCTGTTAAAGTGAAAGTGAAAATAAAAGTGAAAGAGGAATAAATATCTATCAGAACAGAAATGAAAGGAAAAAAATGTAAATATAAACATTCATGAAAATAAAAACGAAGATGGAAGAAAAATTTTTTAAAATGAAAATAAATACAACAGTTAAAGTGAATGTTAAAGTGAAAGTAAAAATGAGAGTCAAAGAAAAGTGAATTAATGGAGTCATAAATTGAATTAATGAAAAGAATGTCTTTTCCTGATCAATTTTATTAAATATTAAACATATGTTTTGTTTTTAAATTGTAGTTTATTGAAATTAGAAGTTTTAAAAGATTTAATAATGTTTTAAATTAAAAAAATTAACATTCTCAATTTATGTATTTATAATTTTTAATTCTTTGTTGATAAAATTTATTTCTCCAATTTAACAAAAATAATTTATAAATATTATATGGTATTATCACTCGGTTGTTTGAAATATTTACTACACTGAAAAAAAAATTTATTTGACTCAAATAATCGATTATTTGACTATTATCAAATAAATATTTACTTGAATCAAATAATAATTTTTATTTCAATCAAATAAATTGGATTTGAATCAAATATTTCAGTATTTGAAGCAAATACTATTTAATTGATTCAAATACAATTTATTTGATTCAAGTAAATACTTATTTGATAATAGTCAAATAATCGGTAATTTGAATTAAATAAATTTTTTTTCAGTGTAAACACTGAATTTAACTATCATTCCGAGTTAGGTGTGAAAAAAAATAATTTATGATATAATAAAAAACCACCAATTATAATTTAGTTGAGTTAAAAAAATGTATATTTGTCTCAAATTCCACTCATGGTTATTTGTTTGTTTTGAATAAAAATTTGATTTCGATATAAATAAAACTTTTTATTTAAATCAAATAAAATTTATTTCAGACAAATAAAAAGTAAAATTGCCTCGGAATCAAATACATCCTTTTAATATTTATTTATAATTATTTATTTACATTACCTATACATTTATCTTTTTAACACCCTTTTTTCGAAACAAATTTTACTTTTTAAAAATTTCATAACAAAATCTTAAATTGCTTACTAGAAACAAATTCAAATGTGAACAATATTTCCTTGTATAAAAATAAATCTTCATAAAATTGTTGACAGTAGAGTAAAAAAAATAAATATTTTCCCATTTTTATCCCGCCGAAAAAAGTAAAATTGTAAATATTTCCAAAAAAGGAAAAAATCCACTATTTCATAATTTAAAATGAGTTTCAAGCGGAGTTATTCCTTTTTATAGCGCAGTATTTATGCAATGTATATTATCGTATATAATGTGTATATGTTAGGTAACAAATCTACAAATTTACCTCACTTCTGTGACCTCTGAGGTTATAATTCGCTCTGAGGGGAAGTTCTGTTGCTCTAGTGCGACAATGCGAGGTAGTAAATGTTACTCCCACCAATCCTCGGGCATTACCCGTAGCCAGCCATCCTTCTTGATAGTAATTAGTCCGATTCAGCTTCCATCCTTCGTCCTGAACAAACAAAATAAATTAATTAATTAACTGAAAGAAAGAATCCGAAAAAACTTTTTATTTACAAATATTTGCTCTTTACCTAGGGAGGAAAATTTGTTTGCCTTGAGACTAATTTTCGATTCTCTTTTTTTTCTCTCTAACGAAAAAAATGTTACACTGTAAAAAAAATTTATTCGATTCAATTAATTAGAATTATTTGTAAAATTCGATTTTGAAAAATAACTATTTGGTTCAAATATTTTTTGATTGGTGTTGAAAAATATTTATATCATTTAAATTATCTTAATTAGATTTGTTTAAAATTTAAAAATCGGAAATAAGTCAGGCATTTTATGCCCAACCGGGAATTTTTTCATCAACGTAAAAAATGTTTTATTATTTTAATTTGTTTTTAAAAAATCGCTTTTTAAATTAATATTTGTAGATATTTATACTGTTCTCTAAATTTATTCTCTTCTATCGAATTGATAGAAATTTTGTGAAATTCAACTCAGGGTGTCTACTATTTTCATTCAACAAAATTCCCGGTTTTTCCCGGTTATGGACAAATTTTTTCCCGGTTTTCTTTTCTCATAAAATTTAAATTTAAATTTGATTTCGAACATAAATAAATAATAATTTTAAATGAAAATTTGGAAAATAATATTTTCAATTTTTTAAAAATAATCTTGTTTTTTTATAATTATAATTGGAAATTTTCTTTTTTAAGTTTATTACAATTCTATTGATAATAATTGAACTTCTGCAAAGAATTTTACTATTTACAAAAATAATTGAAATCCTTCCAAAGAATGATATTATTTATGAAAATAATTTAATTCCTGTGAAGAATTTTATTACAATTTAAAAAAAAGCAGTGAAAATTAATTATTTACTTAATAAGTAATAAACATTAAATTTGCTTAAGAAATGATAAATATCATTTATTTGAACATTCAGAAATTTGAAATTATAAAAATTTAAGAGAAGTTCAATAATTATAAAGTTGAATAATAATAGAATAATATAATTTTTAGAAAAAAAAAAACATTGATTTAAAACTTTAAGAGGGACTTTATATTTTAAAAATAAAATTATAATTACGGTCACTAACATTATTTTCGAAAAATTTAAATAAAATTCTTTCAAAGAGTTAAATTATTTAAAAAAAACAGTAAAGAAATTTCAATTGTTTCAAAAATTTTCAATTATTTGTTTAGAAAAATTAAATTATCTTGAAACAATCGAATTGAAAAATTTCAACAATTTTATTTTTCAGAATTAAAAAAAAAAATTTGCGAGAATTCAATTTTAATAACAAATTTGAAGTGCATATGTTTTTTTTAAATTAACTAATAAAAATTTTAATTATCAATCTTTGCACTAAGAAACATGAACTCATTAAAATGTGACTATAAAATCCAATTCCTAATTATTAAATTAAAATACTTTGAAAATTTTATTTGTTAAAAAGTTTTTAAAGAAATTCTTTAACAAATTCAATTACATATTTTCAGTTAAATTTTACAATATTTCCATTAACTCCATAATTTTTTAAAATTTATTTACATAACCTGTTTGAATTAGTGTATGACTTTTACTATCAAATTAATTTTTTTTAACTAATTCAAAGTTAGAGAAAAGTATAAATATCTATAAAAATTGAAATAAAAAGTAAATTTTTTAAATACAAATTAAAATAATAAAACTTTTTTTAAATTGGGTGAAAAAATTCCCGTTTTTGTATAAAAATCCCGGTTTTTCCCGGTTAAATTAAATTCCCGGTTATTTCTCGGTTTTCCCGGATTTCCCGGTTAGTAAACACCCTGACAACTTAAAAAAATAAATTTTTTAAAGAATTTCAATTTCAAGAATTTAACAAACAGAATTTTCAAAGTATTTTAATTTATCAATTTGATAAATAATTAAATTTTATAAAGAGTCACATTCTAATGTATTCGTGTTTCTCAGTGCGAAGATTAATATTTAAAATTTTTATTAGTTAATTTAAAAATAGATACACACTTAAATTTTTTTTAATAAAATTCAGTTTTCGACAGCTTTTTTTTAAATTCTGCAAAACAAGATTTTTGAAATTTTTCAATTCTATTGTTTCAAAATAATTTAATTTTTCTAAACAAATAATTGAAATTTCTTTACATTTTATTAAAAATAATGAAATTCTTTTGAAGAATTTTATTTACATTTTTTGAAAACAATCAAGGGATAACTATCAAATTAGGGACTGTGATTACAATTATCTTTTTAAAATACAAAGTCCTTCTTAAAATTTTAAATCAATTTTTCGCTTCTAAAAATTATATTATTATTTAATAATTATAATTAATGAACTTCTCTTAAATTTTTATAATTTTAAATTTCTGAATGCTCAAATAAATGATATTTACTTTTTTCTTGAGTGTATTAAATTTTTATTATTTATTAAGTAAATAATTAATTATTACTACCTATTATTGTCAAAATTTTTAATAAAATTCTTCACAAAAATTGAATTATTTTTATAAATAATGGCCTTCTTTGGAAGGATTCAATTACTTTTATAAATAGTAGAATTCTTTTCAGAAATTTAATTAATATTATCAATATAATTTTAATACAATTGAAAAATCAAATTTTTAATTATAATTATAGGGAAACAAAATTATTTTTAAAAACTGAAAAAATTCTTTGTTTAATTCTATTATTTTCCAAATTTTCAATTAAAATTATTAAAAAAACATTTTTTTCAACAAATTTAAAGAAACTTGGCAAAAAGAATTTAATTATTCATAAAATGTCTAATAAAAATTTTTGAAAGCCATTTGTAGATTTATTTATGTCTGATTTCAAATAAATTGAAAGTTGATGAGAAATAAAACCAGGCAAAATTATTTTTAAAAGTAATGTTTTTGTTAAAAAAATGTTTAAATATAGAAAAAAAATTCCTTTTTTTTGTCGATGAATATTCGTATGTTGAAAATAAAATGTAAAAATAATTGTTTGTTTGATCTCTAAATCTAAATAACTTAAATTAGAGTAATAAAAAACAAAATAGAGTAATAGAAAATCAAATTTAGCCGATTCAGTTTTAGAGAGCATTTAATTGGACCAATTAAATTTTATGTGATCAAAATAAATTTTTTTTATATACACCTACTGTAAAAAAATCGCAAATATCTAAAAGTCAAATATATAGAGTAATATATTTTTAGCTTAAAATTTGTTTTTACATATGAATATTGATTTTTTCATCCCCTCAAAAAGTATATTGAATAAAAGTCACTTTTCTCAATCTTGGTATTATATTTAACTTCTTTTCATAAATATTATGAAATAAAGATGCCTTCTTACCATTACAAAGACTTTTATATCATTATTTAAGTTGATTGTTATAAAGATTTTGATAAATTGATATTTCTGAATTACGTGTATTATGTCCGGATCTTTATATAAACATTATTATGTAATGCCTAACATGTACAATATATATTTTCCTAATAGAGTTATTACACAAAGATGCAACACATTTCTTCTCTGTAGCCAGTATATATGTAATGTGGAGTGTAATTTCATTTGTGAAAAGAGCTTTAATCTTCAAATCCAACTTCAATTCTTGGCTTACTTTTTATAAGGATTCTCGAGACCTCTACAAATTGTATATATATTTATAATAATAATAATTTATCTGGAATACTTTGCGTATAATAAAAATTGACAAAAGGGTAAAGACCTTTCTTTTATTTATCCTTTATTTATTTACTAATTTAAAAATTTATTTATTTTTGTCTACACTGAAAAAAAATTTATTTGATTCAAATACCTGATTATTTGACTATAATCAAATAAATATTTACTTGAATCAAATAATTTTTATTTGAATCAATTAAATATTATTTGTTTCAAATACTGAACTATTTGATTCAAATACAATTTATTTGATTGAAATAAAAATTATTATTTGATTCAAGTAAATATTTATTTGATTGAAATAAAAATTATTATTTGATTCAAGTAAATATTTATTTGATTCAAGTAAATATTTATTTGATAATAGTCAAATAATCGGTTATTTGAATCAAATAAAATTTTTTTTTAGTGTAATAATTGAACACAAACAGATTCCAAATTGATACCCAATTATTGGGATTCAAATTTTATACTTTTAGGAAAACTGAGCTGTGGTAGTGACTTTTTAAATATAATTAAACTTTATGCCAAAAAAATTTTAATTTTAAAAATAATACAGAAATACAAGAATTTGGAGCAACAGAAATTTGTTTCTAATGTAAATTTTATCGTCGATTTAGAGACCACCGTCAGCTTTTTTTACTACAGGTCACGGTTTTAGAAAAGGGGAGAGAACAACTTACAAAAACATTTTTTATAAATACTATTTTTTTAAGCATAAAAATAACAAAATATTTTATAAAGATACTTTTTTTAATTTTCTTGACTGTTTTCTGTCCCTTGCAGATTTTTGAAAAAATATTAATAAATGACTACTGACTGGAACGTTTAAAAAAAATTTTAAAAGTGTGTTTTAACAAGCATCGAAATCACTGTAGGGTGAAATAAAAGAAAAATTTTTTGTTAAAAAATTACAAAATGGAGGCGTTTTTTCAAATTTAGCCAATTTATAATATGGCAAGAAAATTACATTCGTAACTCTACAGTGGTTTTGATCTTGATTAAAATTCACTTTTTAAATTTTTTTCAAACGTTCAAGTGAGAAATGCCGAAAAATTAAAAACAATTTTTTGGATAATATATTTTCTGATGAAAATAAATGTGGAAAAATTTATTTAGACATCTCCTTTTCTTCTTAAAAAAATGGCATTAAAAAATGTTTTTTTTCTTTTTTAAGGTTTAAAGCAAATATCCTGTCAATTTTTAAAATTTTTCCGATATTTTGGATCCGACATTTTTAAATTTGGTCGAATTTAGTCTGTAGAAGAATATGCTAAGATTTCTTGCTTTTTTGCAATCAAAAGTTGGTCGGAATTTGTAAACCTCTGTACTTAATAATTTAGAAATATTTTTATAAAATTTTAACAACTACGATTTCATTCTTTGTAGAAAAATTTATTCTATATTCTTTTTTCGGTATATAGAGGTGTGTGAGTAAGTTAAATTCTCCAACAAAAAATAAAGACATTTTAAATATAATTGTATATATGGCCAACATCGCGAAAAACGAAACTTTTGTAACGTAACAGTCTTTTTAAAATGTTCATAACTTTTAAATAATAAATTCTAAAAATTTTATTTTCATAAGCAATATTGGTGAAAACAATATATTTTCAGATGCATCCAAATAAAATTTATTAATTTCTTGTTATTTAAAAGTTACGGACAAAACAAAAAGATTGTTACGTTACATGCTTCGCGATGTTGACCATATGTTAAAAAATTCAGTAATCCTTTGAAAACAGCACATTTTTTATGCACCGAAAAGCAATTTTTTTCATTATTCTTTAGCGTACAGCTTGCAAAAAGAACGAAAAAACTGTTTATTTTAAAAGAATTAAAAATTTTTTAAATAAAAAAATATATTGAAATAATTTTTGTTTTCAACATAAAACGCAGAATTTGTATTTTAAAATTTTAACTTTTTTTCACTTTTTTAAATTTTATTCTTTTATAAAAAATATAAATATAAAAAATATAAATATTAAAAAAAAAAAATTTTATAAAAGAATAAAATTTGAAAAAGTGAAAAAAAGTTTAAACAGAAACAGAAGACTGAAAAAAAAACAAAACAGAAACCCTGATTAACAAATTTTATTTAATTCCCAGTGATTTTCATCTTTTTCTGTCGCCATATTGGATCCGCCATTTTGAATTTTTTAATACAAATATCGCATTCGTAATCAGCAATACCAAAAACATTGAAATTAGATTATTATTTTTTTCCAAACAATTTATTTTCAATTGCAGTATTTATTTAAAAATAACAATTTTTTAAAGTAATAAAAAAATAAAATTGGGTCAGAATTCGTGAAATTTTCCCGAAAAATAAAAAGTATTTTTTTAAAACCTAAATTCGGAAAAAAATTTCTATTTGGCCTTAGGAATGTGTTTAGTAAAAAAACAGAAATAAAAATATTTTTTTGTAAAATTTATTTCAAAATGAATTTTTTTGCAACTTTTTAAACAAAATTTTATTTCTCCTAAATGAATGAATCGATTTAAATCTAAACGAATTTTGATTTCTTATAGTTTTAATTCTATATTGAAATTTTTTCAAAGTTTTTACAGGCGCAGAACATTACAAAAAATAATTTGTTTATAAAATATTTATTAAAGAAATATATTAAAAAAAAACTCTTTATAAAGTCTCTAATTCTGAACGAAAGTATATTTTATCCCCTCTATATAGGAATATATAGATTCATTCATTGATTGATTCATTTAAATAGCTTCATTTATTTAGAAAAAATAAAATTTTGTTTAAAAAGTTGCAAAAAAAATTCATTTTGCAATAACTTTTATCAAAAAATATTTTGATTTCTGTTTTTTGGTAAACACATTCCTAAGGCCAAATAGAAATGTTTTTTCAAAATTTCGATTTAAAAATAATACTTTTTATTGTTCAGCATTAAAATTTACAGATTTCTTTCATTCGGATCAAAATCCTTGTATTACTGTGTAAATAGTTTAATAAAATTCTAATAATAACAATTGTTTAGGAAATTTTTACAAATTACTCTCTAAATGTAAATGAATTAAAATTTTAACTTATCAGTGACTTACTTGACAAAATTTACTGATTCGTTCGTTAAGAAACTATTCTGCTGATATATCAGTCCAATAATTGATTTAAAAGCAAAAAATCAGTTACTGATTTACATCAGTTTAAATAAAAAATTTACGTGATTCGTGTGATAAAAAAATTTTGCTACTAATAATTCAGACAATTTTAACTGATTTAAAAGCTAAAATTCAGTTAATGATTTAAATCAGTAATAAAATTTTAACGATTTTAGATTTAGAGAGTATAAGGAAAAAGTCAGTAACTATACGCTCTAAATTTGAATTAGTTAAAATATTTACTAATTGGAATTAGTTAAAATATTTACTAATTGGAATTAGTTAAAATATTTACTAATTGGAATTAGTTAAAATATTTACTAATTGGAATTAGTTAAAATATTTACTAATTGGAATTAGTTAAAATATTTACTAATTGGAATTAGTTAAAATATTTACTAATTGGAATTAGTTAAAATATTTACTAATTTGAATTAGTTAAAATATTTACTAATTGGAATTAGTTAAAATATTTGGAATTAGTTAAAATATTTACTAATTAGAATTAGTTAAAATATTTACTAATTGGAATTAGTTAAAATATTTGGAATTAGTTAAAATATTTACTAATTGGAATTACTTAAAATATTTACTAATTGGAATTAGTTAAAATATTTACTAATTGGAATTAGTTAAAATATTTGGAATTAGTTAAAATATTTACTAATTGGAATTAGTTAAAATATTTACTAATTGAAATTAGTTAAAATATTTACTAATTGGAATTAAAGTTAAAATATTCACTAATTGGAATTAAAGTTAAAATATTCACTAATTGGAATTAAAGTTAAAATATTCATTAATTGGAATCAGTGACTAACTTTTTGCTTTTGAATTAGTAAATTTGACTAATTAATAGTAATTTCTGTTAATTTTATAGTAAAATATACTAATTCGAAAGCAAAATGCCACTCAATAATTCAAATTAGTAAACATTTTTGCTAAATTAAATTTAAAGAGTAGAGTACACATTATTTACTTTGTTACAGATAACACATGATAAACAAAAAGCCATAAAACATTGATGAGTTTGTATATCTTTTCTTCTACTTGAATAAAAACTACTCGACAGCAATGGAAAAACGAAGGTAATAATAGAAATTTTTTCACGCGCAGTATACATGGAATTCATCAGAATAGAGTCAGGATTATATGTAGCGTTATTATCCACGTTGCATGTATAGAATATTCTAAAACTCATCTCATTCCTGTATATATGAAGGCCAAAGTCGCCATTCTCGCCATTCGCCACTTTTCGCATTATTAAAGTCGCGCACTATTTTTTTCCCCCTTTTTTACTTTCATTTCAGAATTATGTAATCCATAAAAAAAGGCAATACTTACATTTACGCATTCACTCTCGGTAATTAAATGTGCATTTTATTGTAGAAAAGCATTATCTTTCGCTTTTTTGTTAATTTACTTTTTCTCTGCATTCTTTTTTCTCAGTTTAACTATCAATTATATGAGTGCAATCATTTATCAACATAGGTGTGACGGACCGTTATTTTCTTTTTTTCTTCTCTTTCTCTCTTTCTCTGTTTAGCGTCTCTATATGTATGTAGGTATATAGGGAAAAAATTGAAGATAATTAGTACGAAGGGAAACTGAATTGGGGTTGAACTTTTAAGATAAATTATAATCAAAGGAAAAAAAGGTTAACTTGTGATTAATGAATTTTTCTTCCCCGAGTTATACCTACTTGATTTTAGAAAAAATTGAAAACTCGATTTATATTTAATTGTTTCTATATTTTTGGTATATGAAAATATATTACATTTTTATAAAAATTTCATTTTATAGTTGACGCAAAAAATGTTATTTTCTTCTTTGGTTTACAGGCAGAATTTAAATCTTTTCCTTGATTTAAATAAACAAAAAATACAAAGAGTGTTTCAGTTATAAATAAATAAAATAATTTTTAGAACTAATTCGAAACTAAAATAAGTAAAAGTCAAAAATTTTTTGAAACAATTAGGCCAGTAAAATTAAAAGTTTCGATGAAATTAACTGCCACCTATTATAATGATTTACATATTTAATTCAGACAAAAAATTATTTTTTACACTAATTTTTAATTGTTTAAAAATCTGACCTTGTATTCAAATCTGAAAAATCTTGTTACGATTAACTTTTTTGAAATTTATTATTGAAATAAAATTTGTTGAAAATAATCAGTACACTGAAAAAAAAATTTATTTGATTCAAATAACCGAATATTTGTCTATAATCAAATAAATATTTACTTGAATCAAATAATTTTTATTTGAATCAATTAATTAGTATTTGCTTCAAATACAATTTATTTGATTCAAATAAAAATTATTTGATTCAAGTAAATATTTATTTGATTATAGACAAATAATCGGTTATTTGAATCAAATAAATTTTTTTTCAGTGCAGATACACGAATTAATTTTCTTAATAAATTAATAAAATTTAATTTGCAACAAATATGGATGAAAAGAAATTTACAGTAATATTTTTTAATATATATTTAATTAATTATTAAAAATAGTGAACTTATAAAAAAAATTTACTTGTAAATATTTTTAAAAATTGAATTTAGAAAAAGTTATAAATAATTGCAAAAATTTAATTTATTATTTTCAAAAGTTGTAATATTCTTGGCAGAAATTCAATTATGTTCAAAAAATTTCTAAAATTTATTTCAATTATTTTTATAAATAATAAAATTCTTCTTCGAAATTCAATTATTTTTATAAAATTATTGACAAAGTTTCAATTATTTTCAAAACATATCCTCAATTCAATGGTTTTCAATATCATTGATTTTAATAAAGTTTTGCAAAAGAATTTAAATATTTAAAAAAAAAGATTCTTAAAATTCTACGCAAACATTTAATTATTTTTATAAATAATAACAACTAAAAAGTAATTCAATTCTATACAAATTTTTTACAAAATTTCTTCGTAAGAATTCAATTATTTCCAAATTTTTTACAAAATTTCTTCATAAGAATTCAATTATTTCCAAATTTTTTACAAAATTTCTTCGTAAGAATTCAATTATTTCCATAAACAATAAACAAATTTTTAAAAATTCTTTTATTTTCAGAAATAATAAAATTGGTAGCAACAACAAAATTCTACAAATTTTAACTAACTTTATTAAAACCTAACAAAATTTTTAAATTATATTTAACTTAAAAAAATCTTAACAAGTTTAAAAAATTTTTAATAAATGTTGAAAAATTTGAATAATTTTTTATAAGTTTCTGTGAAATTTCATAAATTTTCATTAATGTTATTAAAATTTTAATAAATTCGAATAAATTCGAATAAATTTGAATAAATTTAAAGAAACTTAAATAAGTTTAGCAAATATTCCAACAAATTTAAATGATCTTTAATAAAATTTAACGTTTTTTACCAAATTTTTAATAAATTTTACTCCCTAATTTTAATTAGCAAAAATATTTACTAATTTTAATTAGTAACTAAATTTCTGCTTTTGAATTAGTAAAGTTTACTAATAAATTAGTAGAAATTACTACTTATTAGTAAATTATTAAATTTTTTTTTACTAATCTAAATAAAGAGAGTATTAAATTTTATACAGTTAAATATAAACTAATGTCAATAAATTTTTTTTAATTCAATGAATTTCTATTCTGATAAATTTCAAATAACATTCGTATTAATATTAATTTTGATTTAAATAAATGTTAAACTGTTTTTGAAATCAAACATTTACATTAAAAAAAAGATGAAAAACAATAAAATTGTGCTTAAAAGTTAATATAGTAAACCAGCAAATAGTACGCACAAGAAATGTGATATTCAATTTATTATTATGGAAATCACAAAATTTTCCATTTTCAAATCTAAATTTTTGGATAAATTCATAATCAAAATTTGAAAAATTCACGTATTGAGAAAATTTTTAATTATTATTATTTATATTTTCAAAAATTTTTAAATAACTCTTCGCAATAATTCAATTATATCTTTCCATAAACAAAAAAATTATTTTTAAAAATTCCATTATTTTCAGAAATAATAAAATTTATTGCAGAATTTAAATATTTAGGTAAATATTTTCTAATGCAATTTTAATCGCTTTCTTTGAAAATTTTATTAAAATTCGTCGAAAGAATTAAATTACTTAAAAAATTGTAGACAAAATTCTGCTTTAGATTTCAATTTTAAGAAACATTTAATTATTCAATGAATTATTTATTTTTATATTTAAATAATTGAATTTCTATCGAATTTCGAATAAAATTTAATTTAAAAATGAATTTCATTAAAAAAATTTAAATATTAACTGAATATCGATAGCATGCAAAAATATTTCATTATTTTTATAAATAATAAAAATTTCACAGAAATTCAATTATTTATAAATATTGTATAAATTTCTTTGCAATATTTCAATTGTTTTCAGAAATAAATTCATGACTATTTAATTTTGAGAAAAATTCAGTAATTCAATAAATTATTTATTTTTGTATTTAAATAATTGTATTGTAGTAGAATTTTCTAATAATTTATAGAAAAATTAATTTTTTTGAAATTGTGGATGACAATTAAATATTGAAAGCTTTATATCGTGAATGTTTAAAAATAATTGAATTTTGAAAAGGTTTCAAAGTAAAATATTTAAAATCTTATTTTTTCATACTCCTTAACGTTTTAACTAACAATTCTATATAATTAATTATTTTTGAAATTGGTTTTTTAAAATTATTTCAAACTTGTATTTCCTAATATGTGAATTTCCTAAAAATTTTTAAAATTACTATTATTTCCTAATAATTGAAGAATTATTAAAATAATTAATTTAAACTTAAAGTAGAATTATTGACTAAAATTCTACTTTAAGTTTAATAATAATAAATAATAAATAATTTAAAAAAACTAATTTCAAAAATAATTAATTATACAAAATTGTTAGTTAAAACTTTTAAAGAGTATGAAAAAATAAGATTTCAAATATTATAATTGAAATGATGAAAATAAGTGAATATTTTGTTTGAAAATCAGAGATATGTCAGGGAATGACAGAATTCTATTTTTGTGGCAACCTAGAATTATTTAATTGAAGTAAATATTTATTCGATAATAGAAAAGTAATCGATTATTTAAATGACAAATATTTTTTTGTAGTGTATAGAAAGAGTGAGAAAAAGTTATTCAATCTAAAGAACAAGATTACTCTGTTTTCTCGAGAAAAATAATAATAGCCAGAAAAGAAGGAATGTGAGGGAAGAAATATTACAAACCTTAAAACAAAGCGTGTTTTAGTAGTTAAAGTGTCGTAAATCACCCCCGTCCATTTTAATAGTGACGAACAGAAAAGACATCACATTCCAAACATCTATATATGCCTCTCTCTTTCTCTCTCCTTTTCTCTCTATATATGTATATATGTATTGAAAACTTGACGAACAAAAGCTCTCAATAGCTTCGTCTATGAACAATACCTCCGTTTATTTCTGTAAACTTAAAAACAGTAGAAAAGAGAGAAAAAAATTCCCAAAAAAAGTGTACGAATCTAACACCGAAGATTTCTTTTGTTCCTTTCATTTATTCTTTTTTTTCACATTTTTCTCATTGTTCCTTTCTTTTTATTCACTGATTATTAGGTTTTTCTGTTGATTAAAATCAAATTTCAGTGACTCGTATTTTTTTTTTTTTATTTCTATTTCACAAAGAGCTAAAGAACTCGTATTTTTAATTAGAGCACGGCGGCATCAATTATCTTATGTAACATGTGTATTTCTACAAAGCTTTGTTTTACATCGCGCAAGCATTAAACTATCTCTTTATGTGATTTTATAAATTTCTATTAAAAAATTGTATTATATTAAAATTCAAACTAATTGAATACGAAGATAATATATAATTATTATTATTATAATAAAATATAAATTATAAAATATTGTACTATAAATATAAATCTGCTTATAAATGCAATCTGTGTGTATATGGGGCATTCCACACCAAATTGGAAATTATTTTGCTTTTGCGTCTCAAATTTTTTTCAAATGTATTATATATTATATTATATATTATATATTATATATTATATTATATATTATATTATATATTATATAATATATTATATATTATATATTATATATTATATATTATATATTATATATTATATATTATATATTATATATTATATATTATATATTATATTATTATTATTATTATTATTATTATTATTATATTATATTTAGTGCTCCTTGAAATAAGCTACAATGATTTTTTTCAAATGTTTTCATAAATTGACTTAAGAGACACAGATTTTTGAAATATCACGTTTTTTACGAAAATATTTTTTTCAATATTTCAATAAATTTAATTTCAAATATTTTTTTCAAATGCTCATGACTAGAGCAAAAACTGATCAAATTGAATGCTCTTAACATTTTTATTTCCACACGTAGTTTTTAATAAAAATACGAAAAGAATTTTTTAAAATAATTTACGATAAAATTGTTAAATTTTTAAAATAAAATTTTATTTTTTACAATGTATATATCGATCATTTTTTTAAAAAACTTTTTTTAAGAAACTAGCACTAAATTAATAATTTTTAATGAATGCTCTTAACATTTTTATTTCCACACGTAGTTTTTAATAAAAATACGAAAAGAATTTTTTAAAATAATTTACGATAAAATTGTTAAATTTTTAAAATAAAATTTTATTTTTTACAATGTATTATATCGATCATTTTTTTAAAAACTTTTTTTAAGAAACTAGCACTAAATTTACAATTTTCAATCCTTGTCTGATTGTGGACAAACTATGGAATCTATTTATTTTGAAATTTTTAATTTTTATAAAACGGTAGGTAGCCAATTGCCTAAACTTGCAATTTGACCAAATCACAATTTTTAACAGTAAGAAGACTTTTTTTGACTGAGTTATCAGCATTTGAAAAATAAATTTACGTAAAAAACGCAAAATTAAAAAACGCAAAATTATCCAGTTAATTTTGAAAAAAATTTGAGATGCAAAAGCAAAATAATTTCCGATTTGGTGTGGAATGCCCCATATGTACAATTTATTATTATATTAAGTGAAACTGGGGAAAATGGATCAGGGGCGTAATGAATTCATTACGTAATGTATATTTCATTTTATTCAAAAGGGATACATAATTCCACTCTTGACTCAAATTAATGTACTTATGACGAATTGCAAGTTTTTCTAAAGTTTCATTATTATTCATTCATTATTCTAAAAAGCATTATGTAAAAGAAAGTATTAAAAGTAAATTATTTTGTTTCCTTTTTTTGGTAATTATTTTCAAAAGTAGTTACAAATGAACAATTAATATTACTTCAAGAATAAAATATTTGTCTCTGAGGAACAATAATAAATGATTATACACAGAGAAAATTTGTTCCTTATATTTTACCGAATTTTTTTGTAAAGTTGGAATATAATGGCAGAATTGTAATTTTTAAAAACATAAAAATTATTTTCTCAGTAATTTTTCAGTTATCTTTATTTCTTACAGTACTGTAAAAGTTGAAAAACAATTTAAACTGGACGTTATGAATTAAATAAAATTTTAACGTTTATTTTGAATGTCTTCTTGATGGTCACTAACGTTTCAGGAATAGTTCGGTAAAACTTCCTTGACTTGCCTAAAGTGTCAATTTTCAGAATTTAAATATTTATTTAAGTGCACGTAGTCAAATAAAAAACTTTTACATTAGTAGTTGATTTCTTAACTTTTTTTTACTTCATTAATAATTATATTATTATTATTTTTTTTTATTTTTTTTTATTTTTTAACTTTAATTAATTAAGTATTTTAAACACTTATTAATTGTCAACTATATAATAAATGTTTTTAAATCATAGAAAAAGAAAACATGAAACAGTAATATTATTTAATATTTCAGAAATATTAATCTTCTATTAATTAATTTAATAATTTGAAACTTGCACTTTTATTCAAAATATGTATATTTTGTAAATTTTAACATAAATATTTGAAAAATAATCGTAAAGCTCTGGTTCTTGAAAAATTACAGTAAAATTTTCGGAATAAATTTTCTCCGTGTAGTACTGATAAGAAAATATAACAAATATATTTTTTTGTTAGGAACAATTTTTTTAAATTCTATATAGATTTTTGTGTAATTTTTTTTTTATAAATTCAACTTCTTTTAAAGCCGAGGAGTTTCAAAAACCCGTTTTTCTCTAATACTTTAAAGATATGAGAAAAAATGTACCATATATGAAATTTGTTTCCTTTTATGAGAAAATTGGTGTTCTTTGGCATAAAAATTCTATTTGAATTTTTTGTGCTATAACTAAAATGGTTTATATTATGTATTTCTGAAAAAAAGTTAAAATCAAGTTAAAGATAAGACGAAAAGGGTTTAATTTATAAAGTGAATTCTGAGAATTACATGAGCTGAAGTTAAAAATTCTAAAATACATTTTAACATCAAAGAAAACCACTTTCGTATAGAGGACAAAGTTTTTTGAAAGTATTAGAGAGGTCACTTAAGCATTAGGTGGTCACTTTTACTAAAAAAAAATGTTTTCTAATCTTATTTTATCTAAAAATAAATCTATTTTGCATATTTTCTGTTTCTTAAGCACAATTCTGTTCAAAAAATTATGAACTCCTTTTTGAAAAAGAAGAAAAATTTTTGCAAATTTTCTATTTCTAATCACAATTTAAGAAAATTTGATTTTTCTTTAAAAATAAGAAATAATAATTTTCATCTTTTTTATACAAAAAATTTCAATATTAATTTATTTATCAAACATGTTTGTTTAATTTTAAACATAATATAATAATAATAAGAAATAATCATTTTCATCATTTTTATACAAAAAATTTCAATATTAATATATTTATCAAACATTTTTGTTAATTAATTTTAATCATCTTTAGACAAAAATCCCTATAATTTGTGTTTATTAATTACAATTTTTAACATTTGAAATTTTTTTTTTAATTTGCATAATTTTTATTCTTTATTAGATTTTTTTAACGAAATTACAAGTATTTTTTTTAAAGAATTAAAAAAATGCTCATTTATTTTTTATTTTATAATCGTCATTATAAAAATCG
The DNA here is from genome assembly GCA_032873175.1 of Leptopilina drosophilae. Lineage (NCBI taxonomy): Eukaryota > Metazoa > Arthropoda > Insecta > Hymenoptera > Figitidae > Leptopilina > Leptopilina drosophilae. The sequence continues at coordinate 49,745,441 of CM065481.1, forward strand.
AATTTAATCGTATTTGATCATCATTATAAAAATTGAGTATTGTTAGAAAACATTTTTTTCTAAACATCACCTTTATTAGTAAAAGAAATTTTTAGAATTCATCTTTACAAAAAAAATTTTTAGAAAATTAAAAATTAGAAAACACGTTTTAGAAACATGTACTTCAACCATTAGAGAAATAATGAAAAAATCCAATAGCAAAATAAAAAATACGGTTTTCTTATGTTTCATATAAAATTCTAAAAAAATTGTTACAAGCACCAGCAAATAAAACGAATAACCACAAAGAATAATTTTTAAAGAATTTCAAGTTTTTAGTTCGCTTGAATTTTACAATTTTTTATTTCTCTAAAGTCTAAATGAACCTTTAAATATGAACGATAATATTATTTTACTTTTATTTAATGCGTATATTTTTTATGAAAAAGAAATTATTTTTGCTATCAAAGAAATTAATTCTTAAAGAATATAATTATATTTGTTAATGACAATTATTTTTTTGTATTGTAATTAAAACAAATTTTTTGTTTATTTAATGTTCAAAACTTAAGATTATAATTATATTTGTTAATGACAATTATTTTTTTTGTATTGTAAATAAAACAAATTTTTTGTTTATTTAAACGTTCAAAACTCAAGGTTATAATTAAATGTTTAATGCTAATTATTTTTTTGTATTGTAATTAAAACAAATCTTTTGTTTATTTAAATGTTCAATACTTTAGAAACATAATTTTTTCAAAATATTTATTTTTTTATAATATAAATTATATTTTATTTGTAGCAAATATAAATTTCTATCTGTCTATAAGACAAAATACATTTTCTCTGGGTATATTTTTTAGAATAAAAGAAATAAAGTTTAAAAGGAAACTTCGTAGAAGTTTTTTAATTATATTTCTTCCAATGTTAAAGAGAAATAGTTCAATAAAAAAAATTGTAATTTCTGGATAGTTTTCTTCGAGTTATCAAATCGAGATATAAACACTAGATCCAATTAAGATATGAAAATTTTAATCAAATTATGATGTAATCTACATTTCTTGAAATGTAATTCCTATATAGTTTCCACCTGGCGAATGAATTTTTTTTATAATAACCGAATTTATTCGAATGCGGTCATTTAAATAAGCAGAGGGTTAACAATTTGAAAATAAAAATTATGTTAATTAAAGGAAGGCCTTTTTTCAAATTTTTGTATTTACATCGTTAAATCGTGAGATGCTATTGATTCGCCTACACCTATAGTATATAAAAATGATGAAACTTGAAAGTTGCCAAGAAAGTTTGTGTAATAAATTTTTTTCCTCAAGTTTGTAATAAAAGTTTTGAGCCATTGTGTCCGCAAGTTGAATACATATATATAGAGTGTCATTTATAATTCGAGTGGCATGGCGAGATTATTAAAAGTTACTGGACCCTTACTCCCCCTCTCGCATACCGTCGAGCTTTCCACCCTGAAACTTTGAATATGGGAAAACATAAGCTTAAGCAAAGTCTGTATACTGAAAATACTGAAAATACTGAAAAGTGCCTCGACTGACTCGTATGCCTTCCTTCCTTCCTTTCTCCCTCTTCTCACATCTCCATATAATTACAAGTATACCTTACAACAAGGGGTCGTAAGATACATAAAGGATGGAAGGAAGAAGTTAGGAAAGACCAAGAGAGACGGAAAATAAATGAGAAAAAAAGGGAGTCAAGAGAAGATGGCCTGAAGCTAGTGAAGTGCTTGCAATGGGGTGGAGGACTAAAGTACAACCCTTATTATTATTATTATTATTATCGTTACTATTATCACTATTATCACTATTATTACTATTATCTTTATTATTATTATTATTATTTTCATTGTTATTATTTTCTTTTTATTAAACAGGATTGCCACAGGTCAGGGAAAAGACAAGGAACAATAAAATCAATCATTTTTTTTGTCAACCATGCAAAAAATTGATAAACAATCCTCACAATTGTTTTTCTGTAATTAACGACATTTAAAAAAAACAAATCAGGGAATTTACTCACTAAATTTAATTTAGCAAAAATGCGTTTACTAATTTGCATTAGTGACTCATTTTTTACTTTTGAATTAGTAAATTTTACTAATTAGTCGATCTTACTATTTATTAGTAAAATTTACTAATTCAGAAGCAAAAAGTCTGTCACTAATTAAAATTAGTAAACATTTTTAAAAAAGTCAGCTAAAGTAGAATTCATCAGAGAAATTTGGGATTTTCATTAGAAGTACTGAAAAAAATTAAATGTTTAGTAGAAATTATAAGAAAATTCTTAATGTTTTTGTCTTTTTTTCTCATAAACTATATTAAATTATCACGAATTGTTATACAAAACCTTAAATTCTTTCTAATTCTGACTATAATTTCTTTTTAAATAACTTTCTTTTTTTCTTTAAGAACTATCATATAATTATTATTACATATATATAAATCGCCTATTTAATGAACAATTTTACTTAAATATTTCCGAATTTTTTACATTTGAAAAGAGTTGCGTTTACAATTTTTATAAATAGATAATCTTGAAAGGTTTCAATTTAAGATTTTATAAAATTTCAATTTTGAATTTATTTAAATAGCGGAGTTTCAAAGACTGATTTATTCTTAATGTTTTCTTATAATTTAAATAACCATGAAATTTTTCAACAAAAATTTAATTATTTACAAGAATCCTAATAAAATCCTTCGCAAGAATTCAATTATTTTTAAAAGTAGTAAATTTTCTCGAAAAATTCAATTATTTGAAAAACTTGTAATACAATTCGTTTGCAATAATTCAATTATTTTTATAAACAATAAATCGATTATTCGGTAATTTCATTTTTTAATCAATTTTTATAAGAAAATTCTAGAAAAATTCAGTTATTTACATTGAAAAATAAATAATTTATTGAATAATTGAATGTTTGTTAAAATTAAATTCTCATAAAGAATTTTATCAACAAATTTTTAAATAATTGAATTCTTTTGACAAATTTTAATAAAATGTTTAAAAATAATTACATTTTACAAGAAATTTGATTAAAATATTGTGTTCAAAATTAATTAAAATCTTGCGATGAGTTTTATTATTCATGAAAATAATTTTAAAAAATTTCCAAAAATGTTATTAAAATTTTTCTAAAATAATTGAATTTCGGTGAAGAATTTTACTATTTCTAAAAATAATTGAATTCTTGAAAAGAACTTTGTTAAATATGTTTCAATAACTGAACTCTTGCGACGAATTTTATAAAATTCTTTTTAAATAATTAATATTTTTCAAAAAAATTATTTGAAATTTTTTATATTAAATAATTGAATTCCTGTAAAATTTTTCCAAGAATTTTATTAAAGTTTTAAAAAATAGTTGAATTTCGAAGAAGAATTGAGGGGCTGGATGCTATAAGGGGATACGCGTGAACACACGGCCAGTCAGTTCGAACGTAGAGATAAAATTTTGAAGTTGTTCAAAATGAATTTAAAATTATTGTTTCTTGTTCAGAATTTCAAGGCGAAACTTTTTTTCTAATAAAATTTTTTTATATAATTTTTTGTTTTTAAGTAAATTGAGAAAAAAGTGATTTATTAACCTAAGAAATTTTAATGAATTTTTGACTTCAACTCGTGATTACTTCGTTAAATATTAATATTTTTCCACGAAATTTACACACAATATTCTTCAAACTATACCAAAAGTGAAACAATATTTAGTATTTTTTCAAAAAATTCTGTGTCTAAGTAAATAATTATTTAAACAATTTTGCCGGAAAAATGATTCTCCTATTTTCAATTGAAAAAGTTGAGTGACGAATTTTCGTTTTCGGAAAACTTCCAGTGACAAAAATGTTCATCAATATGTTAGGAAGTTTTTTGGAAAATTTTTCGTCATTTGATAATAAATTAAAGAAAATAGAGCAATTTTAACAGCGTCGCGCTATGCTGTAAACGTAAACAATGTCTAACTGTATACATTGGTCTTGTAATGGCGGACATTCTACACGTGCGCGGCCACGCCGTAATTTTACAGCATAGCGCGACGCTGTTAAAATTGCTCTATTTTCTTTAATTTATTATCAAATGACGAAAAATTTTCCGAAAAACTTCCTAACATATTGATGAACATTTTTGTCACTGGAAGTTTTCTGTAAACGAAAATTCGTCACTCAACTTTTTCAATTGAAAATAGGAGAATCATTTTTCCGGCAAAATTGTTTAAATAATTATTTACTTAGACACAGAATTTTTTGAAAAAATACTAAATATTGTTTCACTTTTGGTATAGTTTGAAGAATATTGTGTGTAAATTTCGTGGAAAAATATTAATATTTAACGAAGTAATCACGAGTTGAAGTCAAAAATTCATTAAAATTTCTTAGGTTAAAAAATCACTTTTTTCTCAATTTACTTAAAAACAAAAAATTATATAAAAAAATTTTATTAGAAAAAAAGTTTCGCCTTGAAATTCTGAACAAGAAACAATAATTTTAAATTCATTTTGAACAACTTCAAAATTTTATCTCTACGTCCGAACTGACTGGCCGTGTGTTCACGCGTATCCCCTTATAGCATCCAGCCCCTCAATTGTATTATTTATAAAGATAATTAAAATTTTGACGAGAATTTTTAAAAAAATTTTGAACAAAATTGAATTTTGGAGAAGAATTTTTGTATTTTTAAATATATATTTGAAATGACCAGAATTCTTTTAATTTTTGAATATAATTGAATTTCTGCGAAAAATTTTATTACTTTTGAAAATAATTGAATTTCTGTAATCATTTGTAACTTTTCCAAATTTAAAATTTTTTATTAGTATTTTTAACGAAAATTCTTCTATCAATATAGTATTTATAAAAATTGTAAAAATAATTCATTACATAATTTATTAGTCATAATTTTATGATAGTTCTTTAAGAATTAAGTTATTTAAAAAGAAATTATTGTCTGAAATAGAAAAAATTCAAGGTTTTGTATTAAAATTCGTGGCTATTTTTATAGTTTACGAGACGAACAAAAAAAACATCAAAATTTAAAATTTTTTCATGAATTTTTGAAATTCGATTTTTTCCAGTACTTTCACTAAAAATCCCTGACTTTTCCCTGAATTCCCTGACTTCCCTGACCTGTGGCAACCCTGAAGAATTTTGATTTTTGGAATATTTTAAGAATTCAAATTCGTCTGAAATTATTAAAATTCTCAAATATATAATTTATTTGAGTTATCTTAATAAATAATATCATACTTTCTCAAAATTTTCTAACTTAAAAAGTCTAATTATTTTCTCAATGCACTTGTAATGATATTCCTCGAAAAATATAATTATTTTTAAAAAATTTTTGTTGTTAATCGTCGAAAGAATTCATTTATTCAAAAATTTGTAGATAAAATTTCTTATGCTTTTAAATAACAATTCTGTAGAATTAATATTTTTGAAATAGTTTTAATTAAGTTCTTTTGTTGAAATTATTTAATTGAAGAATTTCTGAATTATCGAAATTTTGATAAAATCGAATTGTAAACAAACAAATTTAAATATTCTCAAACAAATTTTTCAAAAATTATTAAAAATTATTATAAAAAAAGAAATTTAGTTAAAAATTCTAGAAAATATTAATTGAATTGAAATGATGAAAATTATTTTTAATAAGTTCCAGTAAAAATATTCTTAATAAAAATAATGATAATTCTTTTATAAGCTGTTTAATTTCAAAAAGATTTGAATCCATTTTTAAAAATCTATGCCATTTTTAAAAATCTTATTTCCCGTGAAAAAATAATAAAAAAAAGTTATTGATGTTCTCGAATTATTTTACAATTAAAGAAATTCGATAATAAATGTAACAGACTATTTTTTTAGTAAAACTTTTTTCCTTTTTTTCTGAAAAAATAAAAAATTTTCAATTTCATTTTTAATTGAAATTTGCAATTGACAAATAGAATTTATGAACAATGTTTTCCTTTATTTAAAATTTTTTTTTAATTTATTAAAGCAATTGTTATTAAGAAACAGAAAAGATGCAAACTATTTCCTTATGAAAATTGATTTTATTTACTTATCATAATTTTTTTAACAATTTTCTAATATTTTTTACAAATAAAGAACAAAAAATTTGAATAATTTAGATCAGTCAAACGAAATTTGTTATAAAGAAGCGTAAAAAGCAACATTTATTTGTTAATCATAATTTAAAAATTTTTTTTCAATTTTACACTAAGATGAAAAAATTTTTAATACAAAAATAAGTAGTAGCTAAGAAAAAAAGGAAAATTTGAATTAAACACATTTTATTAAAATGAATTTATTAGTGATTTTATTAACATCAGCGCTTAACTAAATTTACTGTTTAATTTTTCGCTGGAAATGTTGAAGGGATACTACGAAGAATCGAATCCAGGCCCCTTGGACTCAAAATTTTCGCAATGATGTAGTCAAGAAAAATTAAAACCTAAACATTTTTTACTATTTCACGTAGAAAAAAAGAGCAGAAGTGCCTCAAGTGTCTAAAAATTATTATCGGAATTTTCGAGAAATTTGATCTTTAATCGACTATAAGTTTCATTAAATTTTTTTTATGACCTATTGACCGAAAAGTAATTTAATTACCTTTCCAATGGCATTTTAATAATTATATTTTAACAATCTAATTTTCTAAAAGCAAAGATTAAGTGGCGTCGCACTTCGAGAATGCAATTTTTTGTATGACATTTGGTTTAAAGGTTTCATTTTAATTTATGGTTTCCTTTACTTTTGGAAACACTTTGACTTCTGTTTCCAAAAAGTATTTTTCTGAAAGTTTAAAGTTTTTTTTCCTTCTCTTAAGGATTAAATTTGAATTGCCTTTTTACTGTGCAATCTCTGAGCGATAAATATGTTGTGTGAACAAATTTTCTTGAGAAAAATATAATTTTTAAATGTTTGTCTAGTCTGTTTAATGTAACTCTTGTGGGGTTCATTTTACGTTATTTGTAGGATAAAATTTGAATGATAAAAGCCGAAAAAATATACAGGATGTAACAAAACACTCCCTCTCCGACCACTGTGCGTAGGTCCCCTTTAACTTGTCCTGTAAAATATTTTGCTTTTGATTGAAACAATTAAGGATTAATCTCCAGCAATTGAAGTATTATTAATATATTAGTATATTATAGAATATAAGTATAATTTCGAGTTGAATAGTTGGTGTATTTTGAAGAATTTCAATTAGCCTTGTCAGCTGAATCGTAGAGACCGACATTTTCAAGAGGCTCATCTCTGCAACATGAAACAACAGGGTTCGCGGAGTGAGAGGAAATTCTTCGCGGAGAGGCATTCAATTTATCCAAGAACAATAGACCACGTTTTGCATGGTCTCGATAATAACGCTATCGATTCAAGCACACGATCCACATTGAAACTCTCTTTCTCCTTCTCTCTCTATCTCACTCTGACTCTATATCACTCGAACAAAATACAGAACTCGACACGATTTATTCAACACACAACATTGTAGAGTATGCACATATATTTTGACCGCATTTACAAATCATTTATTTACACACTGCGTAAAGTTCGTTTTGCACTTTTTTTTCAACTATCTATGTTTTAAAAACAAAATTAATGCAATGTTGCCAAATGTTACGTCCGTAACTTCTTATGAATATACTTATTACAACTATCTATTTGCACGAATGTATTTCTTTTCATAAATTGTATTTAATCGATATTTTAGTAGTGCATATGTCTTCTATATATATTTTCAAAAGAGAACAACAGTTTATCTCCAAGTATTAGTTTGAAAAGTCCATCATTTAAAAGTGAACTACAAAATATCTTCAAGTATTATTTCGAAACGTACAACGTTTAAAAGTGAATTATTTCCCACCAAAAACAATTTTCATTATTGTTACGTCCGTAACTTATTCCTAATATACTACAATTACTTATAATAATTACGTATTTATTCTCTTTTTAAATATTGAATCTTACCTATATATTGTAAGATATTATTATTGTTATTAAAATGTTTGTTTATTGTATTAATACAATCTCTACATATTATTGCATTATATTCAGTATTTTTATGGTCATTGTTATAATATATGTCTTACAGCAAATATACAAATTGTATCAAATACAAGAAAGAAGAGTAATATTTAGAAGTATGTAAAAACCTTTGCCACAGACAATATTACCCTTGAATAATATAATCAGAATAACGATTAAGCATCATTTCAACGATCTTCCTATAAGCAAGGAAATCAGCGAACGAACAAAAAATAATCTATTAATCAACTTCCCCATAGTCCCACTCAAGCAGTGAATTAACCTGTGAGGAACAGCTAACCGAACCAGCGGCACATATCCCCACTTAAAATCCATGCGATGGCACAACTTTTCACGCATGAAATTGGAAAAACAATAATAAGGAATAACCATCTCTCCAAAATTCCAGTAGCATCAAAGGCAGTAAACTTTTGGGAGAAGTTTTATAAATAAAGGGCACTAGCTCTGTTACATTCAGAGAGTAATTTTTTAAAACACCAACTTATAGTCATCGAACCAGCGAGTGGAAACATCGTCTCCAAGTGAACTAAAAGTACAAAGTTAAAAGTGAACTCCCAAGTGTTTAAAATCAACCCAAGTCTACCAATAAGTATTAATTTCCAAACAAATATAATTTGAAGTGAACACAAGTATTTTTCCAAGTGTTTAAATTAAAACGAACTTCGTTTTTAGACTTTTTCCCCAGTTCTCAGAATAGAACTTTAAATAATTCTCCAAAAATTATTATTTGGGAAATAGTTTCAAGTCTCGATAAAATCTATATTGAAACAAGACATTCCAAATTTTGAACCATCAAAATTTGCTTAACTAACGACAACCGTCTAGAAGGAAGCAAATATTTTCAAACACAATACACTATCTCATTAGTGTAAACGTCAGTGATAAAATCCCACACTAAGGACAACTATCGGAGGCTCACTTGTGAAGGGCCCTCTCAAGATTGGATTAACAGATTATTATCACCAGCTCATTGATCACCAGTAATCGTTATTCTTAAAGTAAGATTTGTAAATTATAATTATATTCATTGTATTTTTGTCAATACTTTTCTTTCTTATTGGTTTTTAAATAAATTATTCTCTCACAACATTTAGTAGGCTCATTGACTTATCCTCATCCCAAATTAGATTCAATTTATTTGAAACTAATTTAAAACGAGGAACGTTAGGTAGAGTAGAACGGGGTGAGGAAGCCAACGGGGTGAGGCAGCCAATTGCTTCTTATTTCTGCATAAATTTTTTAAATAGTGAGCTATTGATAATTTAAAGTGCTTATGGTCTTTTACTTTAGATGCTAAAAGATGAGCGTAATTGCTGCAGGAGTTTAGCAGTGACAGTGTAATTTATGAAAAACAGACTTTTGGATGTAACTTTTTTAAGAGTAATTTTTGTCATTTTAGTTGATTTAAGTTACACGAATAAAATTCATGTAAGTGTCTTTTAATGCAGAATTTAGTGCTGAAGACGATGGTGTAAATAAAATTGCGATATTTTTAATATTACGGTTTTTGTGAAAGTTTTTATGAAAAAGTGCTCGTGGGGTTAGGCAGCCAACGCTAAATTTTTTGTCTTTTTGTGTTGATTCTATTGGTTCTTCTAAATGTTTTTTTACTTTTTTTTCTACTCCAATCAATATAAAACTTAAAAACATTGAATTTTATGAACCATTTTCTTTTAAAGAAAAAAAAATTTATATTTCCTTAAAATGTAAATTTTTTTAACAAAAAAAGTAAATTAAGGACAACTACCTTGTTATGTTTCACTGATTTTTATTTTAAGTTATGTTAATTCACTAATAAAACAGTTGGCTGTCTCACCCCACGTTTTTGCAACTATGTAAAAAACGTGGTCCTTTGGAAAAACGGTTGTAGAAATTTTTAAGTGCAACCTACGTCAGAATGTCCTATGAAGATTTTTTAGCCCAAAAGACAAGGTTTTTAACACGACATTGAAATTGAAAAAACGTTTTCAAATAACTGCCTCGCAAACCAAAATGTGTCGTCTTGTCTGCCTGGCCCCGTTCTACTCTATATTTATAAAGGTTTCTCGTTTTGACGTAACACTATTTTCAAAAATATTAATTTGGAAATAAATTCAATTGTCAATTCTCAAAACTTATATTGAAACAACACATTCCAAATATCGAAACATTGAAATTTATTCAAGGGGCGACACTTTGGTGAAGTTCTCAACGCTTATGATCAACGATTAAAGGGAAAAAAATTATTTTCTTAGTAAAAAAATTAAAAAATTTTGTTCAGAAATACTTTGTTTGTAAATAATTATTTAAAAAATTAAACGTATTATTTTCTTTACTAAAATTTATGAAAATTTGATTGAAAAATATTTTTCTTTGGAAATCGAATACTACAAACGTTGTGAACTTTACCAACGTAGGGGCGACAACCGTTTGAAAGAAAGCAGATATTTTCAAAATACAATACACTATCTTGTTAGTCTAAACAAGAGGACTAATACCCAACCATTAAGGACAACTGTTTGAGGCCCCTTTGCGACTAGTACTCAACACCATTCAAGATTGGATTATCAGATTACATCACCAGTTCATTTAACACCAGTAATCGTTATTCTTAGAGTAAGATTTATAATTTTAAATATACTCATTGTATTTTTGTTAATACTTTTCTTTCTTGTTGATTTTTAAATAAATTATTTTCTTACAACATTTAGTAGGCTCATTGAATTATCTTCATCCCAAATTTGATTCATTCTTGAAATTAATTTAAATCGAGGAACGTTAGGTATATTTAAAAAGGTTTCTTGCTTCTTGACGTAACACTACTTTTAAATTTAAAACTAGAAGACTAGATTAAGTCAATTTTTTATAACTTTAAAATTTTAAAGCTTAGTTTGAAGGCTAAATGCTCTTAATGTATGCTTGTAATGTTTTAATTACAATTTTATAATGAAATTTCAATTTTTAAGGAAAAGAGGAAACATTTTTTTAGAAATTACTTTTTTTACAAAAGTTGTGATTAGAAAATAAAATTGGGTCCGAATTCGTAAAATTTTTACGATAAAGGAAAAGTATTTTTTAAAATTGAAATGTTAAAAATCATTTCTATTTGGCCTCAGGAATGTGTTTACCAAAAAACAGAAATAAAAATATTTTTCTATAAAAACTATTGTAAAATAAATTTTTTTGAAACTTTTTAAACAAAATTTTATTTCTCCAAAATGAATGAACCAATTTAAATGTGTCAAACGCGAATGTGAAGGGGATAAAATATACTTTTGTTTAGAATTAGAGACTTTTTAAAGAGTTTATTTATTAACAATTATTTAATTCATTTTTTATTATAAACAAATTAATTTTTTAACGTTCTGCACCTTTTAAAAAACACATTCCTAAGGTTAAATAGAAATTATTTTTCAACATTTTTATATTTCAACATTTAAAGAAAAATACTTTTTATTTTTCGTGAAAATTTCACGAAATCTGACCCTACTGCAATTGAAAAGAAATTACAAAGGCGCACTTTATTTTATACAATAAACGTCTTTAATAAAATATAATATTTTTTTAATATTGTACCATTTTTATTTGAATTCAATTGAAAGTTAGTTAAAACAAATAAATAATATTAGTAGACTTTCAGGCAAAAAACTGATATATCTTTTCTTTAGGTGTTAAACTTAAGTTTAGTCATCAAAATTACACTTGAGACAAAAGAACTTTTAATTGTCTTAATCTAGGCGACAGTTGTGAAGGGACAATTTTAGCCAGACTGAATATTTCAACTCCCCCCTCCTCTTCTGAGTTCCGCAGTAATTATTCTGTCAGTAGTAACATTAGATTTTAGTCAGACGGGATAATTTGAAACCTTGTAATTATAATATCAGTAGTAAAACACCATTTGAGTCAGACACAAATATTTTGATGGTGAAATGATTTCCTGTTCAATATAGTCAAAGTTTGTTGTAAAGAAGCAGAATTTTCCAACTGTTTTAAAATTTATAGGAACTTTTCAAAAAAAAATCTTGAACTTGAGTAGTAATTTAGCATTTTAATTATGTTCCAAAATTTTAAAAAATTCTCGTCAAAATTTAATTATCTTAATAAATAATGAAATTCAAATAATTATATTGTTTTCATAAATTATACAACTCATTGCAAAATTTAAATTATTTTCAAAAATTTCCCTTAATTGAATGATTTTCAAAATGTACTATTTTAACAAAATTTTCCAAAAGAATTCGATTACTTCGAAAAAATTTTTAAAAAATTCTACCCAAGAATTAAATTATTTTTATAAATAATAAAAGTTTTACAGACTCAATTATTTTCATAAATAATAATACTCATTGAAGAATTTCAATTATTTTTAATAAAACTTTTATCGAATTCTTAGAAAAATGTGATTACTCTTAAAAATTTTATTAAAATTTGTCAAAAAAATCAATTAATTAAAATTGAGCGGCTGGATTCCATAAGGGCACGTAAATTTTTCTCGGCCGAAACAGAAGTCCCCTGGACACTCAAAATTCAACTTCTGAATTTAAATGTTTAAAATATATATCCTTATAGGAAATTTCATTGCGCATCTTTTTTTCTTATGAAATTTTTTTGTATCTATTACCGTTTTCGAAATATAAGGGAAAAACTGTTTTTTTATAGAGCGAAATTTGTATTGTTTTTTTGACTTCAACTCGCGATTACTCAGTCAATTTTACGAATTTCTTAATGAAACAAAAACGAAAATACGCGCTATTTTATTCTACGAGTGACTAAACAAGAAAAATTATGTTTTAATTATAAATAAAAAAGTTATTAATTTTTTATTGAGATATTGCAAAATTCGTAAACTGAAATTTTCACTAAGCGGGGAAGTTGAGCAAATTTTGAGCAATAAAAAACTTCCAGCGAGAAAGTTGTTCATTAAGGTCTAAACAAGTTTTTCCCGAAAGGTACAGTTCAATTAAACAATTAGTTAACAAATGGCGAATGTTAAAAGTCGTCGGGGGCTGAACGCCCGGCGCGCGTCCTCACCCGTAAAGCAAGCTGGAGAGTTCTATTCTGCGTATATACATATATGTATGTATACATGTATACTATAAAATATTTTTTACATTAGTTTTACCTCAATTTCAGTAATAATTATCAGTAAGTATATTATAAATGTAACGAACATGTAAGTACAATAAATAAATATTTTGTTAAAATATAAAAATGAAGTGAAAAAACTTTATTTACAAATCTACGGTTGATAACAAAAATCATACATAAAAGTGGAGGATTTGTTTTGTTTTGTTTTGACATGTGTGTGACCTCTAAGTGACCATCATAGTGTTGGTTTTGTTTTCTTTAATATACTTTAAATTTAGTCGTTTTTTCGTGAAAAAAAATGCTTTAAGAATTGTTTTTTTATAATTGAATTGAATACATTGTAAATAATGTCAGTGGCATCAAATTCTCGGGGTAGAAAAAGAAGAAGGTGTGAATAAAAATGGGAGAAAAATTTACGTAAAGCTAAAAGAAATAAGGTATTTATTGCAAATTTAGTCTATTGTACAGGTGCAATTACTAATTTTAATTATTATGTTTACAAAAAATAATATTTAATTAATAATTCTTCATTTTTATAATTAATGTTATTTATTTATTTAGTTTAATTATTTATTAAAGTGAATTTTTATTTTTATATTTTTTAAGTGTATTTGATATTTATTACTCTATATATTTTTTTCTTTCATTTTTTTCTACTTAATTAGATTATATGAAATATTTATTAATTTAAATATTTATAAAAATAATGAAGTTTGTATGTTATTGATATACTTATTACTTATTTTATTTTAGGGTGAAGAATATATATCAATTACAAACAAAACAGTAGCAGAGAAAAAATTTACACCTGTCGACTTTTGCTGTAAACGTTTAAAATGTTATGAAATAATTTCTGCACAAGATCAACAGAAGTTTCACTCCACGTTTTGGAAATTAGCTGATTATGATAAGCAAAATATTTATTTAAGTACACTTTTGAAATGTAAAAGTCCTGAGGCTATTAATGTTTCCGCTCAAAAACAAAAATTGATAAATTGGAATTTTGAATTTCCTCATGAGGAAAAAAATATTCCAATTTGTCAACATTTTCTTTCTAAAGTACTTGAAGTTGGAATTAAACGAATTCGGATATTGCAGGAAAAAATTTTAAACAATGTAGATCTTTGCGACAAGAGGGGAAATCATAATAATCTTAAAGTTAAATTAAATGACGATGTAAAAGAACTAATTCAAATACACTGCAATAGTTTACCACACCGTAAATCACATTACAGAAGAGAAAGCACAGGGTTAACTTATTTCACTGATCCAGATTTAAATCTAAAAACGTTATATTCATTATTTATTGAGTTTTATCAAAGTGTAACACAAGAGAAAGATGTTCCTATAAGTGAATCCACTTTCTTCAAGTACTTTAATCGCAATATACCTTTTTCTTTTAAACTTCCCCGAACTGATGTGTGCAACACATGTTATGAAAATGAAAATAAAGAAATCAGAACTGAAGATTTTTTGGAACACAAGGAAAGAGCAAACGATTACAGAAAATTGAAAAGTAAACTCTTATTAGAAACTGATACTTTAATCGGGGAATTTGACTACGCGCAGAATTTACAATTACCTAAGATACCAGTTTCAGATCAATTTTATAAAAGAAAATTGTGGTTGTATCTTTTTAATTTTCATTTTCATAACAGTGATAAAAGTTACATGTACCCCTTTCTCGAAGGCTTTACGAAAAAAGGCGCAAACACGGTTTGCAGTTTCATTTATCACGCGTTGAAAGAAGAATTTAATCGAAATAAACACACTAAAATAACACTTTTCTCTGATGCTGCCGGTTCACAAAACCGCAATTACACAGTGTTCACATTTTTAATTTTATTATCGATTGAATTAAAAGTCGAAATTTTACACGTCTTTCCGGTTCGTGGTCACTCGTATTGCCAGTGTGACGCCAATTTCGGGTTGCTTGGTAGAATAAAGAAAAAAAAGGAACAAATTGAAACTTTTGAAGACTATTGTACATTGTTTAAAAATTGCCGCGACCCTCCTTTTACTACTGTTAACTCTGCAGTTGAATTGATACAAAATTTTGATCAAATTTTGAAAAAGGATTTGTTTAAGCCGAAAGGAATGAAAATCAGTAAAGCCACAGCCATTCGATACTTTCCAAGCGGGAAAGTCGACGTTTTTACAGATTATTTGTTAAAAAATCCTTCTGTTTATCAGTCGCAGATTACTAACAATCTGTCAGATTTGCCAAAGATCCTTCCACCTCGAGTTGGAATTACGGCAGCAAAAATGAAAGATATTAAAAGTTTGCTACATTATCTTACGCCAGTAGGACGTACGTTTTTTGATAATTATTTTTCATTACTTAACAAAACAAACCAAGCTGAAAGTAGTGACGACTACGATAGTTGTTCAGAATAAAAATTATGTATAATTTTTCAGTGCGGCTCAGTTAAATATAATTTTAATAATTTATAATAATATATTAACACGTTTGTAAATTTTATATATACTGAAATTTAAACGAAGTCTGAGCATAATAAATTATTTAATAAAACTTTTGAAAATGTTGTTTTACTTTATATATACATATATATATATATATATATATAATAAAATATCAATTATTTTAAACAAATATTTAAAAAAATATAAGAATAGTTTATATAAAACTATATTTTACCATTTTTGTCATGAATATGCAAGTAAAACGCAACATAACGGTCTCCAGCTTGCTTTACGGGTGAGGACGCGCGCCGGGCGTTCAGCCGCCGATGACTTTTAACATTCGCCATTTGTTAACTAATTGTTTAATTGAACTGTACCTTTCGGGAAAAACTTGTTTAGACCTTAATGAACAACTTTCTCGCTGGAAGTTTTTTATTGCTCAAAATTTGCTCAACTTCCCCGCTTAGTGAAAATTTCAGTTTACGAATTTTGCAATATCTCAATAAAAAATTAATAACTTTTTTATTTATAATTAAAACATAATTTTTCTTGTTTAGTCACTCGTAGAATAAAATAGCGCGTATTTTCGTTTTTGTTTCATTAAGAAATTCGTAAAATTGACTGAGTAATCGCGAGTTGAAGTCAAAAAAACAATACAAATTTCGCTCTATAAAAAAACAGTTTTTCCCTTATATTTCGAAAACGGTAATAGATACAAAAAAATTTCATAAGAAAAAAAGATGCGCAATGAAATTTCCTATAAGGATATATATTTTAAACATTTAAATTCAGAAGTTGAATTTTGAGTGTCCAGGGGACTTCTGTTTCGGCCGAGAAAAATTTACGTGCCCTTATGGAATCCAGCCGCTCAATTCTTTATGTAAATTTTAAGAAACATTCAAAAATTCAATAAATTATTTTTTTCGTATTTTATCATAAAACTTATCGCAGAATTTCTTTTATTTTTAAAAAGTTAATTAAAAATCATACGGATCCTTTTGTTTAAAAATGTTGTTCATTAAGTTCTTTATAAAAATTCGAGTTTAAGAAACATTTAAGTATTTACTAAATTTTTTCTTGTATTTAAATAATTGAATTTTAGTAGAATTTTCTAATAAAAATTGAATTAATCATTAATCATGTTTTATAGTTATGAAAAAATTTAAGTCAGGCAATATTATTTTGAATTTCAGTAATTCAAACATTAGTTTTAGTAAATCACAGTCATAGTCAAACAAAAATACATTAAAAATATATAAGTTTACTCTAAGTAGTCACAGCCAATTTTTGTCAGACATTCTATATAATATTTAAGTATTTATTCTTCAAATTCTGTCATCAATAATAAATCAGATGTTTCTTAGTCAGACAAATTGTCATAAATCATTATTGATTTAAGCAAACAAACTATCGTTTCAACTTGAAATTTCATATCTTACACAAAAAAATGATTTAAACCAAATATGTTTTATTTGACTTAAATAAACGTAAATTTTTCTCTAAACCAACTAGACTTTTTATTTGTTTTAAATAAAATTTTTATTCGACATAATTGAATCAGTTTATTTGAATAATAAAATTTATTTGAAACAAATAAAATGTTTAGTTGGTTCTGAGCCAAATATACAATTTCTCTGGGTGTATAACTTGTCAAGTTAGTGTAACTCAATTATTATTAAATATTCACCTACTTAATAAGCGATTGCATTTCTCAGTTTTCTCCTAAGACGAGAAATGATATTTTTATTATATAAAAATGTTGTTTTTGACATAAGTATAAATATTTTATATAACAATATATTATTATTCAACAATAAAAATTTTAAAAACTATGTTTAAACATGGAATATTACTTTTTTCTTTAGCTGACAAATTTTCTTTTAAACTTATAATAATTGTAATTTGATTTTGTTTCACCACACGACGGTTTTTCACTTAAAATGTCATTTTTTATTTATGCTAAAATATTAAATTTTCCTTCTATAAAAATAGAGATTTTCATGTGATAATGTCGTTTTATCAAATAATTGAATTTTGTCGTACATACCAGGACTTTTACTACTTGAAATTCAATAAATAACAGACCCTGAACATTTAGTTTTCCATTTTAATGGGAAATATTAATACAATTAAATTGTTTATTTGATCCAAATAATAGATTACTTTATTAAATAACAAATAAATCATATAATAAAACATGAAATAAATGAAAATTTCTTAAATTAGTGTGAATGATTTTTTTTAATTTCCGTATTATTTAATACAACCTAGAAAAACAATGTTTGTATTCAAACATGTTTTAAAAATTGTAAAAATCAATTTTTTTAATCGGTAATTTTTTTATAGATACAAAAACATATTTTATACCAAATTACGGATCAATTTTAAAATTTCTGTAAATTTTTAAGAATAACAAAAATCCAAAATGGGACAGAATATTGTCTGACTGATTTTATTATCTAACTATAGATTTCATCTCAAAAAATTACTATAACACTAATTTTATGGAATTAAAATTTTATGGAATTATTTTCAAATGTAATAAAATTCTTCTCACAAAATCAATTTATTGCGTGAATTTCCAGTAATAATTGGATATTTACAAGGTTTCCAATTAAAATATTTAAAAATTTGAATTTTTATATTTTTAACTAAAAATTATGTAGAATTAATTTATTTGTAAAAGTTATATTTAATTTTATTTTGAAATTATTTAAAGTTTTTTATTTCTAAATACATATTGATTTGAAGAACATCTGAATAATCAAAATTTAACATAAAATTAAATTACCATCAAAGGGTTTTAAAAATTCTCAAAACACTTTTTCAAAAATTATTAAAAATACATAATACTTTTATAAGTTAATTGTTTTATGTCAAAAATGTGTGGATTTAAAATTTGTCAAGAATCTTTTAAGAAACGGGAATATGTAATATTTCTTCTCCTTAAAGAAAAAATTTGTGTTTATATAAACAATATTTTTATTGAGAAATAAAAATTAGACTTAAGAAGGATATATTTTCTACTTTATAATAATAATTTCCCAACAATTAACAAGTTTCAAATACTTTTAAAAATAAAAATATGATAAATATTATAATTTATAATTTTTTACCTATATTAAATTATTTAAGTTACATAACCTAAATTTCTACAAATGTTTCTTATTGACAGAAAACTGTAATTTTTATTTAAATGCAACTTTCAATCGTTTTAAATGTTTAAAATTAAATTCTTCACCTTTCCATTTCCACCAAGGCGAATTTAAAATTTAATTTGTGTTTTTCTTTTAAATTACGAAATTATGACATTGGACTAACTGTTGATTTGACTTTACGTCAAATTTATCTTTAATAAATTCAACTGAAATTGTGTATGAAACTCTAAAAAACGATAAAGAAGGGCCGTGATGTTAAAAGTTTAAATATTTTAAAAACTAATTGCTACAAATTAGTTTAAAATTATTAGTTGTCACGGTCACTTCTAATAAATTTCTCGTTTTAAACGATTTCAAAGTGTTTTATTAAAAATAATTTTTGAATTATTAAAACTTTTTCACAGCATTCTTCTTTATTATATTTTAAACTTCCGTTAAAATTTTCAGCTGAATTCATTAAATTTCTAACACTCATATGCTGTTAAATATAGTTTTTTTTCAATTTACTAATTTTCTAATTTTAAAAAATATTATTTTATTATAAATTATGAAAAAATAATTTCAATTTGTCAAACATTATTTTTTAAAGAAATAAAAAACAAAAGCATATACAAAAACTAACATTGGTTCATATTATTTTGTATTATATGAGGAGTAAGGCACTATTATTATGAATTAAAAAATAATGATATACCTAAGTTTATTTCGATAAATTTAAACAAATCCAATTTGACACATAACAAAAGTTAATTTCAAAATATAAAAATTTAAACTAAATTATTTATATAAGAATACTTTTTAGACTTGGAAATCTCATTCTTAGTTAAAGTGAATGATAAACAATGAATTTTATAATTTTGGGCACTTCTTTAGTTAAAAAAAACTAAAATTTTAAATCTTATTTCTTGATAATTTAATTTTATTTGTTATTCGGACTTAAAAAAGTTCAATCTCTGACGCGTTAGCATGTACTCGACGTTCTAATCTGTTTAATAAATTTTAGCCTGATGAGGTTGGCAAACCCTAGCCAACGAAACGACGCTTTTTAACGACACATTTTTGAATTTTTATTCAAGTCTTACCTTCCCAAGATCATATATATTATCAAAAAATAACAAACTATGGAAGAATTTATTTCAAACAACTTATAAAATTTTAAATCTTGTTGGTTAAGTACAAATATGTTGAAATTAATATAATTCTTTATTAACAATTTTTTTAATGTAACAGTGATTATTTGGAAATTTAATTAATTATCATTCTCGCAAAATGCAAAGTAAAATTTTTTTAAAAAATGGACTTATCAACTGTTGTCCGCTTGATGCTCAATTATTAGTTAATGATTCTAAATTAGATCATATTACTTTGTATAATATTACATTATACGTATAAAATTAAAATTAAACGTTAAAATATTCTGAAGAGGAAACCCAACGACACGAAAGGCGGTCTCTTATTTATGGACTTAATCGAAATGAAATCTTAGAGTCTTTGTCTCTAATTTGTAGTAAATAGAGCGTTAATCAGAGGATCAAAATGAGCTTTGACCAGACAAAGTTGGTATATATACTGCTGAACATCCATGACTCAAAGGGAAAGCATACACAGACATATATACAATAAGGGTACGGGGGAATCTCTTCTGATTATTGCACACCATACGCTATATCACATACTGGAACTGAATGCGATATGCCTCTTGGCACCCCCAGCTAATGTTCTATTTATTCTACGCATTCCCCACAGTTTACAAGGGATCAAATCATCCTGAAATTTGGCTATTTCTCTGATGTTTACTAATTTCAAACTCTGCACTTTATATTCACAAGCATCGTTATTTACTCCCATCAGAAATTCACAAAACTCCAAGTGGGAAAGTGGGACAAAACCCAGGAACTAAATAATAATTCTTCGTTTCCAAACACTGTAAAAAGTAATTCAAAATTATAACAAATTGGTATTAGAAATTTTATACCTATTTTGGGTACAAAATTATTTATTTCTTTTATTTTATAAACTGGAATATAAAAATTGTTATTTAAAAACTGAATTTGGGGTTAATAATAAATGATAACAACTTTTACCCTTGTAGGTAGCGCCACGTTCTATGTCGTTTAACATTGCCTAATTTCACGCGCATAAAAGAATCACACCAAGTTTTTTCTGTAAACGGTTTAGATTTAAAACCACACTATTATTCTAATTTGATAAGTTTCTTTATAGTGAAAAATCGGGACGCATGAATATTATTTAACATAAAGCTATTTAACATACGACCAATTAACATCATGTAACTGTAGAACTTGAAGATTAATTTTTCGACCACTTTTCTCTTGTAATGTTAAATAACAGTCAAATGCTGTTAACAAACAACCATTTAGCCTAAGTATAATTCGTCACAAAATTCATTTGACATAAAAACATTGTGACGTTGTAAAATTACTAATTTTACAACTCACATATTTTATTTTAAATTATAATTTACTTTAATTAATTTCCACAATTAACGATCCACTTTCATTCGAGATTCCGGACAAACAAATATTAGATTATTATTATTATAAATATTAATTGTAATTATTTCCTTTTAATTTATGTAAAACTCCCTGATCCTGAGTCAACTTCCTGGAAATGAAAGAAAATTGGATTCTTGAAACCTAACCTCAAAATTCCTGTCTACAATCAAAAATAATCAACAACCAAATTTATGGAAAATTCTATTGGAAATTACGTTTATTTTATTTAAATTACGTATTTTTGGACTATTATCTGATATTTGAAACATTTAATTATTTTATTGGAGGAGAATTACATCAATTTAACATCTAGCGTCAAGAAAATTACTTCTCGAAGAATTTTCATTATCGAATTGAAGAATATGTGAAATTTCCTGTGGATTTTATTTACAAGATTATTTTAAAAATTCAAATTTCAATACATTTCATCCATCCAATCACAGTCGTGGAATTTTATTAACCAATCAGAAGTCGTTTCAATGTCGCGCTTCGTATCTATTAATTGTGATGTTCATTTTTTTGACGTTGGCAACGAATTCCCTAGGAGATTAGTAACCAACAAATTTTTATCATTCTGGGAAAGTAAATCGTTAACGGTGGACGTTTTTTTATAAAGTTTCTTTCTATTTGAATTGAGATTAATTTATAATAATTATTTTCTGGTGGAACGTTGCAAACGGATTTAAATCGAGATCTTTATTCAAGAATTCTTTGAAAAAAAATTAATTTTGGTAAAAGTTTGTTAATTTTTGTTGCGAGATATCTCAAAGACTTCTTTGTTTATTTCCAGATTTCAGCAATTGGTTTATTTCATTTTAATTCATTTAATTTTTTGTTGAATTTATTAATTTCAGTAAAATTTTTGTTATTTGAGATATCTAACAACATTATTGTTTGTCCAAAATTATCTCTCAGAATACTTATTCTATTAAGACTAAATAAGGTAAATGTACATATTTCCGTGCTAGAACATAATTCCGTGCTATCATATAATATTAATTAATATAAAAAATTAATAAGATATTTTAGTAAAATAAAACCCATAATATTAATCTACTAAATAGCAAAATTTATTCTACAATTTTCCACTTGCTAAAATATTTTATCAATTCCTTATTTTAATTAATAAAAAAAATAGCACGGAATTAGGTTCTAGCACGGAAATATGTACATTTACCTTAAATTTATTTTATTCTAAATTGAGATTCAAAATTGTTAACTTCTTATTCGTCGATTATTAAAGTTGTTCTCTAAATCCAAATTTATATATTGTTGATGATAAAATAAAATATTGCCTAATTATTAACCTCTAAATACATCTTTGATTTCTAACCTACAAATTTAATTTTTGCCTTTACCTTTTATAAAAATGATAATTTCTAAATAAACAACGAACCACCCCCTCTACTATTTTCTAGCGTTTGGGTCTGTGGCTAGTGCGGATAATTTCAAGAGGATTGATTTGGTGTCTAAATTCTATTTTTATTTTCTTTAATGTATTTTGAGATAAATACGAAAGTTTATCTCTAGAATTTTGTTTATTTATTGGAACTTGGCCTGGTGGCCTTGTGTATCAATAAATATATTGGTAAGGTAAATCTTTATTAACAATCTTGTTAATTTATATTTCCTTAATTATTTATCAGTTTTATTTTTTATTTTTCTTTAGGGTTGAGCAACCGAAATATCTCAGGCTCTATAAATTGTCTACTAAATTTTTTCAATGCTAGAAAGAAGCAGGCACTTGCGCAGTTATGTTCCCTCCTGCGCCTGCTTCTTTCTGTCATTGAAAAAATTAGCGGCCAATTTATAGAGCCTGAAATATTTCGGTTGCTCAACTTACCCCTATGCTCAACTAGCCTCGCTCTACCCTACTTTTATTCGTCCTTCATGACTGGCGCCTAAATCTTTACACCATTCAATCGTTCTTTGGTAACCGAAAATTTTCTTTAATTTTCTGTATTTTAATAAATTTACTTTTTTATGCATATTTATATATATTTATTCGGTTAAAGAAAAGCATTTTTTTGGGTTACAACATTTAACAAGATATTATTTGACATATAATTCATTTAGGAAAATTCACATTATAAATATAAAAATCTCTTAAAATAAACCTCATGTAACATCAAATTCATTTAAGGGGTTATACCTGTTTGCATTTTTTTCGATTTTTTTATTGGCTTAAAATATACTATGACATCCCCAAATTAATAATCAATAACCTCCTTGCATGGAAACAACTTGGAAATGATATTAAAAATATTTTTTCTGGAGCAGTTCCGAAGCGTAAAAATACATAACTTGAACTTTACACATAAATGCAGTCATGAATTTCAATTATGAATTATTGTCGGGCCTTTTTCCTGTTTACGATGCACTCGGATTGACAGTTGGACAAAATTTGTATGATTTTTACTTGGAATCGGACAAAAATCGTGTCAAAGCCGTCGAGCACTTAGTTTTAGATGCGGCAAAAAATGCTCGGCGGAGCATTACTTCAAACAGAAAAGACCTGAAGGAGGCAAATACGGACATTACGGGGCAATTATATGGTGCTGGGATAGCAGAGTAAAGGGAAAAAATTTTTAATGTTTAAAATTATTGAGATTTCTAAAAGTTATAGTGTTGTGAAGCTTCAAACGCGTTTTTCTCGAAACCAGATTTTACAAATCGGCGAGCAGTAGAACTCGAAGAGCTTTCGTCCGATTGACCTGAAAATTTAACTGTAACTTCTTTGATAAATTATCTAGTGAAGTACACACGATTTTTAAAATTGATGAAGAATTTGTTTTTAATTTTAAAGTCAATTTTTTGGGTGAAAAATACAATTTTTTTAAAGGTCTCGCATTTCTACAAAAAATATTCTAAAATTATAATCGTGTGTACTTCACTAGACAATCTTATGTAGTTTATGAAATAAAATTCTTTTATGCTTCCAGATGAGCTTCCAGGGGACTTCTACTGCTCGCCGCGGAGGACTGCAAAAATAAATTGTCCTAAATATGGAATCGTATAGCTGCCATTTATTACAAAAAAATTATAATAAAATATTTTCTTACTCTTTGAAAGTTGCATAATTAAATGGTATATTAGTTGCCAACGAGAATTTAAAACTTCACTCAAAAATATCTTGAAAAACACTTTTTTGGCCTCCAAACAGGTATAACCCCTTATCATAATGTCATTTGACACAAAATTCATTTAACACGAAAATATTATGATTGGACAATTTGTAAATTCAAACCTATATTTTTATGTAGAAGTAATGTAACTAAGTAAGTTATGAGAATTATGATAAATGACTTGTATGTAAAATGAAATTTATTCTGAATATTGTTTGTCAAATAAAATTTATTTTGAATATTGTTTGTCAAATGAAATTTATTTTAAATAAATTTAAATTATCTCTACTATGATTGTTTATTTATTAAGATTAATAATAGTGAAAAGCACATATATGATTCATTTGATACATATAAATATCAATTGACATAAAATTCATTTAATATAAATATTTCACATCAAATAAAATCATTTTTTATAAATTTTATTTAATAAAAAACTCTTTTAAGATAAATTTTATTTGTCGTAAATTTCAAGTGATATAAAATTCACTTAAAATAGAACACATAGGTTTCATTTGACATAAAATTCATTAAATTTTATTTTATTTGACATAAACCTTATTTAGCATAATTCACATTTGACATAAAAATAATTCCAGATAAATTTCAATTCATTCATTTTGACGTAAAATTCGTTTAACATAAATTTCTTTATGTTATTTGACATAAATTTATTTGTCACTTTTGATATAAAAGTCATTTAATATTTTAATTTGACATAAAAATTATTTTTCAAATAATTTATTTTGCACAACACTTTTTTGAGATAAATTTCATTTGACATAAAATTCATTTTACACAAAATTTATTTGACACAAATTTTAATTGAAATCAATTTCATTTCACATAAAATTCGTTTAACATAAAATTTATTTGACATAATTTTAATATGTCAATTAATTAATTTATTATGTCAATTAATTATAATTTTATTATGACATTAGATGAGATAAAATTCAAATGACATAAATTTAATTTTATGTAAAAATCATTTTGCATAAATTTTTATTTTACAGAACAATATTTTTTGCGATAAACTTCATTAGTCCGAAAAATTCATTTGAATTCATTCATTTGAATTCATTCATTTGAATTCATTCATTCACTTCAAATAAATTTCATTTGACATAAATATCAAGTGACATAAGAATATAGGGGCGAATTTTAAAATTAGCCAGTCACAATTTTCATAATAATATCTAATGTGTTATTAATTTTTAAATTTGCGCCGATATATTTATGTCAAAATGAAATTTATATGACAAATGAATTTTATGTCAATTGAAAATTTATGACAAATGAATTTGATGTCAAATTAATTAAATAACAAATGAATGAACAAATGTCAAATAATATTTGAATTAAATTTATGTCAAATTATTGTTATGTTACGCGAATTATATGTCAAGTTATTTCTACGTTAAATGGAAATTATGTTAAATAAGTTTAATGTCAATTGAAATTTACGTCCAATGAATTTTAGATCAAATAACATTTATATGCTAAATGAATATGAAATTATTGTCAAATGAAATTTATGTTAAATGATTTTATGTCGAATGATGACTAATGCCAAATAAGATTTCGCAAATGTTATAAACTTGTCCATGAAAAAAAATTTTGTTAGAATGTCTTTCTTTAATTTGCTCCCATTTTCTTGCTGGGTAATCTTAATAAACAATTAAATTTAATAATTAATTAAATTATAAATAATTCTCTTTTATCTAATAATTTATTGAATTTTGTTTACTCTCCTTTTGTAATTGAATAGGGAATAGTCTACTTATATTTTACGTATAAATTGAGAGCAATTGTAAAATCTGGAACGGATGACAAAATAAGATAATAAAAATAGCAAGAGATAGAAAAAGGGAGGAAAAAAGGTATATAGAAAAAAAATAGTGCGGAGAATGGCAAGCAGTTAACTACAGGAAATAATGGGACGATAGCAATCGAATTGTGCCTTCGTCGATAAAGCTCTGGAATAATGAAATTTCACCACTTAAATCAATTATCCACTTGGCGAATGAGCGACTTAATTGACTCACTCGGATTCTTCTTGTTACAAATATTGAGTAGTCATAGTCAAAATCTGGTGGTCAGTACGAAACATCATTTTTTCTTCTCTCAAAAAGTTGCAGTTTAAAACGATTTTTTGATTCTGAATGATTATTTTTTATTTAGGACTCATTTAAAAAATATTTTGAATTTAAAAAAAAAATCTTTTAATCAAAGCAAAAGTTTCTTGGAAACAACTTGAAACTTGAAATTTCAATTGAATTTTTCAACTATAAATTTACTGATTGTTAAATAAACATTCCATTAAATATACCAAAGAATACTTCTTCGAGGTATACGCAGAAAAAATTATAAAAATTTCTTCCTTCAATTTTTCTGAAACTGAAAATCCGCCTTTTAAGTTAAAAAAATGTCGCTCCCAAATTGGAACAAATTTTTGTGACTTAGAAAAAAATATTTTTAACAGAAAATAACTTTTTGTAACCAAAAAAATAGAAGTAAAAAAGTAATTTGTTTACTAAAATATTGTTTAGGTATAGAAATAATTAAGGAATACAAAAATTAAACATTTTGCTTAATCCAAAAGATGAAAATTGTAATTATTTTCTTTTAAAGAAATTAATTAGAGTTATTTTTTTGATAATTTGAAAATAGTTAATAAAAGTTCCATTAAAAGGAACATATTTCATATTATACTTCCGTATAATCACGAGCAGAATATTTTAATTTCATATAAATTTTAATAATTTAATTAATACAGTCGTATAAGATCGGAAATAGAATTGGTTTATCAGATTACAAGTGATGCATTTTTAATTATGATAATATGTAATATATTTTCCCCAATTGTGTGTATAACTATATATACGAGACATGTTTTATGAGAGTCATTATAAAAGGAGAAAAAGATGATATTCTCTCGGGAAGATTTGGTCTTGGTATATATACATATATTCTATTTCAGAAATATGATAACTGAAAGCAATAAAAATTTAATTTCATTTAAAATCCCAATAAATTTTATTAGTACCATCAAATATTTTACGAGCCATATTGAATTATTCTGGGAAAAAAGAAATTTAAGTGCAACGCAAAAGTCAAAAAATGAAAACTATTATTCTTTCGTCGTGTAATCTGAAAAATTTATAGTTGATATCATTTTGTAATTTAATTTAAAAAAAAGTTATTTGAGGCGGATAGTAATAATTTTAGTCAAACAGATGTATATTACCTAAAACTAATTACCATAGGAATAATTTTTAACAAATTATTATTTGACTCAAAATATTTTACTCAAAATATAACTATGCGATTGAAATAGTAATTAATTTTCCGAAAATTTTCAAAAAAAGTCATATTTTTGTAAAACTTCTCCAAATATTGCAATAAAATACCACTTTTTTGGTATAAAATGCAATTTATTTCGATTTTTATAGCGTGGAAATGAATTATAGTCAAATCTTTGGAAAATTTATTTTTAAATAATTCTTGTAAAATAATTAAATATTTGAAAAATATATTGTCAATTAAAAAGTTTTTAAATAATTGAATTCTTGTAAAATTGGAATAATACTATTGTGTACTAATATTTACTCATTTTTTACTAATTGTTAAAGCAAAATTTTACTAATAATAAGAATTTTTATTACCACGATTTTACTAATAATTATCCTTGACTAATTGAGATTTAGAACGTTATAAAAATTTGTAAAAATCATATTTTAATGAACTTTAATTATAAATTTTGAAAAAATTTGATTTCTTGAAAAGTTATAATGAACAATCGTGGAATAAAAATTTAAAAATAAAAACAGATAAAAATGATCCTTCAAAAAATTGTATTAAAATATTTTCAGAAAAAAGTAATTCTGAAATTTTTATTATAATTTTTTCAACATTCAATTGTTTGCAATAATTTTCACTATATATTTATCTAAAAATTCAAATATCTACAAAAAAATAATTACATTAACAATATAAGATAATTTTTTTTAATTAAAAAATTTTTTTTTTTATTCAAGTGAAGGAGAAAATAATTTTTGAAATTTTGAATTAAAATTCTTAAAAATGTTAAATAGTTAATAGTTAAATAGTTAAACAGTTTTTTATTGTGAAAAAAGTTAAGCTACTTTTTCTGTATTTTTTGCATACTTGATATACAGACTTTAAATAAGTTGTTATTGAATAAAAACAAATTTCAAATTTGATTTGTTTTTATGAAAGATAATACTTAGTGAACATCTATAACACTTTTTATTCGTCGAAAAAAAATTATTCTTGTTTTGAGAGGAAAATTTTGATACTTTTTTTCATTTTTAAATTTAGTCCGAGGTCAAGAATTTTTAAGTTATTTCCTATTCGTATCACATTGGGTCAGTCAAAGTTAAGAGGTTAAGAAATAAAATTCAATAGGGTCATCATTTGGGTTGAATTTCCACAATTCAATGATTTTCAATATCTACTGTTTTTATAAAATTTTCTAAAAGAATCCAATTATTTAAACAAATTCACACGTATTTTATACAATTTTAATTATGAATTACTCGAAAAATGTTATTATTCTTATAAATTTTATTAAAATTGGTCAAAAGGATTCAATTATTTAAAAATTTGTTGAGAAAATTCTTTATGAGCATTCAATTTTAAGAACAATTCAATTATACAATATATTATGAATTTTCAATTTAAATAATTGAGTTTTCGTAGAAGTTTCTAATAAAAATTGATTCAAAAACGAATTTCAGTTTAAAATTTAAAAAACAATTGAGTATAAAAAATATTCAATAAATAATGCAATAAAAATGTAATAAATAACATAAAGCATTAAAGCGTTAATTTTTTAGAAATAATTGAATTTTAAAAAGGTTTCAAAATAAAATCTTCTAAAAACTGAATTTTTCATACTTTTAACAATTGTACATAATTTGTTTCTTTTTTTTGAAAAAGTTTAATTCATTTTTTTTTAATATTTGATATTTTTATTTTTAAATACATATTTAATTGAATAATATCCGAATAATCAAAGTTCGTAAAATTGAATTATAAACAACTGAATTTGAAAATTCTCAACGAACTTTTTCAAAAATTATTAAAAATAATTGTTTCAAAGAAGAAGTCTAGTTAAAAATTGTAAAAAAAAAATAATTTGAATAAAAATGATGAAAATAATTTTTGAAGAAGTTACAGTAACAATATTCTTATAATATAAAATAATGATTTTATCACTGGGTCATCTTTCATTATTATAAGACGAAGATATTGATCAATTTCTTCATGTTTTATATAAGAATGTAAATGAATATAAATAGTTTTTTTCAATAAAACTATAGATGTTTTCTACCTATTAAGTTTTATCAAAATCTGTTTCTTAATTTAATAATTGGTGCCCTGAGGCAAATAAAATATAATAATAATAATAATAATAATAATAATAATAATAATAATAATAATAATATAATATCTTTGAATTAAACATAATAATTTTGATTCAATACGCAATAAATTTGATTCAATAAAAATTATGTTTAATTCAATTATAAAATATGTTTAATTGAAACAGATTTTTTTGCATGACTACACTGAAAAAAAATTCATTTTTTTCAAATAACCGATTATTTGACTATTATCAAATAAATATTTACTTGAATCAAATAATTTTTATTCCAATCAAATAAATTGTATTTGAATAAAATATTTCAGTATTTGAAGCAAATACTATTTAATTGTTTCAAATAAAAATTATTTGATTCAAGTAAATATTTATAAATATTTATTTGATAATAGTCAAATAATCGGTTATTTAAATCAAATAAATTTTTTTTAACATATTTTTGAATTAAAGAAAAATTTTCTCATTGAGGAACCACCTTAAATATATTGTTATTATATTTTTGTTCTTAATTGATTAGATTATCTGATGAGAAAATCGTTCAGATTTTGAAAAGTTGGAGGAAATTTTTATTAAAAACGATTTGCTCAAATTCGTTTTATTATTTTCTTGTATTTTCGAAGCAGTTGTATCTATGAGAAAATCACTGTAAGACATGAAGTTTACGTCGCGTTTCAGTGCCACTTACAATAGACTTTAGAACTCATTCTTTTCCTACAAGAGAAAAACGCGAAATCTTTTTAGTGTTTACAAGTAGGTTTTAAAAGAAAAACGTGTTTTTTTTAAATCACGCCCAAAATAAAGAAAAAATTAATCTGGTTACAAAAAAATGCGGTCTTTTTTAATCAAAATTGAAAAAAGAAGTTTTATTTCTAGTATATATATATTTTTGTTTCGGAAAATTAAAGAAAAAGTTTGAATTTAAAATTGAAATCTGACATGAAATCCATGTTAATTTGTACTAATATTTAATTTATAAACCAAATTATATGGTTTCACTTATAAATTAATTAAGCACAAATTCAGATAAATTAAACTCTCGCATCGGTACGTATATAATATAAAGTTTGAAATTGAATTTAAATTAAAATATTAACTTTATGAAGAAGAAGTAATTAAGTTTAAAACATATTAACTTTGTCATAAAACTAATTAGAACAATATATAATGACAATAAATTTGGACTGTGGATATAAATAACGGAATGAAATATTATCTTTTAATAATAATAATTGAATTACAAAGCATCTTGTATTAGTTTTCGGAGGAAATATAGATTTTACAATCAGATAAATTGCCTGTTAAGCTGATGAGTAGAAAGATAAGGTACACATTTCCATGGGAAAGGCAGAGGGATTGTAAAGGCTTAGCCAAGTTAATAACTTTTGGGAGGGTATTCTCTCGCACAGTACAGAGAGGAGTGCTTTCCGAGTGCCAGGAAAAGGATAGAGAG
Source organism: Leptopilina drosophilae (assembly GCA_032873175.1). Lineage (NCBI taxonomy): Eukaryota > Metazoa > Arthropoda > Insecta > Hymenoptera > Figitidae > Leptopilina > Leptopilina drosophilae. The sequence goes on from CM065481.1 coordinate 49,776,638, forward strand.
AAAGTGAGTATACATAGAATACAAGGAGAAAAGTTTAGAAAGGGAGCTTTGTACTACACACTGCCTCAAGATGACGATCGTGCCTAGTGTCTCAAGTGGATACTGAATGCTCGATTTGGTGCTTCTTGCTCCCATTGTTTCCAGTTTATTCGATATTTTCCAAAATTCACCATTGTCTCTAAAGTATTTCTTCAAATTAGTCCTTCAAACTTCAATTTTTCCCTCTCCTCAATGCACGTAGAGGCGATTTTTCTTCTTTCCCCATTCATGTGACACACATTTTTCTTTCTTTATCTGCTTTTTACATATTCTACTCGAATTGAGCTACAATTTTTTTTTGGTTTAAAATATTTCAACTACTGAAGAAAATAAACAATTCAAACACAAAATTAATGAATTTTTCTTAATGAGTTTTAGGTCCCAATTTGATATCATCTTTAGAAAAAATGTGAAGGATTTGAAATTGGGACAGAAACATATAGGTGTTTTTTCTGAAAGAGACACTTTTAAACTTCTGTTTTTCAATTTATTAATTTTTTTAATTATATGGTTTTTTCTATTAAAATTACTTAATTTCATACTCAAGAGTAAGATTTTTAGGTTGCGCAAAATTAATAGTTAAAAATATTAAAGTTTTTCTCCTTTGAAGAAGATTATTGTTGCTCCATTGGATTAATTTTATTTTATTCGCGAGCTTTTCTATTAAAAATTCACGCCAATATCGCGTTCACGAAATCGAAAATAAAATTACACTGCTTAAAAATTAATAATTTGCATATTTTAATACCAAATATATTCAATTCGACTAAAATATAAATTAATTTAAAGTTTTTCATTTAATGGTAATTTGGGTTAATTTTTTCAAAGCAATGCAGGTAAATACTAAAAACAAAAGAAAAACTCCCATATTTCAAGCAAAAGGCTTCGGAAACAAAAAATAATTTTTCCTTCACATTTATTTACATAAGGGCACAATTAAAATATGATTTTTTAGTAAAATATACAAATCTCACACGCTCACTTTATATTAACATCGAAATATTCTGTTAAACTTACTTCCACATTCAGTTATTTATTAAAAAAGAAGGCTTCGGACATGAAATTGTATTTTTACTCGGAGCAAAATTTAAATTTCGATTATTTATAACAGCATTAATTTTTCTCCTTTTTGTAGATAAAATATAGAAAAATTAAACGTCAGATTCTCAGCTTTATTTTAATGTACATTAACATTTTGTTTAAGATATTTTTAATGTATAAAAAATCAGCAATCATTGTGAATTTTAATCTGAAACTGAAGGCAAAGTTTAAACATTTTTATCAAAAATAAAAGTGAGGTCTAAAATTTTTTTAAATGCACATAATGGTAGAAAAAACATTGTTTTTTTTCTTTACAAAATATTTTTTGACAAATCGAAAATGTGCATTTATTTGTCCTGATTTATATAATAAAACAAGATTTGAAATTGGGAAATTAGAAAATTTAATAAAAATTATGATAAACAAATCAATTTTGTCTTTTAAACTCTTCTTTTATAACAAATTTCGTTTTACTGATCTGAATTATGCAAATTTTTTTCCTTTTTAATTATAAAAAATATTAAAACATTATTTATTGTTAGAAAATTATGATTATAAATAAGGAACTATATCAATTTTAAGCATAATTTTTATTTCTGAATAATAATATTTTTTGCAAACTCATTCTTTTCTTTTGGGAGAAAAAACAGTACCTATTCCCGTTTCTTAAAATTTTTGTAGGAAATTCTTAATTTTCATAAGGAAATAATTTGTATCAATTCTATTTCTTAATCACAATTGCTTTAATAAAATTCAAAGTTTTTTTAAAAATAAAGAAAAAAAAATGTTTGTAAAAACATTAAACTTAACTTAAAATTTTTTCAATTTTTAGAAAATAAAGAAAAAAAAATACTCAACAAAATATTTTATTACATTTATTTACAAATTTCTTTAATTGTAAAATAATATCAATAATTTACTTTTTAAATAATTATTTTTATTTAACTATTATTATTGTTTTAACAGGAATTAAGGTATTTGACAAATTTTAAATCCACACATTTTTTAAATTAAACAACTTATAAAAGTATTATGTATTTTTAATAATTTTTGAAAAAGATTACAATTCAATTTTATGTGAAATTTTGATTATTCAGATGTTCTTCAAATGAATATATAATTAGAAATTTAAAAGACTTAAAATACATTCAAAAGAAAATTGAATATAACTTTTCCAAAAAAAATATTTCTACATAATTAGTAGTTAAAAGTATGAAAGGTTCAAATTTTCCAAGATTTTAATTGGAAACCTTTTAAATATTCAATTATTTCTGAAAATTCACGACATAATGCTTTTAATATTCTCTCATCTATAATATAAACTAAACTTAATTTTTTTATCAATTTTAATTAGAAAGATCTACAAGAATAAAGTCATTTAAATAATTGAAAATATTTTTAAATGCATTTTTTTAAAATTCCATTTTACGAAAATTCGATTAATCGGAAATTCTTCAATTACATGCACTTTGAGAAAAATTTTGAAAATTTTCCCAAAAAATTAAGATAGCAAATTTCAATCATTATTTAGAAAAATGTATTAAGGGAATTTTCATAAAAAAAATGATCGAAAACTTCATATGAATTTAGAAAAATTTTCATGAAATAGTATATAGAAAAAAATCTTAAAATTTGGAAAAATTCTCTTTATAACGTTTAAGAAAATTTATTCATAAAATTATAGAAAAATTTCTGAGAATTTAAAAAAGTTTCCATATTTAAAAAAATTTCCATGTAAATTCAAATTATTAAAAAATAATTAAATTAAACTTTTTCAAAAAAATTTATTTCTTCAAAATTGCCAGTTAAAAGTAGAGAAAATTCAAATTTTCAAATATGTTAATTTAAAACCTTTTCAAAATTATTCACATATTTGAACACAAAAGTACCTAAATAATTTATTATAGAATTAAATGTTTTTTAATGTTTAATTCTTATAAAGATTTTTATTAACATATTTTTAAATAATGAATTCTTTTGACGAATTTTCATCAAATTTTTAAGAATAATTCCTTTTTTCGAGGAATTTGATTAAAATTGCACTAAAAATAATTAAAATTTTACAATTTGCTTATTTATGAAAATAATCGAATTCCTAAAACAAAAGTAAGTTTCATAAAAATAATTCAATTCGTAAAAAAACTATGTATAAAAATTAAGTGAATTATTGAGATGAAATTTATATAAAAATTGTTAATGATTAAATTTCTGTACAATTTTTATTATTTATAAAAATCATTTGTAAATTGTTTTAGTTCAATTTTATTAAAAAATACAATTTTTTTGAATTTAAAAATTTATTTAAATAGTAGAAATTGAAAATCATTCAAGTCAGGAAAATTTTTTGAAATAATTGAATATTGGAGAAGAATTTTGTTATTTATAATGATAATTGTGATTTTGACGAATTTTTTTTTTAGATTTTAAACACAATTGATCTTTTGTAAGAAGAATTTGACCACTTTTGAAAAAATCGAATTTCTGCAATCATTCGTAGCTTCTTCGAAATTATATTTTTTAAAATGTTATTGACTAAAATATTTCTATAAATCCATTATTTTTAAAAATTAAGTAAAGAAATATTGCTAATATTAACTAATGTTAAGAATAATTTGAATTATCAACATTTTTGCAAAAATCAAAGTTTTTCAAAATTTCGAATTGAATTAATGAAAAATTGAAATGATATAAAATTTCTAAGTAAAGCATTTTAAAGTTAATCTATTTATGAAAATTGTAAACTCAATGCTTTTAAAAGTTATTAATATTGAAATATTTAAGTAAAATTATTCATTAAACAATTTATTTAAGTAGTAATTGTATGATAGTTTTTCAAGATTAAAGTTATTTAAAAAGAAATTGCTGTCAGAAATAAAAAAATTTGAAGGTATTTTTATTAGAATTCGTGGTGATTTCATATAACATAAAAGAAACCAAAATTGAGAATTTTCTTACGAATTTCAAAATTTCAAAATTTTTTCAGTACTTTTAATAAAAATATCTGACTTTTTCTCGAATCCCCTGTCTCAGAATATATTATTATTGTGACAATAATAGTAATAATCTATATTCCAATTTATATTTTATTTTATAAATAAAAATTGAATTAAACATTTTTAAATTCTAGTCTTTTAATAAATTGCTAATTTTATTTAAAAAAGTATATAAAAAGTTAGCCCCGCTTTTTAGTGCACGGATTGTTACCATAGTATAATAATAAAAGATATTTTGGAACAAATTTAAAATTTGAATATAAATCTCTCATGAACTCGATCATATTGATTATAATCTGAAAATAATTTTCTGTCATTTCGCTATGTTTAATTTAAAAAAGACAAATCAATTTTACTTTTCGTTTATTTTTGTTGGTACATTTAAAGTAATTTTTCATTAATTACTTAATCCGTGTATTTGCATGTTAAAAATATCGAGAGAAAGGTTTTTCTTCTTTTTATCGTTGACTTGTTAATTCGAGAGCTATAATTAGCCAATGATGGTTGCTAATTATCAGCAATGACGTGGACGGCAAATGACTTTATCAATATAGTCGTCCATTAATAGGTGCTATTAATGTAACAGAATTGGCTTTCCTGGTGCCCATTATTGGGCCAGTAATATGCCAATGCAATGGTTTGCATTCCCCAATGTGTGATATTATTGATTTTCACAATATACATATACACCCAGCAAGATTTCCTAATTATTTGTCTGACTGTAATTTACTTTAATCACTGCCAGGTACTAGAATTACATAATAATTTCAAACATTTCGGTTGATTAAAACCGTTATGTTTCACAACTCGAATTAGAATTAGAATCCACTAAATCGTTTTTGTCTGACTAGCTCGGATTTACTGTAATAACAATCACAATGTGCTAGAAATTATGGAATTTATTTTATGTTGTCTGACTAAAGCGACTTATTATCACAGTAAATCGTGAGGTATTAAAAAGTGTTGCAGATTAAATTAACACCAAACAAGTATAAAAAAATCAATTTTGGTGTTATTTTTTACAATGAATGAAATTTTAGTTTATTATATTTTTTTTAACTATAAAACATAAAGATATCGATCGATTTCTTCATATTTTATAATAATTAAAGATGACTAAGTAATAAAATCATTATTTTATATTAGAAGAATATTATATTTCTTTAAAATTATTTCCATTATTTCAATTCAATTATTATTATTTTCAAACATTTTTAACTACAATTTTACTTTATATCTATTATTTTTAATAATAATTAATTAATCAATTTTACCAACTTCCACTCTCTATTTCTTTTAATATTCAATTATAATCTACAATTTTAACTAAAAACCATTTTGATGAAATGAAAATCAATTTTTATTAAAAAATTCTACAAGAATTTAATTATTTAAATGCAAAAGTAAATAATTTATTGAATAACTGAATGTTTTTTAAAATTCATTTCTCATAAAGAATTTTAATAACAAATTTCTTAATAATTCAATTCTTTGGCGAATTTTATTAAAACTTGCATGAACATAATTACTTTTTTCAAAAAATTCAATTATAATTGTATGAAAAATAATTGAAACGCTGCGATGAGTTTTATGAGAATTTTCAAATTTATTCGTTTACAATTCAATTTTACAAAATTTCAATTCTTCGAAAATTCATCAATTAAATATATATTTAACCTTGAGAGGGCCGGGGTGGCCACTATAGTGGCCACCATTTATTTTTACTTTTATTTTCATCGAATTGATTTTTTATTTAATTTTACTTAATAAAAAACTAGTAAATTTTATTTTAATTTTCCGGCCCTCTGAAGGTTAAGAATAAAAACTTGAAATAATTTCAATAAATAATTCTACAGAATTTTTGGTCAAAAATATGAAAAATGAAGAATTTTAATGATTTTAGTTTGAAACATTTTTAAAATTTAATTATTTCTAAAAATCCAGGTTCTAATGCTATTAATACTTAAGTATAATCTAAAATTTAAACTGAAATTCATTTTTAAAATCATTTTTATTAGTAAATTCTACGACAATTCAATTATTAAAATAAAAAAAATGAATAATTTATTACTTTCATGTTTCATGAAATTAAATTCTCATAAAAAATGTTATTAACAAATTTTTTAAATCATTAAATTCTTTGGACGAATTTTAATAAGATTTTTAAGAATAATTACATTTTTCGAGGAATTTGATTAAAATTGCATTAAAAATAATTGAAATTCTGCAATGAGTTTTATTATTTATGAAAATAATTGAATTCCTAAAAGAATTTTATTATTTATAAAAAATAATTGAATCCCTGTAGAAATGTTATTATTAATTAAAATAATTGAATTATTGCGAAGAAATTTATCAAAAAAAATTTGTAAATAATTGAATTTCTGTAAAAATTGTTATTATTTATGAAAAAAATTAAATATTTGCGTAGAATTGTATTCAAATATTTTTAATAATGGCATTGTTTTGGAAAATTTTATTGAAATTATAGATATTGAAAATTATGGAATTTTAGAAAGATTTGAAAATAATTGAAATTTTGACAAGAATTTGATTAATATTTTGTAAAATAATTGAATATCAGAGAAGAATTTTATTATTTATAAAGAGAATTGAAATTCGGACGAGAATTTTTTTTAATTTTTGAACACATTTGAATTTAGTAACTACTTTACTAAGTTAGTTAGTAACTAACTTACTATTCTCCCTGGGGAAACTAAATTCTTTGAATTTTTACAAATCGTTGACTTTGGTGTTTTATTTAAAATAAAATTTCATGTGCTGAAAAATTTAATGAAAATTAAATGAAAATAACTTTTTGTTTGGCTTATAAACAAGTTTGAAATTTTGAAAATAATTATTTTTAACCTAAATAAAATTTACATTTAACAAATGTAAATTTTTTGCATATTTATGACAACTCTTCCCAATTGTAAAATAGTTAATAAAAGTGTCATTAAAAGGAACATATTTCAAAATGAATGATACTCTCGCAATCTCGAAAGATACTAAAATTATTATTAACTATAATAATCGTCGTATTCATTCATTCATTCTGTCCAGTCTGTCCACACTTGAAGTTAGTCATGATTATGCTTTTGTTTTTCTTTTTATATGTTTTGAATTTTTGATAGATAATATTATTTTTCTTTATATATATAATAATTTTTTTTTTTTTCTTACTTTTTAAATTTAATAATAGGTTTTTATTTATTTTATTAGAAATATTATTTTTATTTTTCAAATAATACTGAACTATTTTTATTAATTTACAAAAATTATTTATTATATTTTTCCATATTTCTCTCTTTTCCCAGAAAAATTAGCACTATGTAACAAATATTTTAAGACTAGGATATTATTCTTTTCATTCTTTTTTTTTTTTTAAAATTAAAAAAAATAGTTGGGAAATTAAAATAACAAAATATTTTGCATATTTTCTGCTTCTCAGTGACAATTTATAAACAAAGTACAAGTTTTAAGTAAAAAAAAATAAATAAATAAAATAATTTCTTTTTTTTTATTTTATTAAGCAATTTTTTTAGATACCCCAATTTCTAATAATATTTTCAGTTACTTTCAAATAATTTAAATGTCTTAAGATTATTCTTATTCTGCCTTTTGGGCAGAAATATTTTTATTTTATTATTTGTTTTGCTTGAGAAATTTATTAAAGACTTGATCAGGGTTGTCACGCATTTATTTATTTGAAAGTTCCTCAAATTTTTTTTTTTTTTTTTCAGTTTAAAAAAATTGGAAATTTTCCATATTTTTTTTTTTAATAACATTTTTATTACCACATTAATAATACGAAAGAATTGATTTCGTTTGACGATTTTTAATAATATTTTTAAGAGAAAAAAATTTTACAAAAAAAATTTGTAATTAATAATACATAATAATAATATTAAAATAATAATAATAATAATAATTTGCAAATAATAAATTTTTTTTTTTTTTTTTTAATAATTGAACTTTTGCAAAGAACTTTATTAAAATTTTCTTTAATTATTGAATTTTGCCAAAAATTTTGTTAACAATTTTTAAAATAATTGAAATTTCGACGAGAATATTAAAAAAATTGAATACGTATTTTCTTCAATAAAATTTCACAAAACAAATTTCAATAAAATCGTAAGGTGTCAATTCACGGAAAATTTTTTTTACGGAATTTTTTTTCACGGAAAAACAAAAAACGGTTGAATCTTAATTTCAGGGAAATTGTGAAAAAACCTTAAATTCTATTCTTGTTAATTTATAATGGTTAATTATTTTTTAAATTATACATCTTTTTATTAATACGCGTTAAATTCTAATCAATAAAAATACAGAAAAATAAGTGCGTACAACAAATTCAAGGTTAGTTAAAATTTTATTTTCATTAAATATTTTTATTTTGAATAAAGTGCAGAATAATTTTCATTAATTATTGAAATAATTAAATTAATTAATTAAATTTAATAAATTAAATTAAAATGAAATGAAAAATAATAATTAAATAATAAATAAAATAAAATAATTACAATAATTATTTATTTAATATTCTTTTATGATATTTTTTTAAATCACTCTCATAAATTAAAGAAAATTTAATATTCTTCAAGCAAAACATTTAACTCTTATTGTAATTTATTTATTAAAATTGAAAAAATTGTGCAAGTATTCAATTATTATGTTATAAATTATATTTTCATATTTATTCAAAATACCGCCTTTCTTAAAAATTGCAATTTGGCAACAGTGTAAATAGGACGCCGGTCCGTGTAGCGACGCTCGAGACGGACAGTTCGTGCCAAGCGAGAGGCATAAGTGTGTCGTGAATGATCTCGAGTCGAAGGAATGAGAGTTATAAACGGGGTACGAGTGTAAAGGAGAGTGATCAAAGACTAACGAGTCGAAATTATCGAGAGGTTAGCGTGCGAAACGGAAATTGTCGAGGTTATTGTAAAGAGACTAACTTTTTTTGTGTGTTCTAACTAATTGTACTTTTTTTGTCTTATTTAAATAAATAATTAATCTCAAACTATCCTGACGAAGAAGTTTTATAACATCTCAGAAGTGGGATTTGCAAAGAGTGGTGTTGATTGTTGTGATAAATTGAAAAATATATTGAGTGAAAATTCGGGAACGGCGTGGTTGCATTAAAGATGGCGGCGCGTCGGGTCTAAACGCGATTATGTGCGAGAGTAATGCGCATGTGTCAGTTCACCAGTGATTGCATAAAGTTGCACCTTGACGACGATAGATGGCTTCCAACGATCAAAACATGCCACTCTCAGGACAAACTACAAATTTATTACCGGAAGGTGCCAGACAATTGCCAGATGGAAGTATACAATTGGCAGACGGTCGAATAGTTCTGCCAAATGGAAACATCAAATTGTTGGACGGATCTGAACAGCCTTTTACACAAACAGAACAATCAGCTGCTAGTATAACACCTCCACCGCAACAATCATTTGAGATGACACAGTTCTTGTCTGTTTTAACGCAAATACTCGAGCAAAACGCGAAATTAGTGGATCGTGTAAATGCAAACGCACCTCCTACGCATCATTATAATGTGTTACCGGACTTATCACATAATATATCAAATTTCGATGGATTATCTGGACCATCGTCTGCGAAAGTGTGGATCAAACAACTCGAGTCGACCGCTACGCTGCATAAATGGACAGAAGCTGTCGCATTCGAAACAGCTCGCAGCCATTTGGAGAAGGCAGCCAAAAATTGGTACCTCGCGAACATCGACGAAGTTATAGATTGGAGATCTTTTCGAAAAGCTTTTGCGAATACATTTATGATCGAGAAATCGCTCACCGAAAAATTTCAGGAGATGCAACAGCGATGCCAGGGACCAAACGAAAATACCCAGGAATACTTCTTCGATAAAGTTCGCCTGTGTAAGGTTCTCAAGTTTGGCTTAGAAGAAACGAAGACACAAGTAGCAATTGGGCTTTGGTCACGAGAATTGAGCAACGCTATCATGGGCAAAACATATTTTGACATCGACGAATTATTGCGAAGCATTGTGGAGTTCGAGACATTGGAACAAGCAAGAAAACAACGGATAAAAATGAGCAGAGAGAAATCGAGAGAACAAAACGAATATCGAAAACCAACAACCTATTCAGATTCCCGAGGATCATCAACGTCATCAATAGCATCAGCTAATCAACGAGGAAGCTCTCTATCATCAAGTTCGACGACAACAACAACTCGACCGTTTGATAAAGATAAGTATGAATGTCATCGTTGCCATGAAAAAGGGCACTTTGCGCGCGACTGTAAAGTAAAACCAAAAATAAAATGTTTTAACTGTAACGAAATAGGCCATATCTCAGTAAATTGTAATAAGCCTAAAATTATGCCGAAGGCAGAATCTAATGTAATTGTACCTACTGATAACGATAATTCTTTCAGGAAATATGTGAAAAATGTAAAAATCGGACGAATTGACTTATTGGCGTTCATTGACCCGGGCAGCTCAGATTGCCTAATTAAGGAATCAATTGTTTTGACTCACGGCTTCCGATTTACTAAGATGTGTAATAAAATCGAAGGTTTTGGCGGTGGAGAAACCGTGTCTGAAGGAGTCATATTCGAAAAGTTATCTGTCGACGGATGTGAAGCGGACAAAGTCCGTTTTAGAGTTGTAAAAGACGACGCTCAACGCCACGACGTGATTATTGGTCGAAATTATACCGACCTGCCACAACTTGCTTATTGCCGATACGACGACAAACTCGAATTTATAAATCGCGAAGATTTTCCGTTCAAATCTTATCCCGAAGTAGAAGGTCGCAAAAGTTTTGAGTATCCGATTGTGAATGAAAACATTCGAATTCCCCCAGCTTCGATCAATTTTATAAATGTGAATGTAAATGATCATAACATATTCTTACCTTTCGAAAATTTGAGTAATAGTGAAATTGAAATTAAAACAGGTGAAGTTCTAAATTCCGCGGTTGTAATTAACGAGCCTATGACTAAAATGAAACCGAATTTGAAACAGCTTGAGCAAAACGATTTAGCAGAAGGGTTACCGTTAACTAGGGACCAATATGATGAACTTTTAGAATTACTTAACGAATATAGAATGTGCGTTGCTTTGGATACTACCGAACTAGGATGTACCCATCTCATTGAGATGGATATAGTTGAAAAACCGGGTACTGAACCGACTTACGCGAAACCTTATCCGACTAATAACGAGAAGAGAGAAAAGATTAAATCTAAAGTCGCGGAATGGAAGAAAAATAAATTGGCTACCGACAGCATGTCTCCCTATGCTAGTCCGTGTATTTTAATCGAGAAACCCGACGGCTCATTTCGACTTGTAGTAGATTATCGAAAATTGAACGCGAATACGATTAGATTAAACTTTCCATTACCTAATGTCGATGACGGACTAGAAGAATTGAACGGCGCAGTGATCTTTGCTGTGTTAGATTTAGCTCAAGGATATCTACAAATTCCCCTCTCAGAAACGGCGAAGGAAAAGACGGCTTTTATTACGCAGGACGAAACCGGACAATTTGAAAGGGCAATGTTCGGTTTAATGAATGCTCCTTTCTACTTCGCCAAATTAATGAAGATTATTTTCGGCCCATATGGCAATAAATTAGCTTTAACTTACTTCGACGACATATTAGTACACGCTAAATCGTGGGAAGAATTACTATCGAAATTAAAAAAGATTTTTCAGTTGTTGAGGGACGCTGGTCTTACCTTAAATTTAAAGAAATGCAAATTCGGCGTCGATCAGGTTGACTATCTAGGATTCACCTTTGGGAAAAATGGACTTGTTCCGGGCGCGAAAAAGGTTCAAGCGATTACTGATTTTCCCGTTCCGAAAACAGTACATCAAGCTCGTAGCTTTCACGGCTTGTCAAGTTTTTTTCGGCGATTCATCCCCGGGTTCGCGAGATTAATGTCGCCGATTGTCGAGTTATTTAAAAAGGATACGAAATTTGAATGGACCGATGACCGGGATAAAGCGTTTAGGGAAATTAAAAATCTAATAGGTTCTTATCCAATGTTAGGGTATTATAATCCGAAGGCGAATAAAACCGAGCTCCATACGGATGCGTGTGCTGATGGACTCGGAGCGATGCTATTCCAGACGGATAGCGACGGTTCATTGCGCTTAATTTATGCGATTAGTCGACGAACCTCGGAAATTGAACGAAACTATCACTCGTCGAAACTAGAATTGCTTGCAATTATTTGGGCCATGGAGAGATTAAGAACGCTTCTTATCGGAATACATTTTAATGTAATCACAGATTGCCAGGCGCTAGTTCACATAAACCGAATAAAAACGAAAAATCCTCAAATTGTTCGATGGTTAAATTTGATTTCTGATTACGACTTTGAGATACATCATCGACCGGGTGAGCGAATGAGACATGTGGACGCTCTGTCGCGAGCACCGGTCGAAGATCCTGACGATTCCATAGAAAACGCTACTGTTTATAATGTTATGATTCGCGAAGATGAAATCACTATGTATCAGCGTAACGACGAACAATTGGCTCGAAAGATAGATATATTACAAAAGGACGAAAGATCACGCACGCGACGAGAACAGGGCGAAATTCGAGATTATCTTTTGCGAGAAGGTATTTTATACAAGAAAAGTTTACAGGATCCGAATAAAGCACTATACGTAGTGCCGCGAGCAATGCGGAAGGCCGTCGTCATTAAGAATCATGATCTGAGTAGTCATTTTGGAATTGACCGTACGGTGTCGAGAATTTCCGAAAACTATTACTTTCCAAAATTGCGAAGCTATGTACGTCGACACATTGCGTCGTGTATCGAATGTCTGTTTACTAAACATCGAGCGGGTAGACAATTGGGCGAAATGCATCCGATCCCTGTAGGCAATCGACCATTTGCAATAGTTCATCTGGATCATTTGGGTCCTTTCGTGACGTCGACTCGCGGGAATGTTTATATTTTGGCAGCAATATGTAGGTTAACTAAGTTTTGTCAACTCTTTGCTGTACGAAATACGAAAGCTCTTACGACAGTCAGGAAAATTGAGGAATTTGTGCAACGTTTTGGAGCGCCTGATCGTTTTATTACTGACCGAGGAACTTGTTTCACGTCAGACGCGTTCAATGATTGTTGTAAACTACACGGCATTAAAATAACTTTTAATTCATCGAAACATGCACAAGCGAACGGTCAAGTTGAAAGACTTAACCAGACAATTCTGCCAGCTCTACAAGCAAGTTTAACGGACTATGAAGGTCGTAATTGGGACGATAACTTAGTAAAACTTGAGAGAGATCTCAATACCTCTTTCAATAAAACGACGGGTAAGACTCCTTTTGAGTTACTCTACGGATATTTCCCTCGATTTGAGGCAGGCCTTGCTCGAGAGCTGACAGAAGCGTCCGAGACTTACCGCATACCTGAAGAGATTCGATATGAAGTTATAGATAAGGTAGAGCGAGAACAAATGGAAGCAAAAGAGCGTTATGATCGAAATCGTCTTAAAAATGTAAAATTTAACGTAGGAGATATTATTGTAACAAAAGCGTCGAAAACTGCGACCGGGGAATCAAAGAAATTGCAAGCTCGAAACAAAGGTCCACTGGTGATCACAAAAGTATTACCGTCGGATACTTATGCGGTACAAAATCTAACTGCGAAAGGCAGGTCGAGAAGGTCGACTACCGCGCATGTCAGTCAAATCAAAATTTGGCGAGGATTCGAGAGTGAGAGCGACGATGAGAATGCGAACGAGAGTGAAAGCGAAACCGAATTGTCAGAACAGAATGAATGCCATGAAAACGATTGTTTAACGAATGTCATGATAGCGGATAACGAAGAGAACATGAATGAAGGAGAAAAATTAAGTAATTGTAATCTTCGGCGAAGTACACGAATCCGAAATCGACCGAACAGATTATAATTGTGTTATTGACTATTGTGCTTGGAGGACCAAGCTAGAGAAGGATGGCCGAGTGTTATAAATTATATTTTCATATTTATTCAAAATACCGCCTTTCTTAAAAATTGCAATTTGGCAACAGTGTAAATAGGACGCCGGTCCGTGTAGCGACGCTCGAGACGGACAGTTCGTGCCAAGCGAGAGGCATAAGTGTGTCGTGAATGATCTCGAGTCGAAGGAATGAAAGTTATAAACGGGGTACGAGTGTAAAGGAGAGTGATCAAAGACTAACGAGTCGAAATTATCGAGAGGTTAGCGTGCGAAACGGAAATTGTCGAGGTTATTGTAAAGAGACTAACTTTTTTTTGTGTGTTCTAACTAATTGTACTTTTTTTTGTCTTATTTAAATAAATAATTAATCTTAAACTATCCTGACGAAGAAGTTTTATAACAATTATTTGAATTGTTCCTTTTAAATTAATTATTTTTAAAGATTAAAAATACAACAAAAATTATCTTCTTTGAAATAACTCAAAACTAAATTTTTTTTCAATGTCATTTTATTGAAAATACTTTTTTTATTTTTAAAGATTAAAAATACAACAAAAATTATCTTCTTTGAAATTACTCAAAACTAAATTTTTTTTCAATGTTATTTTATTGAAAATATTTTTTTCAGGTCTACGAGAAATTATTGATATGAGACTATTTTGTAAGTTCTTTGTGAAAGTTGTAAATTTCTGTTATTTTTAAACGTTTCTTCCTACTTGGAATAATTCCAGGAGAAAAATTTAAGATCAATTGACTTTTCATCTTAAAAGTGAAAATTACGAAATGTAAAAACACTTGTATAGCCATGTATGTAAGTCAGACAGGTGTATAAATCAAATAAATAATAGAAATTTACTAAATTTCATACTTTCTAAATCTAAAGAATAGCAAAAATCATACAACTGATTCAAATTAGCGTATACCCAGATTTGTGGCAAATTGGCAAATGTCCGCCTTGTGTGAAGTTTGCGGAGCAAACTTGCTCAAAGTTTTCCCAGAAAACTTGCAGACAAGTTGTAACAAGCTTGCAGCAAACTTTCTGAAAACTTAAAAAATTTCCAAAAAAATTTTGTTGTATTCAAAATGCACATATTTAGTCAAATTTTACCCTCCCTCCCAGGAAAGATGAAAAAAGGTAATGCGCAGCTCTATATGTCACAGAAAACAACTGCGCAGACATTTTAATTAACCTTGCCACGCAAGTTTTCTGTAAGTTTGCTCCGCAAACTTTGCACAATGCGAACATTTGCCAATTTGCTGCAAACTTGCATGTAAATTTGCGAAGTTTGCAACGCAAACTTTCTGCAAAATGTTGTGCTATCTGAGTATACGCTGTCAGTTAGTGAAATTTTACTGTTTAATTAACGTGTATACGTTTTTTAAATTAGCTGTATACTTATCGCTGTGAAATAGTGGAATTTCGCTTTTTCAGATTTACAGAGTATTTTTTCTTTTAACGATTATTATTTTTAATATTAAAATAATAATATACTTCTCAAAATTTTCCAAATATTACAAGTATTTTACCCCTATAAATAAGTACAATGTATTAGACAAAAGCAAACTAGGGTTTTCGACTCAAGCTACAAATAGATCTCTATCTCTAATGTCAATTAGATCAATTATTACTTTCTTCTCAGACATTTTTAATTTTTTAAAAATATTTCTTAAATTTTTTAACATTAACATGAAAAATTTTTAATAAAATTAATTAATAACCATCTCACCCAACAATACATCACAAAAGTAAACATAAAAATATAAAATAAATAAAAGAATGTTTTCTTTTATTCTTATTCTTAATAAAACTTAAAATTCAAAAATACGTTAAAAATAATAATACATATTCTAATAAAAAATCTGAAATTCTCAAATTATTTTAGTCCCATGCAAAAAATGTAAAGGATTACAAATTCATTTTAATTATTTTTCAACAATTTGTTGTTTCCATTTATTAGCAGTCACAAAAGGTTGAAGCTTCAAACTTCAAAACTTCTTTGCAAAGTTTAGTCAAAATTGAGTAAAGAAATAAATGTTTCACTTCAATAAGAAATGTTTATCGTAAAATTTCAGAGTTGCTATAATTTTTCTCGAATAAAATTCCCTGACTTTTATAGGTCTCAAATAATATGAAATGTAAATAAATTTTAATTTATTCAAAAATTATCAATTAATTTTTTTTAATTCTATTATCTTGAAACTATTGTTTTATTAGACATTAAAACATTTCAAAAACCTTATTTTTCAACATTAAAAAAAACTTTGCAAAAATTCAATTTTATTAAAAAAAATTTAAGCGTATGTTTATTTTAAATTAACTAATAAAAATTTTAATTATTAATTTTCGAACTAAAAAACGTGAATACATTAGAATATGACTTTTTTTAAAAATTCAATTACTTATCAATTATTAAATTAAAATACTTTGAAAATCCTATTTGTTAAAATTTATTTACATTATTTACATTAGTGACTGATTTTTTATTATCAATTTAATTATTTTAAATTAATTAAAATTTAGAGAGCAGTATAAATATTTATAACAATTGAAATAAAAAGCGATTTTTTAAAAATAAATTATAACAATAACATTTTTTTAATTAGGTGAAAATATGAAGATCCTAAAGTTTTGAACGTTCAAATGAATGAAATTTATTTATTTCTTCTATAAATTAAATTTTTATTGCAATTACTTTGCGTCACTATTCAAAAAAAATTAATTACTGAGTTTCTAAACATAAAACTTCAGTATTTTTAATGTTTTCCTGATTAGTAATTTATAAAAATATCTGCAATAAAAAATATTTCGTTCATTTGAACGTTCAAAATTTGGGGATCATAAAATATGACTGAAATTTCAATTATTTTTAATTGGTCCTCAGTGAGATTTCACTAATTTAAATCACCAGAATAGAGTTAAAGAAAATCAGTTAAATTTTACTGATTCAATTATAGAGAGTGCAGCGGAACAAGTACCAAAGACTACTTTTTCATTGTAAAATTCGCCAAAAATTAACATAATTTAAAAAAACAATTATTTTCCAGGTGTTTTCTCATTTTTTCTTGACTTTTCCATACAAAATAAAATTCCCTGACATTTCCAGGTTTTCCAAACATTCTAACATCCATGATATTTTTCCTAAAAATTTATAGCTTAAAACTCTCCTGAACATTTAAATAAATTTTTCGACATCTCTCTTATAACCGAAAAAGTAAGGTAAAACTTTCCTGAAAATTTCATGCTAAACATTTATTGAAATGAGACATTTAAATCTTTACGAAATTTTTACTAAACTTTGCAAGTAAATATTTCGAAGTTTGCGAGGAAATTATAAATACTTTTTTAGGAAAGTTACGCTGCTTTGTGGGTTTACAAGGAACCGACAAAGTGGCCTTTTTAGTTTTTTCTTAAGAAGCAATTAAATTAAACACTTAAATTACCGATAAATTAATGAACTGCATAATTTAATGTATGAAACCATATAGATAATAAAAAAAAATTTCAAAATGGGTCCATATTTTATAGGAACGTCTATACAAATTTGTTCTTGATTGTAAGCAAAAATTAAATTCGTAAAATTGCGAATTATTTGGAAACAAAATTACAAATTAGAAAACGGCAAACGAAATTTTTTAATAAAATGACATTGAAAAAAAATTTAGTTTTGTGTAATTTCAAAGAAGATAATTTTTGTTGTATTTTTAATCTTTAAAAATAATTAATTTAAAAGGAACAATTCAAATAATAATTGAATACTTGCACAATTTTTTAAATTTTAATAAATAAATTACAATAAGAGTTAAATGTTTTGTTTGAAAAATATTAAATTTTCTTTAATGTATGAGAGTGATTTAAAAAAATATCTTAAAAGAATATTAAATAAATAATTATTGTAATTATTTTATTTTATTTATTATTTAATTATTATTTTTCATTTCATTTTAATTTAATTTATTAAATTTAATTAATTAAATTTAATTATTTCAATAATTAATGAAAATTATTCTGCACTTTATTCAAAATAAAAATATTTAATGAAAATAAAATTTTAACTAACCTTAAATTTGTTGTACGCATTTATTTTTCTGTATTTTTATTGATTAGAATTTAACGCGTATTAATAAAAAGATGTATAATTTAAAAAATAATTAACCATTATAAATTAACAAGAATAGAATTTAAGGTTTTTTTCATTATTTCCCTCAAATTAAGATTCAACCGTTTTTTGTTTTTCCGTGAAAAAAAATTCCGTAAAAAAAATTTTCCGTGAATTGACACCTTACGAATTACTTTGATGAATTCAATTATTTTTAAACGTAATATAAATTTTTTTATATTTGCCAAAAATTCCCTTTAAAATTTAAATTATCTTTATAACCAACAAAATCCATTTCCAAAGTTCAATTATTTTAATATGTACATTTTCATCAAATTTCTCTAAAATGCAATTATAAAAAAAATTCATTACAAATTTTCAAAAGCATTCATTCATTATTTAAAAAAAAAATTTGTTGATAAAGCTCAATTGTTTAAGAAAATGTTTACTTCCAGGGTCCAACAAATAAATTCTCTCAGAATTCTCTAATAAATAAATATTTTTGAATATGATATTCAATTTTGATCCAAAATTTTAACTGAAATTAATTTTTCAATTTATTAGAAAATTCTACAAGAAATCAACTATCCAACTATAAAAATAAACAATTTATTAAATACTAATTGGATGTTTCTTAAAATTCAATTTTCATAAAGAATTTCACCAAAATTTAATCATTATGTTTTTTTTTATCATTGAACATAAATAATAATATTATATATTATTGAGTATTTGCAATCATTTATAATTTTTCCAAAATTCAATTTTTTTTTTAGTGTTTTAAGTAAAATTCATCCATAAATCCATTATTATTTTTAATAATGAATGAAATGTAAAAATATAACAAATTTTATAAGAATTTGAATTATTAAAGTTTTTCATAAACCTGAATTGTATTTAAAATCTGTAAAGTTTGATTGAAAATCTTTTCAATAATGAGGAATATAACATTTAGAGTTTTCTTAAGAATTTTCGAAATTCAATATTGTTTCTGTACATTTGACAAAATTTTCTGACTTTTTCGTGATTTTCCTGAATATATTTAGAAAAATAGTGATTTTGAATAAAATTCTTCTGAATAATTGAAATTTTTTTTTTTAATGTCAATGAAAAAGAAACTTCACGCGCGCTTTAGCGCGCGTTATTTTAGCTAGTTAGATAATAATTTCCAACTATTGACTGATTAAAATCGTATTTTACTACTGGAATTAGTATTTATTGAAACGTTATTGTTTAGACCGGCTGAGATTGACTATAACACTGATATATACTAGAATTTGGAGAATTTATTTTCTCTTGTCTATCGAAAGCGATTTATTACTACTGAAACTAGAATTAAGTGTTTTTTCGTC
The DNA here is from genome assembly GCA_032873175.1 of Leptopilina drosophilae. Taxonomy (NCBI): domain Eukaryota; kingdom Metazoa; phylum Arthropoda; class Insecta; order Hymenoptera; family Figitidae; genus Leptopilina; species Leptopilina drosophilae. The sequence continues at coordinate 49,796,118 of CM065481.1, forward strand.
TGACCAAACCTGTTTTTATAATTACAAATAAAAAGTCAAAAATTAAAATGTTTCATTCTCAGATTGTGTTTTACTACAAATTCAAAAATTTCCAGAAATCTTTATTACTTTTGTTTGGTGCGAAACTGATCATGGCTACTGCAATAATAATTATTTTTTAATTCTAAAATTAAAATACATTCTAAAACTAAATTAGTGAAATTTGACTGATTTTTAGTAACTCTATTCTCACAATTTCAGTCAATGAAGTTCCACTAAAATTTATTTAAAAACTAGCAAATTTTTTAGCACGGAACGTGGTGTTCAATTTACTATAATGCAAATCACAAAATTTTTTATATTCAAATTTAAAGTTTTGAATTAATTTATAATCAAAATTTGAATAATTCACTTATTAAGTATATATATTTAATTATTTTTGCTTATATTTTCCAAAAATTCTAAAATAACTCTTCGCAAAATTTTATTATTTACATATATAATTAAAATTCTTCAGAAGAATTCAATTTTTTTCATAAATAGTAAAATTCTTCGCAGAAATCAAATTATTTTTAATAGAATATTAATTAAATTTAACGGAAGAATTCAATGAATCCATTGAAACAATTCAAATATTTAGTAGTCTTTTTTTATATTCAAATCTCTTAAAAAGTTAAAAATAATTTTCGAAGATATTTAATCTCAAAAATTCAATTATTCCTAAGATTGTCTGTAAAATTTATTTTAAAAATTCAATTTCCAAATTTTTAAGAAAATTCTCGTAAAATATTCAACTTTTTATTAAATTTTTCAAAAAAATTCATTTATTTTCCAAACTTGTAATAAATTCTTAGAAACAATTTAATTACTTTTAAAAATTATAAAATTCTTCGCAAGAATTAAATTATTTCTATAAAATTTTTCACGCAGAAATTCAATTATATTCAAAACAATTTAAATAAAACTTCAAACAATAAAATATTTAATTTTATAATTTTTAACAGAAACGATTTTTTTAAACTTGAAAGAAATTCTTTATAAAATTCAATTACTTTTAAAATTTTCAATTAAGATTATTAACAAAAATAGATTATTTAAAAAAAATTCCAAGAAGTTCTTTAAAAGAATTTAGACAGGATTTTGAAAAGTTTTAATAAAATTCTCAACAAGAATTCAATTATTTTCATGGATAATAAATTTTTTCAAAGGAATGCAATTATTTTGAATTTAATTGTAGTAAAATTTATCGAAAGAATACAATTATTTTTACAAATATTAATTATATTCAATTATTTCTAAAAATTCTGATAAAATTCTTCGGAAAAATGTGAATTATTTTGTTAAATAGTAAAATTCATCGTATGAGTTCAATTATTTTAAAAAGAATTTTAATAAAATTTCACAACCGAATACATTTATTTTTGAAAATATTTAATAAAAGTTTTTGATTGAATACAATTATTTAAAATTTTTTTTAAATTCTTTAAAACATTCAATTATGTTTTAATATTATGTTAAAACACTTTAAAACAATTTAATTATTTTTATAAATTGTAAGATTCTTCTCAAGAATTTTAATGATTTTTATGACATTAATTAGATATAAAATTGAAAAAAATTTAAAAAAACAATTATTGAAAAAGTTGGGAAACAAAAAATCAAACAACTGACTTTAAACTGCGAACAGATTTCCGGAACATGTACTTTATTGTTATGAATAATAATTGTTGAATTATCCGTAATTTTCCATTTATTTGCTAATTAAAAAAAAATTAAATTTTCAACACTTAGGCGTCACTTAAGAGTAAAAATTAGAATTTCCAAAAATTGTCTGCAAAATCTACTACTACAAAAATTTATAAGATTCAATTTTATTTTCCCAAAAAATCATTGACTTAAAAAAATTAAAATAATTTTAAGAATAATCGTTTTTGGTAAAACTGACCTTGCGACTATTAGTATTAGAATAAATTATAATAATAATAATTATAATTATAATAGAAGTGATATTAAAAGTAACATATTTTATAATGAATAATAGTTCTACAATCTCGAGGGACTAAAAGTGGATAATAATTTCAAACTATTAGATGAATAAAACGTTATACTTTACTGCTGGGATTAGAATCTAAATTAGAATTTATTGAAACGTTTTTATCATACTGGCTGGCTCATTGTCAGATTGACTATTATACAATTATTAAGGGCGGTCAAAAGTTTCAGTTTATTAATTTCCCTCTCAATTTGTTGTCATTAAAATCAGTTTCTCTGACAAAATTTTTTTATAGAAAAATATAAATGTTTACTGAAAATTAACAAAGTTTATAAATTTTAGTCATTTCTAAAAATTACAATTATAACCCTTTCTGAATTCAATTATTTTCTACAATTTGCAACCAAACTTCATACCTGAATCTATTAATTTAAATAATTTTACCGAAGTTCTTCTAGAATTAAATGATTTAAATACAAAAACTCAATTTTCTAATAATATTTGTAACTCTTGTAACGTTCTGTAACAATTACGTCACAATTAAAATATTTAGAATTTCTATATTTTAGAGAAACATATTTTTAACAAAGTTAATCTTAAAGAATACAATACAATCATGTAAAATTAACACAAAGCAATTGATTAATTTTGATGTTCTTAATACTATTAATGAAACAATTAGCAACAATCAAACAATATTAAAAACCAAAATTATAAGATAAAAATTTTGATTACTTATTTTATTAATTAATAGAAAACTTTCATTCAAATTATTCATAGTCTATTGTTAAATAAAATATTAATTACCAAATTAAAATAGCTATTAAATAGTAAACTAATAATCAGAATTTTTACAAAATTGCACGTAATAAGTAATAAATCATTAAAAACATTAATTTTATTGAAAATTAAAAAAAAAATTTTTAATTAAAAAAAAAATGACAATTGTTTTGTAGAAAATCCTGTGAAAATTTAAATTAATTTTATTGTTCTTAACTTCAATAATAATTAATACACAATTTGTAAACAATAAATATTTAAACAATGTGTTATTTAATATAATTACTTGAATTATTGTAATAATTATTAAATAACACAATATTTATCCATTTATTGATTAAATAACGAAATTATTGATTTTATTTGTTATTAATTATAATAATTATAAACTTTTAGACAAATTATTAACAATTAACATTCGAATATCTTGTTATTAACAAATTGATTAAATAGTTATTGAATAATGTAAATTACACTGAATTATTTATAATAACTCGATAATTAACAAATTTACAGTTATTAATAATTATTATAAAACAATTCTAATGATCAGATTTTAAAAATATTTTAATGGAATTTTTCGTAAATAATGGAATTTCTTAAAAGAATTTTTGGTGATTAAGAAATTAATTTTTTAACGAATTTTAAATATTTTAATTCAGAATTTTGAATATGATTATTTTTTACAAAATACGTTAAAAATAATTCTAAGTAAGTATTTAAATTTTCAGAAATATGTAAATAAAAATACATAAATCTTGAACTACTTGCTAAAAATTTTTATGGAACTAAAATATTTCTTTATTCTGGACACTGGAAAAAATAAAAATTAATTCGTTACATCTCAGGCAGTTGCTTCTCTACTAATTCCATTTGAATAAGTCTGTAATATAATTTGTCTGACACAAAGCTGATCATGACTACTAAAGTAATAATTTCCTTTTTATATAATAATTATATTCATAAATAATAAAATTAAAAAATTTTCCTATATCTAAATAATGTTTGTCTGGCTCAAATTAACTATGACTACTGCAATATAAAAAATAAATCTTTTAAATAAATTTCAGGTCCCTTTTAAATTTTGTTTTTTTTTCTATAAAGTCATTGATATTTTGTTTTTGAATTAGCAAATTTTTAAGTCAACAAATAGTATTTTCTACTAATTTATTAGTAAAATTTACTAATTCAAAAGTACAATAGTGAGTCAGTAATAATTCAAATTTGGAAAGTTTTACTATTTACGTAAAAAATTGTAATTGTCTCCGATTATAAAATTATGAAATTTAATCCAAAATTTCAATTAGAATCAATATTATTTTAATATTTATTTTTTCTAAATAGTCCTTGATTGAAAAAAATTACAAAATATTCAAAGAATTTGGTTTTTGTAACACTTACTTTTATTGCTAAAATAACAATTATATTTGGAATTATTTTATTTATAGCTAAGGCAGACTTTTACTAATAAAATGAAAACACAATGTTTTTTGTCTACTGTAAAAAAATTGTCACAAATGAAGAACTTTGAAACTGAAAATTCTATTTTTCTTTAATAATTATTTCTGATAGAATCACAATAAAATAAAAAATGATTTGTCTGAAATTTTTATTTTACATATTTTAAAATTTTGAAAGTTGGGAACATTTTGTCCGACTATAATTACATGTTCCTTTACTGAGAAAACGATTTATTTCATTCAAACGTATTTTGTTTAAATGAAACTTAAAATATTTTTATATATTTAATTCAAACATACGCTGTGGTCGATTTTAAATTATTTATAATCAACTTTTGAGTTTGAATCAAACATAAAATTTTTAAACATATTTTTTGCCTAATCAAAACAGAAAATATGTTTCAATTAAATACAATTATTCAAACAAAAAATATTATTAAATCAAAGCACTATATATTTTCTATTTATTGGGATTAAGCTTACAAACTATCTTTCAATTAAACAAAGTCATTTAAAATTATTTTTCTATTTAAATTAAGTATAATGTTTTCTCAGTGTACAGACTCACAAGTTAATAGTAACGTTTGAAGTGTTTTTTTGACTCTGAATTTTTAAAATTAAAAATTCTGTCTTTCGGAAAATGTCTTTGACAAGTGAGCAGAAAATTTACCATCTAAATATTTGTGTCTAACTCAAAAGGTATTCTACTACTGAAAGTAGAACTTCTACTTATGCTTAGAAATACAGGGTTTCAAATTATCCAATCTAACAAGAACAAGAGATGCTGCCTGACTACAAGCGTTTTATAGTACTAGGTAAAAATTTACGCAAAATAAAAATTTTTTGTCTCTCTAGATTGAACACTGAGAAAAAATTATACTTAATTTAAATAGAAAATCTAATTTGAATGATTTTGTTTAATTAAAAATAGTTTGTAAACTTAATACCAGTATGTGGAAAATTTCTACTGTTTTGATTCAAAAATATTATTTGTTTGAATAATTATATTTTAATTAAAAAATATTTTCTGTTTTGTTTTAAAGAAAAAATATGTTTAAAAGTTTTATGCTTGATTCAAACTTAAAAGTTGATTATAAATCATTTAAAACCAACAACAACTTATATTTGAATTAAATATATTATTTTTTTTAATGAACCAAAAAGTATGATTCAATTAAACTTAAATATGTTTTACTGTATAGCAAAGATATTTTAAGTTTGTCTTAAACATTATATATTTCAATCAAATAAATTGTTTTCTCAGTGAACACTGAAAAAAGAATTAAAAATTCAAACGTTTTATTTTTTCAAAAATTCTCTATAATTTGTGTCTGACGCAAAACTAAACATGACAAATGAAATAATCATTTCTTTATAACTATAAAAATGAAAAAAATTCAGAAATTCAATGACTATTAAAATAATAATTTTTTATACCTATAAAAAAGAAAATTTTATCGTTAGAACAATATTGCGAAAAAAATCGTATAAAACAATTATAATTCAAATTATAATAATGAAGTCTCTGACAGATTTTGTTGATTGTAAAATTATTTTTACTGATAGAAATTATAAATATGTGTTACGGCCGAACTCCGTAACTTTTATGTCATAAATAATTATTTATAATACTAAAAAAACTAAATTCACACACAACATGAGATTTTGTAAACCTAACATACACATTTTACACGAAAACAACCCTTTGTAATTTCTCAAAAGGAACATTCTTCATTTTGAATATTTTAATCCAATGCATTTTAATTAGATAACAATCTAATGCTATTTTAAATAAGAGATTTAATTGAATTTAACATTCCTTCGCGTTTTGCAATTTTCGCGGTGAAAAACCTAAAGAAAACAATACCATTATTCTATAACAATTCCTTTTCTTTGACAAACGGTTTATTAACCTTTTTGAGAAATAGTTTGAAAATATTAATGTAAAGTCATGGTGCATTTAAGTCATTGAACTCGGATCACGCCACTGCCTAAATCTGCAAGCTTGCAGAATTGGCTTGGCAATAGTCAAGTGCAATAAACTTAACATACGATTTTCCCATTAAATCGTCTTTCAATAAAATTGATTGACACAAGGAAATCTTGGCAGTTGAGTTTAGGCCGTGTAGCCGGCAGCTAGCCCAGGCATTTAAGCCTATTATTAATATAATTATTGACTCGTAAGGATAGTTAAATTTTCATTTTATAAATAATCTCAGAAGTTTAAAGAATTTAATAAGAAGTTTGTTGAGAAAAGTGAATTTAATTGAGAAAATAAAAATAAATAATAATAAAAAATAAGGTTACAATTGAAAAAAAATATATGATTAAAATAATAAAGAATAAATAAAAATTAGAATTTATTTATATTAGGTAATTTCTCTAATAAAATATAATTATTGTTATTCTCATCTTTATTTGTTTATAATATAATATAATATTTTTAACTTCTTTTTTTTGTTAACTCAAATCTAAATGATGTACTTTTAGAAAAAAAATCGATTTTTAAAAAAAGTTTAACGGTTTACAAGAAAAAAATTCTTGAAAAAATGTCAATTTTTTGACGTTACGACTGCGCTTGCCCCCTTAAGAGTACGGATCTCAATCTATTAACTGAATACACCCTAAAAAAGTAATCTTATAGTTAGAGGAAAAATCCTCTTCTAATATCCTCTCACGTTTTCCTCTCAAAACAAAAGTATTCAACTTGAATGTATATTAATTTTATTCTTTGGTGGTTAAACAAAACAATTTTTCGAGGTTCAAACGTCAAAAACATTGAATTTAAATGAAATAAACAAGGGGAGAAATACATTAATTAATGTAAGTAATTAACCATTAATAACTAATTACATTTATTTAATTAAAAACGCTTAATTCAGTGCATAAAAATATCTTTTCTTTATTATCTCATAACCATAATTAGCAAATAATATTGGAGATGAAAATCCTCTAAAGCAAAGTATATTACTTTTGATAACATATATAAGAGGAAAATATGCATTGAGTTTAGAGGAATCCACATCAAATCAAGAATAATATTTTTAGGGTGTAATAGTTAAGTAGAGAGGGGATCCACTACCTTTTACGTTTTTCGTCCGAAGGACACGTTTAGTTACAGTCAAAATAAAATCTTTTTTTTAAATAATTAAAAATCCATCCCATCCCAAGCATGGGAAAAGTATCATCATTTGACTAAAACTGTCCTTGAATGTGACGAAATTTTTTGTTGAATTAAATCTTTTCTCCGATTAGAAGTGACATTGACTACGAAAATAGAAATCACAATCGATGTTACATTGTCGCACTAAATTTGCCTTTCTCTACTAAAATGAAAATTAGGTTTTTAATTATTCAAAGTTTAAAAAATTCTAATTATTGTAAACATTTCATCTTACAAAAAATGTCTCTCGCTACTTTTAGTATGCTTATTAAAAATAGGCCTTTTTCCTACTTAAAATAGTACCAAGTCTATTTCTTCCGAAAATTAAGTTACGAAAATTAAATTAATTAAACTAGCTAATATACTTTAAACAAATTACTTAAAAAGTTACATTAATCTACTATTTTAATAAAATTTTTCAAAGGAAATAAAGTATTTTAAAAAATTTGTGATCAAATTCTAGACAAAAACATTTAATATTACTTTTATTAATTATTGTTTAAATTCCAAAGATTCAATAAATCCCATAAGGATTGAATTATTTACGAATGTTTTGTAAATTTTTTATAAAATTTCTTCGCAACAGTTGTATTTATTTTCATAACTAATAAGATTTTAACTGGGATTCAATTACTTCATAATTAAAGACATTCTTTTTAAGAATTGAATTATTATATTAATTACGCAGGCACACAAAAAAAAGTTTTTTGGCCGAAACTTTACAATAGTATATTCCCATGTATTTTGGCCCGCTAAATCCGAATCAGAAATCAAAATTTACATATTTACTCAAAATGTTGAGTTACAGTCAAAAATCGACTCAAAAAACCGAATTAAAATCAAAAAAATAAATTTTTTTTACTATTTCAAAATTTTGAGCAATTTTTGTCAATTCTGACTTCAAATTTGGATTCAGCGGCAAAAAATACATAGAAATATACTACTGTAGTGTAATAAAAGAATATTCTGATTTTAATTTAGTCTTTTTGAGTCATTTTTTTAGTACAACTCAAAAAGAACCAATTTGACTTTTTTTTGTTAAAAATTATTTAAAAATTCATCAAAAAAATTATTTTTTTATTTAAAAATTATTTAAAATTATTTAAAAATTTGTTCACAGTATACCGAATACTTTATGAGAATTGAATTTTAAGAAACATGCAATTATTCAATAAATTATTATTTATGTTCGTATTTAAATAATTGAATTCTCGTAGAATTTTGTAATGAACATTTATTTAAAAGTGGATTTAATTAAACATTTTAGATAATAATTGAATATTAATTATTTTTTTTTTAAGTTGAATTGAATTTTTTAACAATTATATTTAAAATTTTAACTTTACAGGGTTGCTACAATTTTTATCGAATGAAATTCCCTGACTTTTCCAGGTTTTCCAGGTCTCAAATAATATTTTTCCATATATATTGGAGGTGTGATTTATATAAAAAGTAATTAATTAAAAAGTAAAATTTATCAAAACATATCAGATTTTATTGTTATATTAATAATTTATAGAAAAATAACTCAGTTTCAAACATTTTTCATTGTCGAAAATACAATATTTAAAAATTTTATGTTTTTTAGGGTGTCTATTTTTTGAGAATAATGTTTTTTTTTAATAATTTTAATTGAAAATTTGGAAAATAATTTATATTTTAAATTATAAAATTATAATTACGGTCACTAACTTCCTTTGATTATTTTCGAAAATTTTAAATAAAATTCTTTAAATACAAAATAAAATTCCCTGACATTTCCAGGTTTTCCAGGTTTCCAGACATTGTAGCAACCCTGACTTTATTACATATATTTAATTGAAGAATTTCCGATTAATCGAAATTTCGTAAAATAGAATTTTAAACCAATGTATTCACAAATTCTTAAAGAACTTTTTTAAAAATTATTAAAATTGTCGAAAATAGTAATTGAAAATTAAAATGATGAAAATAATTTTTAGGAAGTTACAATAATAATATTCTTTTAATATAAAATAATAATTTTAATACTGGACTATCTTTAATTATTAAAAAACATAAAGAAATCGATATCTTCATATTTCATAATTTTTTTTAATTTCAAAAAAATTTAAATTTGAAATTTTTAAAAATCTTAATTCCTTTGAAAAAACAATAATAAAATATTTTTTTTAAATATGAAGTTGTTGATGATTTCGAATAATTTGACAATTAAATAATGTCAGAAATAAATGTAGTAAATCATTTTTGACCGCATCTAATAATTTTTAGTCAGAATCAAAATATTCTTACAGGGTTCAGAGAAGTCAAAATTTTGTCTGGAAATCAGGGGAAAACGAAATTAGGTTTTTCTGGCAACCTTAATGTTATTAATATATTTTTCAACTAACAAAATTAATGAATAAATGAATTTTTATTACAATTTAATGAAATATTATTTAATATTAAAACCGATATTTATATTTCAATAGTAAGTATTAAATTAATTGGACTTTATTATATTGCATTATATTACTAATTATTACTCTTATACATAATAAATGCGAAAGAGCTTCAAACCAGTTAAAAATTGAATAAATAAATAAATAGTTAAAAATAAAAGTATTATTAAAATAAAAAGTTTTTAAAATTAATTATTAAAATTAACAATTAAAAATTGTAGAAAATTTTGTTATTTGTATAAAAAATTTGTTCGATCATTTAATTAATTTTGAATTAATGTGTCTGGGGCCCGAATGTTCTATATTGAAATAGTACGCCCAAAGGAGTTTGTGTCAGTCAGTGTGCGGATTTCGAATGGGAATATGCAGTAGACTCTTGATAATTAGTGACCCTAATAAAATAACTATCAAAGGGATGTTATTAGTTATTTGGACTCTAATGGACATGAAAATAACTGCTATTTTTAACTTGACCGTATTTATACACTTGATAATTAATTCTTCTCATTTCTTCTTCATTAAAAGAATATATTTTTAGAACTTGTAGAGATTGAGTTAATATAATGCAATTTTATACACTTATTATTCAAATGAATGCCTTTTTTTAGAATCCATTGTTTTTTCAACTCAAAATAAAAATATACATCTCAAAAGAGAATTTCATTTTTCTTTTTTAGAATCAAATTAATATTCAGTTGATTTTAAAAAGCACTTTTTTACTTGAATTCAAAATTTTATGACGCAAATTAACAAAAAGATGGATTTTTATTAAAGATCTTTTTATATTTTTTCTTGACAAAATTTATCTAAAATTTATGTCTTTATCAAAAGTTTTTAGAATCCCAAAATACTTTTAGTAAATTTTTAATGCGTACGCCGAAAAATTTGTTTCAATTCAAAAATATACTTTTTGGTTTCAACAAAAATTTTATTTCTCCACAAAAGTATCTTTAAACGCAAAAAATTAAGGATCAAAAAAGGTTTTTTTTATTTAAAACCAAACTATCAATTATTAAATTTTAAAAAATTTTCCCTATTGATTCAAATGTTTCGTGGACTAAAATCATTTTTTTCTATATTTTAGAATAATAATTTTAAATTTGTAAAAATACGCTTTATAAGAAAAAAAATTATTTCTTTGAATCTTCAAATTTTTTTTCAAGGATTCTTGCATTTAATAAAAATTTCTTGAATACAAGTGAAACTTTTTTTAAATTTAAAAACAACTTTTTTTTTAAACAAGAAGAATATTTATTGAAGTTAATTTTCTTTCACCAAATAAGAAAAAAGAAAGTTTCTCAAATTTTGTACGAATAAGAAAAACTTCGAGGCGATAAAAAGTTTTTAACTACAAAGAAAGTAACTTTTTTTAATCAACAAAATTACTTTGACCCTAATAAACCGCAAATATCTTGAAAATGAAAATTTTCTCACCTTACGAGAAAATTACTGCTGCATTCGCATCAAATTTCAGATACTCTTTCGTTTTTCAAACAAATACAATTTAATTGACTTAAAAATATTTTTTTGTATTTAACTCAAATTATATTTAATTCTATAAAAAAAATTTTGCTTGAAGAATATTCTTCTTTAAAATTATAAATACTATTTGAACTAAAAATAAATATTCGCTTTTTGAAGTTAATTGTTTTCCTTTTATTGTTTCATAACTTTTCTAATAATTTAAAATCAATGTATTGAAAATCATTAAATTCTTGAGAACAATTTTATTAAAAATTTTACAAGTAATTTAATTTTTTCGAAGAATTTTATCCAATTTTCTGAAAATAATTTAATTCTCTCATCGAAGTTTGCTGTTTATGAAAATAATTAAATTCCTGTGAAAAATTTTATTCCACATTTTTGAAAATATTTCGATTGTTTTCAAGAATTTATCTGAACGTTTTGAAAATAATGTAGATTTTTTTTAGTAATTTTAATTAAAAATTTGGAGAGTAATTAAATTTTAATGAATAATTTGTTTCTTGTTTTAAAAATATTCATGTTTGTTAAAAATTGTAATTATACATTTATTCGTTGAATTTAATTAAAATTTTTGGGAAACATTTACATTCCTCTCACAATTCGATCGCAATTTTTTAATATCTAATTTAATCCAATCAAAGAATTTAAAAATATTAAAAATAATTTAATACTTTCGAAAAATTTTTTTAATTTTTTTCACTCGTCAATTTTGTTAAAAATTGTAATTATTAATCATTTTATTATTAAATTTTATTAAAATTGTTGATAATAGATCGAAAATTAAACTATTTTTAAAAATATCTTAAAGTTTGATAAAAATAATGTAGCTGGTTTAAAAATTTTAGTTGTTACAATTTTTTTGGAACACTTCAATTCTTCGCAGAATTAAAAAAAAAATTTTGAAATTAATTGAATTCCTTCGAAAAGTATTATTAAAAATTGTATTGAATTATAAAAATAATTGAATTCTTATAAATATTTTATTAAAAATTTAAAAACCAATAATTGGATTTAAATAAAAATTTAATTCTTATTTTTAAAATGAATTTTTTAAAATGAATATTTGAATTCATTTGAGAAATTTTTTAAAAATTGTATTAAAATTAATTAGATTATTTCGAAAAATTTGATTGAAACTTCTTAGAAATAATTGTATTATTTTGTAAAAGTTTTCAAAATAATTGAATTTTTTCGTGAATTTTTATAAAGAATTATATTGAATATATAATGGAATTATTGCAAAAAATTTAATTATTCATTAAAATAATAAAATTTGTTTGAAACTTTTTAAAAATAATTGTGTTATTTTTAAATTGTTTCCAAAAGAATTAAATTTTTTAGGGATTTTTATAAAGAATTATATTGAAAATATAATGGAATTATTGCGAAAAATTTTATTATTCATTAAAATAATTAAATTCTTCTTAACATTTCGTTTAAAATTTAAAAAATAATTGAATTCTTTCAAAAAATTTTAATTACAATTTTTAAATATAATTGAATTTTTTTGAGAAGTTTTTTTAAAGTTGTACTTAAAATAATTTAATTATTTCAAAGAAATTTAAAAAAAATTTTGAAAATAATTGCAATATTTTGAAAAAGTTTCCAAAGTAAATGAATCTTTCCGTGAATTTTTATAAAAATTATATTGAAAATAATCGAATTATTGTAAAAAAAAATTTTTTTTTCATGAAAATAATTCAAATTTCTTAAATATTTCGTTAAGAATTTTTTTAAATAATTATAATTTAAAATTTAATTACAATTTTTTAAAATAATTGATTTCTTTTTGAAAATTTTTTTAAAAATTGTAATGAAAATAATTGAACTCGTGCTAAAAATTTTATTATTTATATGAAAATGATTGAATTCTTATACGAAAAATTGGATTAACATTTTAGAAAATTAAAAAATAATAATTATTTATGTATTTAACTTAAAAAAGTCATATTTTTAAATGTTGAATCTAAAACTATTCAAAACTGGAAATTGATATTTGAAAAAAAATTTGTAATTTGCATAATAATATTAATAATAATAATATAAAAATAATAATAATAATAATAATAAATTGAATATCGCGTTACGCGACTGACATTTGATATAGTTAAAAATAAATTAAAATTCTAAAAATAATATTTATCACGGCTCGTTTGTATCATAACTTTCTTTAGTTTATAAGGTTATTTTCCTAAGGACATTGTTTGTCCGTCCAAACTTTGATAAAGAAAATTTAAAACATATCTTTAATTAAACGAAATAATTACGTTCCTACAGCTCCGAACTTTCAAATAAACAAAATTTGTTTATTTCTTGTTGAAATTAAAATTTTATTAAAATACATTTGTTTAGCACACATAAAAAAATAAATTACATTGTTTTTATTTTTTTTGCAATTATTAATCTTAGGATATATTCTTAATGGAAAATATTTCCTTTTTTTCAAATGTTTCGAAAGATATTTGTTCAAAACTTTTGTATCATAAATATATATGGTAAAGTGAAAAAGAAATTTGAAAATGCAAAACAAAAGAAATCGAAAATTTCTTCAATATATATTGAAAATACGTGAAAAAGTATGAAGAAGAAAATTTTTACCTCCGGCAATTCATCCGGTACTTTTCCCATCCAGCTGAGGGAAAGAATATTGCAGTCGCACTTCGCATTATTGTTTTTTTCGAAATGCAAATGCATTTTGTTCTACTCACTCCCTGCTTGCCCATTAAACAAATCGTAACAGAAAATCTTCAGAATTTTATCACCAAATTGTCGTGTCTTATTATCAATTTTCTCATTATGTCAACTCTAATGTTTGTATATAAATCTCAGTTTAGAAAATTATGACAATAAAAGCTAGCGACACCCCCAAACACGAGACATTATTATATACGATAGAAAAAAAATGTCTTCTTCAAATTCTTTAAAATTTACAAGAAAAATTCTTCCCTTATCTACACGAATGTTTCTTTTTTTCAAATTTATTTACAATTACTATAAAGAACACTGTTTATTAAGGTCCTTATGCAATTTCTCCCCTTTTTTTTAAATACTCTTAAGTTTAGAAATACTTAATTTTATCAGGCAGTTGAATGAATTATTTCCTATACACGTGAAGTGTAATTCATTATGTTATTTTGAAAAATGTAAATTCTAATATTGGCATATAAAAAGAAACATATTATTTTGTTTCTTGCGCGAAAGTCGCCATTTTGCCGCCGCTTTGACTACCACTTCGTCACATTTGTAAAGTTTCAGCAAAAAAAAAAAAAAAAATAATAGAAAAGAAAAATTTTGTCCCTCCAATTCTTTTTGGAAAATGAAATTATATCGTTGAGCTTTCTGCGCGACCGAATGTCAGACTGAAAAGCTCGGAGCGTGTCATGAAGCTCACGGAATACAATTTTCCATTGCTCTGCGCCGATTTTATTGATTGTTCCGCAGGATTGCAGCGAAATGCCGTCTGACGGAAATCTTCTTTACTACTGATTCGACCCCCTACCCAACATATACACCCATTCTCTGTATTCTAAAGGGTATGTCGTTTGTAATGACGTCATCGAATACCGACCGAATTGAAAATATTCCGAGGGAATTTTCTTTTATGTTAATGAAAAGCAGATCTTCTAATCAAATCAAAATGAGAGAATCCTTTGAAGAAAAAAAGGTTCAATTTTTTTCAATTACAATTTATTTTCTTCAAAATTTACAATCATTAACTTAGTTTTTCATATTAAAGTTATATACATTTAGTTGATTTATTGACGAATTCCATATTGATCCTGTTTATTTTTAAAATCCAAAATTTACAAAAAAAATCGTATAGGGTCAGAATTCGTGAAATTTTCACAGAAAACAAAAAGTATTTTTTTAAATTTAAAATGGTTAAAAAATATTTCTATTTGGTCTTAGGAATGTGTCCACCAAGAAACAGAATAAAATATTATTTTTTATAAAAGTTATTGCAAAATTAATTTTTTTGCAACTTTTTAAACAAAATGAAAAATTTAAATAAAATTTCTCCTAAATGAATGAACCGATTTAAGTGAACCAAGCGGGAATACAAAGGGAATAAAAAATACTTTCGTTTAGAATTAGAAAATTTTAAAAACGTTTATATTTTAATAATTATTTAATAAATTTTTTATAAACAATTAATTTTTTTAAATGTTTTACGCCTTTAAAAAATTTTTTAAAAATATCTACATACACTTAAAACTATAAGAAATCAGAATCCGTTGAGAAAATTTTGGAGCTACAATTATTTTAAAAGTTATAATAGAAATTATATCGAACGGAGATGCGATTTTGATGATTTTCAGAATTAAAACATTATTTTTAACTATGAAATAAACAAAACACTGTCGAATTAACATTTTTATTCAGTTATATAACCAGAAAAATGATCAAAAACTAAGTTCAGTGTTGATTCACTACACCGCGCCAATATAATTTCCATTATAACTTTTAAAATAATTGTCGCTCCAAAATTTCCTTAACGGATTTTGATTTCTTATAGTTTTAAGTGTATTTAGATATTTTTAAAATTTTCTAATTCTAAACGAAAGTATTTTTTATTTCCTTTATATTCCCGCTTGGTTCACTTTAATCGGTTTATTCATTTAGGAGAAATGACATTTTCTTTAAAAAGTTGCAAAAAAATTAATTTTGCAATAACTTTTATAAAAAAATAATATTTTTTCTGTTCTTTGGTGGACACATTCCTGAGACCAAATAGAAATGTTATTTCACCATTTTCATTTAAAAAAAAATACTTTTTGTTTTTTGTGAAAATTTCACGAATTCTGACCCTATAACAGGGTTTCCACAAACATTTAATTTTTTTCCCCTGACTTTTCCCTGATTTCCAGACAAAATTCTTACTTTTTCTCTGACCATAAAAAATATTCTGATTAGATACTCAAAAAAATGTTCTATTAAATTTATTTACAAATTTCATTAATTGTTAAATTATTCAAAAGCAGCAATAACTAGATTTTCAAATAAGTATTTAATTATTACTTTTCCACAGGAATTAAAATTCTTCAGAACATTCAAATTCAAACCTTTTTGAAACCCAACAGTTTATAAGAATATTATTACAAAACATAAAGAATTCTTAATGTTTTCTTATAATTTAAATAACCATGAAATTTTTTAACAAAAATTTAATTATTTACAAAAATCCTAATAAAATCCTTTGCAAGAATTAAATTATTTTTAAAAGTAGTAAATTTTCTCGAAAAAATTCAATTATTTGAAAAAATTTGTAATAAAATTCGTTGCAATAATTCAATTATTTTTATAAACAATAAATCAATTATTCGGTAATTTCATTTTTTAATCAATTTTTATAAGAAAATTCTAGAAAAATTCAGTTATTTAAATTGAAAAATAAATAATTTATTGAATAATTGAATGTTTGTTAAAATTGAATTCTCATAAAGAATTTTATCAACAAATTTTTAATTAATTGAATTCTTTTGACAAATTTTAATAAAATGTTTAAAAATAATTACATTTTACGAGAAATTTGATTAAAATATTGTGTCCAAAATTAATTAAAATCTTGCGATGAGTTTTATTATTCATGAAAATAATTTTAAAAAATTTCCAAAAATGTTATTAAAATTTTTCTAAAATAATTGAATTTCGGTGAAGAATTTTACTATTTCTAAAAATAATTGAATTCTTGAAAAGAACTTTGTTAAATTTGTTTCAATAACTGAACTCTTGCGACGAATTTTATAAAATTCTTTTTAAATAATTGATATTTTTCGAAAAATTATTTGAAACTTTTTATATTAAATAATTGAATTCCTGGGAAATTGTTCCAAGAATTTTATTAAAGTTTTTAAAAATAATTGAATTTCGAAGAAGAATTGTATTATTTATAAAGATAATTGAAATTTTGACGAGAATTTTTAAAAAAATGTTGAACAAAATTGAATTTTGGAGAAGAATTTTTGTATTTTTAAATATATAATTGAAATGACCAGAATTCTTTTAATTTTTGAATATAATTGAATTTCTGCGAAAAATTTTATTACTTTTGAAAATAATTGAATTTCTGTAATCATTTGTAACTTTTCCAAATTTAAAATTTTTTTAGTATTCTTAACTAAAATTCTTCTATCAATATAGTATTTATAAAAATTGTAAAAATAATTGATTACATAATTTATTAGTCATAATTTTATGATAGTTCTTTAAGAATTAAGTTATTTAAAAAGAAATTATTGTCTGAAATAGAAAAAATTCAAGGTTTTGTATTAAAATTCGTGGTTATTTTTATAGTTTACGAGACGAACAAAAAAACATCAAAATTTAGAGTTTTTTCATGAATTTTTGAAATTCGATTTTTTCCAGTACTTTCACTAAAAATCCCTGACTTTTCCCTGACTTCCCTAACCAATTTTACTTTCCCTGACTTCCCTGACCTGTGGCAACCCTGTATAAGATTTGGAAATTAATTTTTTGTTGACTTGGATTTATTAACTAATTGGATTTTCAATATTGTTAACAATTAACAATTTTTTTTGTGCAGTCCATTTTAATTTATACTTTAGTTCTGGCCTCAAATCGAATTTATATTTTAAACGCTTTATAAATTTAATTTAGTAAATTTTACTAATAACACAGTGTCTACTATTTCCGTTTAACGAAATTCAATGTTTTTTCCCGGCTTTTTCTAATCAACTTTAAATTTATTTGATTTCGAACATTCCTAAATCTACAAAAAATTTTATGAGAGTTTTTATGAATAATTAAATTCTTTTGACGAGTTTCTTTAAATTTTTTGAAAATAATTTAACTTATTAATTTGAAAATAATGTTTTTTTTAATAATTTTAATTGAAAATTTGGAAAATAATTTAATTAAACAAAGAATTTTTTCAATTTTTTAAAAATAATATTTTCTTTTTATAATTATAGTTATAATTTTGATTTTCAATTTTATTAAAATTATATTGATAATAATTTAATTTCCACAACGAATTTCACTATTTATAAAAGCAGTAATAATTAATTATTTACTTAATAAGTAATTAAAAATTTAATTTGCTCAAGAAATAAATAAATATAATTTATTCGGGATGTTCAGAAATTTTAAATTATTAAAAACTTAAGAGAAGTTAAGTAATTATAATTATTGATTAGTATAATAATACAATAATATAATTTTTAGAAGCAATGAATTGCTTCCCTTGATTATTATTTCGAAAAATATGAAATGTAATTCACTACAAGAATTCAATTATTTTTAATAAACTGTAGAAAAGTTTTATAATTATTATATTATATTTATTATTATTATTTATTTTATTATAAATTTCCAATTATTTGATTATAAAAATTCAATTGTCTTTAAACAATAGAATTGAAAAATTTCAAAAATCTTATTTTTTAGAAGTTTCAAAAAATAACTTTGTGAAAATACAATGCTATTAAAAAAATTTAAATGTATATCTTTTTTAAAATTAACTAATAAAAATTTTAATTATTAATATTCGCTCTAGGAAAAATGAATACATTAGAATGTGTCTATAAAATTCAATTATTTATCAATTATTAAATTATAATACTTTAAAATTTCTATTTTTTAAAAAGTTTCTAATGAAATTCTTTAACAAAATTTATTTATTTTCAGACGAATTTCACAAAATTTCTATTTACTCGATAATTTAAAAAAAAATTTTTTAGACACTATATTTCCATCAGTGATTGATTTTTTACTATCAAATTAATTATTTGTAATTTATTCAAGTTTAGAGAACAGTATAAGTATCAATAAAAATTGAAATAAAAAACGATTTTTTGAATACAAATTAAAATAATAAAATCTTTTTTAATTTGGTGAAAAAACTCCCGGTTTGGCCTGGAATTCCTGGATTTCTCGATTAATAGATACCATGTAATAAGTATAGTAATTTCTACTAATTTAATATTAAAATTTACTAATTCAAAAGCAAGAAATCAATCACTATGTTCAAATTAATAAACATTTTACTAAATAAAATTTAGAAAGTAATGCGCAAGAAAAGTCATTTTAGTCGTTTCAAAGTACAAAGAAGTAAAAAATTAAGCCATTTATTTTATTTAGATATGTTCCAAAAATTTTCTAGAATGTTTTACTATAAGTAATTTGATTCAAAAATTTGATTGTCTATTTTCACAAAAACAGTTAAAAATTTATTTAACGAAAAAAGAGAAAACATTTTTTTTCAGAAATATTTTCATCTTTGTCCTTCAATTCAAATCCCAATAATAACATCAATTCTACACTAAAAGAAAAATTTAATTGATTTAAATATATTTTTTTATTCAAAAAAATATAAATTTTATAGGTAATTGACAAGTAATCTGTTATTTAACCAAATAAGTTTTTTCGTAATAAAAATTTATGTAAAATTCAATTATTATCTCAAACCAATTTGTAATGTTTTTTAACAATTTTCATCCCAAAAAACTCGATTAATTTTTAAACTTTTAATATTATTTTTAAAAGCATAAAATTTAATTTAATAATAAAATCTTAATTGTTTCTAAAAATTACAAATATAGTTCTTCTAAAATTGAATTATTTTCCAGAATTTTTTACTATGAGTAATTTAATTCAAAAGTTTAACAATTTTTAAATTAAATAGCGCATCAATTTACTTGATCTATATTTAAATATCATTCAATTTAAATTTTCTAACAATTTTTAATAAAATTAAGACCATTTGAAAGTTTATTGCTTCTATAAAATGTTCTTATAAAAAATTCAATTATTTTATAGAATTTTAAACTCGAATTCGGCTGTAAGTCAATTATTTTTAACTGATTAAGCTTTAAAATGTTTTTTGAGCATCTAGATTTTTTAAGTAAAATTCTCCTAAAAATCAATTTTTTTTCAGGGTTTCTAACAAGGATTGAGAAAAAATTCCCTGACTTTTGACTTTTTCTAATTTTATTTCTGCTTTCTTGAGACAAAAATATGGTAAATGACATATTTAACAATGAATTAATATTTAATGATAGAAACAATCGATAATAAAAACCTTTTGAGTTTTATTAGATTAAAAAAATGTCTAATTAACAGAAAATTTTAATTTGTATATAAATTTATAGAAATATTGATGACTTTGAATGAAATTATTTAACTTTCTCTAACAAAAAAAAATCCCCGACTTTTCACCCTGTTTAAAAGTTTTCGGAAACTTCATTAAAATTTGAATTACATTTAAAAAAAAAAGGAAATTCATTTAAAATTAGTCAAAAATTCTATTTTTTCCAATTCAGTTTTACAAAATTTTTACTATTAAAAGTTTTTTAATTAAATAATAGATGTTCAAAACTTCAACACATATTTTCAATGAAAATTTATCAGGAATCTATGTTGTTCAGAATTTTTAAATAAAAGTTACTGACTATTCAAATTTTCAAAAATTTTAATTTGAAACTTGAAATTAAATTATATTGAAAAATATTGTGTTTCAATAACGTTTCAAATATTCAATTACCTTAGCATTTCGAACTAAATTTTTCCTCAGAATTAATTTTTATTTAATTTTAATATTTGAATTATTTAACAAAAAAGTAAATTCTTTCAAATTCATTAGAAATTTAACAGTTTTCAATTGAATATTATGAAAATTTAGTTATTCAAAAATTTTAATGTTTCAATGAAAACTTCAAAAAATTTAATTTTTTAGTTACTTTAATTAAACATTCTAAAGAACTTAGTTCTCTCAAAAAATTAAATTCAAAACTAGAGTTGTCCAAAAAGACAATTGTTTTTTATTCAATAACGAAATTTCAATTATTCGCGAAAGTTTTCCCATTGATTATTGTATAATTAATTATTAAATATATTTAAAAATTTAACTCAATTTTAAAAAATTTGAACTTAAGGTTTTAAAAAACTTAATTCCTTGGAGTTTTTAATTAAAGTTTCTCAAAATTGAAATTTAAAAAAATTTTAATTTCAAACATTCTGAAATTAAACTATTCCTATAAAAAATTTACTACCTATAAATCCTCTCATATTTCAATTATTGTTTTAATTTTGAACTAAAATTCTTCTCTAAATTAATTATTTTTAATAAATTATTCGGGAATTCAATTATTGAAATAGAAAAAAACAATTTTTTAAATCAGTAATTTCAGTATTTGAAGCAAATACAATTTAACTGATTTAAATAAAAATGATATAATTCAAGTAAACATTTATTTGATATTGGGCAAGTAATTGGCTATTTTAATCAAAAAATTTTTTCATTGTAATTTGGTCTTGTAATTATTTTTGTAACCAAAGATTTTCAACACAAGATTGGAAATTAATTTTTTAGAATATAGTTGATTTTGAATATAAAATATTTAAATTTTATTGAAATAATAATAAATAAATAACAAATTTAATTTAATAAATTTTGGTACAACTGATTTTAATTTAAATCAGTTTATTTTCATTTTTATTAAAATCTAAACTAATCTGTATTTTCGATTCACTCAATTTGAATTTAAACTAGTTGAATTTCATATTTTTTTTCAGTGTATACAACTTCGACTTGGTTTAATTTCACTTAAATATTGAAATTAAAAGAAGTTTTGGTTAAACAAATTTTAAATTATTACTTGAAGTACTGAAAATTTAAAAAAAAATTCGGCAAATTGGATTTTGGAGTAAAGATGACTTTTGTTAAATAAGACAAAGTTGAATGTGGTTTTTTTTTGCAAATTTATTGGATTATTCTAAAATTGTAAAGAATTCTCCAATTTCATTTTTTAAATTAATCTTCTTCTTCTTCAGCTGCTGCTCCGCCACTTCCCTTGCGCATATTCTTCCTCTTTACACGTCCAGGGCGACCGCCACCGAACGGCGATTTCAATGAGAAGTCAATATGCTTCTGAGAATCAAGTCTCACCACGAATGAAGGTATGTTTACCACTTGTTTCCTCACTCTAAAATAGAGAAAAAAATTTACATAAATATGCATTTTTATTTCACTTTTCTAAGTTCGAAAAATTTATTTTTCTCTTTTTCATATTTTGAAATTATATTTATTAATTTTGCCAAAAAGAAAAAATAATTGTGTCACTTGCTCATCGGAATTTGTTTTTCGAAATTTATAGAATTAAACATGCAGTAAAGTTTTATTAGATACTTTTGAATTGAATATTTTTGTTGCTTTTCGATCATTAATTGAATTTTTTTTGCATTTAAGATAAAAACTGAAATTTTTAAATTTAAATTAACACAAAATTTTTAAATAATTAAAAACTAAATTTAGTAAAATACGAATTTAAGATATAAAATAAAAATAATAAAAATAAAAAATTGCAGTAGATGAAAATTAGTTTTAAAAACAAATTTTAACTTTTGCAAAAAAATATATTTCTAAAATATGAGAACCAAGAGAGAAAAAATTTTTAGTTTTAAAGAAATTATAATATTTAATTATAGTTTTTTGGGAAAATCATAAACGGAGAAGTGGAGTATTTGAAAAAAAATTTCTGTTTCCAATAATTAAAAACTTGATTACAAACGCAAAGAAAAAAAAAATTGCCTCCAAATTTTTTTTGTAAATTTCTCCCCAATTTTTACAACCCAAAAATGAAATTAAATTGAATGTTTCAATCGTATAAAAATAAAAAAAATTGAACTTAGTCAATAACAAAATAAGAAAAATTACTGTACCAAGATCAAAGGGCAACATAAACTCTCCACACTTGTCAGACGTTAAACTTTAAATGTTTAAGTGGTCTGCCTGAAAAGCATGGACCAATAAAAAAATTGGTCCAGCAAATTTAACGCTCGATCACCATATTTTTTGCACGATCAGTATCGCCCTCACGAGCAGTTTCTAAATTATCAAAAAGAATTTTCTTTCAAAATTCATAACGAAATGTGGTGGAAATTTTTCATAAACTTATTTTCTACAAATGTCTCCTGATTTGAAGTCGAACAAAGAACAATCTTCGTTCGATGATTAACACAGGAATTTACTTTTGCCTTGATGATTAGAAACAATCTACTTGTGATGTAGATATTCCTTGCCCAGTACAACAAGGCAATAGAAGCAAAATTAATTTTGTTATCGAGCACAAACCTAATGTGGCGTTGCCTAATGAGAACACGAGCATGATGAATCGACTTGGCCAAACCAAGTTTGAAAACTTGAGTCTGTAAACGTCTCTCTAAAAAGTCTTCAATCTTTAAACCAAGTACGTAATCGAGCTTCATTCTGGATTCATCCAATACTCCAATGCGTACTAAACGACGAAGTAGCGCATTTCCTGAAAAAAGACATTTTCATTCTTAATTTTGTCAGTTTTAAACAAATTCGATAATTTACCTTTTTTTCAAAATTTATTCAGATATTATTCGGTTCAACAAGAATATATTCAGACAAGAGGTGTCAGAAAATACAAGTATGAATATCATCACGGTAAAAAATTTACAATAGGGAAAAATTTGAAAAAAAACTATTTTTGTATTTAAATTTTTGCAGTTTAATTTTACAACCAGTATAAAATTCACGGATCACAGTACAACCCATATATTTGAAATAAATATTTAATCATTATTTTTTTACAGGAATTAAGTTTTGTAAACTTCCAAATTTAAACCTTTCTGAAATTATTATTATTTATTTGTTTCGGATTCTACAAATCCATACAAAGAAGTTCAGCCAATTTTACATTATAAAAATATTTTGACTGAATTTCTTCAAAAATTATTTTCATCATTTCAATTCAATAATTATTTTATAGAATTTTTAAATAAAATTCTTCATTAAATCAATAGTTTTTAATTTTGAAAAAAATTCTTTTAGAATTTTTATTAGATTTTTAAAATTGAAAATTTTTAGATCGATTGTTCGAAAATTCTTCAATTAAATATTATATTAGAAAAAAAAACTTTAAATAATGTTTGACAAATTTAATCAGGTTCCTGAAGTTGGCATCGATGCTCAGCATCGAAAAGTAGTTTTCCTTATTTTTAATAAAAAAAATTTAACTAATTTTACTCCTTTTATTCACCAAAGAATTAAACAACTATTTAAAAAAATTTTTTTTAACTTAAAACTTTGGAAAAAATTAAGTGATTTTTTTTGGTTTTGTACAAAAAAATATTTTTCGATGCTGAGCATCGATGGCAACTTCAGGAACCTATTTAATCAAACTTTAAAAAAAATTAATTCTACAGAATTTTTTGTTACATCTATTAAAAAAATTCAGATTCTGCAAGATTTTAATTTGAAACTTTTTCAAAATTGAATTATTTCTAAATAATTAATTACGTTTTTAATATTTAATTATCATCTAAAATTTACACTAAGAATTAATTTTTAAATCAATTTCAATTGGAAAATTCTAGAATTAAATTATTTTAAATAAAAAAAACCAAATAATTTACTGAGTGTTTCTTGAAATTAAATTTTCATCAACAAATTTTTAAACAATTAAATTCTTTTGACGAATTTTAAGAATAATTCCATGCTTCGAGAAATTCGATTAAAATTGTACTAAAAATAATTTAAATTCTGAGACGATTTTTATTGTATTTATGAAAATAATTGAATCTCTGTGAAAAATTGTATTATTCGAGAAAAAAAATTAAATTACTATACGATGTTTTATTATTTCTGAAAATAATTGAATTTTGGGTAAGAATTTTATTGTCCATAAGGAGAATTGAAATTATGACAAATTTTGTTTTTTAATTTTTGAACACAATTGAAGAATTTCTATTAAGAATTTGTTACATACTTTTGAAAATAATTGAATTTCTTCAATCATTTGTATAACTTCCGTAAAAATTGATTTTCTTTTAGTTTTTTTTTACTAAAATTCTTCCAAAAATCCATTATTTTTAATAATTAATTAAATATTTAGAAATTTGACTAATTTCCGAAGAAGTTAAATCATTAAAATTTGCCAAAAATATAACTTGTTTAAAATTACCAACTAAATTCATTAAAAAAATATAAATTCTTTTATTACTTTAAAAAATTGAAATCGATTACAAATTTTGGAAAAATTCACAAAATAGCTGAAAGTTTGTAAAAAAATTGATGAAATTAGTGAAAAAATTAAAGAGAAACTGTAAAACGTGACAGTCTGTGATCCCTGAAAATTAAGAATTTCAAAAAATGTGAATCAAAAATACTTTTTAAATAATACCTTCGAAAAGACGCTTTTGATCTTTCTCTTCCAAGGTCAAAAGCTCACGAGCAGCTTTACGGATTTTTGCCAAAGTGTATTTAACTCTCCAAACTTCTCTTTTGTTTCTGAGACCATATTCTCCGATAATTCGCAATTCTTGGTCAAGACGCGCTTTCTCATAAGGCCTCCTGGGCGTTACATATGTCTTCGAAAAGACAGAAGGTATCCTTCCGTTCACCATTGTTCCGTCAACTACAAAAATATTATCAATAAGAATCCGAACTAACAACAAATTTTTTTTATATAAAAATAAATAAATAAACTCTATAAAATAGAACTTAATTGCAGAAATTGAAAAAAACGCCCCCGACCACGTGGCGAGATTTTTTCAATTTCGTATAAAAAATTCATAAATAAATAAAATATAAGGCTTAAAATAACTAAAATAATTTTTAATATTATCCGTGTAAAATTTACAATTAATTAGTTAACTAAAATTATTAAAATTCGATAAAGAGCACGCGAGGAACAATTGTTAGGTTAGAAGATGAAAATTTGTTAAAAACGGGAAAAATAAATTACTACTGTGCTTAATAATGTTTTATAACGAAAAAGAACATTGAAAATTCAAAAAGAAAATGAAAAAAATCGAAAAAAGAGCAAATTTTCTTATAAAACTTACGCTTATTTCGCGAGACGATGAACCTCCTGCAACGATCACAATGCAAATGGCCGAGAGAGAAATCGTTTTCCGCCTTTCCGGTTCAGTTTGAACGATCGCAGCTCCCTCTCAATTTTTCCCGCCAAAAAAACCTAATTTTAAACTGAAAAATTTTTATAAGGAAATTAATTTACTATAATAATTAATTATTAATTATTAATTTACTATAATTAATATTCATAGATGGTTTACTTTTTTCTAAAAATCATCTTCATCTTTTAAGAAAACTTCAAATTTCTTTAATAATTTTAATTGAAAACTTTTACAGTAATTGAATTTTTTGAAAAATTTCTTTCAAGTTTTTTAAATTATCATGTTTTATTATAGAAATTAAACAATTGAGTCATTGAACTTTATTAAAATTTTCAGAAAATAATTAAAATAATAAAAAAAATAATAATAATATAATAATAAAAAAGTATTCTTTTTTAAAATTTTATTATACAATTTTCTGAAATAATTTTAATAAAATTTTTAAAAATTTAATTGTTTCGAAGGATTTATTAAAATTTGTAAAAATAATTAATTTCTTATATAAAATTTTATAACGAATTAAGAAATTTATTTCATTTATTTTTTAATTTTTAAGAAAAAATTTTTTCTAAATAATTCAATTTTTGACAATATTTTACTATATTTTAAAAAAATAATTGAATTGTGTAAGATTTATTAAAATTTTTAAAACTAATTGAATTCTTTCGTAAAATTTTATTAAAAACTTAAGAAAAAATGGTATATTCTTTCATGAAATATTTTAAAAATTATGTTAAAATATTTAAATTCTTATGAATGATCTGTAAAAAATTAAGAAATTAAGTAATTTCTTATGAAAAATTTTATAACGAGTTAAGAAAAAAAATGACATTTTTTTTGAAAATAATTGAATTTTTGTTAACATTTTACTGTTATTAATCAAAAAATTGCATTATAAAAGATTTGTTACATTTTTTTAAAATAATTGAATTCTTTTGTGAAATTTTATTAGAAATAATTATTAATATATAATTTATTAAATATTTTTGCTAATAAATAATTTATTAAAAATAATTGAATTGTTGGGAAGATTTTTAAAAATCTTAGAAAATATTTTAATTCTTATGAAAATTTTTATATCGAATTAAAAAAAATTGAATTGTTTCGACAAAATTTTATTAAAAATTTTTAAAAAATTGAATTTTGGCAAAAAATTTACTATTTATAAAAATAATTGAATTCTTCCGCCAAATTTTATTATTTAGGAAAATAATTGAATTCTTGCGAAGAATTATATCTATTGGAATTATTTGAAAATATAAACAATAGTAATTAATTTTATACTTAATAAATGAATTTTAAAAACTGTTATTATAAAATCCAAAATTTTATAATTAAAAATTTTTAATTTTGTAATTTGCATAATAATATAAGAAATTTAATATCTCGTACCACGCTTTGGTGCGCGTTGGCGCGTAACATTAGCTAGTAAGAAAATAATCAAAAAACTAATTTTAAGAGGGTTAAAATTTATTTATCAAATATTATATTTTTTTGATCGTATTACATAGATTTTTATACTTAATACATTTTATGCATAAAAAATAGATAATACTAAATACAACAAAATACTACAACATAAAAAAACCACAAGATTATAGCACGTGAACAATTTTTCCTGACGAAAAATTAACATTAACAATTTTAAATATTCATCAAGAATTTGTCGAAAAAAATAGTCATTTTTTAAAAATTTATTTATCTTTATCAACTTCGTATTTGATATTTCTTTTTTTGCCTTTCAATATATTTTCTTTTTGTTTTGAATTTTTCACCAGGTAAAATTCTATTAGTTTATTTTTCTTTATCAGTTTTTCTCATCGTTCTTAAAGTTAGTATTATATTTAATATAAAAACAAAAAAGGAACTTTTTATTAATACTACAATATTGGACCGAAGAATTAACCATTTGTAAAATACTTTATATTTTCTGTGAAATCTCTCTGAATATTCTTTTCTTTTCTAGAATCTCATCTAAAAAGTGGAAATCTTGATAATAATATATATATTGAATTGTGTTGAGCACTATGGCAGTATTAATGAATTTGTTTGTTTGTTTTGAAATTGAAGTCTTTATATCACTTTTTTAATCAAATCCACAAAGTATTTTGCCTTTG
Source organism: Leptopilina drosophilae (assembly GCA_032873175.1). Lineage (NCBI taxonomy): Eukaryota > Metazoa > Arthropoda > Insecta > Hymenoptera > Figitidae > Leptopilina > Leptopilina drosophilae. The sequence goes on from CM065481.1 coordinate 49,824,419, forward strand.
AATATTCTAATTTTGTTCATTGTTTCATTTATTGATTCTATTATCAGTGTTGTTTTTTTCTCTTTCTACAATATATATTTATATTTCTTCATATATAATTTTTTTCTTTTTTTTTGGCTGTTCTCCTATTGGTTATTTCTATTCCTGAGAAAAGCGACGAATTCCTACTCTTTTTTTTAAAATATACTCAATAACCTTTGTTTTTTGAATGTTTTTCATTTTATAATCGCACATTAGGCCATTTTTTTTAAATTCAAAGGTTCTACAATTTTCATTTTTGTATGAGTAGAATTTATTTTAAAATACACTTAGTCACTAACGACTTTTTTCTCTTCTATTTCCATTTTTTTTAAACATTTGGAAATATATTTCTAATCTTCAAAAGCCTGCTTTGATTACTATCCATCACAAAATTTTATGCTGAGAATGTATTTCTTTTTTTTTAATATGAAAAATACATTTTATTTAGCGGGACGTCAATGTATCTCAACTACTATTGAGAATTTAAAAGCCTCAACTATGAGGAAAAATCACGTTGTTAAAAAAATACAATAACAACTAAAATACAAAACTTAACAAATAGAAAAAAGGACTCATTTTTCATTCTTTTGTGAGAAGGAAAACAAAAAAGTTTTTATAAAAACTTACAAAATCGTAAAGATAGAATTTTTCTTTTTCTGGCTTTTTCCAAATTATGGAAGAAAACAAATAAAACATTTGGATGAAAAAATATTTGGCGTACGTAACTAATGATTAGTCAAACTTGTAGGATCCGACCATATATGCAACCACAGTGGCGTGATCCAACTTTCCTGGCACCATTGAAATCTTATCTATTGTTTTGCGACGGCGAATTTTTTGCTCCTGTTTTGAGAGAGCAACTAATTCGCCATTCTTTTGTTGTGCGTAGTACAAATCTGTATCCTCCAAAATTCTTCGTTTGGCAGCAGTTATGCGAACCTTGAATAAAAAAAAGTTGTTCATTCTTTACTTTAGAAAAAAATACTATTACAGGGTTGCCACTAAAAATTAATTTTGTTCATCCCTAACTTTTCCTTGATTTTCAGACAAAATTTCGATTGTTTTTTTACTAAAGAATATTCCGATTCACTCTAAAAATGAAAAACATGTTCTATTAGATTTACTTACGAATTTCCTTAACTGTAAAATTACTCGAAAAACATCAATAACTTTTTTTTGAAATAAATATTTAATTATTATTATTTTTTCACAGCAATTAAGATTTTCAACAATTTCAAATTCAAAGTCTTTAGAAATTCAGCAATTTGCAAAAATATTATTTTAAAACATGAAGATATCGAATATTTTCATCATTTCAATTAAATTATTATTTTATAGAATTTTTAACTAAAAGTCTTCTTTGAATCAATTATTTTAAACAATTTTTCAAAATGTTTCTTAAGAATTTAAAAATATATTTGTTTAAAATTTTGCGAAATTTCGACTATTTGGAAATTCTTCAATTAAATATACCTTAGAAAAAAAAACTTAAAATAATTTAGAAAAATTCAATTAAACTTTTTCTAAAACATGTATTCTACAGAATTTTTAGTTAAAAGTATGAAAAATCCAAATTACCAGTGATTTGAAATTGAAACCTTTATAAAATTTAATTATTTCTCAAAGTTCCTGCTATAATGCTTTTAATATTCAATAATTATCTAAAATTTTAACTGAAATTCATTTTTAAATCACTTTTTATTAGATAATACTATTAGAATTTAATTATTTAAATACAAAAACAAATAGTTTATTAGATAATTGAATGTTTCCTAAAAGTGAAATCTCAGAAAGAATTTAATCAACAAATTTGTAAATAATTGAATTCTTTTGACGAGTTTTAATAAAATTTTTAAGAATAATTCCATTTTTCGAGAAAGTCGAACAAACATATTTGAAATTCTACGATGAGTTTTATTATTTATAAAAATAATTAAGTTCCTAAAATGAATTTTATTATTTAAGACAACATTTGTGTTATTGTAAAGAAATTTATAAAAAAAATTTGTATAAATATTAAAATTTCTACTATTTATGAAAATAATAAAATGTTTGCGTAAAATTATATTAAATTTTTTTTTTAAATATTTGGATTCTTTTGAAAAAATTTAGAAATTAATAGAAATTTGTGACAAGAATTTTATGAAGAATTTCATTTCAGTTTTTAAAAACATTCGGTTTATTATGAATTGTAATTAAAAATTTCGTTATTAAAGTTTATAAAAATTATTTATAGAAAACTAAATTCTTTTAAACGTTTTGATTTGAGTTTTTATAAATAAATAAATAAACTACTGTAAGAATTTCTTTAAGTTTTTTCAAAATATTATAGTTTTTTTTTAACAATTTCAATTGAAAATTTTTAAAATAATTGAAATTTACAAAGAAATATTACCTACATCAAACTTTTGAAAATAATTAAATTTTTTAGGAAGTTTTATTAAAATTTTATTGGAAATAATTGAATAATTCGAAGAATTTTATCAAAGTCTAGAAAAAAAATGGAATTCTTTCGAAAAAATGTATTTAAAATTTTGAAAATGATAATTGCGAATTACAAATGAGAATTTTATTACTTATTTATAAAGATAATTTAAATTTTGAAGAATGTTTTTTAATTTTTGAAAATAATTGAATTTCTGCAATCATTTATAACTTCTAAACTAAAATTCTTCTATAAATCCCTTATTTTTAATAATGATTGAAATATATATAAAAAAATGTAACTGATGATTTCAAAAGAATTAGAATTTTTAAATTTTTCTAAAATCTAAGTTCATTAAAACTTTAAATTAAATTTATAAAAAATTCAAATTTTATAGAATTGTAAATTTAAACCTTTAAAGTTAATTTATTTGCTGCAAAAAGTTGCACCAAGTAAAAGGTTTTCCAAATGTCTAAACAGTTAATGAAATAAAAGTTTACCAAGTAAAATTTTTAACTATGTAAAGTTTTAATATTGAATTGTAAGAAATATAAAATTCAATTTAATGATTAACACAACCAGCTAGTGAAATCTAATTATTCATCATAATAAAAAATTTCTATTTGAGGCAATTTTAAGGTCTTAGTATAAATACTTTCATTAATTAAGTTGAAAATATTATTGACGCCAAGATCTTAAAATTGTTTCAAATAGAAATTTTTTATTAAGACGAATAATTATTCGTATTTCGTTTTTTTATTTCGTATTTTATTTTTATTTCGTATTTCATTAGCTGCTTATGTTAATAATTAAATTAAATTTTATATTTGTTACAATTTTAGATTAAAACTTTATTTAAAATTTTAACTGGTAAACTTTTATTTTACTAATTGTTTGGACATTTGCAAAAACTTTTCTCGACGGAACTTTTTGCATCAAAGATGTTTTTATTGAAATTGAAATACCTTTTGCACTATTAATAATATTTTAGGTCATTTTATGAAACTGTTTAGCACTTCAGGTTCTACGTTTGTCTAAATGCAAAAAATCCAATTTTTTGATGAAAACTTGTAATATTTCAATAAATTTTGTTTAGTTTAGTTTAGTTATTTAGTTCTTGAAGAATTAAGTTATGTAAAATGAAATTATTATGTCAAAAACATAAAAAGTGGAAGGTTTAGTATTAGAATTCGTGGCAATTTCATAATTTATGAAGCAAATAAAGACTTCAAAATTTAGATCCTTGACTTTTCCCCAAATTTACTTGATCAATTCTACTTTCCTTGACGTTCTCACTGAATTCCCTGTCCAGTGGCAACCTTGTATTAAAAATAAAATTGAGGAAAATTTGCAATTTACCGAGAAATCCAAAACAAGTTCGCATAATCGTTTAGCGCTATTGCAAGGTGGTCCTTCGCCGGAAACTCCTCTTTTCAAAAGATCCTCCATTCTTAATAATGTTAATTCATGCCTCTGGTACGCTTCAACCACGGGCAAGTCACTGTGAATTTCACTTTCAGATCGTTGAGGATGGTCGACCGATTTACGTCTTGCTTTTTGACGACTCTCAGTTCTGCTCGATCGTTCAGCATTAAAACTGCCACCGTTATTGCTTGGTAAAACGGCAAATTTACCCACCACTGGATCAAAATTATCAGATATTCCATCACTCGTGAGAAAAACGATGTCACCTTGCTCCACCTCTGTCATTGACAATGTTAAATTCTTCAGTTCTGGATTGCAACCCGCAACTGGACCCAGAGCGCCAAGAGCGTCACGCATGTCCCGCATGCAATGAATATCTCGACAACCTCGCGTTATTTCTCTCACTCCTGTTTTTCTGTTTACAAAAAATAGTATTCGTTAATTCAGAAATAGAATTTTTTAAATTTAAAATAGAATTCAATAACATTTAGAAGTAGAATTATTTTATTTTAAAATAGAATTAATTCATTCAGAAATAGAATTATTTTTCATTTAAAATAGAATTAATTAGTTAATTTAGAAGTAGATTTGAGACAATACCGTGTTTCGCACGCTAAGATTTACTAATAGTATAAATAGAAGAAAACTCAAATAAATTTCAAATAGAAAAGTAAAAGAAAAATGTTAATAAAATTAAAAGTAGAAAAATAAATTTAATTTTTTTTTTAAATTTAATTTTGTGTTTCACCTCGAGTAAACGTAGGCAAGACTGTCTCCCACATTACAAGTGCAGGCGACGTATTTTTTAGAAGTGGAATTAGAGCCCGATGCAGTTTTTGGTAGTGGTAAAATAACGCAAACAGTGAGAGTTGTCAGCATTCCTTGTTCCTCGAGAATAAGCGAATGAGCTGCATGGAATGATTGAAGTAGAGCGATGAACACATCTCTTGTCGTTGACACACCGCTATTTATCGCCGACGAAAAAAGTGCTTTGTTCAAGTACTCAATACTCCCGTGAACAGCCGATCGTGCCGCGATACTTGCCTTCGGTCCTATAAATTAGAAATGTACATTTAAAACAAAATTCAAGCAATAATTTTCAGTAAAACATTTATTTTAAAATTAAATTACTTAATATTAAAATTAAACTATTTTAATTTAGAAAATTTGATATTTAATTAACTTTTCAAATTTTTAAATTTACTTTTTCCTGACTCTCAACTAATTTCAAAACAGAATTTTGAATTTTTTCCTGAGTTCTATTAAAAAAAATAATTGCAAAACATTTCAATTGAATTAAAATTTCTCAAAAACCTAATTTTTTCTGAATTTTAAATTCTATTTAAAACTTAAATATTAAACAAAAATTTTTTTATTGATTTATTCATAGCTTTTTAAATTGACAAAAATTCTAGTTTAAAACTATCTGAAATTAATTTACTTCTGAAAATTAATTATTATTAATTATTATCAATTATTTATAGATATTAATCTTCGTATTCTTTCATTCATTCTGTTCGCAGTTTGAAGTTAGTTTATGTGTATTTTTTTCTTTAAAAAATATTGTTTGATAAAACCAAAAATGTGCATGTATTTTTTCTTGATTTGTAATAAACTAATATTACAAATTGAAAAATTTGAAAATAAAGAAAAATTGTTGTTAACAAATAAGAAATCACTATGCTTTTTTCTATAACAAATTTCGTTTAACTGATCTAAATTATTATGCAAATATTATTCTTCTTTTTATTTATAAACATGCTTAGAAATTTGTTTATTGTTAAAAATTTTTATTCGAAAACAATAAGTTCTTTTTTAAAAATATAAATATTTAATTATTATTTAATTTAAAAAAATTTTTTAATTTATTTAAAAATAGATTTTTAAAAATTTTAAATTCAACACTTTTTGAAATTAATCACCTTAAAAAAATTGTTATAATTTCGTTATGCTTTATAATAATTACAGTGGATCGAGTGTTAAAATCATTATTTTTTATTATAACAATATTATTACTATAACTTCATTAAAATTAATACTTTCATATTCTATTATTTTCCAAAATTTTAAGTAACATTCATTTTCAAATCCATTTTTATAGAAAATTCTACAAGAATTTAATTACATATTTAAATATAAAAGTAAATTTTTCATTGAATAATAATTAAATGTTTCTTAAAATTAAATTCTTTTAAAGAATTTTGTAACTAAATTTTTAAATAATTGAATTATTTTGTCGAATTTTAATAAAAAATTTTAGAACAGTTACATTTTCCAAGGAATTCTATTAAAATTGATTAAAAAATAATGGAAATTCTGCGATGAGTTTTATTGTTTCTCAAAAGAATTGAATTATTGAGAAGAAACTTATAAAAAATTTATAAATTTGAAAAATTTTTGTAAAAAATTGAAATTTTGCCAAAAATTTATTAAAATCAAAAAAAATTGATTTTAGAATAAGTATTTTTTTTATTTATAAAGATAATAATTGTAATTTTGTCAAGATTTTTATGTAAATTTTGAACGTCATTGAATTCCTGCAATCATTTGTAACTTTTTCAAAACTCAATTTTTTTTGTGTTTTAAAATAAAATTCTTCTATAAATACATTATTTTTAATAACTAATTAAATACCTATGTGTTGAAAAATTAAATTAATGTTAGAGGATTTTGAATTATTAAAATTTTTTAAAAATATTAATTCATTAAAATTTATGCATTTTATAATGGTTGTTTAAGATTTAAGTTGCTTAAAAAGAAATTTGTGTTAGAAATTGAAAAAAATAAAGGTTTTGTATTAAAAATCGTGATAATGTTATAGTTTATGAGTCAAACAAAAAAGAAACAAAAATTCAGAATTTAATTATTTAAAATAAAATAAAATTATTTAACCGTATTTAATTTGGCTTCTTTAAGTTTAATTTGTAAATTCGAAAAATTTTACGTCTATGTTGAATTTATCACGCGGAGTTGTCATTATATCAGAAGGTAAAATTACGATTGATTCAAATAGATCGATAATTTTACTTTCTAATATAATTAAAAAAAATTAATTTCATTTAAAATTTAATGAATTGAATTTAACTTAATTTTAATTGGATTGTTATATTTTTTTTAATATATTCGGTACTTGAAGAAAAATGGAAAAAATAATTCACCCCAATTGACACCATCGGCCAATGCGAGAATCGCAGCATTTGGTCGAGCGATCATTCCAAAGCAATCAGCAATCGGCTCTCCATTATTACAATCATTGGTGGGATTTTTTTCATAAAGAGTAGTCGCTATTCCGTAAGCCATGTCATGCGAATTAAACCAATCAGACACTCCTGCAATTTCTCCATCAGATGTCATTCCTAAAAAAAGCATTCATTAGTTTAATAGAGAAAACAAAATTTCTTTCCTGTCATCACACTGAAGCAAGGAAAATTTCAATTTTTTCTAATTACGTCAAATTTCTTCAAATTATAAATCAACATCATGCAATATTTCAAAATCAAACCAAAAATACATTTTCCACCTCAATGTAAATTAGAATTAATTAATTTTTACTTCAATAACTAAAAAGAAAATTCGACAGAATAAAAATGGATAATCGATAAAGATTATATAGTTTCGCAAAAAAAAAAGAATTGAAAAAAATTTGATAGATTATCAAGGTTTGATAGATAGATAAAAAAAATAGTTCTACAATAGGAGAAAAGTGCAAATTCTCCGAGTTATGAAAAATTGGAATCCATTATGAACTCTTAGTTCGTAAATTCACGAGCTAAACATGCACGTGCTTTTCTCAAAAAAAAGATATTGAAAGCTATATCTACATACAATATCCAATATCAAGTTCAGATAAGTCTATAACTCAAGGTGAATAATAGCCGCAATATAATGCAAATCAAAACTACTGTAAATCATAGATAGACAGTATTACCAGCAGGAAAATATTGTTTAAAAACTGAAAAATCATTTTGCAATTGAAATAAAAAAAATTAAATATAAAGCGACCAAAGTATTTTTGCGCACAAATTAACAAAAATTTACTTAAATAAAGTACAAATAAATTTATTAAACTTTGAACTAAATTATTGTACAGGGCGACCATTGAATACCACGAATAAAATTCAAGATTTATTTACTACTTCTTTTAGATTAGAGGCAAAATTTAAAAACATTTCTCTTATATTGCATTATTTTATTTTTTAAATTAAGATAAACTTTCATTTAAATAAAATTAAAAAGTTGTTTTTTTATTTTTTGACTTGGAAGATTGATAAATTCTGTTTAATTTGAATTATATAATTTTTTTACAAATGATAAATTCTTTTAAATATATAATTATTATTATTATTTATTAATTAATTAATCAATAATTTAAAATGTAAATCTTTCAAATCTAAAAGTCTTTTCAAAAATTTAATTATTTTCAATAAAATTTAAAAAAATTTTCATTAAAGAATTCAGTTTTAACAAAAAATTTAATTACATTTTTCGAAAAAAACAATTATTTTCCAAAATTTTTAAAAATCTTTTGAAGCAAATTAATTATTTTTATAATTTCTGTAAAATTTATCGCAAGAATTAAATTATTTTTCATAAATAATAAAATTGTTCTCAGAAATTAAATTACATTCAACACAATTTTAAAAGATTTCAATAATTAAATATTTAATTGTAAAACTTAACAAACGCGTTTGTTTTGAAAAGTTAAAAAATTGTTTTTGTTTAATTCAATTATTTTCAAATTTTTCAAATAAAATTGGTAAAGAAAACTTTAAAAAATTGTTCAAACAATTTAATTATTTATAATTAAAAAAAATCAAATAACAAATTTTAATAATAAAAATTATTAAATACAATTATTTCCAAAATCTAATATATTCAATAAATTACAGAAATTTTTTGAAAGATAATTCAATTACGTTGCCTAAATCTTGAATTCTATTCTTCAAAACAATTTAATTATTTTCTATATATTTCAATAAAATTTGTTGAATGACTTAAATTATTTTAGAAAATTATAATAGAATTCTGAGAAGAATTAAATTATTTTCGAAAATTTTTAATAAAACTCAATAATTAAATGTTTAATCTGAATAATTAAGAAACACGATTATTTTCAAAACTCGAAAGAGTTTTGAAACTTTAAACTTTCTTCAGAAAGTTTAATTACTGTAAAAATTTTCTATTAAAATTGTTAAAGAAACTCCATTTATTTAAAATAAATTGAAAGAAATTCTTTAAAAGAATAATTAAAAATTAGGACAAAAAATTTTAATAAAAGTCTTCGCGAGAATTAAATTATTTTTGTAAATAATTTATTTATTTTGATATATAAACGAATGATAATATTGTATTTAAAAAGAATATTCTTTGAAGGAATTCAATTATTCTCAAATTTTTTGATAAAATTCTTAGCTAAAATTTTAGTTTTTTAAAGATTTGTTAGCCACCCTGTATAAATTCAATAAGATTGTCAAAACGTCTAATAAATTTAGTTTTAATGTTACAATTAAAAGAAAATTATTTTGTAATTAAGAAGGAAATATTTACAATATCCAATGAAATTCTTATCCTCGGAGAACACGTTTTTTACGAAAGGCTTTTTTTTGTTGTTTAATATTTTTTAAAAGTATTTCAAAGTATACAGATTTATTCTACAGAGTTTTATCTACATTTTTAAAAAAATCCTTAAATTGATCAGATTAACAGTTAAAAATTGGTTGAGCATTGAAAATGATCTAAAAAAGAGGTGTGTTCTCCGAAGGTTAAAAAGCAAATAAAACGCAATGCCCATTTTTTGTTTACGATAAATAGCAATCAGAAATTACGAAATAATAGATCTTGAGGCAAACAACGAAGATCGTATAACACAAATGCGAGCACCTTTATTATTGAATTTTTTAAATGGAGCCGGTGCACTTTTTGATTTTCTAAGAGGATTCATTTCATTGGCAAACTCTGTAGGCGGCGGTATAATATTACATCCCAATTCTCCTTCACTTGAACTATTGAGTGTATCATTTGACATATTCTGCAACGTAAAATGCACTTCGCGCTCACTCAAATTACAATTCAATCCATCCTTTAATGAATCCTCAACTTTTTGTTGTTCAATTTTCGTTTTTTCGAAATTTTCAATAATCTCCACCGATTGACCCTGTTTTATTTCATCACATTCAAATTGCACATTGTTTCTTGGATAATTAATGTTGTCTTTTAATTGTGTCTCTAAATTAGAAGATGTCTTTTGATTATCGATTTGCTCGAAATTATTGCTCAATGAATTATTGTGTCTTTCATCTGAATCACTATCGAGATCAAGTGAATTTGGTTTGTACTCTTTAAAATAGATTTTATTTTTTATAAGATTTGTCTGTAAATTCTTTGGTGCTGGCTCATAAAGTTTACCGGCCGCTCGTATCTTCACTCGACTGTTGTCAATCGGATAAATTGAAGAGTCCGCTGTACGTAATGTTCGCCATCGATCGTGGCCTGGGAAAAATATTCGATCCCGTGTTTCATGTTAACATTTTTATTTATTCGATCGACTGATTAAACTCGGTAGTGGGAAATTTTTCACTTATATGCAATTATGTACAAAAAATTACATTTTCTGCTAATTCTAATGATTGAATGGAAAATTAAATTGTGAAAATAAATAAATTTCAATAAAAATTTGAAAAGAATGTTCTTTTTGAAATTTAGTTTAAATCGGAATTATTTTGTGAATGACAATTTCGAGTATTTTCATTTTCTTCAGATAAATTATCAATCTTGTTATTAAATAAACAAATGTGCTGAAAAAATTACTTATTATTATCGCAGGCCTCGTATCGACTTTAACGTGTAAAAAAGTTGTTTTGTAGAATAAAAATATCAAAAAGTCGTTTATTTAATACAGTGTTGTCACAAAACTTTTATTTTGTATTTCTCTGAGTTTTCAATAATTTCTAAATTCAATTATTCAAAACTTGAAACTTGAATTTTAAAATAATTCAAATATTTTTTGTCTTTCCACGGTAAATAAAATTTACTAAATTTTACTTTCAAACCTTTTGTAATTTAATAATTTCTAAAAATAACAACTATAACTCTTTCCAAATTCAATTATTTTCAACAATTTCTTAAAAAACTTTATCTCTAAATGAATTATTTTTCATAATTTTCAATTTTAGTTCTTCGAGAATTCAATTAATTAAATACAAAAATTCAATTTTTTGAAATAATTTGTAAATTTCCATGGTTTTTAAGTTATTCAAGTATAATATTTACAAAAAATCATAGTTAAGAAATTATTTTAATTAATTTTTTCGGTAAACAGGTGTTGCACAATGTTTTTCAAGTTATCACAAAGATAACAATTTTTCAATTATATATAATTGAACAATTTTCAAACAAATGAAATTTAGTACAATCTTTTATAAATTTTATAAATAAATCTTTTATAAATAAATGAATTTCTGGAAAATATATAAAAAAAGTAATGAAATTTTTGAAGAATTTTAATTATAAATATAAACATTTATTCTTCCGAATTTTTAATAAATTTAAAAAAGTATAAAAAATTTGAACTTCTTTTTCTCGAAGATAATTAAAATTTAAAAAATTATGATAAAACAATTCCTAAGAATTTGTTTTTTAGAATATTGTAATATAATTCTTTGAAAATAAATAAATTTCTTTAAAAGAATTTTTGTACAATTAAAAACAAATTCATTTTTTGGCGAATTTTCATGAAATTTTCATTTTTTTAAATTTGATTTTAATTTTAATGAAAAAAGATTTTTTATTAAAACGTTGGAAAATTCAATTCATACATTTACAATTTTTTTTATAAACTTCTTTGCAATAATGCAATTATTTTCATAAATAATAAAATTCTGTTTGGAAATTCAATTACTTTCGTAAATATAAATTTGATAGTAGAATTTCAGTTATTTCTAATAAAATTTTAAACGAGATTCTCGAAAAATGTAATTATTTTAAAATATTTTATTAAAATTTGTCGAAAGAATTCAATTAATTAAAAATTTGTTGATTTAATTCAATTAATTAAAAATTTGTTGATTTAATTCTTCCTAAGAAATTAAATTTGAGAAACATTCAATTATTCAATAAATTATTTATCTTTGTGTTTAATTAACTGAATTCTTGTAGAATTTTCTAATAAAAATTGTTACATTTCTTTAAAAATTATTTTATGTTTTTATTTTTTAAATATATTTAATTGAAGAATTTCTGAATAATCTAAATTTTATAAAATTAAATTGTAAAGAAATGAATTGGAAAATTCTAAAAGAACTTTCTCAAAATAATTTCTTTAAAAATGAATTTTAGTTAAAAATTTCAGAAAATAATCGTTCGTAATTCAAATTCATTAATTTTCATTTTGAAATTTACTCTTGAACTCTCGAACAGTTGATTTTTAAAAATTGTAATAAAATACTTGAAAAAAATAATTATTTTTAATTAAATTTTACAAAATTTCAATTATATTCAAAATTTTTGAAAAATTCAAAAATTTTTTTAATTATATATTTCGAAAATTTAATTAGAAAAATTATGTGAAAATAATTTATGAAATATGTTGCACCAAAAATATGGTATTTTGTTGCAATATTTGAAAGAAAAATTGAAAAGTCACAATTTTTATTAAAATATGTCGACAATTTCGAAGTATTTGAAAATAGCCGAGAAAAAGTCATATTATCCGAGGCCTGTTATGAATATTAATTTTTTATAAGAAGTGAAAAAGAAAAATTAAATGTCACGATGTTTGATGGAATAATTATTTTAAAATGTCGTATAAAATTAATTACCGGATCCGTTTTGGTCGGGTTGGTCCAAGATGTCAATGTAATCCACATCCGGATCACTGATGCTTAAATGTCTTTGTTTTAAATTGACTGTTGTAAGTCCTCGATCAGGACCTGTTATGGCAGCGAATTCTTTCTCATTCTTATCATAATCTCCTAATGGTTTCGTTGGAAGTTCTTCGGGACTCCGACCGTGTATAATCGGTGGACCTTCTTGTTTTTTCTCCAATCTAAACATATTTATTTGTTTAATAAACAAAATAGTCTTTAAAGCATTAAAAATTAAAAAATTTCGAATACAATATTTGTAATAAAGATTTGTAAATTTGTAATTCTAAATTTGAAATTTTGTAAATTGTAAATTTTAGATTTAATTAAATGTTCAAATCAGAGAATAAATTTAAAAAATAAATTTCTTAAAGAAAAAGAATAAAACGAATATCCTTTATATTCCCTGTGAAGCAATTGTCAATTTATGCATCAGATTGTCCTAATAAAAAAATATGAGCACATCGTACGTGACGAACTAAATCAAAACAAGAGAATAAGAACAATCAATCAAAATCATTCTGCTGATTGCTAAATAATACTCACCCATTTAAGTATCGAGATATAAAGCAACCTCCCACGAGTTCTTGTTGTGTTGTTTTAGGATATTGTAAATTTTGATGGTCCCCTTGGCCGATACTTTCAACAGCAGCTGTCAAATTGCTTATTGATAATTGACGCATAAATCCCACAACTTTTTTCCTTAAACTCGGCATATTTTTTTTGTTAATAAAAATATTTTATTCCTCAATTTTTATTCAAAAGAATAACAATAATTTTCTACCCGAGTCGTAATGCGTATAACCAATAAATGACATTTTTTTAATTTTCTGTTATCTGAACATGAAACAAACAAAGAACTTTTTTATTAACCAATATATAGAAGTGGAAAGTTATCTTAGAATTTATATTTCTACTTTATTTAATTAGGTAGAAGGTGAAATACTTACTGGTTTAAAATCGATGACACTAAAACTGATGTTTCTTTTACAAAATAAACAGACGACAAAGAAAAGAAAAACAATGTACTTTACTTTTTTGGAGCAAGGCACTACACGCCCGTGACAGTGAATGCTTAACAATTTTTTTTTTTTGAATAAATTATTCGCCCATGTTTCGAAAGTAAGATAATGTTGTGATTTTATACAGGGACATTTTTTCCACCTTTCCTTCACTTCACATGATTATATTATGCATACACTGTACTCATTTATTACGTATTTATTAAGTTAGATTCTTTATAAACACTGGCATTGTTATGTGTGTATGGGTCAATTGTGAACGTGAGGTTATGTGCTTGAAATGTGTGTCAATAATATATATTGACTATATGTACATGTATATACTTTCATTTCAAAAATGTAATATTTTCAATTAATACACATTTTAATATTAACACTACGTAAAATTGTAATTTCTTTTTCAGATAATAATCCACTGGAGATAATATTGTTTACATGGTTTTCGTTTTTTAAAGTAAATAATAATAAAGGAATTAGCGGAATTAGAGAGAAATTGGTTTTTTAAAGCAGGAGTGTATCAATTTGACTGACTTCTACAAATTGTTTTTTTTGACGATCCGTTTGGAGAAAAATGTTATGAACGAAATACTACGAAATATTTAACATGTCAATAAGTATTTATTATTTTTTATGATTTTTATATTTAAAATTGTATTTTTTTTACAATCTTGCAAAGTGAAAGATTACATACGTTCCTGGTTGATTTCGAAGAGTGTCGGGCATTTTGTTTTTTATCGTAATTTCAAATCATTCAATTTTCAAATCGTTGAAAATCGTTTTTTTGAATCGTTGTTGTACATGAAAAATGAGAACTTGAAAACAAATCTTGAAAATTGTGGAACAGTGGATAACAAATTTGTAAAAAATGAAATAATTTTTTAAAATCTTCAATCGGGTATGTGTGGGCTTTACAACCCCGCGAAGAGTTACAAGATTTTCCACTACCTGATAACCTCAAAATTCATCTTGATTGATTGATGTTTATGGAGAAGCGTCATAATTTGCACATGTGCACATTTGTCACATGGTTTTGAAAAAAAATTCGAAAGAAACGAATTTCAAAAAATTGTGAGAAAAGTTTAAAATGACAGCTCTAGCTTTCAGTAGCAATGAATCGGCAACATTAGAAAGAACAGTTGATGTTGAGGGTGACATTGAAATAACGCCAGATGAACTCGTGCCCGAGAAATATGATTTGCAAAAATGTATTACCTGGATTCAGAAAGAAAAACTTGAAAGGGTATGTTTATTGTTTTGTAAAGTTAAATTATGAAATTTATTAATTTCTGTTTTTGTTTCAACTTATTTTCAATAGTTGAATTTTATTGAGAATTAAAACTTTTTTGTCGATTATTTAGAATAGAAAAACCATTAAAAAATATGACTTCTCCGCCATTCAAGATAGGCGGTCTTGCACGTACAGATGTCTATAGGGTAGTAGAAAATACTAGAATTCGAATTACGAGAGAATGTAAAGGGTGTCTTAAAAAAGAGGAGTAGAATGATATGTAATTTGTTTGTTTATTTACAGGTGTGCTTACAGTTACCGGACTGCCTTTTACAAGATTCGTTTCCAATTGCAACGCATTTAGAAGAAGGTTTAGGGCAAAAGGTGTACATTTTAGGCGACACGTCCTACGGTAGTTGCTGCATAGACGAAGTAACCGCACAGCACGTTGGTGCCGATGGAATAATACACTTTGGACATGCTTGCTTAAGTCCCACAACACGTTTACCTATTTATCACGTCTTACCAAAAGAGGAAATTGACGTACAAGAATTCTGCAAGGAATTCGATCGATTCTTCGAGGATCGTAACAAGGATTTATTATTTTTCTACGATGTCTCCTACGCTCATGCAATTGGTAAATTTCACATTTTACATAGTTAACCTTCTTTCAATTAAAAACTACCGTATCATTCTGTAGAATAAAAAATCTTTCTTTTCAGAAAAAATTTACGAATCTCTTAAAGGAAAATTTAAAAATTTGATCCTTACGAAACTCAACTGCATTTCAAATGTCGAATACACTGATCGACAGGATGATGAAAATGATATAATTTTAGGCCGATGTTTTCAAAATGACTGTAAATATGGAGATTATGAAATGTTTTTCTTAGGACCAAGTGGAAAAACTTTAGCTAATTTGGCAATGACAATTCCAGCGAAAAATTGGTATTATTCCAATGGTGGTGGAATTAAACAATTTGAATTTTTCAATACTCCTTGGTTAAAGCGGCGAAGATTTCTCGTTGAAAAATTGAAAGATGCAAAAATTGTCGCAATTGTCGTTGCTACATTAGGAATAAAAAATTACTTAAATATAATTACTTCTCTAAAAAGTACGCTGAGAAAAGTCAACAAGAAAACATATACATTATGCGTTGGAAAAATAAATCCAGCAAAGCTTGCAAATTTTCCAGAGGTATTGTATTTATAGCGTTAATTTTCAATTAAAAGTTTTCTTTTACAGGGTTGACACACAGCTCAGAGAAGTTAGAAAATTGAGAAAAATTTTAATAAGAATTTAGAGATAAATTAAATTTAAATTTTGCAAATTTAGAGAAACCTCAGGGATTTTTATTAAAAGAACTTAAAAAGAATTCATAAGAAAATTCTAAATTTTCGTGTCATTTTTGTTTGCCTCGTGAACTATGAAATTACTACAAATTTGAATACAAAACTCTCAATTTTTCTCTTTTTGACAATAATTTTTTTTTCAAATAACTTAATTCTTGGGAAAATATCATAAAATTATTACTCAATTAATTTATCAGTGTAGCCGCATATCAGTAAAGTCAGGGAGAAAATTTTTTGTCAGGGAAATTAAGCAAATTGAGACTTTTTTCGACTTATTTTAAATAATTACGACTTTTTCGACTTCTCTTCAAACATTAAAACAAAATATCACAATTTTTAGTTAATTCAGTTAATTTTTTCCTATAAAAAGAATTTTGCTAGGAAAAGTAATTTTAATGTCAGTAAATTGTCAGGGAAAAACCACGCTGTTAAATAATTTAACTTAAATATCTCAAAATTAATTGAATTTTCAGAGTTGCATTTACAATATTTTCATAAATAGATGAACTTCAAAATGTTTTGGTTCGAAATTTTATAAATAAAATTTTTTGCTCAAATCAATTTATGTTCAAAAATTAAGAAAAATCTATCCAACAATTAAATTATCTTTATAAATAACAAAATTCTTAAATTTTCCTGAATTCAATGATTTCTAATAATATTAATAAAATTTTCCGAAAGAATACAATTATTTAAAAAAATGTTAATAAGTTCTACGCAAACATTTATATATTTTCATAAATAATAAAAATTTTACAGGAATTAAATTATTTTTGAAAACTTTCAATACAATTTTTCTAAAGAATTCAATTATATCCTAAGATTCTGATAAAATTCTTCGAACCATTTAATTATTTTTTTAATAAAACTTTCTAAAAAATCCATTAATTCATCAAAGTTTTTACACATATCTTTGTAAATTTCAATTACTTTACAGATTTTCAATTAAAAATATTTTTAAAAAAATTAAAATTAAAAAATTAAATTAATCAATTAATTAAATTGTTTAAAATTTTTATGGAACTAAAGTTTTGAACGTTCAACTGAACGAAATTTTTTTTCACCTCGAGTGTTTTTGAAAATAACTATCGAAAAAAGAAAAATAATTGAAATTAAACAATATTTACTATAGAATTAATTTCTTTTAATCTAAAAAATAATTTTTTGAAAATAAAATTCAAATTAGAAGTATTAAAAAAATATTGTCGTTTATTTGAACGTTCGAAACTTTAGAAACATAAAATTTTTCAAGAAATTTGAAGAAATTTTTTTGAAAAAATTTTATTATTTATGAAGACTAGTAGAATTGTTTAAAATTATTTCATTTTCTAACAATAATTAAAACATTTAATAACGAACTTATTAATTACATACAATTATTTTAAAAATTGAAAAGAAATTCCTTATAAAATTCAATTATTTTTAAAAATTTTAATAAAATTCTTTACAAGAATTAAAATATGTATTTTCAATAATTTAAATATAATATTATTTGGAAGAATTCAATTATCTTCAAAATTTTTATTGAATTTTTCGCAAGAATTCAATGATTTTCAAAAATTGTAATAAAATTATTGGCAAAATTTCAATTATTTTAAACACGTTTTTTAAAAATTCGTATCTTTATGTTTTCTAATTATATTAAACAATTAATTTGTTTTAGTCTAAAAATTAATTTTTTTGTAAGAAAATACAAATTAGAAGAAGTAATAAAAATATTGTTGTTCATTTGAACATTCGAAACTTTAGGAATACTAATAAAATTTTTTTTTGAGTATCTAATTATTTTGAGAAAAATCAGAATATTCTTTAGTGTCAGGCAAAAAAGTCAGTATTTTGTCTGGAAGTCAAGGGGAAAAAGAAAATTTAATTTTTGTGGCAATCCTGTAAATGAAATTTAAATTTCAGATGGACGCATTAGTCGTGATTGCTTGCCCGGAAAGTGAAATATTCGAATCTAGAGACTTTTTAAAGCCACTGTTGTTACCTTACGAGGTAGATTTAGCTTTCAATAGTTCGCGAGAATTTTCGCAAAACTATTGCATGGACTTTAATCAAATATTACCTGGTGGGATGAATTATGTGAATTTTGAAGCATCAGACGAACCGGATATTTCATTGATATCGGGTGGTGTTCGTGGCTCCAATCAAGATGAACCTTCTTCATCAGAAATGAATACAATAGCATGTAAATCTGACGGAACAGTGGCAATAGGCAAAGCTGGTGCCAATTTTCTACAAGCAAGAAGCTGGAAGGGTCTTGAACAAAGATTAGGTGAGGATGAGGTGAAATCGTCTGTACAAGGACGAAGTGGAATTCCCGTAAACTATGAAAACGAGCCCATCAGTAAAACGACGTGAGTTTGTTTTTGAATTTTTATCTCTTTTTATTCATACACAACTGTGTATGTAAAACATTCATTAAAAAAAAAAAACATCAACAAGAATCATTTCATTATCCTGACTGATAAACATTCATTTAAGAAACTTATAAATTATAAAGAACTTAACGTACAATCGTATCAACTTCTTACAATATTCTCTACAAAATTATGTCTTTAAAAATAATGAGATTTCAATAAATTTAAGAGAGAATCATTTTCTAAAATTTAACGAAAATGGTCATCAAAATTGTTGTCCGTCGAAAGTTTTTAATGTTTCACAAAAAAAACTTCAATACTCATCTTAAGTATAATGCCGGAGAGTAGTTTAAATAAATTTTTTCAATTGAAATATCTTAAAAATCTATTGTGACTTTCAAACGTTTCTCACGTTCGTTTGGTTTAAATATTATAAATATTGAAAGTATACAGAAATATGTAATCGACGAGAGTATGTGTATGTGAAATATATAGATATAATGGCACAAAATATAAAAATAAATATAAAAAATGTTAAACAATGAAAAAAATGATCTTAATAAGGTGGACAGAAATTTTGAATTCAAAATTTTGATGAGGGTGAAACACTTCCAATATGGAAATTATAAATACAATATAAATGCATCTCAATCAAAAAATCAAAAAATGATGCATTTTTTTTTAATTTTGATGCATTAATTAGTTTTATATGCATTGATATATAATTTTATGCATAACGGTTAATATGTGATGATAATAACAATAATAATAATATAAATAATCATACGTCCGGCTATGATTTTTCACTAGGTATTTGAAGAATTCGATATATAATGATATATATAAATGATAATCAATAATCTCCATTCACAACATTAACATTCATTGTGATTTTTTGACTTATCAGAATATTTGGTCCTCTAATATGATCGGAATTACTTTGTGAATCAGTTGTTTCGGAAGTAGAATCATTTGATTCTGAGATCGTTGAGACTGCTGTTGGACAATTTCGTTGAACTAAAACTGCATTCATTGCGTTGTCTCTTGTTTCGGAATTAAATTGAGCGAATGGTCGTGTAGGTACAAGTTCGGCTGTTTGCCTGAAAAGAGAAAAAAAATATTAGGTTTCAAATTTATAAAAATTAGATTATTCGATTTTTTGATGAAGTTCAGATTTATATTTTACAAAATTTCTACTTCATATAAATTTTTATTTTATATACACAAATCTATGAAAGTTTTCTTGCACAGAATTTTTAATTTCCTGGCATTTTATTCAGAAAATTATTAATAAAATTGTGCTTTTTTGTTTCCGAACTTTTTAATTTATTAATTTTCCATTTTAAAAATTTTTCAATTTTAAAATTAGAGTTTTAAAAATCATTGAATTCTTCCAAAGAATTTTAGCAGAAAATTTTAAAATAATTGCATCCCTTTCGAAAAATTGTATTATTTATAAAAATAATTGAATTCTCGCGATGAATTAAAAAAACAAAATTTTTAAATTTTAGTTTAATTCTTTTTAAGAATTTCTTTGAATCAATTATGTATTCAATAAACTTATTAATTAACTTATCAGACCCACACTTTTCAATATTTATTATGGAATTATTTAAAAATTCAGTTGTATTTTTTATAAATTTTTAATTTTTAAGTATTTTCTCATTTTTTTTTTTTGCATTTTTTTAAAATAAAATTTCTGATTAATGGAAAATAGAGAAAATAACAATTCAGCTAAATAAAAATTATATTGAATATAAATTGTATTAATAAAAAAGGCAATAACATAGAAATTCAATTGAGTCAAAAATTTCATAAATGAAAGTCCTATTATTTAATAAATCGATTAAATAAAAATGTTAAATAAAAATTCCTTTAAATAAGTTCTCAATTAAATAAAAATTTTGTTACGTAAATAATTGATTGAATGGATATTTCAGTTTAATAACAGTTTTAGGGTAAATATTTTAATGAATTTAAATACAGTTTAAAAATTAAAAAATTTTTAGATGAAAATTCAGTTAAATTCAGTGAAAAAATTATATTATATTAAAATTTTTTCAATAAAGTTAAAAGTTCAATTAAATAAAAATGTTTAATAATTCGAGTAAATTGTATCTCAATTGCAAAAAATCATGTTTAATAAGAATTTTAAAGAATAGAAATTTAGTTTCATGAAAATTAAATTAAGTAAATATTTATTTAAATGAAAATTTCATCGAGTAAAATATTTGATAAATGGAAATCTTCTTAATTAAGAATTCATTTTATAAAAATTCTAATTCAAAATTGTTTTGAATAAATTAAATAAATAAAAAAAGAATAAAACATTTTCCAACAAAAATTTTATTTGATAAATAGATTATTAACTAAACGGAAATTTAGTTTCATAAAAATCCCATATTAAATAAAAATCAAATAATAATAAAATGAAAATTCAGTTAAATTAAAAAGCGAGTTGAAAGAAAATGGAATTTAATGGAAATTGAATTTAGTAAAAATTCAGTTAAATGAAAATTCGGTTAGAATGAAAACTTTTTGATATGAAAATGATGTTAATTATAAAGTTTGCTTTATAGAATTCGTTTATGTATAGAAATTTGACCTAATGAATTTTGAAACACTGAAACTTGTGACTTCTTCAATGAAAACTTTAGAAATTGCCGCAAGTGATATACCTCCAAAAGTTATCTTTACTTACTCAGGAGTCCAGGAACTTGGATTAGTGTCCTCCTCTGGCGGTATTGGTTCTGGAGTTAAAACTTGTTCTGGAATCTCCTGAGGTTCATTATAATTAGGATTCGTCTTAATCCAATCTGGACTGTGAAATGGCGTAGCAGCCACTAATTTATTTTTATCCATATATTTGTCATTATTGTTCATAATGGCAGTGTAGTGTGGCGATCCTTCTTTATAAGACCCTGGAAAGTGACACAAAATAAGTTAATGACTCTGACTAAATATTCACGAAATTAAAGAAAAATATAGTAATATGATTAATTATATTATGATGGGTTTAATTACAGACCTCGGATCAAATTAAAGGCACAAAAAAAGTCGGTTTAGTCGAATAAAAATGGAAAAAAATCACGTCGGTGAAGTTCGCAACGTTTATTATCAACAATTGAAACAAAAAAATTATTTTTTTACCAAATAAAATGAAATTTTTTGTTCATAAATATTTTGTTTGTAAATCATTATTTAAAAAAATAAACGTACTATTTTATTTACAAAAATTTATAAAAATTTGCTTTAGAAAAATTTTTTTTCAGAAATCGTTGACTATAAACATTGTGAACTTTACCAACGTAAAAAATCGAAAAAGTCGTTTATTTAATTCAGTATTGTCCCAAAAATTTTATTTTAACGTTTATTTTATTTTTTTAAATATTTCTATTTGTTTTGTACAGAAACTAAAATTTAAAAAATTACAATTTCAAACCTTTTGCAATTTAATAATTTTGAATGAAGCTAAAATTTTGAACGTTCAAATGAACGAAATTTATTTTCACCTTAAGTGTTTTTGAAAATTACTATCGCAAAAAGAAAAAGAATTGAAATATAAACAATATTTAGTGTAGAATTAATTTGTTTTCATTTAAAAAATAATTTTTTTGTAAATAAAATACAATTTAGAAGAAGTAAAAAAATACTGTCGTTCATTTGAACTTTCGAAACTTTAGGAACATAATTTTTAAAAATTACAACTATAACTCTTACAAAACTCAATTATTTTGTAACAATTTTAAATTAAACTTAATCTCAAAACGAGTTATTTTTAATAGTTTCTAAAAAATTCTTTGAGAATTCAATTATTTAAATACAGAAATTCAATTTTTTACAATAATTATAAATGTAATTTTCCAAGTTTTTTTTAAAGTTATTATTAAAGTATAATATTTTCAAAAAATTATAATAAAGAAATTCTTAAAATTAACTTTTTAAAATTTTATTAAAATTCGTCGAAAGAATCCAATTATTGATTTTTGTATTTAAATAATTTAATTCTCAAGGAATTTTATAAAAAAACTGATTAAAAATTAATTTTTGATAATAATTAAATAATTGAATATTAAAGCATTATAGCGTAAATGTTTAGAAATAATTAAAGTTTGAAAAGGTTTCAAATTAAAATCTTTGAAAATTTGAATTTTTCATACTTTCAACTATATTTAATTGGAGAATTTCCGAATAATCGAAATGTTATGAAATTGAATTATAAGCAGATGGATTTGAAAATAGTCAAAGAACTTTTCAAGAAATTATCAAAAATAATTGATGTAAAGAGAAGTTTTAGTTAAAAATTTTAGAATATAATCGATCGACTTTTTCACATTTATAATAATATTCTTATAATTTGTTAAACTTTAAAAAGGTTTGTATTTTAAATTTTTGAAAATTTTAATTCCTATGCAAGAATAATAATAATAATAATAATAATAATAATAATAATAATGAAATATATATTTAAAAATGAAGTTACCGATGTTTTTTTAATAATTTTATAATGAAAGAAATTACAAAATTCAAAATAATTTTTGAAAAATTTGTCTATCGATATTTTACACAGTATATTTAAAAATCGAAATAAGTTGCATTTTATACTAAAATTGTTGTATTTTGTTGCAATATTATATTAATTGGATGGATTAATATTTAAACTTATCTTTGAGTATTAGATGAAATTTATGAATCCATCTTTTATTGTTTTGTGTTAATTAATATTAAAATTACGTTTTAGAAATTTTTACCTGTTTCAAGTGGTGGAGCACTTGGTCCGAAATTGCACATGTTTGTCCAACTATTTTCTTGCCTCATATGGATATCTAATAATTTTTTACAACCTAAAAACATAATTAAAAAATATTAATTTAATTTCGTACTTGTATTTTGGTCGTAAAAGTTATCTTCTACTTTACTTACGTTTTTTCATAAAAGTAAATAACAAAATTGCTCCTACTACAATAATTATCAACGATGAATACAACCAGGTGTAAAGTGCTTTAGTGTTGTCAGGTTCTAAACAGAAAAAAATTATGTTAATAAGTAATTTTTGATGAATTTAATTTTAGAATTTCGTTTCAAATTTTTTTTCAAAATGATATTTTATTTTCAAATGACTGTTTAATCGTACCATCCTCTTTTTGAGCAACGACAGTTTTTGAGCAAACATCTGCTGGCTCCCCAATTGACAATATTTCCGCCTCATATCCAGAAATGCAAGGCCCACAATTTGAAGGGTGTCGAGCACTTTCTTTACCTTCCAATCGATTATATCTACTGCATATCGTATAATTTGTGCAACGATGTGAAACATCGTAGCAATATTGGTTTTCTGGACAATCCCTGTCATCATTGCACCTTGATATTGCATTGGCTGAGCCCTAAAAGTCGTAGATATACAAATTAGCATTTAGCGTTCAAATTACTTCCATTATTTCTTTATAATCACAATCAAATTTAACATAATCACACATTTAACAATTTTTTTCTTCTAATAAATTAGACAACACGATAAAAAAAAATTTCAAGATTTATGAATTTTTTCTTCATGACAAACTGAAAATTAATTTCAATTCACGTTTAAAAATTAAATCTCAAATTAAAATTCATAAATCCGATTAGCTAAAAAAATGAAGTTTAAAGCAAAGTCGAAAAATGAATAAATACTGCTCATTGCATAACTTTGTAGAAGCAAATCGAGGAAACACTATAAAAAATAAATTTAACGCAATTAATGATGTAGAAATTATCAGATTAATTTTTGCAGACATGTATATTGTTTTGCTTCCAGAGATTTATGAAAATGAAAATATTCCAAAATTACATTAACGAGAGTTGCACTTTAGAAAAGCATTGGTAAATTAAATTTTGCGACAAAATATTTATGTATACTATATGGCACTGCTGAAATTATAAATCTCTAAAACGATCAATCGACTATGAATCAGAAATTTTCTCTATATATGAAAATAGAAAGTTTTTTCTATATCTACGAGTCTAAAAACTACTGCTTTTCCTTCAGGGATACATTATTAAATTGGCAAATTGGTTTTTTAGGATAAAAAAATTTTATTCGCAGAGATGAACTTAGAAATTAATTAATGAGAATTTAAAAAAGAAAAAAAATATTAAGTATTTACTGCGTATTTTCTAAACTTATTTGCTGATTGTAAAATTATTAATGAAAGAATTTCTTTCAAACAATTTTTATCAACTATTATTAACTAGATTATAATTTATGTTTCGAAAAGGACTCGTTTTGGATTTTACTTGAATTTCGCAGAATGAAAATATTTACTTTTCAATCAATCAGGCTGAAGTCGAGACATGTTATCAGGAATCGCAGCTAATTCCCTTTCTATCTAATTCCCCTTTCTTTATTTTTCCCATTTTTTACTTCTTAAATTAATAAAACCTTTGAAACGTCAAAAATCAAACATTTTCTCCCTTTTCCCCTTCTTTTATTAAAAATTCAAAAAATTCAAATTTATTGGTGATAAACAAAATTTTTATGTTACTTGAAGACAAGAATTTTTACTTCTTGGAAACTTGGACAAACTTTAGTCTTTGAAACTACAAAATCTTTATTATTTGACAGCGTTTTTTAAATTAAATTTTTTTTCATACAAGGTAATGAATAAATAGTAATTTTTACTATTTACAAACTATAACCTAAATTTTTTTGTACTCCTATCTAATTCTAGACTCAACTTTCAGACTAAATTCTACTAAATTCAAAGAAAATTTTACAAATTTTTAATAAAATTTACTCTTGAAATAATTATGTTTAATAGAAAAATTAACTATTTTTAATGTAAATTCTTTTAAAAAAATAATTCAAATTTTCTTTGAACACAGTACAATTTACTGCTAGAAAAATATTCAAAAAAATTATTTTTATAGTAATTTTTTGAGAGGAATTCAATGGTCATAAAAAAATTGATCAGAAAATATTTTGACACTTTTGAATTTTTATTTTTTCTAAAAATTGATATATTTAGAAATCCATACGTAATTTTGTAGAAAATATGTTTTTAAACCCATAAAAAAATTTCCGACTGAAAAAATTAATATTTACAAAAGTTTTAGCAATAAAAAAAAAGTTTGTTTTTCAACAAAAAAAAAAGTTTTCAGGTTAAGAATTTAAAAAAATATGATTATTATTAAATTTTATCATACAAAAACTAATTTGTTTTTTCTAACTAATTTCAGATCATAAAATTAAAAAAAATGTTTTAGTGATAAAAACAAAATTCGATAAAACATTTATTGAAAAAGTTTATGTTTTGAAATTAGTTAGAAAAAAGACAAATGAGTTTTGTATAATAAAATTTAATGATTTTTTTTAATTGTTGAAACATTGGAAGCAACAATAAAATATATCGTCTCAGTATTTTTTTCGTTGACGTTTTTAAAATACACTCCGAACTTTTCAGCCTCATTTTTAATCAATGAAATTTTAATTAATTCAAATTGACGAGTAAAAATATTTTTCATTTCGCAAAGTTAAGCTGCATTATCGAGTGATTAAAAATACATAATATTATCAAACATTTTTAACAGTTTCAGTATTTTTTTATTGAAAATCAGAACTTGTCAATAAAAAAAAAGAAAAAGTTGAATTTTTTAATTTTCAATTTAAAATCGTAAAAGAATTGCATTTCTTTATATTAAAGATAAATTTTCGAAAATTCTAAGCGAGTCCTTTTCGAAATTCATGATAGGATTAAATAATTATTCCTTATTTATTAAATTATCAATAACTAAATTAACTTAAATATCTAATTAACTAAGTAATTGATTTTTGTCTGTTTGCGATCGCGTAAATAAAAAAAGAACAAAAAAAAATAATTGAAACATGCTCATCTCTGACAAAGTGATAGCAAATTGATAAAATTTATTTTTTTAATACACAAACTAAGAAAAAAGAGAGTTAGTTTGTAATTTGCCATTTTAGAAGTGTTATCCTTACCCTTCTTTATTCTCGCCGAATCTTCCAAATTGATGGTTTAATGACAAACACGAGGAAAAATCAATCATCTTAGAATAAGCACCTTCAGTGCTCCTTCGCTTAACTATAAACATCATATTGTCTACAAACATTATAATTGTCAAGTTTCGACTTTATCGATTTATTACTTTTTTTCTCAATAATTTTACAGTATACCCATCAAGGCCGATAAAACACGAGACCTGAAGAATGAACAAAAGAAAGTTTATCCTGATTTCGTGTTAATAGTTGAAAAAAAAATTCCCGACAAAAATTGTGAATTTCCATTATAGATACATATTTACATTTTTTTTTGCTAGTTACGCGTGAGGTAAAAAAATTGTTCCACAATGTTATGAAATGCCACATATTGATCTCGAATTTCGAAACTTCACATTTATTTTCATTCATGATTCATATATGCGGAAAAAAATCCCTCTAAAAAATGTTTGTCCAAATTTGTTTCGTGTGATAATTATTTTTTCTCATAATTTACAAAATTATATTATAATTTTACAATATTCTGAAAAATAATTGAGAATGTTATTAGATGTAGATGTAAAATCTATTAATAATTATTATTTATTGCTAAACAATTGTTTACTTAATATTATTAAGCAATAATAAAATGCTATTATTTTAAAATTTTTCTCGCATCATATAAAGAAGGATAATAATACTTTTATTTAAAGCGAAAAAATTTAAACTTTTTTTAATACTTTTCAGAATGTTTACTTTTCTTTAAAAAAAAATTTCGTATATAGACACTTTTTTGGAGGTTTTTTCTCTTGCAAATTTCTGTAGATTCACCAATAAATGGTTTATTTACAGAATGTTCGATCATAAATTAAATCTCACTTTTCAATTAACCTAAATTAACTTTTTATACGAAACGTGTGCAATGCAAATAGGCTTTTGGTTTGTATTTTTTTTAATGAAAAATAAAATATTAAATTAAAATGTCAAATAAATTCTGAAAAGTATATTCCGCCTAATTGCGAGGAAATCGTTTCATATACAAGTGTAAACTTAAAAGTACATATTTACAAAAAAAAGAATTGCACTGACTCTGTTAATGGATGTTAATAATTTTTTCATGATTTAATTAAATTCACACAGCAAATACGAATTAACAAAATTAAAAAACTAATTTTATTAATAAAAATCGTGTGAAATATTCAATTTTACAATTTTCGAAATACTAGAAATAGTTTATTAAAGTTTTATTAAATTTTTTTATTTATTTCAATTATTGCTTTATTAATTAATTATATTTACGATTTTGTATTAAAATTATTTACAAATTTATAAGTTTAAGTTTTAAAGATTTTTCGTCTTTGTAATTATCCAAATGTTTTGAACATTCAACTGAATAAAGTATTTTTTATTAAAAATTTTTTTCCATAAATTGAGTGTAATAAAAATTAAAAAATTGTATTCAGAAACTTTATTATTATTTTCTTTAAAGTGACCCAAAGTTTTTGTATTAAAAATTCAATTTGAAGAAGAAATGAATTTCGTTCAATTGAATGTTCAGAATTTTAGGAATTGATCGAAAAATATTTAAATTAGATAATTAAACTTTATTTATTAATTTGTTTATTTTATTATTTTAATTAATCAAATTTATTAATTAAACTTAACAGTGTAGTGCAAAATTAAAACTAATGTCGGTTTAAGTAATAAAATTTTTATTTTCTACTGTAAATAAGAAAACGTAAAGAACACATTATGTTGAATTTAACTTGAAAAATATCAAATTAATTTCAAGTAAAATATTAAACTAAATTCAATATATTAAATAAAATGTGCGGTAAAATTAATTAATTTTTATTAATTTTAACTCATTGTTTTATAGAAGCCAATTGATTTAGTTTTATCATGTTAATTAGTAAAAAAGCATAATGTGCCCATCACTAAAGTTAATCATGCAATCACGGAGAAAAATTTTAAACAATAATAGTGATACATTTGTAAAGACACATATTCGCGAGATTATTTATGTGATGATCATTTTACGCGATAAGAGCGAAATTGTATTTTGAATAAAAAATACGACAATAAAAAAGATACGAGACATTTGATGTGAATAAAATATTAAAAAAAAAGAGAATTTAGAATTTTCTCTCCGTGTTTATTTATATAGTAAAAGTGTACAAAGATTGAAAGTCGACAAACGATAAAAGAATTTTTAATCGTAATTCCTAGGATTATGAATAACATGTTTTTTTTGCAAAAAAAATAATTGAGGGAATCTTTTTTATTTAAAACTCTTTGCGAGTGTCGTATTTCAATCTACACCTTTGCAATGGTTATCATTTATTGAAATAGAAATCGCAAAAAATATTTCAATTTTCGGTTAAATAGAATACCACCCAATAAGTTTGATGAATAATCCACATCGACTATAGTTTTAAAATTTTCCTTTAGAGAAATTTAATATTCTTTATTTCAAAAAAAATAAACAGGCAAAAAATTTTGATACGCGAAAGAAATTGAATTTTTAATTTTTAATTTCGATTGTCAAAATTTGTTGTCAAAAAAATGTGGTTTAAACATCTCTTTATTAAATCTAAATTTTTCAAAGCGATAGTAAAACTATTTATGTGTTTTTTCACTATTATTTATAGTGAAACACATAAATACCTTTTTTTTTTATTTTAATCGCTCTTAATTGTTTTCTACTGTAAAGAAAAGCACACTTAAAATTAAAATTTTCAGGTAAATACAAAATATTTTAGTTCATAAAATCTATATCAAAGAAATACGGAAAAAAATGTTTTAAAAATACTCACATAATATACTTTTTATATGGGATATTCGATAAAATTGGGATAATAATTATAAATGTTGACGCATCACTTTTTTATGGACCTTCAAATCAATTCTTGATAAAATGCAAAAACATAATTCGTAGAGGTGGCTTTTATATTCGTTTGAATAATAAAATTACTGAGTGAAACTTTTCTACTCAACAAAGAAATTTAAACTTTTTTTTGAACACATAAACGAAAAGAAATTTTTAATTTTGTGATATATAAAAGCTAAATTATAAAATAATCAATAAAAATGTAAAATATTTATTAAATTTATTTTTATTGTTATTAAAAACTTTTTTTTGATTGATTTTATTCTTTTATTACTAGAAATAAATAAATAGAATTAAAAATTGTAGAAATAAAGTATTAAATAAATATAGTTCAGATAAAAAAAATTCTAAAAAATAATAAAAAAATTAATTTAACGAAAATTAAATTAAAAATCGCAGAATAGAATTTTAAGCAAGATTTAAAAATTTTTTAAAAGCGTTTAAATCGGATTTGACGAAAAGACCCTTTTCAAATGTTATAACTATGATTTTTTTAATCATTTTCTACTTTTTTGGAAATGAAGCTACAGTCCGCAATGTTTTTAAAAAAGAAAAGAGAAACAAATTTTTTTTCAAAGTTATATTCATCTCTAATTTTTATGTGCTTTAATTTTTAAGAAATTAATTGTTGCTTAAGAGATGTAATTTTTAAAAAATAACTTTAGAATCAAAAATGAAACAAACCGTCGCATTATTTTTTCCTTTTGAAAAACGTTGCGGGCTTCAACCTCAGTTTTGGAAAAATCAGGAATGAAATTTTTTTTACAAACAAATACAAGAAATTTAAACTTTTCCCGAATTAATAGATCATATAAAAATAAATTTATGATTTAAAAATCGTGACTGTTGTCAAAATTGTAAATTCTCCACCTCTAGATGTAATGCAAAATTAACAAATACATATATTTTAAAATTACAATAATAAACATAAGAAATAAAATTAAATCTAACTTACCAATAAGAATAAAATGATACTAAAATATCCAATAGGTGCCTGTAAACAGAAAAAAACAATATTTTAGTTAATTTCTTTTCTAAAAAAATAAAAAACGGATAAAAATAATATTTATTTATATTTAATAATATTTAAAATTTTCATTTAAATTGAAATTTAAAAATTTAATATTTATTTCATCCGTTTATTATTAATTAATTGAAATTTACTTCAATTGAATACAAAACGATATAGTTATATATTAGAAGAAAAAAACAAATTAATCATCAAATAAATTCAATAGCGATTCGGAAGTTTCTATTCTGTACTTGACCTTCATGATATTGGAAGACCCACACAATTGATAACAAACAAGAAAATTTTGAAAACAGATCTTTCACTATCTCGGTTTATATATGACTCATATAATTTGAATTTGAGGTAAAACAAATTAAAAGAAAATTTATGATTTAATATATAACAAAGAGAACAAAGAAGATTACACATGACAAACAAAAGAAAGACCTCAGAAAATTGCGGGAGAATTAAGATTCATTTATATAGTTATCGAATGTAATGCGATTTTATATTTTTGTTTCTTTAATTATTTTTTCGAAATTTCAATGAAATTTCAATGAATTATCAACTATTATCCACAATTGTTAATAATTAATTGGAATTTTTATTGTTAGAATTTGGAAATTCTCATTTTTGCGATATGTTTATTTCTATACGCACATTTGGTCTCAATATTGCATCATCAATGTCAAGCTTGCAGATATCTATTATTGCACAAAAGATTCTCACTCTGATTGAAGGAAAAAGACCTTATAAATAACTTTTCACTTGATATCAATCTTTTTTCTTTTATTCTGATTCATCCTACCGTGTGAACGATAAATAAACAATTAGTAATCAAAGAAAAAAAAAAATATTTTGTCTGCGAAAATTATTTTAGTTTGCCAAAAAATTTTTTGTTTTTTTTAATTAAATTTACAGGCGATAAAAATAATTATGCCCTGATTTGCAAAAATAATTTTTGTGTAAATTATTCTTGAAGGAATCGTTTTTGTAGGAATTATTTTCCTTGTAGGAATCACTACTTTTGTAGAAATTTTTCTTGTAGAAATAATAATTTTTGTAGAAATTTTTCTTGTCGAAATAATAATTTTTGTAAAAATTGTTTTTGCAGAAATTATATTTATAAAAATAGTGCAAAAATAATTTTTATAGAAACTATTAGTGTGAGAATAATTTTTGGAAAAAATTGTTTTAAAAAAAATTTAATTCCTGTAGAAATTATTTTTGCAAAAAATATTTTTCTCCAAAGAGTCGTCGTACTATATAATTCTTTATTTACACTAATTGTTGATAATTGTTATTTATAGTTAAAATTCACTTTCACGTACAGGAGTAATAAAGAAATTTTTCATTTTCAGATACTGAAGACTGTTTTTTGGAGTAAAATGCTGAACAAGAGGGGATTCGGAATATAGGCGACGAAGAAAAGCGCGAAAACACAAAAGTTTTATGCAAGTCTCTGCAAGTTGATGCACGCAAAATCCGTTTCAAATTACTCCGAAGAATCGAAAAACTTCTGAGAAGTTGATTAAATTGGAAAAATAAAGAATAAACAACACCGTGCCTCAATTATAAATGTCTACGGTCTTTTTTTCGATAATGTATTGGTGTGAATTCTGAAGAATCGAAACGATGATGACTAAGCGCAAGAGCATCGCTCTCCAGAGAGCAATGGTACCTCGATTCCATATAGTATATACAAATTGAAAAGAAAAGTTACATATTTAATATACCGAAATCGTTTTCGCGAAAGTTCGAAATGACCTTGTGAAAGACTATTGAACCGATGAATCATTGACGAAAATTTTCAACTTACCATTTTTTCAGTCTTGATGAAAAAGGCACCGGAGATCACACTTAACATTTTTGATGATATTTGAAAGGCACGTTAATGTAGAATTGATAACTATTATGGGCACCAAAGGGAATAAACAATCACTTTTCTGCGAAACTTAAACATTCGCGATGGAAAACTGTGATTTTTGATGAGAAAGGATGTTTTCAATCCTGTGTTTTACCCTCAATGTTCACCTGCAGACTATATTGTTAAAGACGTGGTGACTAATCTCGAGAACCAGCGTGCACTAAACGTGTTCAAACCTGCACAGCGAGAGCAAGTGGAAGTGGGGGATCAAAGGAGTTGGGATTCTGTACGCACAGGTTCACGAAGAATGTAGTGGCTGGTTGTGGGCGAGATTTCTTCATCTGTGTTAGTGAACTGAGTTACAGGCGCGTAGAAGAAGTTTGAAAAGCGGGGGACTTTAAAAAACACGCGCACCCCTCTTCGAAAGCACAACAAAGGTGGAAATTTTGTCCACAATTTTTCTTCTTCTTCTTACACGATTTTAGATCTTATTCCTACTTGGCCATTATTTGATCTTAAAGATCGCGAAATTGTTTCTTAATTTTTTAAACCAACTATTTTAAGCAATTGTTTTTCCTATTATTCATTCAAATTTCTCGCGGTAGTTTTAAATCCATAGATGGCCTGATTACTTGTCGATTTTTTTATTTTGAAAAATGAGTCTTCCTCAGTAATTTTTTTGGGGGGGAAATGTGTTTTCTCAACGTACTACGGCAATTTAGACTTATTTTTACACTTTTTATTCTCTATTTATACAAGAGTTTATAAGTTTCTATACGAGACATCGTTGTTTGTAAATATGTAATTGGTAAACAAAGAAACTGAATAATAAATTTTTACAGGGTTTGTATAATTATGGTGTTTGTTAATAATTAGTGATATAATTGTAGGAACTTTGAAAAATTATTTCCTTTTGATAATTTCTTGGAGAAATAAGAAAGAAAAGTAAATTGTAAATAATCGTACGTTACTGAACACACGTGCGAACGAATGGTGGGATGTGTATGTAGTTCTTCGAGAACCATCGAGAATATTCTGAGCACCAATACGTTTACAAGTGACAGACATGGACGAGGTGAATGTCAAATTTAATATTTCCCGCCGCGCTGCACTCCATTATCTTTAAATATATCATAATAAACACGTTGTCATTTATGTAAACTTTTATAATATCGATAACTAAATCAATACTTGGAATAATTTTGCAATAATTTGCACACAATTCGCTACTGTCAGGAAGAAAATATTGATAGTATTGTTTTTTTGTATTCATTTTTTTTGCATTCATTTATTTTTTTAATGCTATATTTTCTTAGGATTGCCACTGGTCTGGAAAATCAGGAAAAATTTGGGGATTTTTAATGATCATCAAGTTTTGAACGTTCAAATGAGTGGAATATTTTTTATTGAAGATGTCTTAATAAATTACTAATCATAGAAAAATTTAAAAACTGAAATTTTACGTTTAGAAACTCAGTAATTAATTTTTTGGATAGTGACACAAGATAATTACAATAAAAATTTAATTTTTAGAAGAAATAAATAAATTTCGTTCATTTGAACGTTCAGAACTTTAGGATCTTGATTTTTACTAAAAATACTGAAGAAATAGAATTTTTACAATTCATAGGAAAATTCTGAATTTTTGTGCATTTTCTTGCTTGTCTATGAAACTACCACGAATTCTACTATAAAACATTCAATTTTTCCTATTTCTGCTAAAAATCTCTTTTTAAATAAATCAATACTTGAAAAACTATTACAAAATTATTAAGAACTTATAAATTATTATTTAATAAATAATTTTACTTAAATCTTTCAAAATTAATTGCATTTTAAAAAAGTTAGGTTTGCAAATTTTATAAATAGTAGAACTTCGTAATATTTCATTTTAAATAAATTTAATTAAAAATTTTTAGAATTTTGAAAACTTTTAATAATTCAAATTCATCTAAAATTAGTTAAATTTGTCATAATATATATTTCATTAATTTCCAAAAATACTGCGGATTTATAGAAGAATTTCAGTTAAAACCTAAAAAACTTGAAGTTAAGGGAAGTTATAAATAAATCAGGGTGTCTACTAACCGGGAAAACCGGAAACTTAATTTGTCCGGGAATCAGTAACTTATTTTAATAAATAGAATTTTCAAAATATTTTAATTTAATAATTGATAAGTAATTGAATTTTATAAAAAGTCATATTCTAATGTATTCATCTTTTTTGGTGGGAAGATTAATAATTTTAAGTTTTATTAGTTAATTTAAAAAAAGATACACACTTAACATTTTTTAATAAAATTGTATTTTCGCAAAGTTTTTTTTTTGTTGAAAATTCTGAAAAAGATTTTAAAAAATTTTCAATTCTATTGTTTCAAGATAATTGAATTTTTCTAAACAAAGAATTGAAATTTCTTTACATTTTATTAAAAATAATTGAATTCTTTTAAAGAATTTTATTTAAATATTTCGAAAATAATCGAGGGAAGTTAGTGCCGTAATTATGATTTTATTTTTAAAATATAAAGTACTAAAAATTATATTATTATTCAATAATTATAATTATTGAACTTCTCCTAAATTTAAAAATGTTTTATTTTCTGAATGTTCAAATAAATTATATTTATTTATTTGTTGAGCAAATTAAATTTTTGATACTTATTAAGTAAATAATTAATTGTTACTGCTTATTATTGTTAAAAATTTCAATAAAATTTTTTACAAGAATTGAATTACTTTCATAAATAATAGCATATTCTTTGTAAGGATTCAATTACTTTTATAAATAATAAAATTCTTTGCAGAAATACAATTGTTATCAAAATAATTTTAATAAATTTAAATAAATTGTAAAGAGACAAGATTATTTTTAAAAAATAGAACAAATTCTTTGTTTAATTCAATTACTTTCAAAATTTTCATTTAAAATAATTAAAAAAAACATTTTCAAAAAATTTTAAGAAACTCGTGAAAAAATGTTATTATTCATAAAAACTCTAAAAAAAATTTTTATGCCTTTTGTAGATTTATTTTTGTTCGAAATTTAAAAAATTTAAGCTTGATGAAAAAAAAATTTTGTTATACGAAAATAATAGAAATTCAATCATTTTCAAAAGTAATAAAGTTCTTCACAGAAATTCAATTATGTTTAAAAATTTTTTTAAATTATCGTCAAATTCTCAATTTTCTTTATAAATAAAAAATTCTTCTCTGAAATTCAAATATTTTCAACCATTTTCCTCAATTCAGTGATTTTTAGTATTATTGAAAATGAATTGAGGAAATCTATTGAAAATAAATTATCGACTATTTTCAAAGAATTTTACAAAAGAATTCAATTATTTAAAAAAAAATTTTGATTTCACAAATTTGCAAATTTTTTAAAATGTTTTTCGCAACAATTTAACTCTTTTTTTAAATAATAAAATTCATATTGCAGAATTTCAATTACTTTTAACACAATATTAATCAAATTCCTCGAAATATGTAATTATTGTAAAAAATTTTATTAAAATTTGTCAAAAGAATTCAATTATTTAAAAATTTATTGACATTATTCTTTATGCGAGAATTCAATCACAAGAAGTAATGAATTTACTTTTTTATATAAATAATTGACTTTTTGTGTAATTTTCTGAGAAAAATTGACGTAAAAATAAATTTCAGTTAATATTTAAGATAATTGAATATTAAAATTTTTAATAAAATTACTAGAAAATATAAATTACAAATATAAAGTTGCAGAATATATTTTTATATAAAATAATCTACGATAGAGTACATCGATATTTTTAACTATATTAAGAAAATATTTGAAATATTCCATAAAAGTATTTTGCAGTAATTTTTTGTGATGAATACAATGGCCATAAAATAAAATATGTCAGAAAATATTTTAACACTTTTTAAATTTTTATTTTTTTTTTAAATTGGTAAATTTTGAACTACATGCGAAATTTTGTAGAAAATATGTTTCGATATCCATAAAAAAAAAATGCCGAATGAAAAGTTTGACTTCTATACTATTTTTGAATAATTTTTTAAAATTGTTTTTATGTTAAAACTGATGAACTAGTAATTTTAGTAAATATATTTTTTTAAGCATAAATATGTTTTCTACAAAATTTCGCAGAGATGTTTATTTTTGCCGAAAATCTATAGATTTTGAAAATCTACAGATTTTCAAGGAAAAATAAAAATTGAAAAAGTATCAAAATATTTTCTGATCTATTTAATTTTATGGACAAAAAATTCCTCACAAAAAATTAACATACCACAGGTTAGAAAAATCGTGGGAATGTCGGGCGTCGAATAAAAAGCAATTAAAGAATTTGAATTGAAAGTTGTCTTACAATTTAATTTTTTTATATATTTAAAAATTTTAAAAAATGGAATTCTCAAAAAATTTTAATTCAACAATTGGTAAATAATTAAATTTTACAAAGAATCGGAATCGAATATATTTTTTAGTGTAAAAAGCAGTAATGAAGAGTCCAAATATGGTATAAAATAATTTATTTGCAAAAATTTATAATTATCATTAATTAGTTAATTTAAAGAAAATGAATATGAAGAAAAGATTAAAGTTTCGAAAAAATTTTATTCAATATCTTGAAAAACTTGTTTTTTGAAATATTTTATAGTTGAATTTTTTGAAGATAGATAGTTTAATTTTTACAAAAAAGGACTTGAAAAATTTTGAAATAATTAACTTTTTTTTAAATTGTATTTAAATTAATTGAATTTTTTAACAATTTTTGAAAATAATCCAGGGAAGTTCGCTATAATAACTATTTTCATTTTAAAAAAATAGATGGACAATCTTAAAGTTTTTAATTAATTTTTTATTTGTAAAAATTGTCTTTTTATCATTTTTCATATTTTTGTCATTTCAAATTTTTTTTCGAAGGATGAGAAAAATGTTTTAATTCTATATAAAAAATCAACGAAAAATAAGTGAAAAACAAAATTAAATTTTTATGGCAACCCTTTTCATTATTTTTGAAATTTTTCATAAAATCAGAAATCAAAAAGTGTAAAATTGCGGTATAATTTTTTTTGTATCTTCAAAAATAAATTATTAGTATTATTGTTATATTATTAATTAATATTTAATTAAAATTTTCAGTTTGAATACAGTAATCATCAATTTAAAAAAAAAACATGAAATATAAACAAAAGATTTCGTTCATTTGAACAATGAGAGAACTTATGAATCATATATATTATTATTTTACAACAATAATAACTTGAAACAATTAAAATGCAAAATGATGAGAAAGTAACAATCGTAATAACAATAACTACAATAATGATAATAATTGTAATGATGGTAATTTTGATTTTTATTTCGTTTCAAAAATTTGCGCTTTATACGTGAAACAATAAATTTTCCATATAGTTTCTTTCCCTCTGTTATATAGGTATAACTCTTTATTTCTTTAATGTTTTATCGTGACGAGAATGGATATTCCCACGATAAAAAATTGAACTGAAAATTCTATTTAAGCATTTAAAGATGCCAATAATTAAATCTGTAAAAGGGAATAAAAACATCTCTTCCTCGTAACCCTGAAAAGGATGAAATCATCACGTACAAAGTGAATATGATTTGGAATTCGGTCAGGGACAAACTGGTTCTATCAACTTTAGGTGTATAAACATAGATGCGATTTCGTAACAAAGTTTGAAAACATACATTAATGCAATGTGTTTCACCCGAAAATGCAATTTCGACAAATTTCAACTTTTTTAACTTGAGAAATTCGTTAAAAACTTTTTGATAACATTTTTATAATCGGAGAAATATTGTTTTTAGTAAAAATTTGTAATTTGCAATATATTTAAAAAGCGTGCAATTATATTGCGAACAATAGACTAAAAAATGTATTTGTTTCAAATAATCGATTATCTGTTTATTTCCAAATAAATATTTATTTATTTCGATCTAATCCAACAGTCACTATACAAATTCAAAGATTAGAGTGAAAAACTTTTTTACGTTTTTAAAGATTCGACAAAAAAAATTTTTTTTCTTGACTGAAATTACTTTTCTTTCAATAAAATAAATTTTATTTGAACCAATAATTTTATTATTTGAAATAAATTAAATTGACTTAAATAAAAGTTTTTTGATCCAATAAATATTTTTTGTTCACAATCGTCTATCAATCATTTTTTTCAGTAAAAGAGAAAAAAGAAAAAAAATATTGTTTTTAAATAATTAAAAATTAAATTTTCCAATCGAAAAAATTTTTAAATGGCAATTTTTATTAAAAATAAAATTTCATAGAATTTTCTTGTGTATGGAAATAAATTTTTAAAATTAAAAATACGAAAGTATTTTCTCCAAATTAACTAATTTTTTTTTGATAATACATTCTTAATATTATTTAAGAATAAAATAAAATAAATGTCTTCGCTATCCTTATGAGACTGATTTTGTTTGATGTTGTTTCAATATTTCAGTAGCATCATTAGGCGCAGATTTTCTTAGAATTGTTCACGCTAAAAATCCGGTATTTCGCTTAAGATATTATATGTATTTTTCAGTTGCCATGCGAGAAAGTAACCAACCAATCTTCTTCTTTATTTTTTTTTGTACTTTATTTTTTATTCTATTATAAACTTCAACTCTATTATATATTCTAGATCTTCATCTGATTTTATCGAGCGAAGAAATTGAGGATCGACGGCTACTTATGTAATTGATGAATCATCAGTCATCGTCCTTTCGCAGTGACTTGAATATTATTTTTTCTCAAGAATTGTGTACATTATTTACTCAAATTTGACGCAAATCTACGAATTTCAGTGACTGGTTTTTTTTTCAACTTCAACGAAAAGTGAAATGTGAGGTAGAGATCAAAGAAATTGCGCGAAACAAGAAAAGAAATTTATTTTTGTCTTATTTTTATTTCTAGAAGTTAAAAGATTAGTTTTTAATTAAAAAAAAATTCAATATTTTTTTTTATTAAATCTTATGAAATTTTTAAAATTTAATTTTAAATTGTATTTCATGTGAACTTTATTTATTTTTTTTATTAATTAAATTCTCAAGAAACTTTTGGGAAATTTATTAAATATAATTGATTAGAAGTTAAAAAGTCTTGAAAATAATAAATTGAATAGTTAAAAAGTCAAAAAATGACAATTTTTAAAATGTTTAAATTTCAAAAAATAAAAAATAAATTAGTTAACAAACTGTTTTAATATGTCATTGATTAATTAAATTGTAGAATTGAATTAAAAACTATTGAGTCTTAAATTGTATTTTGAAAGAAATTTTTTTTTTATTTTCAGTAATTCAATTCTCAAAGGAAGTTTTTAAAAATTATTAATAATAATTGATTTAAAGAAGTATTTCAGAATTTTGATAAATCCTTCAAAACCATTCAATTATTTTTTAAATAGTAAAATATTTGCAAAAATTCAATTACCTAATTTCAAAAAAATTTCATGAAATAATTTAATTTTTTTTAAATTCGTAATAATATTTTTCGAAAAAATTGAATTATTTTCTAGTTACAATTTTAATAAATCTTTCGAAACAATTCAATTAGATACATTTATAAATAGTAAAAATCTTTGCAAAAAATTAATTGTATTTAAAACAATTTTACGAAAGAATTCAATTTTGTTCTTAATTTGTTATAAAATTTTTCAAAGGATTAAATAAATATTTTATTTAATTCAATAATTTTTTTAAATTTTATTAAAATTCAATAATTAAATGTTTAATGTCAAATATTAACAAACAAGATTATTTTCAAACTTGAATGAATTTAATCATAAAATTAAATTATTTAAAACATTTTTAATCAATACTATTAAAGAAACTCTATTATTTAAAAAAAAATTCATAGAAATTCTTCAAAACGAATTTAATTAGGATTTTCATAATTTTCATAAATAATCAAATTCTTCGTTATAATTCAATTGTTATCAAATTTGTTTATAAAATTTTTTGCAAGAATCCAATGACTTTCGATACACTAATTTTAAAATTGAAAATATTTGCAATAAAAATTACTAAAAAATTTAGGACACAAAAAATAATTTATTTAGAAAAGAATTTTTATTAAAAATTCTAAAAAGTAATTAAATTTTGAAAGAATTACGTTTTTATTTTTTAGAAGAAAATGAAATTTCTGAATGTTTGAATTTATTGTTAAAACTTTTATACAAGTTTACCTCATGTGGAAAATGTATAAAAGATTTCAATATTTATTTAAAAGAATAATTCAAGTTTTACAAAATTAAAATA
Source organism: Leptopilina drosophilae (assembly GCA_032873175.1). Classification (NCBI taxonomy): domain Eukaryota; kingdom Metazoa; phylum Arthropoda; class Insecta; order Hymenoptera; family Figitidae; genus Leptopilina; species Leptopilina drosophilae. The sequence goes on from CM065481.1 coordinate 49,865,121, forward strand.
AAAAATTCTGAAAAAATTAGGCTTTCGAAATATTTCAATGAAAATTTGCTTAAAATAATTAAATTTCCAAAAATATGTAATTAATTTTTAAAAGTATCAAACAGTTATAAATTTCGTCAAATTTTATTGAAACAAATTTAATATTTTAAAGAAATTTTATTTCAATTTTTTAAAAATAATTTGTATTGAAATCAGAGAAATAAAAAATTCAATTTTTGTGACTATCCGGAATAAAATAAACGAATTTTTAGACTTTTTTCATTCTTCGAAAAAACTAAAAACGACTTTTCTGCATTTTAAAGTCAATTCGAAGCCTAAAATTGTAATATTGTATAATTTTTTTTAATTTTTAAATATTTAAAAATGTAATTAATTTTCTTTTAATCGAGAGTGGTAGAATTTTTTAAAGTAATTTATTAATTTCTATTAAGTAAATAATTCAAAAAAAATTTTTTTATTAAAACTTTAACATTATTATATTCATGGAGCGGAAATAGTAAAAACAAAAAGCGTAAAGTTACACCGAAAACATTTCGAAAATACAAATATAACTCACTTCGAATATGATGAAATATATTTTTGCGAAGATTTATTAAAATCGGAAGATGACTCGAGGAAATCTAATATATTTCTTGTGTGGACTGACCCATAAAAATAAAATTCAAGTCCATCTGAATCTGGGGCTTAATTAGCATTTTAAATTAGAATTCTAAAATAATATAACAAAAGAATAATAGACATTTTCAAGAAATAAATATTGTTCCTGACATTCTATTGGAATAATCGGCATTAAAGTTTGAAATTCTAAAGTAATAACAGAATAATAGAGAGAAAGTCGAGTTTACAAGTTATAAATTATTAAGAGCAGCCTGATTCCAACACATTTTCAATTATTTTTATTATAAATTATTAGAATAATCACAATAACAATGCGCAGAATATGTTATCATCGTATTTATAAATAAGAAAGTGAACACTTTAGTGCATGAAAATTTGTATAAATTTATTTTTAATAACTTGACAAAAATTATCGTTCGCATTTTCTGTTAATTCAAAAAATAATTTTAAAATTGGTTTAAATATTTGTACTGATGGATATTAATTTTTAAATTTCATTAAAAAAATATATATTATATTTTATTAATAATCTAATAAGTAGTATGGAAATTCTAGATATTTTTTTGTATATATTGCGGTTGAAAATTAAATTGATAAATTATTAAAAAACTGTTTTCAACTCCAACATTTTTATATTCGATATTCCAAATATTAAATTACTTTTTCCGCTGAATATTTAAACAAAACTGAATATTATAAAAATGAAAAATCATATTACCATTTAAAACTGAATATTATTTTCATTTAAAATTGAGTTAAAAAAGTAAGAAGAAGCAATAATAAATAAAACTGAAAAAAATGAGATTGTAAATTAATTTTTTATGTATGTAATATTATATTCAAGATTAAACAGAATTTTAAAATGCATTAAATTTTCGGTAAATTTCATTTATCGTTAAAATGGTTTAAAAAGAGAAAATTTTTAATAGAATTATCGAATAGAATTTATTTCTTGATTGTATGAATTTTGTTTTACATTTTTACAGTTCTAAAAATCTAACTTCAATTAGTTCAATAATGACCAAAGTAAAATTTTCTCGAATTTCGTAGTTGAATTAAAAAATATGTACAATTTAAAATTCGTTTAAAATACAACTTCGGTAAACTGTTCCCAGTTTGAAGCTAACTAACTTCAAACTGGGACTGTTTTTGCTGTTTTGTTTCCCAAATTTTGTTAAAATTGTTTTTTTTAATAAAATATCATAAATAAATTTAAATTCTTGAGGAGAATTTTACAATTTATAAAAAAAATTAAATTGTTTTAAAGTATTTTAACATAATTTTTGAAAATAATTGAATATTTTGAAAGAATTTTTAAACAATTTTCAAAGTAATTGTATTCAAACAAAACTTTTATTAAATATTTTTAAAAATAAATGTATTCTGTTGAGAAAGTTTCATAAAATACTATTAAAAAATTTAAATTCCTGCGATGAATTTTACTATTTAAAATAATAATTCAGTTTTTCCGAAGAATTTCATCACAATTTTTGAAAATAATTTAATTTAATTAATATTTTTAAAAATAATTGTATTTTTACGAGAAATTTTACTACAATTAAATTAAAAATAATTGCATTCCTTTGAAGAATTTTATTATTCATGAAAATAATTGAATTCTTGCGAAGAATTTTATTAATCATGAAAATAATTGAATTCTTGCGAAGAATTTTATTAAATATTTTCCAAATCCTGATTAAATTCTTTTGAAAAATTTCTTAAAACTTTTGTTAAATAATCTATTTTCTTTAATAATTTTAATTAGAAATTTTGAAAGAAATTGAATTTTATGAAGAATTTTTTTCCAGTTTTTGAAATAATCGCTTCTGTTAAAAATTATAATTAACTACTTTATTATTGAAGTTTATTAACATTGTTTTAAATACAACTGAATTTCTGTGAAAACTTTTATTATTTATAGAAATAATTTAATTCTTGCAAAGAATTTTACTACTTTTTAAAAATAATTGAATTGTTTCCAAGAATTTATTAGAACATTGGAAAATAAATGAATATTTTCGAAACATTTTTTAAAAAATTGAAAAAATTTTTACTGACTCCTACAATTAAATTTTATTAAAAAATTGACATAATAAAATTTTCATAAACAAATTGTGTAATTTTTTTATTTATAAAGAAAATAATTGAATATTTTACAAGAATTTTCATAAAAATTTGGAAAATAATTTAATTTTTGATATGAAGTCAATTTTAGAATTATTTTTAAGAGAACTGAATGTTTGCAAAGACTTTACGGAATATTTAAATTGCTTTAATGGATTTATGCAAATTTAAGAGAATAATTGAATTCTTTCATGAAATTTTATAAAAATTGTGTTGAAAGTAATTGAATTTTTCCGAAGAATGTTATTATGTATATAATTGAATTCTTGCGAAGAGTTTTTTAAACTCTTAGTTAAGTCTTACACTTAAGTTATTTTTTTCAAAAGTTTTTTAAATATAAACAATCATAATTAAATATTTACTTAATAAGTGAATTTTTCTGATTTTTATTATTATATAATAATTGAATTTTTAATTTGAATTCATATTTGCTCCAAAATTATAAATTTTTTATTTTTATGAACAAAATTTCAGAAAAAAATCTCAAAAATTACATTTTAGTAATAATTTAATACAAATTAATAGAATTTAATAAAAAAAATTAATTCTGTATTTAAATATAAATATTTTAATAGGATAGGAGTGAAAAATAGAACAAAAGATTTATATATGATTTATATAGTTATTATTTTGTACAGTTATTATACAGTTTTTACAGAGTCCGAATACATAAGCATCTTTTTTTTCGTTTATAATAATAGCTTATATAAGAGCTATGATTTCTCACTTTTTTCTTTCTTCGTTTTTTTCATATTTTTTTTTATTAAAAAATTTCTGCGCTTTTAAACTTGCTAAAATCAAACAGAAATGTTTTTACCCTTACAAAGAACTCACATTTGTTCATTTAAGCATTTCTTTCTCTTCTCTCCTTCTTACGCATTTCTTATTATTCTAGGCGATGTGTGAAAGATGGAATGTTTATTTTAATAACTTTTTTTTTTCTTTCAAAAACTTGAGATAAAAACTTGCATTAATACATGTAAGAAGTACATGACACAATTGTCATATAATATTGAGATATATTTTTTTTCCATACAGATCGGGCTTTAAAATCCGATATACTAACATGTTATCATCGCGAGACATCAATAAAAATTCTTTCAAATATCGAAAAATCTTAAGAACAAATTCATATAGGTTTTTTTTGTATTTTGTATTTTGTTTCGCACTGGAAAATGCGAGGCATTTGTCAGGGACAATAATATCTATTTATGAAAAAACATTTTCATTATGAATTCATAATTGTTACGAATTCGTAATAATAAATTGTGGATACGGTTATTTGTTATGAAGAATAACTATTGCTACTACATTAACACAAGTATTAAAGCGCAAGAAAACTAATATTTGACAATTCGTGAAATTATTCAACGGTAAATGAATAATATTTCAAAAATTCTATTTTCACTGTGTGATTATTAAACAATAAGAATATTTCCTTATTCTGTTTTTACTGTTGTTCTTAAAAAAACATATATATTGAATAGAAAAATTTAACGAAGAAGTAGAAGAATAAATAAAAAAATAATTCTTTGCATTAAAAAAAAAGAATAAATAAATAATAAAAATATATCTACTTAGAGATACAAAAGAAAAAAAAGAAAAATATCCATTTTTAAGAACCACAATAAAGAAAAAGGTGAGTACGGAGACAATTATTTCACACTGGCATATTTAAAGAAATTACACTCAAGTTGAACTTAAAAAGTGTCATTAAAGATTTACTCACGAAGAATGTGTGTATGTGTTGCGTGTGTATACCTTATTTACATTGTACATATATAAACATATACAAGACATAAAATAGTACTGATTAAAAGTAGAAATGCTACTTTGTACCATAGTCTTCAAGTAATGTTTCTAAAAAACAAAAATGCTGGCCGGTGCTTGAAACTTAAATTAACTCATTGTTCATCCTTTGCACAGTATCATTCATTTTCTCTCAATTTCGTTTCTCTCTCGCTCATTCATACTAATTAAATTAATATTAAATTCGCAAAAGTCTTCAATTCATAAATATAATATCTATTCGAAACGTAAATTAATATATTACAGAATAACTTAGTCTAATTTCGAAAAATGCTAACTAAATCTTATGACTTAATGAGCGATAATTTACTATACTGTACAAAAATGTTTTTCGATTCGACCACAAGCACGATTTTCAATTCGAATACTTATGAAAGATTTGGAATCTTTAATGTCGTGTTTGGACCCCGTTTGGCCAATATCTAGAAAAAATCACGCTTTTATGTGAATTTACGTTTCAATTCGTAAATGGATGTATATTTTTAGTGCAATTCGAAAAGAAGAACAGTCAGTTTTACTGACTGGATTTTTCCCCCTAGACTATCAAATCAAACCCATTTTAAGTACTCGTTGAACTCTTAAAAAAAAATCAGTAGAAAACAGGCAAATTTTTTTAGTCACTGGCCATTGCGAGTTTTCACTGAATTGTAAATTAAAGAATATTCTTTTCAGGAAAAATAGTTAGACATATTTTCCATAAAACAAAAATAAAAAAAAAGTGTCAAAGACCTTTCTATGAAATGGCCAAAAAAGGAATTTTAAATTTCCATGGTAGAAAAAGAATAAGAATTGCAAAATTATCAAGTTCTAAATCAAAAAAACCGTTCAATGAACGCTTTACATGAAACATTTTAAGGAAATCAGTCTTGTTCCTCCAGCACGCATAATTATTGGTCGGAAATAGTCAATTTAAATATAATTGCTCGATGTACAACATTTCTCGGGCAATTATCTCGAAAATAAAAAAAGTAATTGCAATAATTAGCGATTACATTATATTAAAATAAATAATAAAAAAAAAGAAGAAATATACAATTATCTTCTTTTCGAATCGCACTATGACGGATACATTGATTGGATATAAGCATCCTATGGGCTTTAGGAAAAAAATATAATATATATCCGTATCTCTTATTTCATTACTCGTTAAGAGTAGCATTAAGTACCATACGCCAAGTACAAGATGAAAACTTGAAAACATGACTACCCATAGTGAAGCGGAGATTTCCGATTTTTATTTTTTTTATTTCTTATTTTATAGCTTTTTTCTTGACTTTTTCAAAGTCAAAATAAATATCATTTTCGATGGACTAAAATTTCTCGTATTTCGTTAATGAAATATGAGACAAGTAAAAATGTAAGACTTAGTTTATACACAAGTTGTATCTTACATTTTTGTTTTCTCTTTTTCTTTAAATAAAATTTTTTAATTTTCATTTCGCGTCGCTCATCACGATAGACACACTTTCGTTCGACTGAATGTTGTTGAACCATTTTACACATGGTGACATTCTTGGTAAACACTGCAACAGAAAGAAAAGAAAAAAATTTTAATTTTCATCGATAAATGAAAAATAAAAATTTATAAAAATTTTACTTTGATTGAATCTTATTTATTTATATCCGAATTTTTATGAAACGAAATTGATATTTTTTTTACAGTCGTATGATGTCAAAAATGTTTTTGATTCGCATTTATTTTTAACTGGATTTTTATTTATCTGAATTTTTAAACCCCTTATTTTTTATAAAATAAATTTTTTATTTAACGAAAACTTTTATTTCACAGAATTTTCACATTGCAATATTTTTTTAATTGAAAATTTGTACAATCGAATTTATTTTAATTCGAATTTCTATTAAACAGAATTTTTATTCAATCGAATTTTTTTAGTAGAATTATAATTTAATCGAATGTTTCTGTGACAGAATTTAAATTTTTTCGAATTATCGTGAGTAGAGTTTTGTAATTAAATTGAGTTTATATGTAAGACATTTCTTTTGTGAACTAAAATTTCAAAAATTTTGAATTTTAAAAACTAGAATTTTTTGTTCTTGGTGTTTTTAAATAACAGAATTTTTTAAAATCAAATACAAAAATTTAGTGTTTTTTCAGAAAGATTATTCAAATAATTGAAGCAAAAAAGTTACTGAACAAAACTATAAATTTAATTTTGATTAAATTCGGTTAAATAGAAATTCTCTTCAACAAAACTATAAATTTAATTTTGATTAAATTCTGTTAAATAGAAATTCTCTTCAGTAAAAGTTCTCTGAATTGTGATAACTAATTTAATACAAAAATTTTGTTGAGGAAAAATTCTATTACATGAAAATTCTTTTAAATAAAAACTAGTTTAAAGAAAAATTCTATTAAGCAAAACTTTCATTTTAATATTAATTTACATAAATACTTCCTTAAGTGAAAATTCTGTTAACCAGCCAAACGAATTTTGTTATAAAAAGTTTCCCAATTCTCGAAATTCTAGATTTTTAAATTTTAGTCAAATTTTATAATGTCAAATTAATATAGAAAAGAATTTGGTTTCATAGTATTTATGTTTAATAAAGTTTCTCTTTAAAACAATTTTCATTTATTAGTTTTTACTTAACACAAAATGAATTTAATTTATCCAATGGAAATTCATTTGACTATAATTAATGGCATTACCTGCTAACTACTTTTAATTTACTTTTGAATATTTGATTTAACAAACTTTTGATATTTCCATAAAAAAAGGTAGCGGTTAGTTTAGTTTTATAATTAATAGACCTTTGTCTAATTCAACATTTGTAGGGTAACATTTTTAATTTAACTGGGTAGATTTTCATTTATCAATTATACTATTGAATGAAGAGTTTATTTCATCAAAAGCTGGTTAGACAAAAATTTGTGGAAGAGAGGTAAATAAAAATTCTACAAAATAAATCGAGTTAACTGAAACTTCTGTTAGATAAAAATTTATTTTAAGAAAAATTTTTGTAAATCAAAATCAATTATTTATAGAAAGCTCTGTTGATCAAAAATTTATACGAATGGATTTTTAGTTAACAGAATAATTCTTTAAATTGATTTTTACTCAAGAGAATTTTTACTTAAGAAAATTATTCTTTTCCAGAATTTTCACTTACAAGCATGTTTCTTAAAATCGATTTTTACTTAAGGGAATTTTTATAGTAACAAAATTTTTCTTTAACAGAATTTTTCTTTCAGCGGATGTTTAGTTAATAAAATAATTCTTTAAATTGATTTTTACTCAAGGTAAAAAAAAATTACAGGAATTTTTCTCTCACTGCATTAATAAATGACCGAATTTTCTTAAAATAAATTTTAAAACTGAAATTTTCTTCAAATAGATTTTTGTTTAAAGAAAAATTCCATTGAGTAAGAGTTGAATTGAATAAAAAATAATTAAAATAAAAATTGCCTCAAGTGAATATTCTGCTGAGAAATTTGACGCTTAAAAAGGTTCAGTTACACTGAATCTGAATACCGCTTTATCGAAAACTGTGTTAAACATAAATTCCGTTGAATGAAAATTCTCCTAAATCCATTGAACTTGATTATTCTCTGTATAAAATTTCAATTATAGAACTTCTGTTCAATGAGAGTCGTTCGAATGATAATTCCGTTCAATATAAATTCTCCAGTAATCGGCTAAATTGAAATTGAATCTAAAAGAGAACAAAAAAAAGTCGACCTAATATCTAATGAATTTTTAGAGAATCACTTATTCGATTTTTCGCGCTCATAAATGTAAACAGTGAAATTTTTTTAATTAAAAACTGAGACAGTAAATGCTTACCTATCAGACGAGCGACACCAGGAGCAGGGATTAACGGCCGCTAAGACTCCCGCGGCTCTTAACACCTACGTATTATTATACACCTGATGGTGCATGGGATGGTGTGCCTGATATTGTCCCTGATTGGGGTGCGAGTGCTGCTGCATCGAGTGATGATGCTGATGTGCATGTTGGACAGCGTGTTGAACAGCATGCTGATGAGAATGTGAGTGTGGCACTGCATTGGGATGCCTTGCATTATACCTAACGCTTCCCGCCAATGAACTTCCTCTGCCGTGTGTGCCGATGATACTCTGCGAGTCGGACATCTCCTCCTCCTCGCCGCCAAGACTGCGAAACCTGACGAATCCATCCTCGGCGACTAGCATCGTCGAGCCCGTGGCCGTGGCCTGCTCGTGTAATCCCGCCTGCGTCGGTGTGTGCCTGCCGCGTGTGTCGAGATTCTTCATTGTCTGCACGCCGTTCCCGTGTCGACTCATTGATCCCCTGCCCTCATGGGGGAAATGTCCCATGGTCCCTGATTTTCTAATTGAATGCCTCTCGAATGTGCCGGTGATATTGAGATGCTCCGGCAGAGTATTCAATGGATAACTGTCGTCATAGACTTGTTTTCCAGTTCGCATTGTGTAATTTTGAATGGCCTGATTGGTGCTGCATATCGCCGGGTACAGTACGTCGTCCATATTTTCAGTGGACGTTGAACTGCCGCAGGGAAAGAGGGCAAAGCCCGAGTGCGCCGAGTGCTGCTGCAATTGCTTCTCGCGCAGCGGATACTGCGACAGGCTCGAGACCCAAGCCATCAGGCCGCACATTGTGAGTTCCAGTAGACGGACGGAAGACTGCCAGCCCCACCAGAGCCAGGAATGATGGTAGAGTGTCGACCTCTCCTGAACGCCGAAGATGCAGTCGAATAGTTGGACCGATCCCATAAGAATGAACAAGAGGGCAGTCGCTATTGACGTCGTGATTGCGGTATTAAGCGCCATGGCCAGGGGATCGGCCGCAACGTGATTGTTTATACTCTTGTTCGTCGTTATATGAATTTGCGATCGGATCACGCGATAGACGTACATGTAGCACAGGCCCAGCACCATGCAGACGATTATGTAGATGCATTGACAGATGAGGGGGAGGATTTTCGCCTCGTCATGATAGCCGAGCAGTGGACTCGAAATGTGGAGCGAAATGCAGAGGACAACGTGCACAATTGCGTAGGACGCGACTGACGTTGGGGAGAAATATTTATTATTGAACGAAGGCGCTTCCGAGCATCTCGTCATGTAGAGAACAAGAGTCGCGAAAGCCGTAGAGAGCATTGGCGATGGCAGGTACATCAGAACACCGGACAGTGAACTGTGTAATGTACCCGAGAGATTGTTTGCATCGTAGAAGAGATGAAAACACCTTAGAGTGCATACAGTTGTCAGCAGCAAATGCACTGTGAGAAAGTACGATTGTGTGAAGAGATTCGTGGCGTCGTTGAAGCGAACTATTTTGTATATCGAATAGAGTGCCATAAGAGTAAAGCTGATAGCGGCGATATAGACGTGAAGTGACCAAGCGATCCTCCAACTTGGATCCAGGGGGAATGGATCCCTGTGTGGTATCACGCGATCATCCTCAATTGGTCCTTCCTTCGAAGGATTCGGAGGTTGCGGATGTGGATAAAGCAGTCGTTCTCCATCCACCGTCTCAATATTCTCAGTCTTGAATATATTTTCGTTGTAGTTCTTCTGGTCCTGAAAATAAAAATCTAATTAATACCACGAAAAACAAAAATTACAATAAATAGAATAAAAAAGATTGCCCCAAAAATTTTATTTCACTTTTCTCTGATTTTCAGACAAAATTTTGACTTTTTCCCTGACCCTGAAAAATATTCCGATTCACTCAACTTCATTCGAGAAACTTTATCAAAAAAATAAAAAAATAATTCAATTGGTGCAAAGAAATTTAAAAGAAATTATAAGTAATTGAATTCCTGTAAAGTTTGTATTAAAATTTTGCTTAAATAATTCAATTCTTTTGAAAAAAGAAAAAAAAGGAAAATTTTTGAAAATAATTGAAATTCTGCCCAGACTTCTGTAATCAGTTCTTAAAATTTTTAATTAAATTTATTAAAAGTTGAAATTTTCTGAAATTTCAAATTCCCTGTCATCCCTGACATGTGGCAACCCTGATCTCCTTTCAAGTAAAGACGGTGCGGAAATATTTAACATAATAAAGTTATCAAGGTCAGGAGCAAAGAAGGAATGAATTATAAATTGAAGAATGGAGAAAAATAAGAGAAGAATCAGAAATCAAAGCAACACCATTGCATGTGTCGAGAGGAAGTGAGGAAAATTTTTTTTTTGTATATATGTAAAGAAAAGCAAACAAGTAGTTGAGATGGAAATGTGCTAAAATTAGAAACTCGGTATGCTCTAAGGAATATGGACTTATGAAGCACTACGATGAAAGTTTGAAAACAAGTTTTAATACTATGCAGGGTAGACAGAGATTGTCGACACTTTTAACAATCTCCACTTTGTTGACGGTGTAAACTTTTCATCGTTCTAGGATTATTCTCAGATGAAGTTTGGAAAATCATTTGGGAATTGAGCTTAATTTTTGAAATGATATATCCAAAATAACTAATTTATTTTCAGTATTTCCTTTCTCCTACCATTCAAATGAAGTTAATTTCAATAAAGATGTTTAAATTCATTTGAAGAAGAAATTTTAACGACAGTGAAGTGGAAATCAATTAAGAGATTCATCTTGACTAATAAGTCATAATAATTTTTAATTTTCCCGCAGATAAATTATTTTTCACTTAAAGAAAAATTATTCTTATAATACCAGAAACAGTTAATTATTTCGCTCTTATTAAATTTTTAAATAGAAATAAAATTGAGGATCTACTTTCAAATTGAAAATAAATATTCAACTAATTGTTCCATTAATTACGATATGAAAAAATGATTAAATTTCAGATTATAAAATTATTGGAAATCAAGTATTTAATGAGCGATTATCAACCAACACTTTTCGCAATGGCAAATAAATTTATCCAATTAAATTCATTCTTTAAAAACAAAACTCCTCTATTGAAAATCAATATTTAGAAAAGATTCCGCAATTTCTCGGGATAATTCTTAAGGAAGCCACATTTCAATGAACTTTAGCTTATAAACTTTTAGACAAATAAACGTACTTAGTAGACTTTGACAACGATTTGCAAATATTCTTAATCCATTTCTCAATTATGAGCAATTATTTAATTATCAGGAATAAGTCACTAAAAATTAATTATTATCTAGATAATTGTTAAAATAAAATTTTTTAACAGATAATTGTCTATTAAAAATTTTAATTCTAGAGAAAAACGAAGAAAGTCGACAAATTTGTTGACAAATTTTCCATTAGATCGAATTTGCTTTCAGTCAAATTTTCGTTAAACTAAATTGTTACTTAATTGAAATTTTTTCCGAATGTCTAAATTTTAACAAAAGTGAATTTTTAAATCGGAAAATTTGCAAATAATTCGATAAAATATTTTTCGAATTTACTACCCGTCGATAAAATAGTTGACTAAAGTATTTTTAATCGAAATTTCAAAATTAGGAAATAATTTTTGTTCTTTGATAATTTCCAATTACTCAAAAAATTTATTCAAACAAACGGAATTTCAATAAAATGGAAGTTTTGTCAAAGCTAAAGTTTAGTTAGAATCCATGTCAGTGAAACAGGAATTCAACCAATTATTGATTAGCAATGCGGTTAAAAAAAATCGTCAATTTGATTAAAAGATCATTTGAAAATCGTAAAATACGATTGAAATTTGTATTTAAAAAATTACCTAAACAAAAATTCCATCCAATCGAAATTTGTCATAAAAAATTTTCAAATTTCCGAAATTTCAGATTATCAAATTTAATCAAATGTTATAAAGTTGAATTAACATAGAAGAGAATTTTGTTTCGTGGTATTAATAAAATTTCTCTTTCGCACAATTTCTATTTGTTAGTTTTTACTCAACACAAAATGAAATTAATTCGTCTAATGAAAATTCATTTAACGAATTAATTTATTTTAAAAACTTTTAATATTTCCAGAGTGAAAAGTAGCGGTCAGTTCAGTTTTATATTTAATAGAATTTCAGATAAAATTTCAGTTTAAGTAGATTTTTATTCATTCAATCATTCTGTTGAATGAAGAGTTTGTTTAATGAAAAGTTGGTTAGATAAAAATGTTGTAAAATAGAATTAAATAAAAATTCTGCTAAATAAATTGTGTTAAGTGAAAATTCTGTTATAAGAACATTCGAATGGAGAGAGATTTTATTAAAGAACGATTTCTGTCAAATTAAAAAACTCTTGAGTGGAAATTGACGTTGAAAATGTAATTTTTCACGAACAGAAAATCTTTGAATATATGTGCAAATTTTTTTTCGACTTTAATAAAAAGTCTTTACGTTTCTTAAAGTAAATTTTTTTTATTTATCTACGAACAAATTGATTAAATACTAAAATTTAATATAAAAAAGAAATTTTGAAAATAAAAATATGAAATATATTTAATTTTCATAATTTCTTTATTAGATTAAAATATTTGAAAACATTGGAAATTGGAAATTTAGAGTTTTGAACGTTCGAATCAACAAACATCTGTACGACGGCAATAAAAGGATTAAAATTCGACAAATTTAAATATATTTTTATTGTCTTTGGTAAATTATTAACATATTAATAAAAAATATTGCGTTCATTGTAACGGAAAAAACTTCCGGATAATATAAAATCAGAAATATTTCTTTATTATTTGACTTTTATAGCAAAAGAAAATTTTATTTAAAAAAATACTAGAAATATTTTATGTGATGAAAATTTTTTACGAAAGTTTTTAATTTTTATTGCATTCAGTAATTTATTAAAATAACTATTAATAAAAAATGTTTCGTTCATTTAAAAGTTTAAAACTTGTGCATCATGCCATCAAAACTATTTCTACAGAAAAAAATAAATACACAAACAATACATTTTTACAATAAAAAAATTGTTTTAAAAAAATATTAAACCCTGAAACAATTGTCTATGTAATTCAAAAAATTTCTATAGAAAAACAAACAATTAATTGATGTTTACAAAAACAAAAAATGTTTATAAATAAAATATGATTTTATTATTTGAATAAATAAAAAAACTTCTCTAATTTTTTTTTTTAAATACAAGAAATATTTTTTATGATGAAAACATTTCTATGAAGGTTTTAATTTTCACTGCAATCCGTGATTTATTAAAATATTAATAAAACATATTCCCTTTATTTGAAAGTTCAAAACTTGTGAATCGTGTAATCAAATCAGATTGTACAAAAAAAAAATACAGAAACAATTCATTTTTGTAATAAAGAAAAAAAATCTATAAAAAATAAACACTTAAATAATATTGTTTTCGTAATTTAACCATTTATAGAGAAAAGCAAATTCCCAAATAAATAATTGATTTTTATAAATAAAAATACGTTTATAAAAAGTCTCGAATGTTTGGTAATTATAATGAAAACGAATTTCTGTAAAAAAAGGCACTAGAAATATTTTTATATGAAAAAATGTCTCTGAAGTTTTTAATTTTTATTGCATTCCGTAATTTATTTAAATAATATTAGGAAATATTTCGTTTATATAAAAGTTTAAAACCTGTAGATTATGCCATCAAAACTATTTCTACATGAAAAGAATACACAATCATTTTCTTTTGACAATAGATAAATTTTTGTAAAAAATAATAGACACTGAAAATAATATTGTTCGTAATTCAAAAAAATTCTAAAGAAAAACAAACAATTAATAACCAAACAATACTAATTAATAAGCAAAATATGTTTATAAATTTAAAGAAAAAAATTGTTTATCAATAAAATAAGATTTTTTTTATGAAGAAATAAAAAAAAATTCTCTAACATTTGATTTTTAGGATAAAATATTAATAAAAAATAATCTTTATTTGAAAGTTCACAGTTTGTGGATCATGTAATCGAAACAATTGTACAGAAAAAAATGCAGTAACAATATTCATTTTTGTAATAAAGAAAAAATTTTTTATGAAAAATAAACACTTAAGCAATTGAATTGCGAATTTCGAAAAGGGCTCAACTCGGATTTTTTTCAAATTTCACTTTTTTGTATTTTTTGCATTATTATATATTCATTGACGTTATCTTAAAAGGAAAATTTCATCTGAGGTACTTTTAACGGAGAAAAATCTATTAAACTGTGTTTTCCTTTGACTTTTAACCTAAGATTGTTTGTTTTTTAGCATATTGCTGAATTGTTTTTGAGCCTAAAAAAAAATTATTACATTTTGAAATTCAATAAAAAAAATAATTGAATTGATTCTCGATAGTAAAATATTTAATTAATATATTTTTATGATTAAAACCATTGAATTTTTTTCATGAATTTCGAAAAGGGCTCAACTCTGACAACTATAATATCAATTTTCTCCAACTAACTTTAATTTAAGACAATTATTTTACCATTTTCTGATACAAAATAGTATCTAATTACTATGAAAAAAACTGGTTTCTTTTAATTCAAGCTGTTTGGAATAAAACGTTTTTTGTCTCTCCTTTAAAATTTAAAAAAAACCGAGTTGAGCCCTTTTCGAAATTCGCAATTCAATTGTTTTCGTAATCCAAATGTAGAAAAACTAATACCCAAATCATTGGTTTTTATAAATAAAAATAGGTTTTTAAAAAAAAGTCTCGAATGTTTAATTTTTCTAATGAAAACAAATTTCTTTAAAAATCACTAGAAATAATTTTTGTACTATTGAACTTGATAGACACTTTTTTGATCAGAAAAATTATTTCTAGGGTGTTTTTTAAAGAAATTTCGTGACAAAAATTATTTCCAAATGTAAATGAAAATCTTGATTTGAACGTTGTAAAATTTGTATATAGAGTATAATGGAATATGAAATGGAAAAAGTAAATTTACCCGATCCATATCATCTTCGTCCTCGTCCTCATCCTGTCGCCTCGTATTCGGCAAATTAAATATGATGGGATTTGTCACTGAATTCGACATGGTTGTTGTCGTTCTAATTGTGCTTGTTGTCGTCGTCCTCTCGGTTGTGGAGATTGGCGAGATATTTTGCACCGGACTCTTCGTTGGCAATGGCTTAAGGAGAATTTCTGGAATGTCTTGCTTCCTGCCATTACTTCCCGACAGAATTCTCGAAATACTGGGATAGTGTAAAGTGGGCGCAAATTCATTGGAGATATTTCGCTTCTCAGGTTCAGAGGCCTCGTAATTTTTTTGCTCCTTACTTAAGTTGTGTGTTTTACTTGTTTTCGCGACGACGGTGCGCTCGGGAGTTTGCGAGGGACCTTGAACAAGATCCGGAGGTCTTATCGGTATTCTCTCCTGAGCTGGAGTGCCACTCGGCGGCGGCACCGGCCTCCTCTGAATCACGTGGGGATCGTAGTGCGTTCCCCTCAGGGTCGGCTTGTCGGCGAAGGGATTCGAGAGTTCCGGCGGCAATGGGGGTGTGAAGAATGACTTAGACGGCGGTGCGTAGGACGGCTGCTCTCGAAAGACGGGCGAGGGTGTCGCTCGTGACGCCGGACTCCGCACCGACGGCGCTGTCCAGGTTGTCGAGAGTGGCGAGGGCACTGTCGAGAGTGTTGTGCTCGCCGACACCTGAAGCTCAAAGGCAGGAACACTTCGCTTTGTCGTCGCTGAGCTGTGCGCTACTTTATTGAATATCGCCGCAATATTCTTCTCAAAGGCTGTGCCGTCCAAATTGAACACTGGACTGTTGGGCCCGCCGTCATTTGTACCCAAAGCAGAAACCAACGAGATCAGCGCGAACAGCACGAGTCTTCTAAACATTATTAGAGCCATTGGTAAATTATTTTCACAAAAGAACTTTCTATTCTTTCATTCCAGTAGAGTTGTGTGTAAAAATTAAGTACTTGTGACCCTGGTACTCTCCAACAATTCAAAATGACTACTTAATCGACTATTTTTATCACAAATTTCTTCCAATTTCCTATATCACTAGAATGGATTTATCGATTTATCTTGATTGCACCTAATTCTTTTCTTACTTGACGAACTGACCAAAAGTCTTATTATTATTAAAAGCACTGGATTTTTTTCTTGGTTTTCTCTTCCTCGGGAACGGATAGGTGTGCGGAGACTTTAACGCACCAGACCAGCCCAAGTTCATCGAGCTGCAGATATCCGTCCATGAAAGATCTTCTGATCGTTGCGGTTCTCCTTGGTCATTATCTCAGACAATCTTCGATAAGCGATGATCCATTCCTCGCCTTGCCACAGAATCGATCAATGGTCCAGATACCTGAAATCGAAATTGAGAATTAGAGAGAGGAAAACGATTTTATAATTCAATAGCAATTTTTTTACAACTACAAAAAAACTCTTTTCACATTTGGAGAAAGAATTAAAATTTAATTTTCTCTCGCTTTGCAAGACAAATCGTCGTACAAAGCGAGAGGATAAAATTTCAACAGCAAACAAATATTGAATTAATTTTTCATTGAGGGAGAGAGAAAGACAATTCTCTTATGAAATTCTTGTCTCAACGAGCTGGAAGATAAATGATGTTTGATTGAGGTAAGAAAAAAATCCATATTCCCCCGTAATTACTCAGAAAAGATTACTTCTCATATAATAACTATGAATTGAGTAACATATTCCGTGTAATCGTTTGTCACTGACTGAGTCTCGACTTTAAAAGGAAAAGGAAAAAAAAATTCACGAAATAGCGTGTCGTATCGATTGAAGCGCATTGTAGAGGGGGAGAAAGGTCTCTTCTCCTGGAAAGTAACACCCATCTTCCAGAGTACAATTAATTCATTGAAAACTGATCCAAAGTATCTTCTCTTCCTCGCAGGTAAAGGTATGGCTTCAAAGCGCGAGGGAGTGGCTGCAGGAACTGTATGATTACCCCTCGGGTCCTATGTACACATTACAGCCCTTAAAGTTGTAATTTCAAGTTTTCGACGGCCTGTATATATAACAGGAAATTGGGTAGACGAAGACGTTATATTAGTTTATGTAGAACTGGAAAACAAGAAGAAGCCGCACATGTGACACGTGTTGCGGAGAAAGTTCAGGTCAGGGGAAGAAGAAACGCCATTCTCAAACTCACGTTGGATAAGCACAAGGAAATCCTTTATGCCTGATTTGTTTTTTTCTCTATTTGTGAAAGATGTGAAAGTTAAATCCTTCGGAAAGCATCTTGCCATCTTCCACATGCTGGGAATCAAAGCATTTCACTTATAGACTCTCTAAACATTTCTGCTACAAGCAGACTTAATAAAATTGGAAAACAGAACATTTCTCCTGCACGCGTCTAACTTTTTTTCGTCCAATTTTTTCCCCAACTGAATTCCAAATTAATCCGTATAAATTCAAATAAAAAAAAAGAATTTCTTATTTTATTATTTTCTCTACAAATGAAAAAAATTTGATTTTAATTTTTATGTTTATTTTTAAAAACTTTAAATTGTGAATTGTAAATTTAAATTGTTGAAGGAAAATTCAGAAAATATTCCCATTTTTCGATCTATTGCACTTTTTAATTGGAATAAAAATTCGCAAAATGAACGTCAATATTTTTCTTACTGCTTTAAATCTTTATTTTTCAAAAAAATACTACTTTACGAATTAAAAAAATTCCTTAACTAAGCAAATATTAAATTTACATTCGGAGTAATAATTTTTCAAAATATTTTAACAGAAATCAAATTTATTCACTCTAAAATTTAAAGTTTTGAAAAGTAAACATAAAAATTAAAACAAAATTTTTGTCATTTGTAGAAAAAATAATCAAATATTATTTCCCTGTTTTGTTGTCTAGAAATTATTTAAAAAACAAAATTGTCGGTAAAAAAATTCAGTAATTGTTATGAAAATATTGAAGCAAAACATTTCTGTTCAAAGTTTTAATGAAAGATAAACTAAAAAAATGTAAACAAAATTTTGTGGAGAATAATAAAAAAAATGCTTTTATTTCAATGTCCAAATATTATTCATTAGAAAAAAATGTCGATTAAAAATGCAGTAAATCTGGAAAAAAAACAAAAGTTTGCCGAAAGTAATAAAATATATTTTTTCTATGTTTCGTCGTCCAAAAACTATTTATTAGAAAAAAAGTCAGTAAAAATTTATTAATTCACGAAAATATTAAAACAAAAATACTTTATTCATTCTAATATTTAAAATTTCAAAAAGTTCACATAAAAATTAAAACAAAATTTTGTCATTTATGGAGAAAATAATAAAATATTTCCATGTTTCATTGTCTAAAAGTTCTTTATTAAAAAAAAAAATTGTCTGTAAAATATTCTGTAATTTTTTTGAAATTATTTAAACAGCTAAAAAATTTGTTTATTTTATTTTTTAAAATCGTAATGAAATGTAAATTTAAAAAAAGAAATTGAAACAATATTTATATAAAGAAAATTGGAGGTGAAAATAATTTTCAAAGGGGTTAAAACAAAGAAAAAATTTACAAACAAGGAATTTTCCATTACTTTCAACTAACATTTATTGAATGTATTTTCATTTCAAAATTCAATCAATTGAAAGTGCAAATTATTTAACCGATCGATAATACATAGTTAATTGGTTCAATGAAATTGCCGCATATCTAATTGGAAAAATCGTTATTCGATTTCTAGCTGTGTTGAAACTAATTAAAATTACAATTGTTGAAATTTACCAATATAAAATAGCTATAAATTTACTAAATACTTATAATTATCATTCACTAACATTTCCTAATCCATTTTTTTTATTTTTTATTACCATTTTTTATTAAATTTTCCTATTTTTCTGTTTTCATTTATTTTATTCTTGATAATTTTGTATTCTATATCCATTTTTTGTGTTTTCATTTATTTTACTTTTATTATGTTTCTATTTTATTTTGACCTTTTGTTCCATTATTTGTTTAACCATTGCTTTTGATAATAAAAAAAATATTTTTTTTTTTAATTTTAGACTCAAATAATTAATTTTTATAATAAAAATATTCTTCTATAAAAACAAAACAAATACTCAAACGATTGATTTTTTTCGAATAAAACATTTTTTATATATAATAAAATTTGTTTAGAGAAACAAATTTCTATAAAAGAAACAAATGATTTTTATAAACAAAACAATATCTTTAAAACGAATAAATACTTTTTTATAATCAATATAAAATTTCCATGAAAAAATAAAGATTGAAATTTTTATAATAGAAAAAAAACAATCAAACGATTGATTCTCGTGATAGGAAAAAAAATCGATACAATAAAAAAGAAATAAACACTTGAAATGAATCGAAATGATTGTATAATGAAAACATATAAAAGGGCAATTTCCGGGTGTATATAGAGAGAATTTCGTATGAAATATAATCTTTCACTTTGTAATAAATAGTTTGAAAAATATAGTTAGATTTTATAACTTGTTTGCCGGATCGAAATAAATTGAGGAGAGTCTCAAACTGAATAAGTTGCATAAAGAAACTTTCTCGTTGAGATCTCCAAGTAAAGTGAATGAACTAGTTTAGTTTCCGAGGGCAAACTTCCGGATGTTATACTCCAAAATCCAAATGATGTTTTTCACAAAAGTTGTATTTCAATTAGAGCTTCAATGAGACACACCCTCTCCCTCCCCCTCCACCCTTCTTTAACCGAATGGCTTTCAAAGCCAGAAAGAGAGAGAGCGAGAGAGACGAGAGAAAATTTACTTGCCTAATACAGTTCAGTGGGTTATTTTAGAAAATTACTATATTTTAATCTTTCTTTCCAAATTTTTTCCTAACTTTAATAATTTTAAAAACTAAATATTTTTGAAAAAAACCATAATATAACTTCATACATTTTTAACTTTAAACATTTTTTTTATTTAATGTTAAACTTTTTTTTCACTTTAAATATATTTATAAAAACAGTTTTTTTAAACTTTAAACATTTTTTGTTAAAATGTTTAATTTTACATTTTTTTATCAATTTAATTCCTTTCATTTGAATGTTCAAAACTTGTAGATTCTTTCGAAAATTATAATTAATTTAAGTATTAAACTTTCATTTTGAAATAGTGGAATTCTTGCTAAGAATTTTCTTAATTGAAAATTCAATTGTTTCGTAAAATTTCGTTCCATTTTTTTAAATATTAGTTTCTTTAATAATTTTATTTGAAAATTTTAATAATATAGTTGAATTTTATGAAGAATTTTTCTAAGATTTAAAAATAATCGTGTGCTTTAATAAATGTAATTAAAAATTTTATTATTGTATTTTATTACAGTTTTCTTTGCAAATAATTGAATTGTTCCCAGAATTTTATTACAAATTTTTGAAAATAATTGAACTTATTCCCAAAATTTTACGGAAATTTTTGAAAAAATTGTATTATTCCCAGAATTTTACTAGAATTTTTGAAAACAATTGAATTATTCACAGAATTTTATTAAAATTTTTGGAAATAATTGAATTTTTAATAAAATAAAATTTTATAAAAATTGCACGCAAATTTTCTTAAAGAATTACTTTAAATTTTTTGCAAATTTTAGTTCCTTTAATTAAATTTTTCTACAATTACTACAAAATTTAAAAATAATTGAATTTTTAAAAAAATAAAATTTTAGAAAAATTTTATTGCAATAATTTAAAAAAATTGCGAAAAATTTTCACATTCATGAAAGTAATTAAATTCTTATGAAGAATTTTATTAGTTTTTAAAAATATTTGAATTGTTGGGAAGAATTTTATAATTCTTAAAAACAAGCAAATTCAATTGAGAAATTTTGTTAGAAAATTTTTTTTTTGAATAATTGAATGTTCTTACCAGAAATTTTATAAAAATTGAATTGAAAATAATTATGAATTTATGCGAGGAGTTTGATTTTATTTATGAAAGTAATTGAATTTTTATGAAGAATGTTTTGTTTTCAAATTCTTTGAAACAATTCTTCTATTTTCGAAAATAGTTGAATTGTTTCAAAGAACTTTATTAAAGCATTTTAAAATAATAAATAATATTTGATTATTTTCTATAATAAGTGAATTGTTAAATATTTTGAATCTTTATTAAAAAATTAAAGTTGAGCTTTGAAAACAAAAAATTTTGTAATTTGCATAACAATAAATTGAATACCGCGCTTCTTTTTAATTGAAAAAGTTCTTTTTTAATTATTAATCTTCCTCTTTAATGTAAAATGTCTTTTTTAGAATTTTTAATTTTTTTTTAATTTTTCACTACCTCTTTTTCTTGAAATAAAAATTTCTTTCCTGTTCAAGTGTGTGAAAAGTTAAAAAAAAAAAATAAAAGAAAATTCAAGTTTAACTAGAACGTATATATTCGTTTCTCGCTTAGAATTTTCTTTCTCGCGCGTTATGTGGCTACATTTTCCATAAAAAGATAACACAGAGTAATGCGTGCAAGAATATAAAAGATTATAAAGCCTTTTTAAAACTTAAATGCTATTTAAAACGATGTTAATTACTGTACGCAACGAGAAATTTTCGCAATATTCACGCTCTTGCGTAAAATATGCTCAACTCACACCAGCGCAACCTTCTAATCGATTTTTACGCGTAAATACCAAAAAAAAAGAGATGCAACTTCATTGTCACTAAAGTTGACAATTAACATTCAACAAACCTTCACTAAACCAATTTTCTCCCAACAAAATTAAATGTATATTTTTTTTCCTTTTTTTTTGTTAAATATTACTTCAAGTATATTTAACATTTTTATTTTTTACGCGAGTCATAAACAGTTAAAAACCATTTTTACTCTTGCCTCCCCAAATATAAAGCATTTTCCCCACATATTGAGAGAGAGAGAGAAAAAATTGTACCCATATTTTGTCATAAATCATAATTTTTTCATGTTTGTATAAAATCACAATAAATTGAAATTTTTACGATATTACCTTGTTAATGCAGAATATGGTTGCGGGAAAAAGAAGGAAGGGGGAGTTTAAAAAAAAAGGAAACAAAAATGAATGACGATTTTGAAAATGAAAATAAATTTAGTAATTATTATGATATAAAATGCTTGTCAAAGAATGAACTTGTTGAAAGATCATGGACATGGAGAAAAACTGGTTTTTAATAAACTTTTCGAGCCGTCAAAGAGTCTTTTATAAGGGGATAAAAATCGTATCCCATCTGGTAATGTTCAAAAGACGTTGATGAGCTCATTTCTTGATACTCAACGGACATAAACGCCAATGGCCATAAAACGTAACTGCGCCTTTTTTCATTAGATCGTTTCTTTGAATTTTCCATATAGAAAAAATAAGAAATATTCCCCCCATTGTCTTAGCCATTGTATTCCATATTTTTTCCTGGCAGAAAATTAAAATTTACTAATTAAAAAAATTATTTTGCAACTTTTTTTTTATAAAGGGAGATAAAATAATTCTGTAATTATTTTTTCCATGCAACGAATTTTGTTTTTCTATCTGCCTGATCTGATTTTTTTCTAATTATCAGAAGAATTTTCACTTTTTTCTTTTTTTTGGGTAATAATTTTAATACTAAATTTTTATATAAAATTAAATTATTTTCAAAAACAGTTTTGCGTAACTTTACAAATTTTACTTACCAAAAAACTTATCCAAAATTTTAGTAAAATTCTTTAAGATATAAATTTTTATGGAATGTATCAAAATTTACGATTATTTGATAAGTTTTCAATTAATTGTTTGGAAAATTCAATTACCTACGAAGAAAATTTTCAAAATTCGAAAAAGCTTCCAATTGTTGGAGAATATTTTAATCAATTTCGAGAATTTAATTACTTACTAAAAAATATTAAAAAAAATAATTTAAATAATTAATTTTTCAGAAATTCTAAAGTTATTTAAACAGAAATTCTATAATTTTATTAAATAAAGATTTAAATAGTTATCGTTGTTTATTACACTAAAGGAATTAAAATTTTTTAAATTTCAATTGTTTACCTCCTGAAATAATTTAATTATAAGTATTTGATGAATAATATTGAAAAGTTTAGCAACTTTTTATTTAATATTGTTAAAATTTCACGTCAAGTGAAATTTTACGAAACATTTTTAATTTGCAACTTTCTGAAATTTAATTATTTCAAAAAATTATTACTATGTTTTTCAATATTTTGGAAAAATAATCAACTAAAATATTTTTAAATAAAATAATATTTTAAAATAACAAATTCGTAATATTTGTATTGGAAATAATTTTATATTTTATAAAATTAAATTCTAATCAAAATTTGGATTTTTTTAATATTGTAATTAAATGTTCTCAAGTTATTTGAAATTTCAAAAATAATTTATAAACTAAAAAATTGGTTTTTTTAAAAATATTTCAATTTAATATTTTGATGGCAATTGAGTTTTACAAAAAATGTGCAAAAATCTCAAATATCGCATAATTTGGTGCGAAATAAATTTAAAATTTTTGAAAATCTAACAAAAATTTTCAAATAATTTAAGATTTGAAAAATTTTATTCAAAATTCTAAGCAGAAAATTTGATTTTTCAAATATTTTAATTCTGAAGGCAATTAATTTTTCGAAAATAATTTATTTTAAAAAATGTGCAAATAATTTAAATTTTGTATCATTTTAGTAAAAATAAATCGTACATTTTAACAATTTCTTATTTTAATTGAAAATAAATTATATTTTGGAAAAGTAAAAAAAAGTTTTCAAATAATTTAAGATTTGAAGTATTTTATTCAAAATTCTAAGCAAAAAATTTGATTTTTCAAGTATTTAAAATCCGAAGGCAATTAAATTTTCGAAAATAATTTATTTTAAAAAATGTGCAAATAATTTGAATTTTGTATCATTTTAGTGAAAATAAATCGTACATTTCAACAATTTCTTATTTTAATTGGAAATAAATTTCATTTTATGTAAAAGTAAAAAAACAGTTTCAAAGTAATTAAAAATTTGAAGAATTTTATTCAAAATTCTAAGCAAAATTGGATTTTTCAAGTATTTAAAATCCGAAGGCAATTAAATTTTCGAAAATAATTTATTTTAAAAAAATTTGCAAATAATTTGAATTTTGTATCATTTTAGTGAAAATAAATCGTACATTTCAACAATTTCTTATTTTAATTGGAAATAAATTTCATTTTATGTAAAAGTAAAAAAACAGTTTCAAAGTAATTAAAAATTTGAAGAATTTTATTCAAAATTCTAAGCAAAATTGGATTTTTCAAGTATTTAAAATCCGAAGGCAATTAAATTTTCGAAAATAATTTATTTTAAAAAAATTTGCAAATAATTTGAATTTTGTATCATTTTAGTGAAAATAAATCGTACATTTCAACAATTTCTTATTTTAATTGGAAATAAATTTCATTTTATGTAAAAGTAAAAAAACAGTTTCAAAGTAATTAAAAATTTGAAGAAT
This sequence comes from Leptopilina drosophilae, assembly GCA_032873175.1. NCBI lineage: Eukaryota > Metazoa > Arthropoda > Insecta > Hymenoptera > Figitidae > Leptopilina > Leptopilina drosophilae. Next base: position 49,889,905 of record CM065481.1, read on the forward strand.
TTTGTTCAAAATTCTAAGCAAAATTGGATTTTTCAAATATTTTAATTCCGTAGACAATTAAATTTTTGAAAATAATTTATTTTAAAAAATAAACAATTTGAATTTTGTATCATTTTAGTGAAAATAAATCGTACATTTCAACAATTTCTTATTTTAATTGGAAATAAATTTTATTTTATGGAAAAGTAAAAAAACAGTTTCCAAGTAATTAAAAATTCGAAAAATTCTAATTAAAATTCTAATCAAAATTTGGTTTTTAAATATTGCAATTGAATTCATTATCACTAATTGATTTTTCGAAAATAATTCATAAATTAAAATTTTTCAAACAAATCTGGTAAATTTTTTCAAATAATCGAGTTGTTTTAAAAGAATTATTATCGTAACTGTTTTAAATAATTGAATTTTATACGATCAGAAATAAAAGAGCAAAAATTAAAGTAATTATATCGAAAGCAGGGAAAATATTAAATTCCTATATCTATTAAAGTAAAGGAAAAAGAAAATGAAATTTTTTAATAATATTCCTGAAACTGTAAATTCGCAATTTTTAATTTTTACTGCTTATTATAACATGGACAGATAGACAGACACACTTTATATGTGAGTTATGTATGATGCGATGTATAAAATATACATAAAAATATCCCTAAACATACGTTTGCATGGTCTATATCCATTCATAATGCGCCTCTTTAAAATAACTGGTATTTAGCATTTATTTCACTCATTTTTAAAAGTCCCAGCGAACGATAAAATGATTCCGGGGTGGTAATAAACGTTAGGCGACAGCTATGGGTGTATGAGTAATAAAAACAACATTCCCCACCCCTACCACTGTTTTTTTTCCGTTTATTAATAATGTAAACTTTTGCGCAAAAAGAGGGATTCTTTATTCTGACTCATTATTATAACCGTTGTGAATGATAAAAATTCTTACTTGATTGTTTACTTGTCGAGAGATTTTTATCCTTTCCTGACAAATTGAATCCATTTTTTTTGCTCTTTTCTTTCTTTCTGGCTTTTCATTTTAATTTTTTCTTCCCTGGGGAAAAATATTTGCTAACAATTTTTTTTCCCTCACTGAGAAAATGTTTGCAAAGTATTATTTTTTTTTGTAAATCATTTTTGTATTTTATTATTAGACTTGATATTTTTGACGTTCTATTGCTGAATTTTCATGACTTTTCGATGATTTTCCTGAGCAATTTTCCATTTTTTTTTTAAATGATATTTACCTTGGCCTGTGGCATAATTTTATACATGTTTCATTACTATTTCTCTCATTATTTTTCCATTATCATTGGCGTTTGGCGTTGAGAGGGGGAAATATCGCCTATGGGCAATATAGGAATTTTCAAAGCGCGTATTTTAAACCGTGGAAAAATTGATTCCCCTCACTGCTATTATTAATTTTCCAATATAGAAGGTCAGCCGTAGGTATTATATTCAAACGGTAGGCACACATAGAATCCTTATATAAAGTGAAAGGGAGGGAATTTATATTCTACAAACATACATGTGTGAGCGAAATCTTAGTCCATACAGAGAGTTTACCTCAAAAATTATTTACATATCTTCTCGACAAAGGTTCAACAGTAATATTTTATCACGTAATTCTTATTTATTATACACTTTTATATAGCTTTTAAACAAGAATTTACAATTTTATCGTTTCTTTTCTTTTTTTCATTTTTTTCTCTCATTTTGTTTAATAGTTTTTATATACACTGTTGCGGCTTTTATTGCAAATTTAATTGAAAAAAAACTATTTATACTTTCACAAATTGAAGTCACCATAATTTGTTATTATCATCATTATTTGTGTGACTAATAATGTTGCAAACAGTCATTTTTTAGAATTAATTTGTTTTTCTTCCCTATTTTTTCTTGCGACTAGTTTAGAATTTTTCTATTTAGCATCAAATTTTATAATAAATTATGTTTCATAATGACAAAAATTATATTCAAAGTAGAAAATTTGTTCGGAAAAAATTTTCAAATTACAATTTACAATTTACGATTTACAATTTTCAGTTAAATAAATATAAATTAAATATTAAATAAATAATCAAAATTCAATTTAAACAAAAATTTGAATGCAAATTCTCGAAAAACTAAACTTTTTCAGTATTATTAATTAATATTATAAAGAAAATTCAAAAAATTTCTATTTGAAACCTTTTAAAAAATCAATTATTTTCGAAAGTTTTAAACGAAATTCTTATAAAATTCAATTCGAAAATTTTTGCAGACTTTATGAAACAAAATTTTTTTATTTTTTACTTTATTCTATAATATTTAACATTAATTTTAATATTATTTTTCCAAACATTACAGCTTATTATAAACTTTCTAAATTTTTTTCGATATATTTATTTTTTAAAAAGTGAAATTCATAAAAAATCAACCAACCTCCAACATATTCATATCGTGAAGATCATGTAATTTTAAATTTAATCGAAAATTTTCAATTGCTCTCAGTCTCAAATTTTAAGGGATTATTCGGAAATTTTTACAACCCGTAATCGATAGTAGAAGAAAAATTTTCTCAAAGTATCAAACGAAAATATCTTATTTCACAGTAATGGATAAATTTTATAAGTTCAAACGTATTAAAACTTTTTCAAACTAAAATTTCCAATTACTTTCAACTTCAAAATTTAAAGGGATTATTTTGAAATTTTTACCACACTTAATTGGTGGTTATAAAAAGAAATTTTCTCCAAATGTTAGACTAAAAAATATTTTTTTCGCAATGATGGATAATTTCTTTCTGTTCAAAAGAACAAAATCTTTTCCAATCAAAAATTCCCAGTTGCTTTCAGTCTCAAATTTTAAGAGATTATTTTTAATTCTTTTGTCACACGTACTTGATTGTTAAAGAAAAATGTTCTCAAAATTTTAAACCAAAATATCTTTTTTCACAATGATGGATAAATTCTAAAATGTTTGAATAAAAAAAAATCTTTTTCAATGCAAAATTTCCATTTGCTTTCAGTCTTAAATTTTAAGGGATTATTTTGAATTTTTTTGCTACACCTAAACGATAAATAAAGAAAAATTCTTTCTAAATTTGAAACAAAAAAAAATTCTCTTTTACCACTGATGGATAAATTTCATATGCTCTAATGAACAAAATCTTTTACCCGCACTGTATAAATATTTTTAAAAATTACTAAATGTAATAAAAAAGAAAAAACAGAAAACATTTAAAGTTTCTATAAATGATTTTTTCTACTATTATTATCAGAATAAAATGCGAGGAAATAAATGCTTTAACTTTCAGAATTTTAGGGATGTATAAAGTTTGCAAAAAAGCTTCATAACAATCAAAAAATGAGAAATAGCTCATTTTTTAATTTTTAAAAACTTTTTATAAATTCTGCTTATTCGAAAAAAAGAATAAAAAATATTCTCATCTAGAATTTGCAAAAAGCGTCATTTTTTTTGATAAAATAGTTTTCATTGCTTTTGCTATATTACTCAATTTTTTTTATTTTTCTGCTGCTTTTTGCAAATTCTACATGAGAATATTTTTTATTGCTTATTTTTTGAAACAATTTACAAAAAGTAAATTAAATTTTATTTTTCAGAAACTTTTTGCAGTCTTTTAAGTCATTTAATTCTTTCAATTCTTTTAATTCTTTTAAGTAATTTAATTCTTTTAATTCTTTTCGTTCTTTTAAATCAAAGTAAACAATAAAAAATATTTTAGTTTTATTATTCACTTTTTTCTGATGCTTTTTGCAAATTCTACATGAGAATATTTTGTATTGCTTATTTTTTGAAACAATTTACAAAAAGCAAATTAAATTTGATTGTTCTGAAACTTTTGCATTCTTTTAAGTCTTTTAAGTCTTTTTAATTCTTTTAATTCTTTAAAATCATTGTAAGCAATGAAAAATATTCTAGATGAGAATATTTTTTATTCCCTCACTGAGAAAAAAAATTATGTGATTCAAACAAATTTTGTTTAAATCAAACTTTAAATATCTTTGCTATACAGTGAAACATATTTAAGTTTAATTTAGATATATTTTCTGGTTCAGTTTAAGAGATTATATATTGAAATCAAACATAAATTGCAATTGATTTTAAATTATCTGTAGTTAACTTTTAAGTTTGATTGAAACATAAAATTTTTAAACGTAATTTTATTTTAAACATAATTTTTGTTTAAACAGAAAATATGTTTGAAAATTTCAATTAAATATAATTATTCAAACAAATAATACTTTTGAATCAATGCAGTAGATATTTTCTATATATTGAGATTAAATTTACAAACTAATTTCAATTAAACAAAATCGTTTAACATTATTTTTGTATTTCATTTAAGTATGTTTTCTCAGTGTTATTTTGATTTTAACAGGGCTCGAACCAGTGAAAGTATTTAAAAATACGGACTTTACGGACCAAAAATGAAAAATTACGGACCATTTACGGACCAATTACTGTCAAAAATATATAAGAGAACATTTTACTTAAAACTATAAATTAGATTTTTTCATAACTAAAAAAACATGAAGATATCGCGATAACTCCGAGTCTTCATGTTTTATAATAATTAAAGATAGAGTGATAAAATCATTATCAATTCAATTTTTATTTTCAAGAATTTTTAACTAAAATTCTTCTTAAAATTGATTATTTTTAATAATTTTCGAAAAAGTTCTTTGACAATTTTCAAATCTATTTCATTACAATATTCGATTTTTTAATTATTTGTAAATTCTTCAAATAAATATGTATTAGAAAATAAAAACTTCAAATAATATAAAAAAAAATTCCTAATTAAAATTTCTCAAAAAAATTAGTTCCACAGAATTGTTACTTAGTTAAAAATATGAAAAATTGAAATTTTCAAAGAATCGAATCTGAAACCTTTTCAAAGATTCGAATCTGAAACCTTTTCAAAATTTAATTATTTCTAAAATTTTACGCTCTAATACTTTTAATATTCAATTATAATCTAAAATTTTAACTCAAATCCATTTTTAAATCAATTTTTATGAGAAAATTCTGCGAGAATTTCATTATTTAAATACAAAAAAAAACAATTTATTGAATAATTACATATGTTTCTTAAAATTGAATTCTTTTAAAGAATTGTATCAACCAATTTTCAAATAATTTGAATTCTTTTGCAAAATTTTATTAAAATAGATATTAAAAATAATTAAAATAGGGAAAATTTTTGAAAATAATTGAAATTTTTCCAAGAAATCTATTAAATTTTTTTAAAATAATTCAATTTTAGAGAAGAAATTTATAATTTATAAAGATAATTGATAATTTACGCAAAGAATTGCATTAAAAATTTTGAATGCAATAATTATACACTTTAAAGAAATTTAATCAAAAATTTATTAAAAATAATATTGAAATTCTAATAAATAAATTGTAGCAAAGGTTATTAAAATAATTAAATTTCTTTGATAAATTTTAATAAAATTTTTTTAAGAATAATTACATTTTTCGAGGAATTTGATTAAAATTGTATTAAAAATAATTGAAATTCTGCAATTAGCTTTTTTATTCATCAAAATAATTGAATTCATAATAAGAATTTTATTAATTGCCAAAAAAATTATATACCTGTAAAAATTTTATTATTTATAAAAATAATTGAATATTGCGAAGAAATTTATAAAAAAAAAGTTGTAAATAATGAAATTTCTGTAAAATTGTTATTATTTTTTGAAAATAATTAAAGGTTTGTGTACAATTTTAGTAGATTTTTTTTAAATAATTGAATTCTTATGAGGCTGAAGTCCACAACGTTTTTAAAAACGAAAACAAAAAAATAATGGTACGGTATTTTTATTTTTGATTTTAAATCATGTTCTTTTTTAATAATTGTATCCTTAGTGACAATTAATTTCTTAAAAATTAGGGCACAAGAAAATTAGAGATGAATTTAATTTAAAAAAAATTCTTTTTCGATTTTTCGTTTTTAAAAACGTTGTGGACTTCAGCTTCGTGAATTCTTTTGGAAAATTTTATTAGAATAGTATAGAAACCTATTAAAAATCATTAAATTGAGGAAATATTATATCGTATAATTTACGTACTTTACGGATCATTTTCAACCGAATTACGGACTTTACGGACCTTTATTAAAAAAATGGACTTTTACGGACTTCAAGCAAAGTTACGGGCCTTTTTACGGGATTTACGGACCTAGTTCGAGCCCTGTTTTAAAGAATTTGCAGAAAGCAAATGAAATTTGATTTTTTCAGAAACATTTTGCAAATTCTGTTAAATCAAAATAAGTAAAAAAAATATCCTCATCCAAAATTTGGGAAAATAATTAATAGAAAATATTCTCAAATATTACAAAAGAGAATTCTCTCCGCAGAAAATTAAGTTTAATATACTTAAAAGAACGTTATCTGGCAATAGTAGAGAAAACAAGGACTTCTTTATTACATTTGAAATGATCGATTCTGATTCGATTGTTGAGAAAAGAAATTGAACATATGTATTTACAACACGATATGAAACTTGTTTGTTATGATTTGTTATTTAAGCACGCAAGTATTTAGGAGAGGAGAGAGAGATTTTCTTCGGCACGCATCTATAAACATAACGAAATCAAAAAGCGTACGAAATAGGATTTGCGATAGTTATAACAGTGTGTCAGAATTCAATTATATGATTATATTATTTACGTCGATTGTAATCCCTTTTATATTCGCATTTTCTGATTGTGTTCAAGCCGGATGGCAATATATACTATATACAGAGTTGTAATTGTGCAATCTTGAATGATGTGTATCGCCACAAATAATCGCATAGGAATCTTGGATGCAGCACCTACCTATATGTATATATACGTATACTTTCACGCGTTCGACGATTTTTAACCCTGAGACTCACGATCGAGGATTCTGTTCTCTCTCTCTATGTGTGTTTGAGTTTGTATCAGTGTTGCTATATTGCCATGAACTCACACTGTACTATACTTTGTTGGTATATAGGTGCAGCAGCAGCAGCAGCACCAACTGCAACAGCACATAAAGGTGATCCTGTGAGAAGAGCATCGCAGCATCTATGTGCTCGATGAAAGGTCGATGGGCATTCGCAAAGTGCTTTCAGCAAGACGCTACATTCAGGACTTGCAATATTGTACGATATTTTTACAACATTCGATTGATTTCTAACCCATTCCACTCAATCTACAATGTTTGCCTATTATCTTCACGGCATAAGTGTTTCAACTCTTATACACATTTTATATCAGTGATGATGATGATGTGAAATTGCATTTTGCAATATTTTACCAGAAGAAAAAAATCCATACAATACAATACAATATACACTCTATTCTAATAAGTGAAATTTTAATTAAAATAATAGCGTTTTCTCGTGAAATTTAATAGCTTTTATCAATTTTATTCCCAATCTGATCAAAAAGTTAATTATATATTTTATTCTCGGAAAAATCATCAGAGACAATTGAAAATAAATACATTTTCTTTTTTTTTTTGAGAAACTAATTTTATTAATCAAATAATTCAAATTTTAATTATTTATAACTTTTATATGTCCATAATATAAATAAGTTGAATTAATACAGTGAATTTTCATTTGATAAAAAATTTCTACCTCATCGAATTTCTATCACGAGTTATATTCAGTTCAATGAATTTTTCTTTTGAGAACATTTTTATTTAACGGAATAAATTTTCCGTGTATATAGAAAAATTTATATTCTGTTAAATAAAATTTTACGTTTAAGTATATATACGCATTTTTTAGTCTCGCAGAAAGAATTCAGGGATAAATATTATTGTTCGAAATGTGTGAATTTGAAATTATTTTTTAAATTCAAAATAAATAGTAATGAAAGTAAATGGTTTTTAAAATTCAAGTGTTTATTTGAATAAATAAAAATTATTATATTAAAGAAAAGTTTTTCAAATTTTGTTTATTATTTAACTATTAAAATCAAACAAAATTTAACTGATTTCAATAAATTTCGTTTGAACTTGAAGCAAACAATATTTAAACAAAAGATTTATTTTGTCCAATAGAATTCATTTACATCAAATATTTAATTGATTAAAAACATTCATTTTACCTAAAAAAAATTTAGTCTAATTGAATAAAATTCATTTGAATCAATTCAAATTTAACAGCAATGAAAGATTTTTTTGTAAATCAAATATAATTTTTAGCATCTAGTAAAATTTATCTGAATCAAGTAAAATTCATTTGAATCAAATACAAATTCGTTTGAATAAAGTATTTGAATCAAACAAAATTGACTAATATTAATTAAAAATCATTTGAAATAAATCAACATTTTTTTTGGAACCAAATAAAATTCGTTAAAATTAAATAAAGATCTTCTAAATTAAAAATATTAATCAATCAAATTAAAATGAATTTGAATATTAAATAATAATAATATAAATTACATGTCTAGAATTTTACTGACAATCAAACTAAATTTAAACTAAACTAAATGTAAACTAAATTTATTTGAATCTAAATAAAACTCGTTTAAACAAAGATCAAATAATTTGAATAATCAAACTAAATTTACTGGTTAAGTAAAAAACATTTATTAATCAAAAATTTATTGAAGTTAAATATAAATTCATTAAAATAAAAAAATTATTGGAATGAAATAAAATTTGTTTTTCAAATAAAAAAAAGTTTATTTTAATCAAACAAAATTTTCTGTAATATTCTAGAAAAATCATTTCATTTAAAGTCAAATTTTTTGAAACCAAATAAAATTTGTTAAAATTAAATAAGATTCATTTAAGTAAAACAAATTATTAAAAAAAATAATGTCATTTTAATCCAAATTTTCGAAACAATATAAAATTCGTTGAAATTAAATAAAGATCTTTTAAATTAAGAACATTAATAGAACAAATTCAAATAAATTTGAATATTAAATAAAAATCATATGAATTTAATATCTAAAATTTTGCTGTCAATCAATTTAAATATTTTGGAATCAAAATAAAACTCATTTGAACAAAGATCAATTAATTTGAATAATCAAACTATATTTAATGCGGTATATTAAGTAAAAAACTTTTGATTTTAATCAAAAATTTGCTGAAATTAAATAAAATTCTGTTTCCTAACAAAAATAAACCTATTTAAATCAAACAAAATTTACTTTCACGTATATTTATTTAAATATCAAATATTATCAAAAAATCCTTCGATTTTTATCCAAATTTTTACAAATCAAATAAAATTTGTTGAAATAAAAAAATTTATCTAAATATAAAAATTGTTGTAATTAAATAAAATTCTTTTTTTTTTTAATAAAAAATTATTTAAACTAAAACTAAATTTACTGTAATATAAATTGAAAATTATGAGGTATTTATTAAATATTTCGATTCAAATTAAATTCATTACAACTGAATAAAGTTCATTTAGATAAATAGAAATTAATAAATATAATTGAAATTAATGAAAAATTATTTAAAATAAAAATAAACACTAATAAAATTTTGTTTTTATGAAAATTAATTCATTCCAAATCAAACAAAGTTTACTGTTAATATTGAACAAAAATTATTTGAATTAAATCAAATTTTTTGAACAAAATAACATTCGTTTAAATATAAAACAAAAATTCAAAAATTTACATCAAAATTATTTGAATTAAATACAACTTTGAGAAACATGTATTTAGCATCTAATCAAACAAAATTTGTTGGAATCAAATAAACTGTTTTTGACAAGTATTTGAATTTTTAATTTAATCTTTAAATTAATTAAATAAATTCTTTCCGGGCAGTATAAAAAATTAATGGAATAAACATAAAATTAAATTAAATTGATAAATGAAGATTACTTGAATAAAACAAACAAATGTTTCTCTCAGAGTGTAAATAATTATTTTTTAACTTTGACAAAAATGATAGAAACAAAATTTTATTCTCAACAATTTAAATTTTGATTTGAGCCGTAAATGGAAGTTGATAGAAAATTAATTTAGCTTCTCTAAAATTTTTCTTCTCTAAGACGAATACAATGTAAAGTATTCTGTAATTTATTATTCTCAGTATTGTTTTGTTGGAAAAAATTATTTTTTAATTTAAAATTAAATCTTTGAAAATTAATAATATAATAATAATAATAATAATAATAATAATAATAATAATAATAATAATAATAATAATAATAATTTATGAAACAAATTGTTTTTATTAAATAGTACAGGGAATTTTTGAAAAATTAATTAAAAGATTTCTACAAAAATAGTCGATTATAAAAATTTTGGAGATAAAAAAAGGGCGTTTATTGAATGGCATATACGTATACGCACATATATTACTTAAAACGAACTAGGAGAATTATGACTCGAGTGTCAACTACTGCTTTTTAACAACATGTTGTGTAATTGCAATAAGTCATGCATGCTACAGATTCCTCCGATAAAAGCTCTGGTAATAACTACATTTACAAAGATCAATGTCATGATTTGATTTTGTCATCAAGCAATATATTTTTTTTCCCGCCTCCCTTTATCTTGTTCATATTATACATAAACGCTTATCTTGTAACTTCACGCATGTAGAGTGTATACACTATACTTGCATATACACTCTTTTGGATCAAGAATTTATTTTTGGTAGAATAATTTGCAAATTAATTAAATTCGCCGTGCATAAAGCATAAAGTGGGTATTAAATTTCGTAATAAAATTTTCCTTCCTTTTTTTTCACGTAATGGAGTATATTTTATGTTTATTTAGAGTCTTTCATGCTGAAAACATTTTTTACCACTCAGCAGTATATGAAATTTGATGTCTGAATAAGCGAAAATATATATATTCCCAACGGAAGTTTGTGAAAATTTCAACAAAAAGGAAAAAAAAGATTTTTTTTATTAAATTCAGCGAATTTTTTTTTAAATAGTTCATTGCAATTTTATAACATTCCGTCATGTGTGTGAGGTAATTTTTTTTTTTTTTTTTGATGAATTTTACTTTGAAGTCGTGTCCTTGGAAGGACGTCCTCAAAAAGTGTTTTGTTAGAGAGTTATATTTTTTTTTTAACTTTGTTGTATATTCCTTATGCAAGCGCACTACTTTCAGAAGTAATACCCTAAATCCTCAATGTTCAAGAAGGGACAATTCAAGCACATAGTGGATCCTTCAAGCTCTCTTTATATATCCACTTTTAAGAGATAAAAACATCTCGCCAAGTCCGTTATATATAGGCAATTCGACAAATATTCTCAATAGAAGAAAAGAGATTGGTTATTTTCAAATAAAAGGGAAAAAAAAGAAAATTACTACTCTATAAAATAAATTAAATCCATTCCCTCTTATTTGTTTGTACGTTTTTTTTTTCATTAAACTAAATTTAATTTGTTTCATTCTATTCGGGAGAGTATTGAAAAAAAAATTATATCTGTGTTGTAAACAATTTACGGCAAGGTTGTAAAAAAAAGTGCACATTTCTTTCTGTAAAATGTGAAATGAAAAATTAAAATCAGTTCGGAAATTAAAAATTGAAATTGAATATCTTGGAAATAAATCAGTTTTCGTTTTGTTTTTTTTTTCATTTCAATTTGAAATTATGATTGGAATTGAAAATCGACGCTTTTTGAAATTGTGTTATAATTGTAAAATGGTTCATTCTATTGGTCGTGAAATAAAAAGAAATATTTATAACTTGTTTTGTTTCGCAAAAAAATGAAAATAGACAATTTTTTATACAGTATGGAAATAAAAATATTTTAAACACTGTGCAATATTTCTGTCCAACAGAATAGAAATTATTGATTTAAACAAGTGTGGAATTTGTTTTTCAGAAATTGTATTTTTCTTCACAAATACATATTGATTTTTTCTATTTTTATTTTTTTTTAATGTTTCTAAAACTTTAAAGGTTCAAATGAACAATAATATTTGTGTTATTTCTTTCAATTTTTATTTTATTATAAAAATGAGAATATAATATTTTCTTTTAGTAAAAATATCTCTGGAAAAATGTATTTGTTTCTTTAAATTCAAACTTTTACTAATATTTGAGTCAAATATTAAAAAATAAGTGATGGGATAATTATTTATTTGTCTAAAAAGTATTTTTATATTAAGGAACACTTTTTAAGAGAATAAAATTAAAATGTATCCATAAAAAAATTGTAAACTGTTTATATCAAAGAATGAATTTCTTTATGGAAAAAATAATAAATGGTTTTTAATAGAAAAGATATTTAATATAAAAATAATATCTATCGAACGTCTCTCTAGAGATTGCGGAGAAACCGCGCAATATTTTTCTTATCCTCAAGTCTTCTTATTCTCGAAAAAGCTTTTACCAAAATTATTCATTCAACATTTTAAATATGCTTTTATGTTCTCATCCTCTCAATCAAGGACGACTTTTAATATTAAAAATGTTTTTCTTATTGCTCACAGTTTGACATTTGTCATAATAAATATTCTTCGTATTCATTAATTTTCTTTTTTAAATGAAAATAGATAAATAAATAAATAAATAATAAATCCCTTTTCTTCATTTTAAAAAAGAAATAATGTTAAAAATATTATTTCATATACTTTTTCCACTTTCTATCCATTTTAATATATATTTTTCTTAATACACCACATATTTATTTTTCATTTTACCTGTTTTTGTTTTTAAAGCGCAAGACATTTTAATAAAAAGTAATTAAGTTTTTTCCTTCCGAATATAAACATCTCGTTTTTATTTTCAACTTGCGGGAGTTATATGCGGAATACGAAATTTAATTTCCCTTTAAAAATTTATTTTTTCACTGCAAAGCATATCGTTTTAAAATGTTTATTTTTTTTCCTTTCTTTCGTTTCAATTTCTTGAATATTTTTTCATTTCTTCTCTTTACCTATAATCTAGAAGAAAGTGTCTCGTTTATAAAAAAAAGAAAGAAAACTTGTTTAATGGTAAAATTAATTTTTTTAATTATTAAAAAGTTACGTTATTTACAGGAGAGGGGGAAGAATCTTGAGAAAGGAAAAGTAGGAGAACTGATTATAAAATCTGTTCTTAACTATCTCTTTTCTACCCTTAAAAAGTTCTCTATATAATCGAATTGATACTCTATTACAGGTCACTGATCACATTCAAGCAGTCATTTCCTTAATCATTTTGCATATAAATTTAATAGAAAAATGATGCTGAAAAGCATATGCAAAATTCATATTTATCGTGTAAACGAAATGAAATAATAAACGAGTTTTAATGCCAAATACAATAATTAATTAAATCTGAAAAATAAACACTTTTATAAATTAACATTCTCGAAAGCTAATAATTAATTATTTATCCACTTTTGTTAATTATTTACCTCTTCTATATTGAAAAATTCATAAAGTAATACAAATATAAACAGAATTATTCTTCTCTTTTATTAATCTAACTAGAATTTAATCGTATTAATTTACTTTTAAAATTTTATTAAAACAGTTCCTTTTGCCCGGTGTGTATTAATTAAAAAAATTAAATTTTTAATAATTTTGATAAAATTCAATGTCTTTTCTAAAATTTTCAAATAAATATTTTTCTAATGAATTATTTTTTACAATTGTGAGGAAATTCTCTAAGAATAATTTAATTATTTTCCAGAATTTTCAATTAAAAATCTTCTCCAATCAATTTTTTTATTATCTTTTGCTTTAAACTTCAACTATTTTTAAAAATTTGTAATCAAAATCTATTTTTGATAATTTATTTTTAACAATTTTGTGAAAACCGTCTATGTATTAAATTATTTTTTAGAAATTTCAATTGGAAATATTTTCTAATCAATTATTTTTAATAATTCAAAGAAAACTCTCTGAAAATTTAATTATTTTCAAGAATTTTCAGTTAAAAATCACCAGTGGATTATTTTTAATAATTTTGGGAAAATTTTTCTGTTATTTTAGTTCTTTTCTATAATTTTTACAGTTATAATAATCGTCTTCAGTCAATAACTTTGACAAATTTTCAAAAAATTCTCTGAGAATTCCATTATTTTTCAGAATTTTCAATTAAAAATGACCTTCAATCAATTTTTTTTTCATTAATAACTGCTCTAAACATTAATTATTTTCTAAAATTTTTTAATCAAAATTCATTTTGAGTAATTTATTTTTAACAATTTTGGAAAAACCGTCTAAGAATTGAATTATTTTCAAGAATTTTCATTTAAAAATAATTTTTAATCAATTATTATTTAAATAATTTAATGAAAATTCTCTGAAAATTTAATTATTTTCTACAATTTTCAATTATGAATCTTCTTCAATCTTTTTTCTTAATATTGAGAAAATTTTAGAAAAATTCCATTTTTTTCATATGTTTTGAAAAAAATTCGATTACTTTCCAGAATTTTCAATTAAAAAGCATTTGCATTTTTCAAAATAATTTTAAAATACTTCTTTAACTATTAAAAAAAATGATTTTATGGAAGGAAATTTTCAGAATTTTTCATTCGAATTATTCAAAAAGTTTAATTTATTATTTTTAAAAACTCATATTACTTTTCAATATTTAATTATTTTCTAGAATTTTGCACTAAAATTCTTCTCTAAATCAAGTGTTCAAAAAAAAAAAAATTAAATTTTCAATAAAAATTCTATCTGCATAAGTATTCTTGTTTTTGTTTTTGAAAAATAAATTTTAAGGTTTTGTATATTTTCCAAAAAAAAGAACAAAAACCAGAATTTTTGTATAAATATAATTTTAATTAAAAAACTAAAACACTTTAGAGGAGGACTTTTTGCTTCATATTATGAAAATTAAAGTAAGTTCCACTTTTTACGAAACAAAAATCGTTTTTCTTGTTATGAGAAAAAATCGAATTTTTTGAAAATAGTTGAAAAAAGAATAGTATCCGAGGTTTGACTTTATATTAATTACAAAATATAATGCACATAACAACAAAATATACGTATGGAAAAAAATTTTTTAAAATTGTAATTTTTAATTCAAAGAATTTCCATTAAGAAAATAAATTACAGTTTATACATGTTTTATAATATTCTAAGAATCTATTGAATTTATAATCAAATTCTTTCTATATACATACAGGAATGGAAAAATATGCGCTTCGATCCCCCTCAAGAAAAAAAATAGCATCGATAAGGGATTTTAAATATTTGATTTATAATATGAAACAGAAAAATAAGCAAAAAAAAAGAAAAGTTTTATTTTCTTCTTTTTTTGTGCGTAATTGAAGATTTAATTATGCTCCCGGTAAAAAGACGATATTGTGTGTATAGGAAAAGGATGTTCAGAACCAGGATCGTTTTCTCGTTTAACACCCCGACGGTAAAAGAGGGATAGAGAGAGATAGAGAGATAGAGAGAACACCTATAGGGACTATGGAGATTGCTCGTCCAAGAATGCAGTAATCAACATTCCCTCCGCAAACTTTGGTTTGCTATCTTGATAGTGCACTAGTAATAGTATACCCAAGTATCCCACCCGAAACTCCTTCTTCCCTTTTGAGTTTCTGTTTCGAGTGTCGACAGAGGGAGAACCCTCTTTCGCTATTTATCACTTTGCAAAAAGGAAAAACCAAAATTTATATTATTCACCTTTAAATTCGCTAAACTTTCAACACTCCCTCCCTTTTCCCTCTCTCCCTCTGTCTCTATATATAGTTTGAAATAAAAGCGCGAGCGCAATCTAATCGAAACCGCAAGAATCTTTTCCCACAGAATGAAACCATCCATAGCGCAATATTATTGTAAAAGAAAAATCGTAAATGTTCAATTAAAAGAGAATCATTTCATTTGATTAAAAAACTTTTATATTCAACTTAATTCCATTAAAACTTTATATTCAAATTAAATTAAAAAGTAAAATTAAATTTTAAAGTTTTTATACTATTAGGCATTCTTTTTTAACTACATTTGCATAAAAATATTCATCATTTTTCTTTATTTTTTAAAGCAGAAACTGTATTAAATTTTTTTAAACAAAAAAAACTGAACATAAAAAACGGATTAATTTGATTCTTTTTTATTTGCCCCCCTCGATTTTTGCATACTAATTAATATATAATTTAAAAAAAAATGTCCAACTCTCCAAATTACGGGACATATTTTCATTTTATAATATCATAATATGTATGAAGAGTTTGTACATTTCGTCTATATAATGATCATAAAATTACTCATAAGTAATTAAAGTTTAATTAAACTCACCTAGCGGTGGCTTTCGGGAATGAGACTCCATCAGATTTATTCATAGAACGTTAGAGTCTGAAATTAAAAAAGAAAGCCATTAAAGCAGAGTGCAAATACAGATAATTTACTAGTAATTATAAATTACGAAACACTCATCAAAATTATTTAAATTTTCATTTTCTTTTATATAAAATATCATCATCACATTCAAAAATAAATTTATAATTATGTCTATAATTTTTGAAAAATCACATCAAAAATAATTTTATAGTCAAGAGAAATATTGGGGTTGAGGAAGATGGAAAAAGGAAATAGGAAAATGAAAAGAAAGAATGAAAACTCTTTAAAATGAAGCAAACAGAATAAGAAATAAAAGGAAGAAATTTAATGTAAAAAGAAGAAAAGGAAAAAAGTAAAATGAAAAAAGATTTTCATACAACAAAAAGAGCGAAAAATTTAAAAGAGCAAAAGAAAAATGTAGAGAAAAAAAATGTAAAGAATTATGAAGAATAGAAAAAAATGGTACATGGCATGTAGAAAAATGGTAACCAAAAAATTACAAACTATGAAAAATACAAAAAAGGAGAAAAAGGAAAAAATTATTTAAAAGACGAAAATCATTAAAAAAGACTTCTTCGACAGAAATAAATTACATAAAAGTCAAGAAATTATACAAAAAAACTAAGAGTCACGTTAAACAAAACAAAGAAGTTAAAAAATTTTTTAAACAAAAAAAAACCTTCAAAGTAAAAGAAGGAAAAAATATTGTTAAACAAAATAATCGAAAATGAAAACAAGGAAACGTAAAATATAAAATTAATGCAAAAAAAACTTACATAAAAGGATAAGAAAATAAAAGACAGGAATAACAAAATTAAGAAACCAATAAATGAATAAATGTAAAAATTATTTTAAAATAAGTGAAAGAAATTATTGTATAGTAAAATAAACTAAAATGATAGAGAAAAACTGAAAAATGAGAGCGGAGAATAAAGAATAAAAAACACAAGAAAATAAAAATTGAAACTTAAAAGAAAAGTCAATTTTGCTTTTATTAAAAATTAAAGAAAAGTAAACTTTTCACGAAGTTGAAGTCCACAACGTTTATCAACGAAAAAAATTTATTTAATGCAATAAAATATTATGTTCAATTTAATATTTAAATGTACAACAATTATTTTTAAAATATAAACTTCAATCTTTTTGTTTAAATATTTTTGTGTAAATATTAATGCATTATTTTTAATTACTTTAATAAATAAACAATATTTTTCGTTGATCAACGTTGTGGACTTCAACTTAGTGACTTTTCTTTTGGCAAAAATGAAAGAAAAGAAGATTTTTTTTATTAAAATTTAATTAACAATTAAATATAATTTAATTAATAATCAATTAAAATTTGATTTTAATTTTTTTTTATGTAAAATTAAAAATTAATGCAAAGCAGAAAAAACAAAAAATTTTTAAAAAATCAAACATTTTTATCAAGAAAAAAGGGAAAAAAACTATTAAGAAAAATTTTTTCTAACTTTTCTTTCATTAAAAGTCAAAGAAAAGTAGATTTTTTTCAATAAAAATTAAAAATTTAACAAAAATAACCATTTTCAAAGTCAAAATTAAAGAAAAGCAGAAATCCAAAAAAAATTTTATAAAGAAGAGAAAGAAAAATTTTATTTCTTAATAAACTACTTAAATTTATTAATTAACTTCTTCTTATTATTATTATTAATTTATTTATTATATAACTACTTAAATTTTTTAAATTTTTCTTTCATTAAAACTTAAAAAATTAAAAAACTAAACTGTTTCGAAATTTAAAATTAAAGAAAAGCAAAAAAAAAACAAATAAAATTAAAGAAATTCATACAGAAGAAAAAGAAATAAAAAATCTATTTAAAAAATAACAAAAATGTTAGTTCAAAAAATACAAAAGAAGAAGAAAAATAAGTTAACAACTTTTAAAAATTGAAATACCTAAAAAAAATAAAAAACCAAAAATTGTAGAAGAAGAAAAGCAGAAAGAAAAATATAAAAAATAAAAATATAAAAAAACGAAAAAGAATTTAAAAAGTGTGAAAAACCTGAAAATGAAACCAGAAAAAGTAGAAATAAAAAAAAGAAAGAGAAGTAAAAGTGAAAAAAGGGAAATAAAATAAAAAAAATAAAAAAGTGAAAATAATAAATAATCCAGAAAGTCAAAAGAGAAATAAAGTAGAAATAAATACAAAAAATGTAAGTAAAAAAAACCACAAGAGAATAAAAAAGTAATAATATTAAAGAAACAAAAACAAAAAAAGAATAAGAAAATCCGGAAAGAAAAATTAGAAAAAAAAACACAAAAGAATAAAAATGTAATAGTATTAAAGAAACAAAAACAAAAAAAGAAAATCCGGAAAGAAAAATTAGAAAAAAGAAACAAGAGAATAGTAAAAGTGAAAGTAATAAAAAAACAAAAATAAAGTTAAGTAAAAATAGTAAAAAACCAGGAAAATAAAAAAACGAAAAAGTAAACCAAAAAGAAGAAGAAACAGAAAAGAAAACATGAAAAAAACAAATTTTTTTAAAAAAGCAAATAAAGAAAAAATGAATAATTAAATTCCCATAGATATCAATTGAACTAAAAAGTCAGGAATTCAAGAAAAAAGAAACTCTGATGGAATAAGAAAAGAATTTTTTTTTTTGGGGAGAAAAAGATTAAAAGCCGTGATATGACAGAAAATATTGTTCGCTAAAGAGTCAAAATGGAGTCAAAATATAGCCATAAATCATAATGTCAATATATCAGTATACAATTTTTCCACGATATTTATGGTGGAGAGTTATGACTATTTTGTGTATTAAGAAGCGACTTAATATTTTGATGAACAAAAGTTCTCCCGATCTTTCATGATTCACATTCTCCGACGGTCCACGAGGCTTTTGTCCTCTCCCTCTATTTTTTTTCATCTACTCAAGACCCTTGGGTCTCTCTTCCATAGGTGAATTCAAAGCACAAAGAGCACGCGATGGTTTCTCTCTGGCGCTGCCTTAAGATTCACGTACAAACTGCATACAAACACTCACTCACTCACTCACACACACACGCAGAGATACATACACACGACACACGTGTGTTGACCTGCCACTCTGCTTTTATATCCTATATAAAAATTTTTTTTTTCCTCCACGTACATAGGCGCCCCTAAATAAGGTTTCGTTATAGATCCTAATTCGGGATTTAACTCCATTCGTCTATTGCCTGACCTTTCAGCGACGTTAATTTTTCTATATCAACTACGTCATCTTATGGGGTAGAAGAAAAAGAAGAAGGGAAAATATTATATACAGGTTTCCAACAGACAATAGGGTTATTTGAATGGGTGCGATTTCAAAGATGAGAAGAAGCAAGGAATCTATTCTTTCTCTCATGTGGCATAAATACACATATATATATATATATATATATATGTATGAAGACGTCGAGAGATGAAATTGCCCGGAAATCGGATCTTTTAGCTAGCAAATAAAATTAAAGGGATATTAAGACCGCTTTATACCTTTATAAATACGTGTATATTAAAATATTTCTCCCCAGGGTGAAAAAGTTTAATTTTATTTTCAAAACTTATTTTCACAACACGAGAATGGAAAAATTTGCTTCTGATTAATTCATTCTTTTATTAAAGTTTAGTTTAACAGAAAAAACTTACACAAATTACTTACATAAAAATGTGTCACAATGAGACTAATCGTATTCATGCATAAAAGATGCATGTAAATAATTTATCAAATAATAAATTTCATAATATATTAATTACATAATATATATTAATTACATATTAATTAGATATATTCACAAATTACATATATTAGACGTTACGTAATATTTATTTTACGTGTAATTTGTCTATACAATTGTTAAATAAAGGCAATCAAATTTTTAGGTTATAAATGTTTGTTGACATACCAGTTGTGCCAACCGTGCCAATCAAATTTCACAAAATTAACAGCGCCACTTGTTAAGACTTATAAAATGGCGCTAAATTTAAAAATTTATTCATCCAGTTATGTTTAAATTACTTTAAGTAAACTATTATTTAATAATTAAATTAACTTTTAAATAAAGAAACATAAACATATTTTAATATTAATAAAAAGCAATACTTTTCACAGTAAATATTTGAAATGTCACAACATATGACAAAACTGCAATTGTTACCAACTCAACATTATAAAAATATTTCTCAACCAGTAATTCTCATTTTGAGTCTCTATTATTAAATAAACAAAAAAATTCAATTTTTCTTAAATTCTATTTTCTATTATACAAAAATTCGATTTTCTATGATTTCTTCTTGATTTCTAAAAAAATGTTAAAATTTTTTCTCTTATTCCAGTAATATATTGAAATTAATTATTTTCAAATAATTTTTACAAATATTTTTTTTATTTTTTCTACTAAAACACGAATGTTTAAGAAAATTTTTTAAAAATTCTTTAAAATATAAAAAAATTATTTTAAAAATGTTCCACACAATTTCCCGTTGTTTGAAAATTATTCAAAAATTTATTTTTTTCGAAAAAAACCCCTCAGAAATAATTTAATCATTATTTTTTAGAATTTTCAATTAAAAATCATCTTCAGTAATTCATTTTTAATAATTTTGGGCAAATTCTACGTGAATTCAATTATTTTTTAGAATTTGCGATTAAAAATCTTTTACAATCAATAATTTTTAATAATTTTGAGAATAATTTTTGAAAAATAAATTATTTTCTAGAATTTTTAATTAAAAATCATTTTCAGTTATTTCTATTTAATAATTTTGAGAGCAGTTTTTGACAAACAAATTATTCTGTAGAAGTTTTTATTAAAAATGTTTATTAAAAATGTTTACTAAAATTTTTTCTAAATTTTAAGAATAATTTGTGACAATTTAATTATTTTCTAGAATTTTCAATTCTTGAATCCACAGTTTTCTGAAAAGTATCAAATTGATACTAAAGTGGATCAAATTGATGCCAAAAATGTGGTTCAATTTTTTATTTAATCCACATTTTTAGCATCAATTCATTGCCATTTGATACTTTTTAGTTAACAGTGTCACCATTCAATTACTTTTTAAAAGTTTGAGAAAATTCTCCGAGAATTCAATTATTTCTGGAAATTTCAATTAAAAATCTTTTCTAAAAAATTATTTTCAATAATTTTATGAATAGTTTTTGACAAACAAATTATTTTCTAGAATTTTTTATTAAAAATGTTGTCTAAAATTGTTTTCTAATGTTTGAGAAAAATTTGTGACGATTCAATTATTTTCTTGAATTTTCAATTAAAAAATCGCCAGTTAGTTATTTTCAATAATTTTGAGAAAATTCTTTCATAATTCAGTTATTTTCAAAAATGTTTTAATTTCTAATAATCTTCTTCAGTCAATTGCTTTGATAAGTCGGTGAAGTTCGCAATGTTTATTTAATCAACGATTGAAAGGAAATAAAATATTTTCCTTCCAAAAAGAATAAAAAATTTTTATTCACGAATATTTTTTTTGTAAATCATTATTGAAAAAATTAAATTAAAATTTTCTGTACAAAAAATAATGAAAAATTGGCTTAAAAAAAATATTTTTCTTCAGAAATCGTTGACTATAAACGTTGTAAACTTCACCAATATATTTTATAATTATTTTTTAATTATTTTTATAATATATTGAGAAAAATCTTTAAATATTCAAGTATTTTCTAGAATTTTCAATTCTTGAATCTCCATTCAATTACTTTTTAAAAGTTTGAGCAAATTCTCCGAGAATTCAATTATTTCTGGAATTTTCAATTAAAAATCTTTTCAAAACAATTATTTTTAATAATTTTGAGAAAAAATTTTGTCAAATTGAATTATTTTCTAGAATTTTCAATTTATTAATAAAAATAATTGACTGCTAATTACCAGTCAATTATTTTTATTAATTTTGAGAAAATTATTTGATAATTCAGTTATTTTCTAAAATGTTTTAATTAATAATCTTCTCGAGTCAATTATTTTTAATAATTTTGAGTGAAATCTCTGAGAATATAAGTATTTTTTTATTTTAAGAATTTTTTTGAAGTATTTTTTTATTTTAAGAATTTTTTTGAAGTATTTTTTTATTTTAAGAATTTTTTTGAAGTATTTTTTCTATTTTTTGAAGTATTTTTTTTTAATTTACTTTTTTTTATTTAAATTTTTAATTAAGAATCTTTTCCAATAAATTAATTTTAATAATTTTTGCATGTCGATAATTTATCAAATTTTTCTCAAATTTCTATTATTTGAATAGTTTCAAGTTAAATATTTAAAAATTCCTCCAAAAAAGTTGCTATTATAATTAAAAGAAAACTGAAAATAAAATGAAAAGTAAAATTAAAAAAAGATCCTAAAGTTCTGAACGTTCAAATGAACGAAGTTTATTTATTTCTTCTAAAAATTAAATTTTTATTGCAATTATTTTGTGCCACTGACAAAAAAATTAATTACTGAGTTTGTAAATGTAAAATTTTAGTTTTTAAATTTTTTTATTATTAGTAATTTATTAAAATATCTTTAATAAAAAATATTTCGTTCATTTGAACGTTCAAAACTTTGGGATCATATTAAAAAGTGTAAAATTAATTATAATAAAATAGTGAAAAAATAGTAAAAGAATTGTTATATTGAAAAAAATAGAGTCTAAAAAATATTGAAAAAAATAAAGAGTCTATGGGAAAAAATATTGAAAAAAATAAAGAGTCTATGGGAAAAATATTGATCAAAATAAAGAGTCTATGGGAAATAATATTGAAAAAATATATACAAAAAGCAAATAGTAAACAAAAAATAGAAAACAACCATAATATATGCAAAATAGAGAATTTTTCATCTGTCATATTTACCTCTTGACACGTTCGTGAAAACATTGATACATAGAAAGATTGCGTGACAGAAACTATTCATTTCAGTATATAACGTAAATGTGACTTTGCAAATATGATAATTTGTTTAGAGACATCGTCTTCTCCACTCGCACTCTATATGCATATACATTGAAAAGGAAAATAGAGAGCACGCGATTTCGTGGTTGAATATGTCACGCGATACTCATTTAGAGAAAGCGTCGTAATTGCTCATGTCAATTATTTGTGCACGAGTCAACTCTAAGGCGTCGAGAATAATACTTGGCAAAAGGGAGGGGGGGGGAGATTCACGTTGATTGTCATTAGCTTCGTTACACAATATTGGATAAAAGCACAGATTTCATCTTCTAACAATTTCTCCAATTTGTTACAAATTCTTCCTTTTTTTTTTAATTATTATTTTCAACAATTTTTTGTTTCCTTGTATTTTTATTGTCATATTAATTGGAACCACCATTATTTGCAAGTTTTTTTTCCAGAGGCTGTGAGGGAGATTCACTCCGTAATTGTCATTTGACATTTCGGGGAAAATTTTTCCGAGTTTAAAAATTTGTTGAAATGTTAGAGGGCCTTAGCCCTCTGCGGCTGTTGTCGAATAAAAAAATTTGAATTTTTGAATATCGTGTTTCTTAAAGTAGAACAAAAGTTTAAGAACTTGCTGAATAAAAATTATAATATAATTATAATACGGAATTAAAAAAAAAAGTTGTCAAATTTGAGACATATTCTTTCGAGTAAAAATATAATAAAATCTTTCTCAGCGCAGTGTCAATAATAATTAAAAGCATATATCCATTGACGCACTTACTTCTCTCATAACTACCGCAACTGATTCCAACTTTTTTTTGCGGAAGTGTTCCAGAAACACAGAATATAATTCTTCTTCTTTTTCTGCTAATACAACGAGCGCATACAACACTCAACTTTTTTTCCCCACCCTCCAACATTTGCGATCAAGTTTTCCAACTAAAAAAGAAAGTAGCGTATATAACCTACTCTGCTATTGACTGAACCCGTATATACATCGGAAGCGTGACATCAAGACAAGGAAGCAATTCCGTAAATACGCACGTCCTATAGAAATCGATTACAGTTAGAGCAAAAGTAAAGACGTTATGTTGTGTGTATGTCTCCATACAACGAGGTCGACGTACGACGCGAGTAAAACTTTTGCGTAAAAAATTTTCTACACTCTAACCATTTTTTTTTATATGTAAATGATCACAAATGTTAAACCTATCGCACATCAATATATGTAGATTTAAACGATTTCTTCCGAAATTGCAAAATATTTTCTCGAAAAAGTCTTTCTGGTAAAAACACACACACAGCACACGTCCAATGAGACTAAAAATCGAAGTAAAAAAAAAACCAAGAGAGTAAACCTATTTGGTCCTGAAACGACGCGACGTCCCAGGGGACTGATGAGAGGCAAACCCCGGGCCCTCCCAGACTGAAATTCCAGGTGCCTATTTCTAGAATGGACGGATCGTTTTATCGTGTCCGACGTTTTTGTGTTTGCTCACTTGGAATCGCGCCAATTTCTCCGTCAGACAACCGACCAACTTATATCTATCTATCTCTCTTCCTCTTTCTCTCTCCCCACGTCTATACGCATTATTCACATGCATATTTTACCGAAGCATTAGGATACACATGCGCATGTTTAACAAAAGCCTTCGGTGTAAAGTGGAAGCACTTTAAAAAAAAACCTGCCCCGCCCTTAAGAGTTTACTTCCCCCTCCCCCCCCCCAAAAAAAAAAAAAGAAAAAAAATTTATACCTTCACACGTACATATGATAATTACCCCCATATACACAAATTTCCTGGTGCGATGAGCAATTTCAAGATAATGAGAAGCGAACATCGATGTATTCATTCGAAATTAATGGGGCCGCTCTGTTGATTGAACATCCAATATTTCGAAACACCTTTCTAAACAATTCCCCCAAAATTGACAGTTGATTAATTGCAAACAATTTTCTGGCTACTTTGACAGGCTATTTATCATAACATACACAATCTTTCGAGATTCTTTTTTCCCCTTTATTCGTCACTATTTCTACAACTCTATAAATTTTTTTCAAAACTTTTTCCATCGTTAAAAAAAAAGGTAATCTTTCCTCACCTCTCTCATACAGCGTCATCATGATGACATACATAAAAAAAAGAGGCAAGTACACATGTCTCCTCATACCAAAGAGTTTTTCCCATTTTTGTGTTCCATCAAGCGTTAATCGATCGTCATACCAGATTTCAAATCGAACGCTCCACGTTGTACAAGAAAAAAAAAGAAACACACGTCGTATATAGTTGGAGAAGAAGATAGCTATGGATAGATAGATGGAAAAAGGAGAAGGGCATACACAAGACTAGAGATAAAAAAAAGAGAGTTGTATATAGGCAATCCGCTAAACTCTAGGTATAGTCGTTAATGCACCAAGCAACGGTGAACTGAAAAACGGAGATAATCGTAAAACTGATACTATTGTAGGCTTTTAGTGAATGAGGCGTTTAATGCATCTCCATAAACGCATGAAACTGCTATTAGTGCGGTCAACATTTTCAACTTTTATAACATGTCATTCGTTTCATTCATTTCATTCATTTCTGTCATCATCATCAATATCATCATCACTGATTTCTAAATCTCCACTTGCGAAATACTTCGACAATTTTTACAATTTTTTCCACTTGCTACTTTTTCAGAAAAGGAAAATTTGTATTACCACAAATTTTTCTTTCTCAAAGTGCAACAAAGGCAAAAAGAGAGTAAAGTCGACTAAAAGGGTAAAGAGGACTTTTAAAAAATAACAATTGAAGCAATTTCGAAAATCGACTTTTCTTCTCTTTTATGTCAAAGCGACGAATCTGAGAATGTTAGCCGCACAAAATTGAATCATTTCCGAATGTTGAAATTTTTTGATACAGTCATGTTCTGTATCGACAGGAATTTCTATATTTCTTGACATTTTTCTCCTCTGCAGTCAGCCTGCATTATTTGGTTACACATCACGAATATCCATTAGGTGTTGTAATTCTTTTTGTGGTCAAATACTTTTACTGGATGACAATCAAAAATAGCAATGAGACAATTTTCCCTTACTGTGGTTGTACATTCTGCTTTTTTTCCAATTACACTTTGTGGAATAAGCGAATCGTTGACTTCAACTATTCTGGATCTTGGAATAGAGTAAAAAAAGCGGATGAAAAATTTTTCAAAATGAATTCAAAGGATGTGCAACGAGAGACAACAAAAGAAGCATTAAGAGGAATAAATAAGTTGTCACGAATTGTGAACATTTAGAAAGAAAACAACAAGATGCACAAGATGCAATTAAACATTGTTTTCAATGATACAAATACAGAGAGCAACTTGTGCATCTTGTTGTTTTTACATCATCTAAATTTCCTCATTCCACAAAAATTTATTTTCATGCTCGAAAGTTTCTCCAAAGGTCCACAATTTGTGACAACTTACTTCATTGTAACTAAAATCGATGAATTAAGGTACAATTAAAAACAATCATTAAAGATTGTTTCTAATGGTACAAATACAGAGACAACAATACAAATACAATCTGTTGCATCCAAATTATCTAAATTTCCCAACTCCACAAACATTTATCTCAATACTCAAAGTTCTCTCCAAAGATCCAAAAATTTGTGACAAGTTACTTATTCCTAAATGTAATGCTTCTTCTGTCTACTTTTCTTTTTGCCACTTGTTCCACATCCCCCAAAATTTATTTCTTTAGTTTTCAAAAATTTGGCTATACATTATCCGATTTCTACAAATTCTACTTCAGAACCCAGAATAATTAAAGTCAACAACTCGACTATTTCACAAAGTAAGAAGCAAAAAAAGTATCAATTTACATGAAATAAATGTATTGCCTCAAATTATGCATTTTTGAGAAGAATTCACAGAACAATGACAATCAGTTAGGAACAAATTTTTGAAGAATAAATAATCTGATTCAGACGATATGGAAACAAAAACAAGTTACAACATTTAGAGAAAGAATTGTCTAAAATAGCCAAGTTTCGAAAAGAATGGCACAATTCAGATGATGCGGAAGCACAAACAAAATGCTGGAGGAAAGCATTAATTTTTGAAAACTGAACATTATTTCGAATAGTAAATCTGAAGAAAGTATTCCTAAAGAACAAATGAGGGCAAAATAAATAAATTCACACGACGTGGAAACAAGATTAAGATGTAAAGTTTACAAAGGAAGAAGTTTTAACGTGAACCACTGTCTTAAATTATGGATCAGGAACAAAAATTTATAGAACCTAAATGAAATGTAGCTGAATTTTAGAAAGAAATACCGCACACAATTGAGATGTTGGCAGGAGCAATAACAAGATGCAAAATTTACCAAAGAATAAGAACCATTAATTTCTCGTCTACTTTAAATTGTGAATGCTGAATTTATAAATTATTGATAGCATCGGAAATGACATAGGGAAATGTTGAAAAAATAAATACACTGTTCACATCTAGACGCTACGGAGGAAGGAACATTGTTATTTCGCGCAGAGACACGGATGTGTGAGGGAAAGAAAAAGAAAAACGGATCCTACGGATGTTGCTGCCGCTGTTGCTGCTGCACTAGCTTGTATTATGCAGTAGAAAATGTTTCGAAAGCCGATATTGATCTTGCATAACCTTTAACCGTTTAGCACCCAAAGCCGAGGTTACTAACTCGATGGTTGTGGTTTTGCATCGAAATTCACTCCTTCATCAGCTTTTCTCTTTCTCTCTCTCTCTCTCTCTTTAGCTCTCTCCCTCACACCCCGAATTCAACTTTCCACCGATCGTTGACATTTGTTGACAAACCTTGTTTTAGTCTTGGTGTCCCTCTGTATATATATACAGGTACACAGGAAGTACAACCACGCCACTACAAAGTTACATTGCACAACATTTGGTAAATGAAATGACGACAGGAAAGGTTAGGAGGATATTTAACTTTGTGCATTTTCGATTAAAGTTGATGATTTTCTATTTACTTGTAAAGCACTTTCAAAAAGTATATACACCCACAAATCCCAAACAAACACAATTACAAAAGTTTTTTTTACCTCTCTTTCAAAAAAAAAAAGAGTTCATATTGTCAAAAATATTCCCTCCATTCAAATGATAAATATGTTGAAAAATATTTTTTACATCTGGAATAAATAGAATCATACAAATACTGTAAATGCATCTTGCTTTCTAAAAGAAGATTCTCACTAAAATTCAAAGTGCTGCATCTACAAGATTTATGCTGTACAAAACTTGAGGAAAAATGAAATATAGTCATCAAAGCGACACGAATGAAATGCAATGTTGTTGAAATAGCAGATTTCTCATGATGAATGACGGTTAAAACACGATTTCACCGCTTATAGAGTGAATCGAATTCATATATACATTGCACAATTTTTGATCAATTCTCTATTTCTGTTTGAAAATTAAAAAAGGAGAATAAAGAGAATAGAGAGACAGAGAGAGAGGGGGAAATTAAACAGATTTTGCATATCGGGAAAAAGATTCTCATATCATGTTTAATACATATGGTTAATGCATAACATGAATCATATAACACTTTTAATACAAACATTGTTTCTATATACATGTATATATACGGTTGAATATTCTGAATAGACTATAAGTTATATAAATGCGAATAATGAGGAATGTTTTCAAGTAAATCTTCTTTAGCACCTGGGCATATATAAAACCGAGTGTGCGATAATGTTGCGCATCTGAAATTCCGGTTATCGATCTAACGGACTTAGGCAATGGTATGCAACGTAAGGTTGCATCGGAGGTTGCGTTCGATGCGAGACGTGCCTACAACTTGTTCAAGGAAAGGTCAAAAGGTATATTTTCTCTCTGCTTAGCGTTTCAGATGTAGCATGAACGCGCTAGGTATATATTCTATGGTCCGTTATTTCTCCAAATGAGGCGAGAGGAACTATGTTCGTTTGATAGAAAACTTGCCTCGCGCATAAAGCACATGAATTTCAATTAGTATTCACCTAATTTACCCAAAGGAAATTTGTTCTAATGAGCCTAAAGTATAAAAGACAACACTGATGAATTATTATTATTTCCTCCTCGCATAAAAAACTTAACCAAAAAAAAACAATTCTTCATATAATGACGATACTCCTGCCAGTTTATCCATTAAAAGAAAAAAAAACGGATATTTCAAAACTTTCTCGAATCATTAAAATTTTTCCCTTATTTTTAATTGTTTCTCATCATTCTCCTCTCGGTGTTTATATGTAAAACAAACTTTCCACTTGAGAAAATGTGTATTTTGTCTTACCAATATTTTAGCAATTCGAATGAGGAATATAATATTTTGCTATGAAAATTCCCCGCTCTTCACCATAATCTATTTTGATGTTCTCAAAATTTGAACCGTTGAGATAGGTCTTCGTTCCTGGTCGTTGATACAGTAATGTATTCTATTGCTGTTTTAACAATAAAATGGCAAATTATCCCGTGAAGAGGAACGCGGAAATTCCAGTGGCGAGTGGAGCGAGAAAATTACTTTGGATATCGTGGCTGTGATTCGCTTTAGAATTTCTCAGAATGATAAAGTATGAATACCTGAAAGGCGCAAGTTCGAACGGAAAACTATTTTGAAGAAAATATATATATACAACAGGAATAAAGAAAAGGCGAACCATCAAACGGAAGAATTCACATAATGTCAAATCATTCAACGGCTCATGAAGAGAAAGAAAGAATTAGTTCTTAAACAAAGAAAAAGGAGTGATGTAAATTTTTAATAAATCAAAAATAGAAGAGACCCTTTTTATTACTGTTGTTTCAAGTGCTTTTAAATTTACATGGTTGCAATATGCAGAGTAGACGATTTGCATATCGTAAGGGACGTAGTAAGGTGAGTCAGCATTCCTAATTAAGGGTACCCTCAGATTCCATTAATGAATGGAAAATGAGATGAATTCAATTTAGTGTCTTCGTTTCATTAAATATTCCTCGGAAGCTGGTTTACATCTTAAATGAACTCGACAATTGGAAAAACGTCCATCTTCATTTTTCCATCAAACAAAATTCAATTCCTAAACATGCCCAATTTTCCAAACAGTTGAATCTTGATACTCAATATTCGTTCAATATTCAAGCCTAATTAGTATTCATGTAAAATAATTATTCACAATAATAAATTATTCCCCCTTCGTTATTACAATAATGTGCATCATGGAGCGGAAAATGGTACATGGAAACTAATATTTCCCCAATCTGGTCGAGAAAAAAATGAGAAAGGATCCAGATGAATTTTTCAAGGTGTAGAAAAAAATATAAAATTCAAGATCGAATAATGGGGTGTGGGAGAGAGGCGGGCAGGATTCTGTGCATTGCAAAGTGAACACGTCCGACTGAGACGATCGCCTAACACTAACGAACCTTACTCCGTCTGATAATAATAAGGCTAATGTACGAAAGAAAGGAATTCGCTGGGTATATCAAAAAAGAAAAAAGAGAGAGAAAAGCAAAAATCCCAACTAACGAGCACCGTCCCTAGAATTCTGTTTTAGAAAATAAAAAAAGAAAAAATCAACTGGGAACCTTTCCAAGGAACAAATTATCATAATATCAGCTGCTCCTACTCTTTTTCGGTTGCGTACATCATCAATAAACATTAAACCAACACTTTCTCGCGAAGAGAAAAATTATAAATTGTAAATTATTCCAAATTTTATCGCACAAAAGCATTTAACGCATTTAAGTGTGTATCTCATCTCACACACAAATGAGAGTACGACCATATTAAACTTCACTGAACTCGAAAGCAACATTCAAAGTTGAAATCGAGTAAAAGGTATTACAAAAAAGGACGCGAAAAAAAACAAAGAGATGAATAAGCCACTGAAATAATTACAGTGCCCAAGAGCAACAAGATAATTACCTTCTATTAAAGTTATTCCAGTAATTAATGATTCCGTAATAAGTTGTCATCTCTCTATACATTCGTTTTGCATTTCTTTCTCTCTTTTTTACAAACTTTTTTTAAACTCATCTCTCTCTCTCTCTTTCAATGTGTAATTTCCAATTAAACATCCATTACACAGTAAAAATCAAATTTATCAATAATTGAGTAAAATATTTCATTATTACATGATAAAAATTTATAATTAACGTATGCATTAAAACAAAAAGGGATATTAATTTTAATTCAATGATCTGAATAATAAGTATTTTATGAATTCATAATAAGGATCGATAATTAAAATGTTTATATATTGAAACTAGACTTAATTTGTCAAAGGGAAATTTAATCAAACGGGATAATTCACTGTTTTAGAGTACTGCAGTGGTTTTACAATTCATTGTTTAAAATCAAGTTGAAAATTAATCATTTCTAAAAGGTTTGTGCCAACCAACATTTTCAATTAACTTAAAGTAACGAATCATTAATATAATCTGCAAATATTTATGTGGATATAAATAGTAAATATTTCAGAAAAAGGAAACCGTGGAATAAATTTTGTTATTCATTTTTACTTTATATGTTGTGGATAAGAAAGCTTTAATTTTTTAGTATTATAAAATTAGTGAATTTTTATGACAATTGGTATTAAGGGCAATAATATGGAATTCAAACAGGTTTCGTATTTTTAAAGCGTTCACAATTCAAAGGAATTTAATTTAATTTACTAAATTTACCCATCAGTTAATTTAGTAACTTTTACTATTTTTTAAGTGCTAAAATTTCAACTATATAAGTGACTTTTAAGCATTTTCATCTGGCAATTTTATTATTTCCCAAGGGAATGTAAGTTTCAGAAATATATCATTATAGATATCTGAAAGAAAAAAATTAAATTTACTTTGAAATTAGTAAAATTTACTCAAACGGAAGTATAATAAAAATAGACAGAAATTTCATTTCGACCTTTCAATAAAAGGAAATATTTCACATTTTAAATATTTTAGTTTCCAAAATTACCGACTGTGATAAAAATTGAAAACTATTTTAATATTTAAAAGTTCAATATTTGCAATTTATTTATGATTATTAATTCCTTTTTTTAAATATGTGATGCAAAGTATGCTTGTAATAGAATTTTAATTTGAAGAAGAAACAAATAAATTTCGTTTATATGAAATTTTAAAACTTTAGAAACATTAAGTTACAATTACGTTTCAATAATAATTGTAAGAAAGTATAGGAACAATTACTTTACTCTTCCTTTTAATACAGATATAATAATTTTATTACATATTTATTCCTTGTTTTAAGAACAAAAAATTACAGTGTCTAAAATTGACTCATTTTAAACCTCTTTTTAGCTTAAAGATCAGATTTTAAGTTTAAATATTGGCTTATTTTTTATTTATTAAGTTATTTTTATTGTTAATTATTATTTCTAAAGTTGTGCTAGGTTTGTTTTAAACTCAAAAATGGATTTAATTCAAGAAAAAACACACTTATGGTTTACTATTAGTATTAATCTAAGTTATGATACCTAAGTTTTGAACGTTCAAATGAATGAAATATTTTTTATTGAAGATATTTTAATAAATTACTAATCATAAAACAATTTAAAAACTGAAATTTTTCGTTTAAAAACTCAGTAATTAATTTTTTGGATAGTAAACCAAAATAATTGCAATAAAAATTTAATTTTTAGAAGAAATAAATAAATTTCGTTCATTTGAAGTTTGAACGTTCAGAACTTTAGGATCTTTTTAAGTTTTAGAATAGCTTTATAGCTTAAATGTATTTTTTTCTAAAATTCAATTTTTGTACGTAAAATAAAAGTTAAAATATTTAGTAACGAATTTTTTTAATTGAAAATTAATATCTAAATTGAAAATTGTGTAAAATGTCTACCAATTTTTACCAAATATTGAATAATTTTCCACTACTAAAACAGCAATTCGTTTAAGAATATCAAATTGAGAGTTGAATGAAAAATTTAAAACTACTAAATAAGTGGTAAAATTTTACAAAAATTTATTAAAAGCTATTACTATTTTACACTGTAGTAGAGGAATTTTAACTAATTCTGCTATAAGAGGACAAGTAACAATAATTTCCAAAATAGTCTTTCTCATTTGAGCAGATATTTATTGATGATTTGCAACAATCAGCTGATGAATTTAAGCCAATTTTCTGTAACCATTAATTTTATTTTTGAAAACCATTCACGATAATGCCGAATATTCAGACACTTATTTTTGAATTAAGACCTAAATTGTGATCTGAATTTTACACACTCTGCAAAATTACTCATTAAAAGCAAATAAAACTTGCAGCACTTACAGATGGAATATTTTTGAATCAAATTTTACAGAACCTTCTGGACTATAGAAGATGCAGATATTTGAAAGTTTATCCCGTATTATTCACCACATTTTTCAAAAATTTCTCTATCCACTATTCGAGAACTTTCTGTAAAATTCGGTTTATTCTTTTCCGAAGCAAAGAGACACTCAACACTTTTATTAGCAATTAGTTAATTCTCACTAATTCACATTTCAGTAACAAAACATTCGAGTCAAAATCACCTTACAAAAAAAAACCAGTTAAACACTTAAAATTCACTGACTTCGAATTAAATCTTTTCAGATTTAATTGTCACTGTAACCAATTTTTTTGTAAACAATTTGTTACCATAGACACTTCCCAAAAGAATTTTCTCTCCAACGCTGAATGGGAGAGCAAATAAACAAAGGAAATGAAATAAACGAAAGAGGGAAGGATGAAAAATAGAAATCTGTAAAATTAGCTTTACGCAATTGATGACAGTAATCCATTATTTGACACACGTTATACTTATGTTGTATATCTCACCTCATAACTTTCCTTTTTCTTCTATTATTATAAACACGTGTTACAATAGCACATATGAAAGAAAATGACTGCGAAGAGTAACTCCCATTTTCAAGGTATAATAATATGAATTTAGACGTTAGTCGAAAGGAAAGCATGTCGTGAGTTTGTGATCTAACTGGTAATGAGATTACGGAACCCTATTTTCGCGTGACTCGAAAATGCCACTATACACAGAACAACCGCCAGCGTTGACTAACATTGTACTACTGACGTCCCATTCCCTTCATCCTGAAAGAAGGACGACTACAACGACACAACAACGACAACGACGACGTCTACTACTAAAAATGACGCGCGGCGTTCGAATCAGCGGTTCTCAAACTCAATGCCTGCCTGCCCTCAATTGCACGGGAAATTTAGGGTCATAGGTTGTCTCTTCTATCGAGGGTAGAAAGTCAACATCTTTTCAATGCACTCGCTCGCTCGCTCGCCAGCTCGCCCACGCCATCTTTCAAACTAATCTACCAGCTATAAATTCACCGTACCCCCACTGTTAAAACACTGATTTCCGAAAGGCGAAACATTAAATAACCTTCATTCCTTAAAGTTGATATTTGGAAAAAAAAGAGAGAGAAAAGAAGGGAAATGTAATAAATTAAAAATGTGAGCATATTTCAGGCACGAAAAAATAATACAGAAAACCTTTTAAATACTTCCGACGACCACGAGGAGGAATTTAGAAACAATAAATTACTGTATGGAAGAAAATTTCACAAAATGCATTCGATAATTTGTACTAATTACACTAATTAATTTACATTCCAAAAATCCAAACTATTCAATTACTCCAGAAGCCACAGATAACTCAAAAGTATCAAATTACTACCAACTTTAGGGATAACTTAATAATGGAATCAATTTCAAACCTTAGAATGAGTTCTTTCAATTTTATCAATTTTTAAATTATTTGAATTATTTAAATTATTAATAATTAAATAATATTGCAATTCAAATGTCATACGCACTCAATACTGAAATTTTCCGTCCAAATACAATTTATTTAATTTAATTGATCCTTTGAATAGGTTCCTGAAGTTGGCATCGATGCTCAGCATCGAAAAATATTTTTTCTTATTTCTAGTGATAAATTTTTGACAAATTTCACTTCATCTATTCACCTAGGAAGTAATTTTAAGAGTACTTTTTTATCTTTAATTTTTGGGAAAAGTCAAGTAATTTCTTTCGTTTTGTGCAAAGAATATTTTTTGATGCTGAGCATCAATGACAACTTCAGGGACCTCTTTGAATTATGTTTTCTAGTTAATGATCTTTTTAAAAAAAATTTAAAAATAGTTGCTATTTAGATATTTGGAATTAGACCCTAAAAAGATAAAAAATTAATGTTTTTATTAGTTGTTTAAATTTTAGAACAAATTAATTAAAAAGTTCGAAAGAAATCAAATAATTTTAGTATTTAAAGTAATTATGTTTAAATACAAAATAATTTCATTTCGGTTCAAATGTAATTTAGTTTCCTTAAATATACAATTTATTCGACTGAAGTAAAAATTGTTTTGATTCAAGTAAATATTTATTTGATAATAAATAAATAATCGCTTACACTGAAAAAAAAATTATTTAATTCAAATAACCGATTATTTGTCTATAATCAAATAAATATTTACTTGAATAAAATAATTTTTATTTGAATCAAATAAATTGTATTTGAATCAAATATTTCAGTATTTGAAGCAAATATTATTTAATTGATTCAAGTAAATATTTATTTGATTATAGACAAATTATCGGTTATTTGAATCAAATAAATTTTTTTTTCAGTGTATTTATGAATAAAATAGGTTTTTTTAGTGTAAAGAGTGTCAAATAAATTTTATGAATTAGATTTTCAAAAATAATTAAACATAACAAAGTGAAAATGAAAATAACTACAAATATCGTTAAATTACATTGAAAATATTCGAATTTTTCAAATAAAGTTTTTTCAAATCTAAATAATTTCATTTCAGAAGAATTTTATTTTTAAAACATTGATAAATAAGTGAAGTTTAAGAAAAATTAAAATTATTTATTAGGCTAAAAATATATTTTTTAATTTAATTATACTTTATAGATTTAAAAAAAAATTCTTCAAAAATATAATGATTTAGACTTGAAAAAACTTTATTTCAAAAATTCAAATATTTTCAATGTATTTTTAGCCTAATAAATAATTTTAATATTTCTTAATATTCACTTATTTATCAATTTTTTAAAAATAAAATGATTTAGGTTTCAAAAAACTTTATTTGAAAAATTCACTTATTTATTAATTTTTTTAAAATAAAATTCTTTAAAAATGAAATTATTTGGACTTGAAAAAACGTTATTTGAAAAATTCAAATATTTTCAATATATTTTTAGCCTAATGAATAATTTTAATTTTTCTTAATATTCACTTATTTATTAATTTTTTATAAATGAAATGATTTAGGCTTCAAAAAACTTTATTTGAAAAATTCAAATATTTCCAATGTAACTTGAATTTGAATAAATTATATTAAAAATATTTTAATTTTTCAAATAAAGTTTTTTTCAAGTCTAAATAATTTCATTTTTGAAGAATTTAATTTTAAAAAAACTGATAAATAAGTAAATGAATATTTAGAAAAATTAAAATTATTTATTAGGCTAAAAATATATTTGAAATTTGTTTAGAGTTACAATTCAAATTAGATTAAAATTTCTGTGTTTGAAAAATAATTCAAGTTCATACGATTTTTTTTCAAAATTAAAAAAAAAATAGATTTTTCATAAACCTTACTTCTCTGGTTCAGTTTAGATTTAAAAAAAAAAGAAAAACTTTGTTACTAATTATAATTAAAATATTTTAAATAAAAAAAATTATAATTGTAATTTAATCAGTAGGAAAAATTGTAATTGTTATTTAATCAGTAGGAAAAATTGTAATTGTAATTTAATTAGTGTAAAAACTTATAATTTGATTAATAAAAAACTAAATAATTTATTTCTTTTCTCCTTCTGACATAGCGATCGCTTATCAATAATTTCTTTATGAAGAAAAGTAATTTCCATCACGCAATATTTTTTTTTAAGTAAATGACTCGTAATTATTGTGACATTTCAAAATCAGATCAAATAAACATTAGTCGAAATGAAAGAAAAACATGAAAAAGCAGAAGGGCCATATTCACGAATTTTAATAATTCTGATGTCAATTATTCATAATTACGGCAATTAATAATTATGACAATTTATAATAACCGTGTAATAACCATTAGTAAAATTAATAAATTAATAATTAACAAGCGATGGAACAATTAATATATTTACATATTTTGTACTTTTCCATCAATATTGACGTAGACAATAATTTGTAAAAGTAACGAAAAACTATTAAAAAACTAATAATTAGGTTGGGAAGTGCTTCTAACTAATTTTCTTTATTCGAAGTTATTAATAAATAAGTAATAATTAAATAATTAATAATAAATTATTTAATTATAATTAATAAATTATTTCATACAATATTATTATTAAACAGTTAATAATAATAATAATAATAATAATAATAATAATAATAATAATTAAGTCAATAAAAATCAACAAGATAATAAAAATTAAAAACTAACAAGTTTATAATAATTTACAAATTATTAATTTAAAAAATAATAATTAGGACTAGGAAGTTAATATGAATTTACAAGTGAATAAAAATGAACAAGTGAATAATAATCAACAAGTGAATAATAATCAACAAATTATTAAAAACGAAGCATTTAAAAAATGAGTAATTACTAACAAATTATTCGCAAACTAAAAAAAATAATTAGACAATATTTAACAAACAGATTAATAATTATTAATCAACTGTAAAAAATAATGAGAGAATATTCAACAAATTATTAGTCAACTATAAGAAATAATTGACCAATATTTAACAAAACTTTTGTTAAAACTGCAATATCCGTAAAACTGAATTCACTAACTTAATTTAATGAAATAAGTTAAGTATGAAAATTAGAAAGCATTAAACTTACATGAAGTTGATAAACGTCAATTATCTCAAACATAATTCACAATTCATTCACTAATCGCTGTACTTAAAAGCAAAAAAATTAATAATTCTTTTACAACTATAAAACGTTTAAATTCTCAATCAAATTTATTTCTCCTCTGAATTTTTTTTCTCCCTCCTCCTTTTATTTCACAACATATTTATTGTATTAAAATTGATTCATTTTCTACTTTCATTATTATATTACCGAAAGGGAAATATTGAACATAATTACAAGACAAACCAAAAAAATCGCGCGCACAAAAAAAATTGTTCGTTGATTTTCAAATTAGAAACAATAATGTTCATTAAAAAAAAATTGTATATATTTTCAATCGCGATATTCTTTAAACACGCGTTTAAGATAATAAAGTAGTTGCTGCATGACTTTTTATGCTCCACGGAAATGAAGTCAATAAAGACGATAGTTAGTCCGGGAAAAAAATTTCCATTACTACTGGAATTACGAACGCCTAGGGAAATAATATACGAGAAGAACGCGCTCGCATTTTCTCTCCAGAGCGAACAAATTACAACGAATACTGTTAATTTCACTATGACTTTGTAAGGAGCTTGAACGAATCGAGGCTGATGTCTAATTTGCTACAATTGTTGGCAGTTTTTTTATTGTTGTAAAAAAAAAAATGAACAATCTCTCTCCATTTATGGAAAACTGTTCCTCTCCCCCCACCCCTCAACCTTTTCTCTTTCATTCCTCATTGCTTTACTTTATTTAAGTAATAAAACTTTGAGTGTCTCGTTAGGGGAATTAGTCAACCCAGAGAAGTGAAATTAACCTTTTAACGAAAAGAGAAATGTTTGCAAATAATTTTCACCAATAATATTTTTCTATTTGCTTATATATAAAGAAGAGAAATTTTCCACAGTTATTCCTTTTTACAAGTTTCGATATTTATACTGTATATATTTAGGTTCAATTTCAAAAATGTACAGAGTAAAAATATTTTCACTCTTTTAGTGAAAAATTCTCTTTTTTGAATTAAAAAAGTTAAAATAAA
Organism: Leptopilina drosophilae; assembly: GCA_032873175.1. NCBI lineage: Eukaryota > Metazoa > Arthropoda > Insecta > Hymenoptera > Figitidae > Leptopilina > Leptopilina drosophilae. The sequence goes on from CM065481.1 coordinate 49,928,872, forward strand.
ATCGATTTTTGGGAGGAATTTCTGGCAATACTTTTTTTAAATACATGAAAAGGAGAAGTTGAAAAATTTTTTGTTTCATTTTGATATCTTTAGTAAAAAACTAAAAAAGTGAATGTAAGGAATTTCTTAAATTTCCAAACGTTCAAATAAACGACAATTTTTTCTTTTTCTTTTAAATTTAAAATTTATTATAAAAATTAATTTTTCCTAAAAATGAAAATTTATTATAAAAATTAACTTTTCTTAAAAATGAAAATTTATTATAAAAATTAATTTTTCTTAAAAATGAAAATTAATGTTTAACTAAATAATTCTTCGATCCATGAAACTAGATTTACATCTATATTAATATAATACTTTATGAAAAAATGATAAAATAAAAATTAGTTTGATTGAAAAAGAATATATAAGAAAATATAAATATAAAAGTAATAAACAAAAGAAAAAAAAAATTTAATAAGAAATAAGTTATTAAGTTAAAGTTCCTAAATTATTTTCTTTTTCAAATTTTATTTTATTACAAAAATATTGTCCCAACATGAAGCTAAAATTTTGAACGTTCAAATAAACGAAATTTATTTTCACCTTAAGTATTTTTGGAAATTACTAACGCAAAAAGAAAAATAATTGAAATATAAACAATTAATAATATATTATTATAATGATAATATATTAATAATATATTATTAATAATATATTATTATTAATAATATATTATTAATAATATATTATTATTAATAATATATTATTATTTAGTTTATAATTAATTTGTTTTCATTTAAAAAATAATTTTTTTGTAAATAAAATACAATTTAGAAGAAGTAAAAAATACTGTCGTTCATTTGAACGTTCGAAACTTTAGGAACATGTCCCAACTTTAAAAAAATAATTTGTAATTTTCAAAAATTAACCAAATTTGGAAAAAATTACGTTTCTAATATTTATTTAATTGAATAATTTTTGAAAAAGTATTTTATATCGAAAAAATATTTCGTTCATTTTAATTGTCAACTTTCGGAAGTTTTCAACTTAGTAGCAATTTTACAAGATAAATTAAATTAAAAAAATTTTTCGTCTTGATTAAGATTTTTATGAATAATTGCTACAGCAATTGATTGGAGAGCACAGTTTTTCTAAAATGTGTTTTCTATTTTTTTTTTTTATTTTCTAAAACTGTTTCTTCAAGAGAAGGTGAAATTCTAAAAGCTTTTTTCTAATGAAGATTATTTTCTATATTTTTCTATATCATCTTTCAATTTTTTTCTCTACCAATTGAAATTTTTTTAGAAAACCAAACTTTTTTGAAAATTAAAAAAAAATTTAGAAATTAAAAGTTTTTAAAAAAATTTTTAAAAACTTGAAAATTTAAAAGTTTTTAGAAATTTAAAAAAACTTGAAAAGTTAAAAGTTTTTAGAAATTTAAAAAAACTTTAGAAATTAAAAGTTTTTAGAAATTAAAAAGAAAACTTTAAAAATCAAAAGTTTTTAGAAAACTTCAAATAAATGTTAGGTATCAAAAACTAGATAGAAATTTTTTTTTCAATTAGAACTTGATAGAAAAATATATTTAACAAAAATTTATCAAATTTTGTTAAATTGTTTCTAACATATATAAAAAACACACAAACCAAAGTTTCAAACGAATAAGTTTGAAATGGATTAAAATTAAACTTTTAAATTTATATTGTTTAAAGTTGGGATAAAATTGAAATTCAAATCAACTAAATGCTCCTAAAACGACCGTTCCTAAAGCTTCGAACGTTCAAATGAATGAAATATTTTTCAATTTTTATTAATTTATTCTTTTTTACAAAAAAATAATTTTTAATATTAAAAAAAAATTTCTTTCAAAGCAGTTATTTACTTTTAATTATCTTTCTGTTTTGGGCAATAATTTTCGAAAATAAGGCAAAATTTAAAAAAAGGTTTTCTTACATAAACATTTAGAATTTAGAAAAACGAATTTGATGTATAATTAAACTTATAATTAAGAAATGGTGAATTAAACAAATTTTTTTAAATTATAGAAAAGATGTAATTTTTATTTTTTGTTTTTATCGAAAAGATGAATTATAGAATTTAAAAGATGAAGAATTTTGACAACTTTAATTTCAATGTCAATCAAGATTTTTATTTGATTTTAATTTTTTAACAGATTTATTTGAATACGAAATTAAAAATTTTTAGAAACAAGTTTTCATTGAAAAATTTTAAAAAAGTGAAAATTAACATAGTTGAAATAGGTGCCAAAATTTAAAAAAGTTGAAAAAGTGTGTTTAAATTAAAAATAAAACCCAAATGTTTTGAAAGAAAATACTAAAATTGTTGCACAATATCCAAATATGTACTAAAGATGAATAAGACAAATATTAAATCTTATGATGTATATTTGAAAATAAAAAAAAAGTTTGTTTTACCTTATGTAAATATTAATACAGAAACGAAGACCTTTGTTCTACAGAGAAAGAGAAAGACTTTTTGAGGAATTAAGGTTCATTCCATAGGAGTTAATTATTAAAAAGGTTTTTGTTCCTTGAAAGAAATTGTCATAAGAAGTTGTAAGTAGAAATGATGATGATGAAAAAGACCGTTAAGCATGAAAAAGGTAGATTTTGAAACATCTCAATTTTTTTCTCTACCTTCTGAGAAATGTTCAACTTTTTTTCATTCTTCTCTTCTTCTTCTTCCTTTTTTTTGCCGTTGAACTAATGAGTAATGAAGAAAACTATCCACTGCAACGCACTGACTTCAAAGATTTTTTTTTCTTTTTTTTTTTTGAGAAAAAAAAGAGAATCCGTTAAACAGAAGTCTCGTAGGTTTTTTGTCTACAGAACAGAAAGGATGACTAACCAAAAAATTTGGTATGTATCAATTGGTGACATTAGAGTGTGGATTTGGGAATCCAGTTGTTAGTTTCTTAGACATTTGTATCTTCCGGAAATAAGTCGTCTTATTTTTTAATGGTTTTTTTCTTTTTTTGGTATAATTTTTTGTCAAGGTCAACACACTTTATGTACACAGAGCGACATCGTTTGCAATTTGGAGGGATCAGGAAGGGAGCACAAAAGAGTGGGGACAATACTGTTGACAGCGGGTGGTACCGGTAATTTTCGGAAATTATTATGGAATCAGCAGGACATTAACGGTATAGTTGTATAAGTTTAAGGAAGAGGAGGGAACTTGGAGACAAACAGATACACAATTTTTGGGACGTGATTTATTGAGGAACGTTATTTGACAGTTTTCGATAGTTCTCGACTGGTCCTTGAACTGCCAGAGTTCGGAAAGAGAGATAGAGAGAGAGAATGTCTTGTTTAGGCCAACAGTAAATGAGGATAGTTTCCTTCCTTGAAAACGGAAAATGAAAACCAGACCCATCTTCTTCATCTTGTGTTATGTGCACATCTTTCTCTTGAAAAAGCGTAACTCAACGCATTTGGAAACAATAAAAATCTATTAGAAGGCCTCGTAACATTTTACAAGGTATTAGTTTAAGGAAGTACTGGTCTAAGTTGCCTTAAGCTTTTAAGAAGTGTTTGATTAGCGTGAAGGTCGGTTTTGCAACTCGTGATTCTCAGTGGTGAACGGTATTTATTACTCTCAAGTTAGCTTTACCCAACTCAATCATCATCGGGGCATATCGAATCGAGACCACCTCAGAGGTGCATCTCAGGTGCCAAATAAAAAAATCCGATTATTTCCGAGAGAAAATTCAAAACAATCGGAATTCCACCCTCTTCATATCTTCCTTATTTGCAACAACAAAAAAAACCATAGCAATATTAACAAAATTTGAATTTGTCGCCATATTCCATTTGTTTCTCTATACCAAATTTCAAAAATGGAAATCCTATTTTTCACAAATTTTGCCTCAAATTCCAGTCATTATTTTTCAAAAATATTCTAAGTAATAAAAAATTGTTTTGTAAACTTGTTAATTTTACCACCGCGGCAAAAAGAAAAACTAACGGGAAAAAAAAACACAACAGTAAACCGATATGAATGGGGAAAATTTACAACGACTCACGGAAATAAAAGAATAATTGCGAAACATAGTAGGAGGAAAAAAGAAGAGTAGTAAAAAGGACGTTTAATTTTGTGCAAGTTTAATCGCATTCATGAAAGTATGCTGATGACATTTTCTATTGTCAATCTGGAAAATTTACAGACCAATTAAAACGTTACCTTTTCAAAGGGAGGGCACCACACTCGTTTGTTCAAATGCGTGAGCAATCAAAATTCCCAAACCGACCATTGAACATTGTTGTTAATTTATCAAAATGATACTTTAACAAAACACTTCAATATTTATTGTAAAAATAAAAAAACAAGCTAAACATGCAAAAAATGAAAGAAAAAAATAGAAAAACAGAAAAATAAGAAAAACAGAAAAAATAGAAAAACAGAAAAAATAGAAAAACAGAAAAACAGAAAAACATTCAATAAACAAAAATTGAAATAAGTTCGCTATAAAAATTAATTATTGGATTTTATCATGTCCTATAGCTAGAGAATTTTATTAATATTTCATTATTTGCCAATATTTATTATACAAAACTAAGACAACAAATGCAGAAATTAATTGTAAAAAAATAAAATTTCAAAAAGTTTAAAATCCAGTAAATACACGAAATGAAAAATAAATAAAAAATAAAAAAATTAATTACTTCGTAAAATAAAATATAATTAAGAAAACAAATTATAAAACGTATAGAAGCGCTTTTCTATATTTTCCATTTATATATGAAATAAATAAAAGAAAATAGTAAAAAAAAATTAAACAGTCTTAATTTCTACACTGAAAAAAAAATTTATTTGATTCAAATAACCGATTATTTGTCTATAATCAAATAAATATTTACTTGAATCAAATAATTTTTATTTAAATCAAATAAATTGTATTTGAATAAAATATTTCAGTATTTGAAACAAATACTAATTAATTGATTCAAATAAAAATTATTTGGTTCAAGTAAATATTTATTTGATTATAGACAAATAATCGGTTATTTGAATCAAATAAATTTTTTTTTTCAGTGTATTAATAATTTTTAGTAAACGAGAATTAGTTACACTGGAAAAAAAATTTATTTGATTCAAATAATCGATTATTTGACTATTATGAAATAAATATTTACTTGAACCAAATAATTTTTATTTGAATCAAATAAATTGTATTTAAAAATCAAATATTTCAGTGTTTGAGTCAAACACTATTTAATTGATTCAAATAAAAATTATCTGATTCAAATAAAAATTATTTGATTCAAATAAAAATTATTTGATTCAAATAAATATTTATTTCATAATAGTCAAATAATCGGTTATTTGAATCAAATAAATTTTTTTTCAGTGTAATAAAACTTTATACAGTAAAATTGAAGCTACAAAATGTAAAATTGTATTTTTAGACTAAAACTAGTGAAATTTTTAAAAAAATGTTTATTTGAATTAGCAAACTGTCTTTTATCAATTAAGTAGAAAATTGTAGTCAAAAAAATAAATAAAATTCAAAAACAATGTAAAATAAATTTAATACTATATTCTAATTATTAGAATACTGTAGGCTAATTTTCTGCTGCAGAAATTTTTTTTAATAAAATTACTTACTATTAGTTTAAAAATATGACCAATTTTCAATAAAAAAATAACCATAAGTCAGTTGAACTTAACTTTTAAACTAATAAAAATTTTTGGTTTTGAATTTTTAGTAAATATTTAGTTTTTAGATGTGGTAAATAACAAATATCTACATGAGTAGTGTAGAAATATCACTAATTGAATAAATCGCTGCCTTTTTATAATAAATTATTTTTGACTACCCAGGTGCGAATTTTCGGTTGGCCCATAGTTGGGCCAACTTTTACAAGGTCGGTCCAACTTCTCGTGCCAGAGGTTGGGCCAACCATACAGATGATAACGGTTGGCCGTCTAATGGCGACGATGGTTGGCCCGACAAGTCATAAGGAAGTTGGCCCAACTTAAAATGCATATGTTGTGCCAGCTATACATTTCAATGGTTGGTCCAAAAACTGACGCCAAAGTTGGCACGACTTTAAATGCGTAAGTTTGGCCAACTTTAACAGCCAAAGGTAAAAAATTATTAAAAAACTAAATTATTTAAACAATTAACACGTTATTATTAGCAAGCACATCAGATATAACCTTTACCTATTATTATTCAACACAATCTCATACATACATTTTCGAAAATATCTACCGCTTGCTGGGATCGAACCCCTAACCTAACGCGCCGAAGTCTTATACACTGACCACTACGCTACGCTCACATGGGAGTCCATACCGTTAAATGTATATTAAAGCTGCAACAGTCGGGCCAACCGTGGCCCAGAGTTTGGCCAGCCGAGAAAGTTTAAGTCATTTAAACTGTTTTTCACAAAGTTTTTCCAACCGTCGGGCCAACCGTGGCCCAGAGTTTGGCCAACCATAAAGTTTGAGTTATTTAAACTGCGTTTTACAGAGTTTTGCCAACCGTCGGGCCAACCGTGGCCCAGAGTTTGGCCAACCTAAATTTGTAAGTCATATGAGATACGTTCCCCATAGTTGTGTCGACCTTTGTCGCCAAAGTTGGCCCGACGGTTGGTTATACTCTGCATGTAATGGTTGGCTTGCAAAGTCGGGCCAACTGTGGGCACTAGTACTTGCCAAAGTTGGGCAAACTCTGGCAACCAAAACTTCGCTTGCCAAAGTTAGGCCAACCGTGGGCCAACCTTCAAACTCTGGCGGCCAACCTAAATTCGCACCTGGGTAATTTAAATTTCTTTCTCAATTTCGAATTAGTTGGAAATTTTTCGTTTTTCAAAATTACAATTTTGTCTATATTTAAATAAATGAGAGAATTTTTCATGTGTTAGTTAAAATTTGCTAATAAAGTCAAAAAATTAAAAATTAAAAAAAAATTAAATTAAATTAAAAAATTATAAACAATAAAGTCAAAAATTTTTTAACACACTTATTGGTTAAATTTAGTTTAATTATTTTTTTTAGGTTAAATTATTTATTTAGGTTGATTTAAAATGAAAGACGGTTATTAATTTCAATTCTTATTGTTATTAATTTCTAACCATTGCTACTTGCTTCACAATTGTTTTTATTTTTTAATATTATTATTATTATTATTATTATTATTTTATTTATTACTGTTTTTTTTAAAGTAAAGACAACTTTTCACTGTAATTTAGATTTAAGGAACGGTTCAGATGTAGAGTGATAAAGAACAAAAACAAATAAAAAATATAAACAGAGTTAGACATAAAAAATAATACAGCATAATTTTAAAAAAAGTAGGTAAAAATAAAATAAAACTTAAAAGAAATGAGTAGAAATAAAAAAAAGGTTAAATAACAATAATAAACACAAAAGGAAAAAAAGGCAAAAACGTAAAAAAATTTTTTTAAAGTAGATAAAAATAAAGAAATAAAACTAAAAAATAAATAAGCAAAAATTAAAAATATTTTAATTGTAATAAACATAAAACTATAAATAATAAGTGAAAAATAAAAAAAAATGTCTAGAAATAAAAAAATAAGTAGAAATAAAAAAAGGCTAAATAATGAATAAAACCATAAATAGGCAGAAGAGAAAAATAAAAGTATTAAAAAAAGGTACAAGTAAAAATGTGGGTAAAATTATAAAAAATGGGTAAAAGTAAAAAAAAGGGTACAAATAGAAAAAGGTGAAAATAGAAAAAGGTGAAAATAGAAAAGAGAGTAAATAAAAAAATAAAAAGAAATTCAAAAATTAAATAGATGGCAATAAAGAACTGCCAAATAAATAAATAAAAGAGAAAAAAAACCGTCGAGTTAAGTAAATAAAAGCAAAAATAAAATAATTGCATGCAAACTAAACAAAAAATCTTATTATTTACCGAAGAAATCATTTTCAAACAGTAAATTTTTTTTCTTCCTTCTTCTTTCCTTCCTGACTACTTTATACTCTTTTTTTCAAATATAAAGAAAACCGTTGAGTGACCATTTTTTTCTCACTGTTCATGTAATCTTCATTCTGTAAATTTCTTTGGCACATTTGTCTGTCACTCCTTTTTATGGCCAGACCCATAATTTTCGTTACGGTTCTCTCGTTAATACTCTTGAAGAGTATTTTCAATGCAATTGTGAATTTTGTTCGCAAGATTTATACACTATACTTCTCTCTTTATAAAATACAAACAGATCCATCTGGCCATTTTTGAATCGATATGATAAAAAAAGGATTCATACATTACCGGAAATATTTCCTCCTTCATATGATAAAGAAAGGAAAAAAAACAAAGGAATTTAAGAAACAAAAAAAAACAATCAATTTTAATTTCCCCCTCGCATCGTTTCCATGTGAATACGTCTTTGAAGAGAGCAATTTTTTCCCATGATGGAAAATTGAATCCCTAATCCTCGGATGAGAGTGAATAATTGATGCGGTTAATTTATTTTTTCATCGAGAAAATAATTACGGATGTTTACTTTCTAAAGGAGGAAAAAAAAGGAAAAGTTAAAGCACTCTATAATGAAAGTTCTAAAATGACATGGAATGAAATTTGACTCATTTATACGACCACCCGTTTTTATATCAACGCTCTTTCGAATATAGAAAAAGAGAGTCATACAAATATTGGCTTTTTTTCCCCACCTATCTCTCTTAGTCTACTTTTTTTTCTCTCCTTCTCTTCTACCCTTCTCGATATTTCTTTCCATAACCGTTTTCGAACCCGGTGAAAAACCTTTTTACAAGCACCAAAAAGAAAAGTAGGTTAAAAAAAAGGAAGCATTATATATAGAATTTCATATATCCAATAAGCTCAATAAAGTCTCACACACATTTTTGTCACTTTTGTTGATAAAAATTCCCTGATGAAAATATAAAAAGCGGATCAAAAAGCATAACTAGTATTTAAAAGCCCGAGGGGTTTTTTTCTAGAAAAAAAGAAAAAAAGCCACGTGATGTCGCTGTACTTGACGTATTTATAGCATTGCTTGCATTCCGTAGTAAATTATAGCCGTCCTAACAATGTGTATTGTTCTTATTTATTGGAAGCGTTTCACCCGACTTTGTATAGCTATATAATACAAATTTTCAATATATATATATATACATACCTAGAAATTGGCTGCAATTGCACAATTACATTAATATAAAAGGGGCAAAAAATAATTAAAAAAGAAACGCTAAACGGTAATTAAGGACTTTTAACATCAAAAAGATTTTCAATTTTTCCTCAAATAGGGCCATCGACTGGGGTAAATGCAAACGGAATTACTAATTGTAAGTTTCGCCAATAACGTCAGTTTTTTTCTCGCCAATGCTTTCCGTTTTCTTTTCCATTATGTTGTTATTACACTTTTCTGGAATAATTTTCCAGTAGTGGGGAGGAAAAATACAGATAACGCATTAAATCGCAAAGAACTGTTTGTAGATTTAATTTTTCAACTATTATTCTGAAATAATGGGCAAACGACACAATTTGCTTTGACGAAACAAATAAAAAAAATTTTCTTTCATGTGACAAATGCAAGCTTTGTAGTCGATAATTAATTTTTAAAAATAAGAGCATCAAAAAGAAGCTTTAAGACTGAATAAAGTAGTAAAAACAAGTATATCTATCGAAAAATTAAGTTTGATAACTTAATTTTCTTATACCTAAATTAAATTATATTCAGAAATAGAATAATTTTTTTTAAATAAATATTTAAATATACCTATTACTTCTTTTTACCAGAATTCAAATATTTTGAATGATTTCAAAGCAGAAAGCCTTTTTTGAAATTTAACTATTTCTAAAAATTACAGAAATATAATTCATGTAAAATTCAATAACTTTATCGTTGAAATTTTAAAATATTTTTCTTCTATTTTTATTTTCCTCTTGTATACCTTTTAGGGTTTTCACAAATTTTAAGCACAACCACATTGAAATTTTTCAATAATATATTTGAAATTTAATAATCTTTATTTTAAAGTCAAAATTAAAATATGATTACAATTTTACAATTAAAATTATTAATGATTTTAATTTTGAAGTTATGAAAATTTAATTATTCCTAAAAATTCAAACAATAACGCTTCAAATATTCGATTATCATCTAATATTTTAACTGAAATTCAATTTTAAATCTATATTTATTAGAAAGTTCTGCAAGAATACAATTATTTAAATACAAAAATAAATAATTGAATTCTTTTGAAGAATTTATTTTAAAAAAATGTCATTAAAAATAAATTGAAAGTAAATTAAACTAAATTTATTATGTAATTAAATTTCAGAGAAAATTTTAGAATTTATGAAAAGAATAAATAAAAGTAATGGAAAAAAAGTTTGTAAAAATATAAATTCAATTATTTCGAAGAAAATTGATGTTCATACTAAGAATTTAATTTAGTTTTCAATTCCACTAAAAATTGTTTATCACAATTTATAAGAATTTTACAACAAAATTTAATTAAACATTTTAAAAATAATTAAATTAATTGTTTTCAATAATTGTATTAAAAACAATTTAAATTTTCCAAATAATTTAATAATTTATGAAAACAATTGAATTTCTTTGGAAAGTTTCATTGAAATAGTATATAAATATTAAAATTTTAAAATACTTGAATTACAAAAATTTTTGAATACTTATATTAAATTTTTGCGAAGAAAATAATTGAACTTTAAAAAATTAATTTTTTGAAAATAATTAAATTTCTACTAAGAAATTAAAATTTTTGAAAATAATTAAATTTCTAATAAGAAATTAAAATTTTTGAAAATAATTAAATTCCTACTGAGGAATTCAAATTTTTGAAAATAATTAAATTCTTTCAAGAAATTTAATGGAAAATGTATTAAAATAAATGATTAAATTCTAGTAAATAATAACAAAATTTGGTAAAATAATTGAATTTCTTTGAAGAATTTTGACAACATTTTTTAGAAAAAATTGCATTTTTCGAGGAATTCCTTTAAAATTGAATTAAAAGTAATTTAAAACCTGCGATGCGATGTTTTATTTATAAGAAAATAATAATTTAATTCGTGAGAAGAATTTTACAAAAATCTTTTTAAATAATTAATTTTTCCTAAAAATTTTATGAAAATTGTGTTTTAAATAATTAAATCACCTAGAAAATATTATTATTCATAAATATAAATAAACTTTTGAAAAGAATTTTATTAAAAATTATTGAATTTGTTTGGGAAATTTTTTAGTAAAACAGAAGATATTAAAAATAATTGAATATTGAGAAAGTTTTGTAAATAATAAAATTCTTTAAAGAAATTGAACTGAAAATGTATTGAAATGAATTATTAATTACTAATTACTAATAAATAAATAAAACCAAAATTTGGTAAACTAAATGAATTCCTTTAATGAATTTTGATAAAAGTTTTAAGAAAAAAATTATATTTTTCGAAAAATTAATTAAAAATTTTATTGTATTAAAAATAATTGAAAACTCGAGATGAGTTTTTTTATTTATAAGAAAATTATTGAATTCCCGAGTAGAATTTTATTATTTATATAAAAATAATTATGTCCCTAAAGAGAAAAATTGTTTATTTATAAAAATATGTCAATTCTTGCAAAGAATTTTACAAAAAATTTTTTTTTAAACTTTTTATAAAAATTGTGTTTTGAATAATTATAAATTCCTGTGAAAATTTTATTACTTGTAAATATAATTGAATGTTTATATTTTATAATTTTTGAATTGTTTCTAATAAGAAATATATTTAATTTTTTGAGAATAATTTCTTTATTCAGACTACTAGTGAATTTCAAGCAGTCACGAAAATTGTCACAATTCCAGAAAAATAGAAAAAAAGTAGCTTTTAGTGTCACAAATATAAAGCAAAGTTTTCAAATAGTAGAAAATCGTAAAAAAGTAGTAAATATGTTTTAGTAGATAAGTACGAAGAATTTTAATTATTGAAATGAAACAAAATTTTTATTTGAGTCAACAAAATTGTTTTGTCCTAACAAATAAAAATGGGTTAATTCAACAGTTCGATAAATTTCCTCCTTAAGTGAATTTGTCTTGTTATTTGTATTATTATCAGGGACTTACACGAACACGAAAAAACTTGAAAATTCGTGCCGTGCCCGTGGCACGAGACATGGGCACGGCACGAATTTTCGTGTTTTTTCGTGTTCGTGTAAGTCCCTGATTATTATAACTCTTGTTTGCATTTACCCCACTAACCATTTTTTTTTTTTTTAATGTACATCGAGAATTATTATTAAAAGTAAAAGTTTTTGATTTAGAGGCAATTCTCCAGTCTCGGATTTTTTCACATCGCTATTTAATGGCAATCGCCTCTTTAGTTTCTAAGTGATAATGATGGTTTTGACATTCTTATGGCCTCAGAGAAAAGCGGAGAATGAAAGAGACAGAGAGGGTGAGACCAAACAAAGTTGGAAGTGACGACGATCTTTCGTAGATCGTTTCGAAACCAAACTTTCTGCAGCGTTCGACTTATATGTCACCAGGAAAGTTTTTAAATTCCCAGGATACTTCAATTTCCATTTATTTCAGAAACTGAAGAGTCAACTGAAATTATGAAAATCCATGAAGAGAAAAGAATGTGGAATGAAGAAAACAAAAAAGAAGAAGAAAAAACCCAATAACTTCTTTTATTTGCACAAATTGCTTATTTCAAAAATTCCACTATAAAAAGAGAGCAAGAGAGAGAGAGAGAGAGAGAGAGAGAGAGAGAGAGCGAGAGAGAAAATTGTAAAATTTTTCCCACTCACAAAGCATTGCAATGAATATTTAATCAACTATCATTGCAATATATTTCGAAAATTAAGATATTGCGTTGAAAATGAGAGAAAAAAAAATGATTGATGAATTTTCGAAATGGGGGAAGAATTTTAAAACCATAAAGAGAAGAAAAAAAGCTGTCTTTTTTAGAGAGGGAGGAGGGGGGGAGGGAATGAAAAACGATCAATCAGGAAATGGTACGTTTCAAGTCCAGAGGATTGTGTAACGTGATCCGGTCTAACAAATACGACAGCGCGGGTTAAGGAGAGGGAAAAAAAACACATTCGAAAGATGCAGTAAATCCAATTTATCTCAAAATGAAAGTCCCTCTTGTAAGTTCTTGACATTTACTACAAAAGTCACTCTATCCAAGAAGAAAAAAAAACGATGAAGAAGAAGAAAAAAAAGGAAACCTTTATTTTCACTATATAGGAAAAAAAATTCCTCCACTCCACAATCAACAATTATGAAATTCAAGAATTATTTCCGCCACTTGAGGGTTAAAATTGCTTCAGTTCCCAATATGTGTGCAACGCCACCCCTAATGTCAAACAACATATATATATTCACCGGCAATGTGATTTCTAACCCAGCAAATCAAGCGAATATAATCAAGCAAATTTTAAATCTATTCGTCAATGAAGCGCACATTTCATCCCTCTTCAAAAAAAAGAGCCAATCAATTTTGTCACACAAAAAAATGTTCAAATTTTCATGACGAGGGAATTTTTTGAACTATTTTTGAAAATGTCAAGTATTTTTTCTGAAAAACCTAATTTAAATATACGCTTTCATCTAGTTTAACAGATATTTCAGAAAATTTCAGTAAAATATTTAAATACCTACATCATTTTCAAATAAATGATTAAAATTTACAATAAAAATAATAAAATTATAACTAAGATATTATTTAATGAATAATTTTACTTACATACTTCAAAATTAATTGAATTTTAAAAGAGCAACGTTTACAATTATCATAAATGAAATTAAATGAAAAAATGAAATTTAAATGAAATGAAATTAATTAATTAATTAATTAATTTTTTTTAAATGAAATTTTAGAAAATTTCAATTTTAAGTGAACTTAATAACAAAATTTGCAGAATTTAAATTTTTGAAATATTTTAATAATCCAAGTTCTTCTGAAATTACTTTTGTTTAATTTTTTAATATACATTTAATTAACTATTAAACATTAATTTATGGAAAATTTTTACTAAAAAACACTAAAAGAAATAAAAAAATTTTTAAAAAAATTAAAAAGAAGAATTAAATTTTCCTAAAGTTACACACAAATGTTTTTGGAAATTCAATTCTGTTCAACAATATTTTAAAAATTCTTGTCGAAAATACATCAATTACTTTTAAAAATAATAAAATTTTTTCATAAATAATAAATTTGCAGAGTTTCAATTGTTTCAATAAATAATCAAACTCATCATAAAATTTGAATTATTTTAAACACAATTTTAACCGAATTCCTCGAAAAATGTAATTAATTATTCTCAAAAATTATATTAAAATACATTTTAAAAAATTCAATTATCTAAGAACTTGTTGATAAATTTTTTTTGCAATTCAATTTTCAGAAAAAATTATTTATTCAATAAATTAACTATTTTTGTATTTAAATAATTGAATTCTCGTAGAATTTTCTAATAAAAATCGATTTAAAAATGAGTTTTAGTTAAAATTTCAAATAATAACTGAATATTAAAAGTTTTATAGCGTGAATTTTTATAGCAATAATGGTATTTTTAAAAATTTTAATAGATTTTTTTTTACTTATTTCAAGTTTTAATTTTCTAAATATTTCATTGAAGAATTTTCGAATAATCAAATTTTCAAAAAATTGAATTGTTAACAAATAAATTTGAAAATTCTCTAGAAACTTTTACAAAAATGATTAAAAATAGTTGATAATTATTGTTAATTTATTTCTTTTAATAAAATTTTTGAAATTTATTACATTTTTCGATGATTTTACTTAAAATTATATTAAAAATAATTTAAATCCTGTGATAAATTTTATTTTTTAGGGGAATAATTGAATTCCTTTGAAAAATTTGATTAAAATAGTGTATTTTGAATATATTTGATTTTCAACGAAGAATTTTATTATTTGTGAAATCCAATTGAATTCTTGCAAAAGATTTTTGAAAATAATTACGTTTTCCAAGGAATTTTTTAAATTTTGTATTGAAAATAATTGAAAAACGTTTTAAGAATTCTATTATTTATGAAAATAATTGAATTAATGTGAAAAATGAATAACTCGTAAAAATAATTGAATTCTTGTGTAGAGTTTTATCAAAATTTTTGTAAATAACTGAATTTTTTCTAAATTTAATATTCTAGAAAGTTATTAAATTTCAAAAGGTTTATATTTGAAATTTAAAAAAAAACCCAATTCCTATGAAAAAAAATAATGATTAAATATTTATTTAGAAATTAATTTCTTGATGTTTAGTAATCTGGTAAAAGTCAGAGAAAAACAAAATTAATTTTTTATTCGACGTCTCTGGATTAATTTTTATGAATGTGTCAAAAATAAAATGTCGTTTTTAAAAATTTAAAGCTGCTCTAAAGAGTTAAAAATTTAAAAAAAAGGAATATGAAAAACTTCGATATTTTTTACATCAAGAGAAAAATGTGAAAAATTGACAAACTTTTAAAAATTATAAACCTTTTCCATAATTTTCAGAGAATTTTTAAAAGAATTTTTAGAAATCCAAAGAATTTCATTTCAACGTTTATTTACTTACGAAATAAAATCGACAGGAAAGTATGTTGTTTAACTCACCTGAAACAGAAAGAATAGAAATTATTATATTTTAGAATTATTAACTATAAAAATTTAAATAAAGAAGAATTTTGATTAAAAAAATAAACTTCTCGAAAATAATAACTGAATTTAAATGATGAAAATAATTTTCTGAAAGTTATAATAACAACATTCTTATAAAAGAAATTAATGTTTTTATCACTCGGGCATCTTTAATTATTTATTATGAAATAGTAGTCAAAAGGGAGAATAAAAACTTTTGTCGGGGGGGTTAAGTTTTGTAAAAACCGAAAAAGACGTACAAGAGGAAATTAAAGAAAATAAATAAATAGTGTTAAAATTGAATTGAAAATTCAGTTTTTCAAAAATTTAAAATTGATTATTCATCAGTGAGTTGTTGAATAAGTAGAATTTCACTTATTCAGATTTAGAGATGATGAAAAATATTGAAATGGCAAACTAACTGTGAGTTAATGATAGTAGAAATGAAATTTTATGTATAAACGTGTTTAATCAATCAAAATTTTGCGCGAAGGAACTTGTGGACTCGGGAGAATTGCACATTAATCAGACGGCATATAGGGGAATTTTTTGGTGGTTGTCGAGGGTAGTTTTTCTCACCGAGAAAATAAAAGCCAAGTGTATTTTTCTCCCTTTTTTTTCACTCTCTTTCTCTCTCTCTCGTCGGCTGGACGAGTATCGAAGATAAGGTTAAGTTGGCTGAGAAGTTAGCTAGCCGAGTCAGGCAGCTAGCGAGGTGAAGAGAGGGACAAGGGGGACAATCCCCTGGAGGAATTTAACGCATGGATGAAGCTGTACCGCGAAGGAGGATGGGATACGTAACGCAAAGTAAATAAGACCTCGTGCCCGAGGCAGATTTCGAATCTTCCCAAAGAGCACAGGACTTTGCTTTATGTGTCCAAGCCATATGCAACTTTGCACAGACTCTTGCCTGATGGTACAACAAGTCTTTGTCTTTAGCTAAACAATTAATAAGATATCCTCTTCTTGTGTTTAAATACTGTTACGAGTTACATAAATCTTCACACGCTTTCAATTATTTCCTCTTTCTTCCGATTACAACGCCAACAACAACAACGGCGAATTTTCAGGGTTTCTCAACAGAATCCAGAAAATAAAATTAGTTAATATTAACACGGCTCGGATCGTCTTTAAGACTCAAAAAAGTCGCTTTAGTCGCATAAATTCACAACAAAAGTCACGAAAAGTCGTATAAAATTTCCAAAAAAGTCGAATTAACTTTTAGGAAAAAAACGCCAAAAAGAAAACACGAAATTGTCAAAATTGTAAAAAAAATCACATTTCTCGCCAACACATACTTTAACATCAAACAATCTGGAATAATATTTAATAAAATTCCATAGAATGCATGGCAAAATTTTAATTAGGTATTTTTAACATTTTTTAAAAAAATCTGTTCAAAATTCCAATTATTTTTATAAATAATAAAATTCTTTTCCAAAATTCAATTATTTAAAAAAAAATGTAATACCACGGTAAATCGTTAGGTATTAAAATAACACCACAAAGGATTAAAATAATCCAATTTAGTGTTATTTTAATCCATTTTGGTGTTATTTTAATATCTAACGATTTACCGTGACACGGAGAGAGAATATATATTAAATTTTGTAAAAATATTTTCAAATTGGGGAAAAAGTGCGACAAAGCGAAATTTTGATATAAAAAATACTAAACTTTAAAAAAAGTTTTGTGAAATTTAGTATAATTATATCAAATATCAAGAATATTAATTAAATTCTAATATAACTTTAATAAATTTCACAAAACTTTTTTTAAAGTTTAGTACTTTCTATATCAAAATTTCGCTTTGTTGCGCACTTTTTCCCTAATTTGAAAATATTTTAAAAAAATGTAATACATATTCTCTCTCCGTGTAAAATGTCTGTGATGATTTTAGTTATCTTTATAAATAATAAAATTCTTCTCTAAAATTAATTTATTTTCAAAAATAATGAAATTCTTCGCTAAAATTCAATTACATTGAAAAATTTTATTTAAATTTCTAGTCAAAATTTTATAAATAATAAAATTCATCATGGAAATTCAATTATTTTCAAAATTTTTTTTTTAATTCTCAAAATTTGAATTATTTTTATAAATATCAAAATTCTTCTTCAAAATTCAATTACTTTTAAACATTTTTTTAAAAAATCTGTTCAAAAATTCAATGATCTTTATAATTCAATTATCTTAATAAATAATAAAATTCTTCTCTGTAATTCAATTATTTTCAAAGAATTGTAATAAAATTCTTGTCATAATTTTAATTATTTATTTATTTATTTCTGTACTTTTGTAATTATCTTTATAAATAATAAAATTCATCCTAGAAATCCATTTATTTTAAAAAGTAATAAAATTCTTCGCAAAAATTCAATTATTTGCAAAATTTTTTTTAAATTTCACGTCAAAATTATCATTATTTTCATAAATAATAAAATTCATCATAGAAATTTAATTATTTTTAAAAGTTCAATTATCTTCGAATGGTTTTAAATTCTTCCCACAATTTCAACTATTTTTAAAAATATCAAAATTATTGTTCAAAATTCAATTACTTTTAAACATTTAAAAAAAAATCTGTTTAAAATTTTAATTATCCTTATAAATAATAAAATTCTTCTCTGAAATTCAATTATTTTCAAAATATTTTTTTTAAATTCTTAAAATTTCAATTATTTTTATAAATATCAAAATTCTTCTTCAAAATTCAATTATCTTTATAAATAATAAAATTCTTCTCTGTAATTCAATGATTTTCAAAAAATTTTAATAAAATTCTTGTCAGAATTTCAATTATTTATTTATTTATTTCTGTAAATTTCTCGTAAAAAATTATCATTATCTTCATAAATAATAAAATTCATCATGGAAATTTAATTATTTTCAAAAGTTCTGATAAAATTCTTTGTAAAATTCAATTATCTTAAAAAATAAGAAAATTCGTCACAGAAATTCAATTATTTTCAAATTGTTTTAAATTCTTCCCACAATTTCAACTATTTTTAAAAATATCAAAATTCTTCTTCAAAATTCAATTACTTTTAAACATTTAAAAAAAAATCTGTTCAAAATTTCAATTATCCTTATAAATAATAAAATTCTTCTCTGAAATTCAATTATTTGCAAAGAATTTTAATAAAATTATTGTCAAAATTTTAATTATCCTTATAAATAAAAAAATCATCCCAAAAATTTAATTATTTTCTAACATTTTTTTATAAAATCTTAAAATATAAAATAATTATTTTATCACTTTGTCATGTTTTATAACAATTTTTTATAAGTAGTTTAATTTCAAAAAGGTTTGAATTTGAATCTTTTGAAGAATTGTAATCCTTTATATTTCTTCTCTAAGCTTATTTGGATCTCTTTAAACTTCTTTAATTTGTTTAAAACAAATTTATATATCTTATGGAAAAATAATAATTAAATATTTATTTAAAAAAGAAGTTATTAATATTTTCTTTGAAAAATTTGAAAGAAATCTGTAAATAAACTTAAAAGAACATTGTTTTGACTAAAAATTTTCCTTTAAACTTTAATTTTCTAAAAATTTAAAAAATTTCAGTCGCATTTTACTAAAAAAAATCTCGTAAAAGTCGATTAGTTGCATCTTTTCACAAAAAAGTCAAAAAAAGTTACATTTCCTTAGAAAAGTCGAAAAAGTCGCACAATCTGATCGCCGTGCTTGGCCCTAGCTTGGACCTAATTTAACTAAATTGCTATAATCATAAAATGTCTTTGTTTTATTACTCAGATTAGTTAATTGCAAAAACAAAAAAAAAACTGCATGTTTCTAAGTACTTTTTGTCAGGAGTTAATAGACAGTACAAATTATTCGTTCAAACAAATGTTGAATTTTCAAAATCACAAACTATCTTCATGTTTTACTACTCAAGTATATGTGAATCACGAAATTGGAAAAAAAACTAAAAATTTCTAAGAGGTTTGTCACAAATGTTAGTTAAACACAAACACTTGATCAAATACAGACTGGAATGTATCATTAGTGAATTATATTATATAATAGCAAAATAATTAAAGTGAAAACTATTCAATACTTTAGTTTTTTTTAATACTTTAATAGACTTTGATATTACCGTGGTAATAACTGATTGTCAGTTGGAAAAATTAATGATACTGCAGTAAACTTTTATATTAACTAATCCAATTACTTCTAATATATAATCTACTAATGAAATATTCCTAACACAGTAATTCTGCTACAAAGATTCCAATTTTTTTTTCATCTTCCACATAACAAAAGAACTGCGACTTTACATTTCGAATCCATTTTCCTAATGATAGTCACTTTTTTCTGATAGTCACTTTTTTCTAACATTCACTTTTTTTTTATTGACAATTAATTATTTTCCATACTGTTTTTAGAAGCAAAAAGTTATCCCAAATTTAACTCCTAACAATTAATTTTCATTATCGATTGGTTCAAATTGAGCGAGTAGAATTTACTAAATTGCTTCATTAATAAAAATTTTTTTTTTACTCACACATCATGCTTGTAGCTAACTTTTATAAAACAATTATTAACAGTCAATAAGTTTACATGAAAAAAACTTTGTACAACAAAATTTTTATGCTCTAAATAAATAATTGCACTAAAGAATAAATAATTAAAGAATAAATATTTGTATCAAATGAATATCGATTTGCATCAAACAATTTTTAGATGACAAACATATTTTTATTCTCACCAAATGTTTATTCTACTCAAATAAACTGTCATGTGAATCGATAATATTTCTATTTGAAACAAATACAACTCTCTTAACTCAAATAATTATACTATTTCATCTAAAGAAAAAATATTTTTCCAAATATTTTCAAATCCAATTATTAGAATCGGATAAATTCTGTTAAAATTAATTATCCAATTTTCCACCATCGAGAATTTTTAATAAAAGAAAAACATTCGGATAATGATTTTAATAATCTGAACTCATTATTTTTACAATAAAATTAAAAATATTAACGAAATTATAATAATAATAATAATAATAATAATAATAATAATAATTAAAAATCATGATTCTGATTAATAAGTGAAAAGGAGAACAATACATGTTAAGATAATAATGAATAATAATATTTTAGAATAATATTTTATTAACAGAAGTAATAAAACTATTCCCCATTTGTTTCTTATGTTCAACTCATCACAGACTGTAATAATACTTAACTCACATTTCCGTTTGACAATAATTTCGTTAATTTATTAATCCGCTCTGAATCATTAACCACTATCAGATATTTTTATTGCCAACTATATTATTGATTTACATTATCACACATATTGAAATATTTATTTATACATTCATGTACTGTATTACGTATTCATTTATTTTATTGCGCGCATTCATATTTTATTAGGCATTCATTTCATTTATTATGAATTCCATTTCTTTTGTTGTGTGTGTATATTCATTTTCTTTTGCTGGAGCATTTATTTCGTTTATTTATCTAGTTATACATATATATAATATTCTCTCTTTCTTTTGCACTATACGCATTTCTTTTCTCTGTGTACTACTACTCTTTCCTGTATATATTTATTTAGTTCCCTTATTATTTTTCCCCTGGTTTTCCTTTTGCTTTTTTATCATTTCCCATTTCTTTCTCTTACATAATTTTATATTATACTTACGTTTAACTTCTGTATTTTATTCCAATATTTATGTACATACAACTTCGTAATTTATTTATAGACATTATCCTCTTGAAAAGATATTGAACGACTTAAGTATTTATGTAAGAGAAATATTTGTACTGTGTATAATTGTATTTGTACTTGTGAATAAACAATTATTAATGATTTCTATATACTGCTATGCTCTCATTTATAAGGTTTCGGTGTTTTTATCGACATTTTCATTCTGACAAAAACTAAACTTCTCTCTCTGTAAAATATTAATCTCCAAATATTTAATATGAACATTTACATTATCATGTGAAAATGACATGAAATTGGAAAATTATATTATTACAATTTATTTAAAATTTAATTTCAAATTCAAAAATTTTTCAACTTTGAAATATTAATCCAGTGCTTGCAGAAAGTAAAAAAATGTAAAAAAGATTTTCTCCAATTTTTATGACAATCTTACTCAACATTTTAAAATTAATTTAGACACGCTTTCTCTACTAAAGCTTCTTCAAGTATTTTTTTTTCTAAAATTCTGATATTTCAGAAATTGACATTTACGTCTTTTTAAATAACTGACACGGTAAATCATTAGGTATTAAAATAACACCAAAAAGTATTAAAATAATCCAATTTAGTGTTATTTTAATCCATTTTGGTGTTATTTTAATACCTAACGATTTACCGTGGAATTATTAAGAAGGTGAATGAATTAAAATTAATAAAACAAAAAAAAAATGAATGAGTAATTAATTATTATTAAAGAAATTTTCCAATCATCTCATTTTCTATGACATAAAATTTACAAATGCACCGAATAATATTATTGTAGACTTTGTGATATTGATTAATCATGTCTCATTAAACACTTATCTATTATAGCGAAGAAAAAGAAGACGAAGAGATTTGAGACAATAATTACTCGAGTGCAATTCAAGTAGAAAAAACACAAAGTATTATTAGTGAATACATCAATCATTAGAAGACAATCAAACAATCAGATAAGTGCAATTTTTTTTCTTTGATTTGATTGATTATTTTATACATTAGTAGAGAGAGAGAGAGAAGAATAGAGAGAGTGACATTCCCACACAGACGGCGTTTTTCAGTGGAACACGCGATGAGTCATCAATGCCTACACTTGGGATTTAATGCGCGCCGAAGCAGTTACATCTCTAGAAATTGTTTTTTGATACAAACTATTAATTATATTTTTTTCCAGCACTCATTCGAAAATGAGTTAAAAAAAAGTATTTTTGTGTCAAGTCTCAGAATTTTACCAAAGTGGGAGAGAGAGAGAGAGAGAGAGAGAGAGAAAATTCCGGTTGTTAATGACTTCTTTGCTGAAACCATTTAATCATACTTCGAGACATGAATTAGTTAACGAAACTTATTTTGATTGCCTAAGATGATTGTTTGCAAAAATTGACTTTATAATTCATATCATATTTCTTGAAATTCGAACCATTAAACAACGATTAAGGAAATAAATAATTTATATATCCTCTTGCCTAATTTCAAAAAGAGTAGGGAAATTAAAATTAAACACAATGATGATGATGATGAAAAAGAAGAAGTAATATAAAGAAATAAATGGATAAGTAAGAATAGTTGGCGGTGTATGTCATTGACAGCTTGACTTTAGGGTAAGTCGGGCATTAATGCAGGTGGATATTGGTTCGATTACTCAGCCTAGAGATTCGCAATCGACATTCTCTTCCTTTCGCCAATCGTTCTCGGTACCGTTCCCTTTGCCTACCCTTTCTCCCCCCTCACCTTCTTCATCTCTTTATCCATTATTTCTTCCCCATCCCGTTTCCCCAGGGCCGTCTTTTGCCCATGGGATTATCGTGCCACGGCTCTGAGGCCTCGTAAAATCTTCAATTCCATCCTAGACAATAGGACACGTCGATGCCTCCTCCAAATCGAAATCAACTCCCCGGGAAAAATGAAATTCGATCAGCTGCAGATCACCCACTCGATCTTCCTACTAAGCTATTTCGAATTTTAGCTCCCAATCCCCGTTTTGATATTAACACATTTCCCTTAATGTGTTTATTTTTTCTTTTTTTAATAAATATTCAGTTATATTCCCGCTCCCTGCGGAACACGTGCGGAGGCTTTGAATATATTCACGCTGGGGCTTTTGGTTGTCGAAAAGAGTCTTTTCGAGCTGAAATTCTATCAGAAATCGCAAGGGAAGCGATTTTTAACCAGACCTGTGTTCGGATTAGGTCGAAAAGCTTCGAATTTGCATCAAAATGATGTTTTAACCGAGAAACGATCAAGTGCGGACTGAAATAGAGCTATACGTTTAATAAACCTGACACAAATGTCTGCCGAAATTAATTTCAACAAATTTTATTAAAAATTACCAGTGCTGCACAATTTTAAGAGGACCCAATTTGGGACAAACTACAATGCTCACATCAAATCCAAAATTTACCCGAATCTAGGTTTTTATAAATTGTGACCTATGTCGGGAAATCGAAATCGGGCTTCGCTTTAAAACAAAAACACTGGTTTACCTATTTATATAGTTTCATTATACCAAATTTGTTTCCAAAATTACTCATTGTGGTAGAACCTGAGACGGAATGAAGTCCGAAAAATCTTAAATCTCCAAGAAAAAGAAACATCAAGAATAAACAGATCAAGTTCGAGCTAAAATTAAAAATGGTCTTGGTTCAATGATCCCAACAATGTTTATCAAAATCAGTTCACAAGTTGTCTGATCAAATCAAAATTGCATGAAAAATTCATGGAGAAAAAGGGATTGTTACATGTACTAGCGGATTGTTAATATAAAACTAGCAAATCTGATTTGTTGTTGCAACAATTCTTTTTGTTCTCTTAACAAATTAATTGTTATCAGAACAATTAATTTATTAAGAGAACAAAAAGAATTGTTGCAACAACAAATCAGATTTGCTAGTTCTAAATTAACAATCCGCTAGTACATGTAACAATCCCTTTTTCTCCGTGTTACCAGTGCATCGATTTTTGTAGGACCCAACTTAGGACAAAGTCAGAAAACTTTAAATCTGGATGAAACAAAAGGACTCCAATCGAAAACTTATCAAAATTGTCCGATCTTTAGCGGGTACCGATCAGAAAACTTGTTTCACCTAAATTTGACCTCCTTCCAATCAGATTCTGACCTGGACCCCCTCAATTGGTTAAATTGAGCGGCAAAGAAACTGCCACATACAATTCTCCTCCTTACTCTATACATACAAAAAAAATATGGTAAATTTGACTACTTTTTTACTATTTCATGTAGTTCCTATAGGCGCCCGTAACATTATTTAGTAAACTGAACTATGACAGAATAGTTAGTCTAACTGTAAAGTGTAGTAATAAATACCATTTTTACAGTAAATTTAATTACTAAAACAGTTATCTTAACTATTTGTTGTTAGTCATACCAACTGCTTCATTTAGTTGCAGTAACTAAATTTTTATAGTTCCTATAGGCGCCCGTAACAAATTATAGTTGTAACAACTGTAAAAAATAATTAAATTAACTATTTAAAGTAGTAAAATTAAATTATTTATTTGTTTTTTATTATTATTGAGTCCCATTTTTTTATATTTTCTCTTACCTATTTTTGTTCATATATAATTTATATATTAAATTCTTATATACCTAACAGAGAAAAATCCTCAAAACGCCGGGGATTGAACGCACGACCCTAACATTCGCAAACCGATTACCTAACCACCTAACCATGCTCGCACGCTACGATGACTCGCATTATACCTGAGGACATTCTTCTTATATTCAGTCATAGTAACTACTCTGTTTAGTTGCAGTAACTAATTTTTTAAGCTCAAGGACTTGGTTGAAATATAGCCAGTATATGATTTTAAGTGACTCAACAATGGAGCAGTAGTTAGAAGTACTGTTGAAAATAGTTATTTTCAGAATTTATGTAGTAAAATTATCCATTTTTTACTAGTTATAAAAAAATTAAATTTGATATTTTCATATAGTAAAAATAACATAAAAATTGTTACTTTTATGACTTTTGTAGTTATAAAAATAAATGTTTCTCACCACCATAGAAATAAATTATCAAAAGCTAGTAAGAATTGGTTCTTTTAACTACATTAAACATAAAAATAACAAATTCCAGCGGTTGTTTTTACTCTTTGGAACAGTAAGTTTTAATTTAATTTGCAAATAGCAAGAAATGGATATTTATTTATTTTTACAGAAATTCCGAAAATAACTATTTTTAACAGTACTTTTAACTACTGCACTATTGTTGAGTTATTCACAATCATAACACTGCAAAAATAAGTATCTTATTTGATATCTTAACATAAGATGTAAGATGGAAAAATGGTATCTTGCATCTTAAAATAAGATGTTTTCGAAAGTATCTTACAGATTTTTAAGATGCTTTATACGTCTTAGATATTTTTTCTATCTTAAAACAGTAAGATATTTCTGTAAGTTTTTTAAAGTATCTTAAATTAAGATGTTTCTGTCTCAATAAGATGTTTAGCGATAAGTTACTTGTGAGTTGTAAGATGCGAAAAAAATTTAAGTTACTAAAACCTAAGATGCATAAAATATCTTACATATAAGCCCATAGTTAACCTCAAAACTTTTTCCCCAAAAAATATGTTGGAAAATGTGTACGAAGATACTTTAAACATCTTAAATTAAGATATTTTAAATGACTGAAAAGTGACTACAATAACATCTTAGAAATGACTACCAAAACATCTTCATTAAGATACTTCTTTTTGTAGTGAACGTTTAGTAGTAATTTAAACTACATAAAACCAAATATTTAATTTTAGTTCCACCAACTATGGAAGTTTAGTTAAAATGCTGCTGAATATGGAAGTTTTAACTACATTTTTTTTACTGCACATATGTGGATGTTTTTACCACTGACGTTTTTTCTCTGTAGAAAAAAATGATCTTTTCAACTGCATAAATAGTAAAAATAACTATTTTCAACAATTGAATTTACTACATGAAAACAGTAAATTTCTTTCTTTCTCTGCAACTAATAAGAAATAGTTGTTTTAACTACATAAATCATAAAAATAACAACTTTCAGAGGTTGAATTTACTATATAAAAACAGTAAGTTTCATTTTGTTTGCAACTAATACAAAATAGTTTTTTTTTACCAGCACAATAGTAAAATTAACTTTTTTAACAGTAGTTTTTACTACAGTATTATTGTTGAGTCATTTACTACCATCTATTAGTTATCTCAACTACGTGAAGTAGTAATTTTAACTACATAAAACCAACTACTGAATTTTGGTTCCAATAACTGAGGAAGTGTAGTTAAAATGCTGCTGAATATGGTAGTTTTAACTACTTTCTTTCTAACTACACATATGTGGTTGTTTCTACCATTCGCATTTTTTTCTGTGTAGTTTCTAATACTTTTCCCAATGTTAAACATTCCACTGAATATTCATCTTCCTAATAATCTTCTTCTTCTTGTTCTTCCTTTTAATCTCCCCTTTTTAATAACCTAATTCTTAGTACCATAATTCTCATTAGCCTAATTTTTAATGTCTTAATTCCAAATGATCCTACTTCTTAATTATCTCCGACCTAAGTGATCATAGTTCTTAGTTATCATGTTTCTGTTACAATTACAGTTAATTTGTTTTGCCGCTGTTGTTCGGTAATTCTTGGTTGAAATTTTTGGCGAAACTTGGCAAAAGTTGATCGAAATTGAGAAAAATTAATAACACGGTAAACAGCAAACCGGATTGAGATAAAGAATTAATGATTATAATTAAGTGAATATATATTCGAGAGGAGCGAGATGCAATTTTTGAAGAGTTGAGATATTAGAGATATTTAGAGGCAGTTTGAAAACCTCGGAGAGGTCAAAGACGGCCCTGCGAGACCCTCATGCAATCTCCTCTTTCACCTCTTTCGATCACTGTTCCACTAAGAGCCCTTATCCCTCTTTTCTCCTTTCTCTCTCTCGCTCACTTCTTTTTCTGCCCCAACCACATTCTCTCTTGAGTCTCCTCCACTAATCAAAAGTTCTCCTCCTACGTTCCAAAGCAGCGCGTTGCAAGATGCCCCTGAGATTCGCATGTTCTCTTGTCTCTCCAACCTTTCTCTCTTTCTCTCTCTCTCCCTCTTTCTCTCTTTATCACGTCGCAGCCAAAGGGAACGCGAAACGATTCTCGTTTAGCGAGCATTAATCGATTAATCGAATTAGCGGCGATTTTTATCAGTGCCCTCTTGTAAATTTATACGTCTAACGATCGATAAATAAAAAAGAAAGAAACCAACGAAACCTTTTTACCTGCGTCGGAATAAAAATGCCAAAAAAAAAAACAGAATTTAATTTCTAATTCGAATCTTGAGGGAAAAAGTTTCACCGATGTTAATTAATGGAATTTAATCTCAAAACATTTTTGGAATTGTTCAAATGACTCAATATTGAATATCAATATCGAGCATTATCAGTTCTGGAAAGGGAAAAAAAGCTTTCTATCGCATTCTAAGTTTTCATTCTTGAAAATGAGTATGGTTCGAGTCATCCTTATAGCTAAGATTATAGTCAGATCCCTAATCTACTTCTATAGGAGAGGCTGTAAATCAACTGATCAATAAGCGCAATTGGTACTATTAATTTCATTCTGTTTTATTACTTTATTATCACTATGTTTGATTTTCATTTGAAAAATTATTATTTTACTGAAATTAACTTCTTTTCAATTAATTTTATTACTAACGTTGGAGCAGAAAAATTGTGTCATTCTCATCTATCACACACCCATTTTTGCTTGAAAAATGTTGAACAAAACAAACCTTCTTTTATATGTGTGTGTGTGTGCTGCAAGAGTATCATTTTCTAAATATTTTATCTCGACACAGAATTTTTCTCTTTTGGACAATATTTTTCTAGATTAAAAATTGTACGCAAGAGTAAACGATAGAGAAAAGAAATAGAGAGGGAAAAATTGTCTCATAAAGTTGCATAAAAATTATTTAAATTCCACTTATTACTGCTTTTCCCTCTTTTTTTCCCTCGCTCTCTCTCTCTTTCTCTCTCCCTCAACTTTCAATCTCGAGAAGAACACACAAAGGACGTTTGTTCTTGCAATCTAAATGCCGACTTGAAACAGTTCTCGACTGTTTTTTGTTGATAGAAAAAAACTCATTAGCAATTCTTTCAGAGATGCGGATTCACTGGCGAGAGGAATGCAAATGTATTAAGATAAATCGCGAGCACGTAGATTAATTAATTGAATTTTGAGAGTATTGCCTGCAGCGCGAAGAAGGCGATCTTGAAGGAGAAAGAGAGAGAGAGAGAGGCCAGAGGTCAATCGTCTCTCCCTTCTATGCAACATTCCCTCTCCTATCTCTTGGCATTTCTCTCTCTCTCTCTGTCTCTCTTCCAGCGACCTCAACTCTCCGCCGCACGTTAATGTCGCCACTATGAACCTTTGCACAATGAACAAAGGGAATCAGTCGTCAGGCAATCGTGAATTTATCCTTGAAACCAAAACTAAGCAGTTAATCGATATCAGCTTCACTCAACTGTGATATCGGAAGATTAAAATCACTCAATCTTATCGAAAACAATCACAGGAAATCACCCCAGCTTTTCCCAAGGGGAAAGTTGGCTTCTGCTTGCTTATACGTGTGTCTGTGTGTGCAACTTATCGCGCGCATCTGATCGAGAGATTGACTTATTTGATAACGTGTTTTTCATCTGAAAACATGGCACGCAGAATAATCAATGAGGTGTGCGAAAAAAAAGAAAGAAAACCACCATGACGCGCCATTAAATCGTGTTTGTGTATATTTATATTCAAAAGAACCTTTTTCATCATTACGCAAACAATTTAGATTTTATTCTATAGCTATTATATTACATCATTTATGTATTGTAATTCGGCTATAACAATTAGAATATATTGTTATAATCGTTTACAGGTCGGTAATTATTATATTATAGCGTCGTACACATGTACATATAGTTTTAATGAACCTGCAGCACAAAATCCAATTATAACATAATTACGAAATTATATTAAATACGAACTGTTGATGTACGTTTAGTGTAGAATTACTCTACGAAAAAGGAATTTCAATTGTTTAATTCACATTTAATTCGCCATTTGTTGACCAAAATTTAAGAATTAAATTCTTCTAATTTCTTCCTTTTCATTATTGTTAGTTAAAAACTGATGAAGCTCTTTTAAAGAAAATATAAAATACCTTCTACTATACTTTCAGCGTTCGTTTTATTAAGTTTCTTGAAAATTGATTTTTGACAATTTTACCGCAAACTAAGTTACTAACCTTACTGTAAATAAATTTGCTAAATTCAATCAATTTACTAATCAGGGTTGCCACGCTTTTGCTCCATTCAAATTCCCTGACTTTTCCAGGTTAAAAAACGGAATTTTTCCAGGTTTTTAAGACAATATTTTTATTTTACTAAATTAAATAACTCCTTGATTTTCAGTCAAAACTTTTACATTTTTTATTCAATTATTCATTTCTAAAATGTTCAACTAAAATTCATCTTCACATAAATGTTTTTTTAATAATTTTTGAAAAAGTTTTTTTTCAGAATTATCAAATTAATTTGTTTACAATTCAATCTTATGTGAAATTTCGATTATTAGAAAATTCTTCAGTTAGATATTATATGTATTAGAAAATAAAAATAAATATAATAATAATAAAATAAAATAAAATAAAAAAATAAAAAGGAAAAAAAAGAAAAATCTTGAATTCCATTAAAGAATTTCATTAAAATTCCTAACAATAATTGAATTTTACAAAGCATTTTATTAAAATCTCTGACAATTGGATTCTACAAAGAATTTTATAAAAACTCCGGAAAATAATTGAATTTTGCAAAAAATTTTATTACAATTTCTGAAAGTAATTGAATTTAAAAAAAATTTTAAATAACTCAATTGTTTTGGTAAATTTTATTAAAGTAGTTGATAATAGAAATTATTGAAAACAGGAAAGTTTTTTAAAGTAGATGAAATTTTGTCAAGAATTTTATTAAAATTTCTGAAATAAATTGATTTTTTACAAATACATTTGTAATTTTGCAAAGAATCCTATTAAAAATCTTGAAAATAATTGAATTCCATTCAAGAATTTTATTAAAATTCCTAAAAATAATTCAATTTTTTTTAAGTATTTTAGTAAAATTCTTGAAAAAAATTGAATTTTTTAAAATCTTATTAAAAATCTTAAAAATAATTGAATTATGCAAAAAATTTTTATTACAATTTCTGAAAGTAATTGAATTTTAAAAAAATTTTTAAATAACTCAATTGTTTTGGTAAATTTCATTAAAGTAGTTGATAATAGAAATTATTGAAAACAGGAAAGTTTTTTAAAGTAGATGAAATTTTTTAAAGTATTTTATTAAAATTTTTGAAATAAATTGATTTTTTACAAATACATTTGTAATTTTGCAAAGAATCCTATTAAAAATCTTGAAAATAATTGAATTCCATTCAAGAATTTTATTAAAATTCCTAAAAATAATTCAATTTTTTTTAAAAGTGTTTTATTAAAATTCTTGAAAAAACTTGAATTTTGCAAAATCTTATTAAAAATCCTAAAAATAAATGAATTTTATTAAAATTTCTAAAAATAATTGAATTTTGTAAAGCATTTTATTAAAATTACTGGAGAAAATTGAATTTTGCAGAAAATCTTATTAAAAATCTTGAAAATAATTAAATTTCATTGAAGAATTTTATTAAAAGACCTAAAAATAATTGAATTTTTTAATGTATTAATTAAAATTCTTGAGAATTATTGAATTTTGCAAAGCATTTTATTAAAATTTCTGAAAATTGAATTCTACAAAGAATTTTGTAAAAACTACTGAGAATAATTGAATTTTGCAAAAAATTGTATTACAATTCCTGAAAGTATTTTGAAATAAAAAAAAATAAATCCTTTTGAAATTTTCATTAAAGTAGTTGATAATAGAAATTATTGAATAGAAGAAAGTTTTTTAATGAAATTTTTTTTTTAAGATGAAATTTTGTCAAGAATTTTATTAAAATTTTTTAAATAAATTGATTTTTTTACAAATGCATTTGTAATTGCTTCAAAAGTTAATATTTTTTTAGTGTTTTTGTCTAAAATTCTTCTGTAAATCTATTATTTTAGATAATCAATTAAACATGTATTAAAGAATTTAACTAATTTTAGAAGAACTTGAATTATTAAAATTTTTCAAAAATCTACGTCCCTGAAGATTTCTAATGAAATTCAGTTAAAAGTTACTAATTTTTCAATAAATTTATTGACTAATTTTGTTAAAAAATTAATTAACTAATATTTTAAAAATAATTAACTAATTTTTCTGAAAATAAATTAACTACTTTTTCTAAAAATAAAAATCAATTACTAATTTTCCTGAAAATTAATTAACTAATTTTTACTAGAAACAAATTACTGAAATACTGAAATTGAATTTTCCAATTTTAATCAAAATTAGTTTACTCATTTTAGTAGAAAATTATAATTATTATAATTATTTAGTAGAAGAATATCTCTCTCTAAATCTGAATTAGTAGAAAATTACGAACAAACAAAAAAACCATGAACGAATTAATTCTTTTTTCATTTAGTCAAAAATAACTAATTATTTACAGAAAACAACTAATGCTGTAGTTAAATTCTTCAAGCTCTAATAAAATTTTGAAATCATATAACATAACCTTAAGAATTACGTTAAAATGAATTATTCTTTTCTGACTAAAAATTCATCAGTGTTGTTGCTAATTAATTTAATAAACAAATCGTTACTGTTGAGTTTGTCAAAAGTGACTAATTTTTTATTTAGAGAGAATTAAAAATAAATTTACTACTTTTACTATTAATTAATTTATTAAATTTTCTAAAAACTAATTAAATTTTACTGTAAAAGAAATTTACTAATTGTACTCAAAAATTACTAATTTTACCCAAAAGTAAATTTGCTTAATTTACTTTTAGTTGATTTATTAATTTCTCAAAAAATTTACTTATTTTACTAAAAATTTCTATGGCAATTGTATTGAACATAAATTTTTTATTTTTATCTCTTGAATATAAATTCACTAATTTAACTTTTAGTTTATTTACTAACTTTACTGAAAACTAAATTTTCTTATTTTACGGAAAATTAATTCATTAATTACACTGAAAATAAATTTTGTAATTTTACTGAAAATTAAATTACCAATCATACTGAAAATTAATTCACTAATTGTACTGAAGAAAAATTGACTAATTTTACTGAATATTTTCTTTCGCTCTTAGTTAAATGAACCCTGAAATTTGTTAAAATATCAAGCGTGAAATTTGCAGTAATTACAAAAAAGTTCAAATTTCCTATACAAATAGTAAAAATTGTTTTTTTATTCGATTTTCCCTGGAGACAGAAAAAAATAATTTAAATCTTTTCAACAATCTACTGTATTGTTAAAAAAAATATTCACTTGCAAAAAATAAAACTTGTTTTATTCAAATAAAACAATGCAACGTTTGAACCAATATGGTCTCTGAGTTGAATACAATATTTTTAATTATTTAAAAAAAAGATGGATAAATAAATAAATAAAAATGATTTCATACCTCTACAAATAAATAGACATTTTTTCGATAGTAATTTAAATCAAATAATATTTCCGTGAAAATATTTTTATCATTTAATATCACATTTTTTAATTCTTAATAAAAGAATAAATATCATGAATTTTTTAATTATAGAAATGTAAATAAAAGCTGACAAAATGTGGAAAAAGTTGTTTTTAAATAATTTTTCTTTACACATTGCAGAATTTTATTCATTAAAAGCACAACATTTTTCTGTTCCATTGCTTCTGAAATCTGCATATGAAAATTAAATTTTTAAAATATCTCATGAAAATAATTTTATCAATTATTTAAAAAAAAATAGTAGAAAAAATTAATTTTCAAATAATTTATATTGGTCAAAAATCATAAATATTTGAAGAAAAATTTAATAAAAGTTTTTTTTTTTAAATCGAATTATTTTCATACCTAAATACATTGAGAAATAGCTTTATATTGATTTATACCGTGAACTGAATTTGAAATAAAAAATAATATCAAAAGTGTCATAAAAAGTTTAGAAAAATCTTTTGGCGTATAATTTTGAACTTTTCCACTTGAGAACGCCAAGGTCGCCACTAGATGGCCCGGAATTTGGTTTTGCCGACTCAACTGACATCTGACGGTGACCTTAGCGTTCTCAAGTGGAAAATAGCATTTCTATATGGAATTTCAAGATGTTCGAAAGTATTTAGAATTCTACAATTATTTCTCATCCTATGTAAAGGACGTATTAAATAATATATATACGAATTCTCATTTTTTAATTTAAATTTAGCGAAAATAATTATTGACGATTTCCTTCATTTTACCACTAAATTATTAGTAGAAGAAATATCACTAATTTTCAATGAGAAGGTATCTTATGAGAACTAAAAATTTTCACGACAATTTAAATTTTTAAAGAATAGTTTGTTTATTCTCAAGGTGGGAAAAGTTGTTCAACTTTTTTTTTTTGTTAATATTATAATAACAATACCATCCAATCAGAGCAAAAGTGCGTAAAAAAGTTTAGCCGACACTCTCTCGTGTACCTTCGAAAAACCGGTTAAAATACCCGGCGAATTGCGCGGAATGGAGGAGAGGGAGAGGGAAGAGTAGGGTAATAACGGGAACAATTATAGAGACTCGTTAAGGACGCTTCTTGTTGAAATAATTTTTCGCAATCAGACATAATTTTTCGAGAGCAAAAGAATAAACATTCTTATAAAACCGGGCGCACATTGCACCATCGATCGTGATGTATAACATTAACTTATGTACATGTATATACATACAGGTACACAAAAAAAAGCTTCTGAATAAAACGCAACACTTTTATTCGCGAGACAGCTCTCTGACAGTTTTCAACCTAAGGTTTCGTTATAATGTAAAAGCCCCGGATGATAAATCGATGAAGTACGTATCCATTATTATGCTATCGTGTCTATATATCCGCTTCTTGTAAAAGAGAATGTAACTTAAAACTCCGTCGATGTCATTGAGTCATCGACGATTTTTTTTTCTTCATTTTTTTTAATACATTCCGCATTACAAAAAGAAAGACCAAAAAAAAAATTATTTCCAAATTCTAACTCATTTATCTTACATAAATAAAAATTGGAAAAAAAATATTTCTCCAATGTGTGGCGCGTACATTGGGAAAGATTGAAATCTCGATTTTTGATTATCCACGTGAAATTTGTCTCTTTAATTATATTTCCAAAGGTCTCATATCTGCGGAACGTAGGAATTTACATTTTTTCATTATCAATAATTTTCATGGGTCGTTTTTTAATTTTCGTTCCTTGAAAATTGTTCATGTCATTCACTTTTTTCTTCCAAAAATGATAAAATTATTTAATATAAAATATTTAAAATAAATGCAAATACCTATTGTGTAAATTTTTTTCACCAATCTGACTGAGCGACTTTTTGTTCTTGAATTTCACTATTCAGTGAAATATATTTTTTCTAAAAAGTTTAATTTGTAAAATTTTTTTCTCTAACAACTTTTCATTAATGAAATGTATTGTATATTCCTGAAATAGGAAACGTTGAAACGAACTCAACATTTTATCACGATTTTCAAAAGTTACTGACGCCAATAAAAATCAAAAGCAAATTAAAATGTATTTTGAAACTTTAAAAACTATTTTCAATTTACATGTAATGAAAAAAATGTTCGCTATTGAGAAATTAATTTCGATTGATTATAAAAGGTACAAAAAGCAGAAGAATCTTTTCATTAATTAAATTCTATTACATGTATAACAAAATTTACCATTATTTCTAACTAAATTTTAATCCAAATAATTTTTCGTCAATATTAAAAAAGTTTATTGTAATATTATCAGGAATTTATGAAAATATTTTTTAATAAAAAACAATTTTTATTCATTTGAATATTCAAAACTTGTAAGATTTAAAAATTTATTATTTTTTAAGGTAAATTTTCATATTCATTTTTTTAAAATCAAGTTTAATTGAATTTAAAAAATTAAACTAAGGAGAAGGATATTGTCAATTATATTAAGAAAATAATTTAAATATTAAAAAAAATTATTTTTAAGGTAATTTTTTGTGAGGAATTTAAAGATCTTAAAATAAAATGGGTCAGAAAATGTTTTCACCTTTTTTGAATTTTTATTTTTCTTAAAAATTAATGGATTTTGAAATTCATACGTAATTTTAAAGAAAATGTTTTTTGAACGTATACAAAAAATTGTCAAATGAAAAAATTGATTTTCATAATATTAGAAGCATTTTTTTTAAAAATTGCTTCTAAACATAATATTTTTATTCAATTTTTGTATATGGAAATTCATTTCTTTTATTTTCTAACTAATTTCAAATTAGTTATTCAAATTTTTCGAATTTTTTATTTTTCATAATATAAAAATTATAATCCGAAATTAGACAGAAAAATAAGAAAAAGAATTTTCTTATTCGAAAATTGAATAAACAGTGGTATTTTTTATTATTTTCAGCCTAAAAATAATAATGATTTAAAAGAAATGCTTCTAAAATTATGAAAATCAATTTATTAATTGACAATTTATTGTGGATTCAAAAACATATTTTCTACAAAATATTACGTACGGATTTCAAAATCCACCGATTTTGAAGAAAAATAAAAATTCAAAAAAGGTGAAAATATTTTCTGACCTATTTTATTTTACCATTATTGAATTCCACACAAACAATTAACTAGAAAATAATTTTGTAGAATATTTAAATTATTTTCTTGACATCTAATTTAAAATATCGGTGTACCCTCCACTTAAATAAATTACTAGAAATTATCAAAAAAATTTACTATTTTCAAATTATTGGACGAAAATTTCATTAATTTAGAATTAAAAAGTAGTTGAACAATTTCTAGAAATTTAATTTTTACTGCAAAAAAAGTTTAGAAATTGAATTCAATTAGCAAACATTTTTCTTAGAGAAATTGAACTCAATTAGATAAAAAAAATCAAAACAAAAATTAGAAATTTATTTTAGAAATTTAACTCAAGTTTAATTTCTAAAATAAAATAAAAAATATGTAGAAAAATTTTACTTTGAAGAAACCAATCGGTGAAATTTACAAATGAATAAGTTCTTGAAATTTTCCTTCTACTCAGAAAACTAATATTAATGATAATAAAAATGATAATAGTACCTAATAATAAAAATAATAATATTATCTCATAATAATAAATTATAATAGTACCTAATAATAATAAATAATAATAGTATTAGTATAAATAAAAATAAAAATAAGAATAAGAATAATAATAGTAAAAATAAAAATAGTAAAAATAATAATAAAAATAATAATAATAATAATAATAATAAAAATATTAAAGAAAGAAAATAATAATAATAAATTATAATAATCGAACTTTGCGATAGGAGGAAAAATTGTTAAATCTCTTCTAATTAGCGCAATAAAACTGCAAACGAGTTTCCTCTCTAACAGTTAGAAAACAATAATAAAAAATAATGATAAAATTTAACGATTTTTTTTTTAATTTTCTCTCTTTATTTTTTTTGTTGCTAATAACTGAAATTTGAATGTTAAATATCAGAATTGTAAATTATAGCCAATAGCGATAATTATACGTATATAAAATGCATTAAAAAAAGCAAAAAATTTGTATGTAATAATGTTAATAATAAAAATATGTGATTATTAAACGAGAGAAGAAGAACCGTTTGAATTGCATGAATTAAAATTCAAATTTCATTGAATTATGAATGAAATTATCGAATGAGAGAAAGAGGTGTATCATGTGTATGAAAATTCGTTGGTGGGAATAACCATTTGGAGTATAATATAAAATATATATTGCTATTCTGTTAGATGGAATAATCGTTTTATTACTTTTTAGAGAGAGAGAGAGAGAGTGGTGGGTCTATATTTAAATAGTTTCACCAGCTCATAAAAACGCTTGTGAATAGGCCACTTTCAAATCACTTCAAACCAAAATTGACTTTTTTTTTTTGAAGCACACTATAAACTTTTATAGATTTTAAATTTGACGACTTATTGAAAGGGAAAGTTGAGTTTTACTTTTTTTTTCCTCTTTCTCTCCATTTCCAGTATAACAATTCCGATTTATGTAAAATCGCATCTCAATTTCAGAATCTTTAATCTTACATATCAGGCATTTTATATCTACTGTTCATCTTTTTTCCCTCGTTTTTTCCCACTGATTCTTGGAATTTGAAAGGTTTGTATCAAATCTGGTATGACGAGGAGGATGGTAGTTTCGAGTTTCAACTGTTTCGAAGAAGTAATCTGAAACTCAACAATCGTTGTGAGAGAGAAGAGGAAGAAGATGAAGAAGATGAAGAAGAAGAAGAAGAGGAGAAGAGAGTAAAGGATCAATGAAGCGCAGAAGTAACCAACTCGACTTAAGAGGCTCAATTATGCTCGACTCCACTAAATTTAGTGCATTACTCCTGGAGATGGTCCAAACTTACAATTGAATCGATAAGTCTACAGTATGTACTACTTCTCCGCAAGTTTGTACCTCTTACTGTTAGTAGAGTGGAAATTATTTTCAATCAGCGGTTAATATCTCTTCCAGGTTTACTAACATTGAATTTTCCGGCTCAAGATAGAGAAAATATTTGAAATACTACGTAAAAGAAAAATGTCTCAACTATTTTCGTGGATATGGGGAATAGAATGAAATACTGCGCGCACATCTTCACAAAAACAAAAGTTCTCTGTCTCGTAGATCATCGAAATTTTCATCTTTCTTTTCATTTACAAAAAAGAAACCTTCAAATCTTTCATTTTCTTCTTCTACAGTTTACTAGATTAAAAATTTCTTCTAATTTTAACAATAAAATTCCATTTTTAAATTTTTTAAAATTTTTATCATCACAGTAAAACATGAGGTGTTAAAATAACACCAGAATGGATTAAAATAATGTGCAACAGTTTAATTCTTCTACAATTAAATTAACACCAAAAAGGATTCAAATAATCTATTTTGGTGTTATTTTTAACTATTAATGAAATTTTATTTCGAATAAAACACCAAAGTCAACGATTTGTAAAAAAGCAATAAATTTAGCTTCTCCAAAGAGAATAGTAAGTAAGTTACTAACTAGTAACATAGTTACTAAATTCAATTGTGTTCTAAAATTTTTAAAAATTCTCGTCAAAATTTCACTTCTCTTTATAAATAATAAAATTTTTCTCTGACATTCAATTATTTTACAAATTTTAATCAAATTCTTGTGAAAATTTCAATTATTTTCAAAAGTTTTCTAAAATTCAATAATTTTCAATATCTACTATTTCGAAAAAATTTTCCAAAAGAATTCCATAAAAAAAAATTTGAATACAATTCTACGCAAATATTCAATTATTTTCATAAATAATAACAATTTTCACAGGAATTCAATTATTTACAAATTTTTTTATAAACTTCTTCGCAATAATTCAATTATTTTCATTAATAATAACATTTCTACACACGGTAAATCGTTAGGTATTAAAATAACACCAAAATGGATTAAAATAACACTAAATTGGATTATTTTAATCTTTTTTGGTGTTATTTTAATATCTAACGATTTACCGTGCAAGGATTCAATTATTTTTATTAATAATAAAATTCTTTTAGGAATTCAATTATTTTCGTAAATAATAAAACTCATTGCAGAATTACACTTACTTTTAATACAATTTTAATCAAATTCCTTAAAAAAATGTAATTATTCTTAAAAATCTTATTAAAATTCATCCAAAAAATTTAATGAATTAAAAAATTTGTTGATAACATTTTTTATAAGAATTTAATTTGAACAAACATGAAATTAATAAATTATTTATTTTTAGATTTAAATAATTAAATTCTCGTAGAATTTACTAATAAAAATGGTTTTAAAAATGAATTTCATTTAAAATTTTAGATTATACTTCAGCATTAAAAGCATTATATCGTGGATTTTTAAAAATATTTTAATTTTGAAAAAGTTGCAAACTAAAATCACTAAAATTCTTAATTTTTCATATTTTTGACAAAAAATTCTGTAGAATTAATTCTTTTTAAAAATTTAATAGGATTCTTATTGAAATTATTTCAAGTTTTTATTTTTCAATATATATTTAATTGCAGAATTTCCGAATAATTGAAATTTTGTAAAATTGAATTGTAAACTAATTAATTTGAAAATTCTCATAAAACTCATCGCAGCGTTTCAATTATTTTTCATACAATTATAATTGAATTCCTTGAAAAAATTAATTATGTTCATGCAAGTTTTAATAAAATTCGACAAAAGAATTGAATTATTAAAAAATTTGTTACTAAAATTCTTTATGAGAATTGAATTTTGAGAAACATTCAATTATTCAATAAATTATTTACTTTTGAATTTAAATAATTAAATTCTTGGAGAATTTTTTAATAAAAATTAATTTACATTTCATAAAAACGAATTTCAGTTAAAATTTTAGATTAGAATTGAATATTAAAAGAAATATAGAGTGAACTTTTTGGAAATAATTCAATTTTCAAAATTGATATTTTTGAAAAAGTTTAATTCATTTTTTTGAATATTATTTGAAGTTTTTATTTTCTAATACGCATTTAATTTAAGAATTCAAGAGTAACTGACATTTCGTGAAATTGATTAATTAATTATTATTAAAAGTAATAGATATAAAGTAAAATTGTAGTTAAAAATTTTTGAAAATAATAATTGAATTTAAATAATGAAAATAATTTTGCAGAAGTATAGTATTCTTATAATATAAAATAATGATTTTGTTACTTGGTCATCTTTAATTATAATATTAAATATGTAGAAATCGATTAAAATTGATTATCGATATTTTTATATTTTATAGTTATAAAAAAATGTAATAAACTAAAATTTCATTCATTGTAAAAAATAACACCAAAATTGATTATTTTAATCTTTTTTGGTGTTAATTTAATCTGCAACACTTTTTAATACCTCACGATTTACTGTGATAATAACTAGTAATGAAGGTGGTTGCAAAATCTTATCCAAATTCTCAGCTGTTCCCCTAACTAATTTTCCTTTTGTTTTAAACAAATTTCTCAATCATTTAAAAATCCACATTGTTGATTACAAATTTTGAATTATTTGTCGAAAAAACAGAAGGCAATTAAATTTTTTTGTTAATTAAAAATTTTTACTTTGTAATAATAGCAATGATAGAATAATAATAACTCACGGAGAAAGGATACGTATTAAATTAAAACTCATTAAGTAAAATAAGTTAAATCAATAAACATTAATAAAAATTAAATAAGTAAAATTATTGCATATTATAAAAGAAAATAATTTTTCATCAAGAAATATAATTTTTTAAAACAATTCAAATAATAAAAAATCTATTAATTAAATTTTTCAACCAAACCTTTTCAATAAATTTTTAAATACTACAGGATCTAAAAATTATTTCACATTTCAATCAAAAATTGAATTATCTTTTAATTAAACAATGGTAATGTATGTAACAATGAAGGTACATCAAAAAATCATTTTAAATTAAATAGAAAAATTGTGTAACAAGAAGAATTTTTCGCTATGTGAGTAAGTGTTTAATTCAAACCAATAAAAGTTTTTTTAATAGATTATAATCCAATTCATTATTTTTTTGTTCTATTAAATTAACAAGACTTAAAATTCATCGATAAAATATAAAATAATAGTACAAATTCTTTTTGGTGATTGTTTATATTTTGAAATAAACTCCCATTGAAATCATATTACTTATTTTTATTTTTTATTTTTTAAACTCGTAAATTAATTAATTAACTTTTAATTATATTTCAAACTTTTAGTTAATATTCTTCAAAAATTCGATTATATTTAAAAATTTATTTATTTAAAAATACGAAAATAAATAATTAATGGAATATTTGATTTTTTACTTAAAATTAAATACTAATAAAGCATTATATATCAAAATTATAGAAAATAATAAAATGATTTCTTTCCAAGAATTTAGAAATGTTGAAAATATTCCAATTTTTCGAGGAATTCAATAAAAATTGTTTTAAAAATTATTGACATCCAGTGAAGAATTTTATTTATCAAGATAATTGAAATTCTGCACCGAATTTTATTAAATTATTTTTTAATCATTTTATGAAAAATTTTAAAAAAAATTATTTTGCATAATTTTATCAGATTTTTATTAAGAATAATTTAATTTTTGCGATGAATTGTAATTATTTATGCAAATAATTCATTTCTTATAAACAAAATTTAATAAAAATGTTAGAAGATAATCAATTTCTTTCAAATAATTTTTATTAAAATATTTCAAAAGATTGATTTCTTTCGAAAAATTTTCTTGAAATTTGAATTTCAAATAATTGAATTCCTCTGAAAACTTTATTATTTATGATATTAATTAATTCTATTTCAAAATAATTGAATTCAGTGGGGAAAATTTGATTAAAATAGTATAGATATTAAAAATATTTGAATTTCAGCGAAAAATTTCATATATTTGTAAAAAATAATTGAATTCTTGTGAAGAAATTTCAAAAAATGATTGAAAATAAATTGAATTGTTTCGAAAAGATTTTCTCAGATTTTTGGAAAATCTTTCGCAAGAATTCAATTATTTTCACATGTAATGAAATTTTTCGCTCTCTCCAAATTTGAATTAGTAAAAATGCTTACTAATTTAAATTAGTGACTGATTTTTAGCTTTTGAATTAGTAAATTTTACTAATAAATTAGTCAAAATTATTATTTATTCTCTATTTATATTAGCAATATATTAGTAGAAATTACTATTTAATTGGTATTTATTTTAGTAATAAATTGTTAGAAACTAGAAATTAATATTTATTGGTAAAATTTGTTAATTAAAGCGCAAAATTTTAGTGAGCAATAAAAATTAGTAAAAAATGTTACTAATTCAAAAAGAAGAGAGCAAAATTAAAATATTTTCAATATATTATAAAAATTTTTCAAAAGAATTATATTATTTTAGAAAAGAATTAATAAAATTCAATTAATATTATAAGCAATAAAATTTTCTTATAGGAATTCAATTATTTAAAATTCACTTTTTAACGAAATTTCAAGAAGAATTTGATAAAAATTAAAAAAAAATTAATTTGAACTATTAACAGATTTAAATTTTTCCAAATTTAAAATAAGAGAAAAAAGTACTCTCTTAATTTGAATCAATTAAAAATAATGGTTTTAATTGACAATCAGTGGCTGACTTTTTGATTTTGAATCAGTTACAAATAATTGATTTCCAGTGGATAAATAACAGATATTTAGTACACTTTGATTGAAAAATATTATTTGTTTGAATATTTATATTTAATTGAAACATATTTTCTGTTTTGATTTAAACAAAAAATGTGTTTAAAAATTTTATGTTTGATTCAAACTTAAAAGTTGATTATAAATAACTTAAAATCATCCACAACTTGTGTTTGAATTAAACACATTATTTCTTTAAAAAAAAACCAAAAATTAAAAAAACCAAAATTTGGTTTAAACTTAAATATGTTAATTAAACTTGAATATAATATTGATGACTTTATCGATCACTCCGAGTCATTTAAATGACTCAGAGTGATCGATAAAGTCATCAATATTATTAAATAATACCGAGTGATAAATTCAAATTAATATTAAACTTAAATATGTTTGACAGTATAAAAAAGATATTTTAAGTTTGACCTAAATAAAATATGTTTGAATTAAAGAAATCGTTTTCTCAGTGAATGAGAAAAGAATTTTTCAATTCTCAAAATATAACAATGTTCCAAATTTACATTTTGAAGAGAATCGACATTCTAACGTTTTTTATTAATTTCCCAGAGACAAAACTGCTTTTTTTTCTTTCAATTTTTGTTTGTGAATAAAAATATAAATAATAGAGAAAAGTATATTTTTGTGATGCAAACGTGAAGAGCGAGTGTAATGCCAGAAAAAGGTTTAGTTTTTGCATTCTCATTTTTGTTATTTTTTAGTCAGAGCCCTTTGTTATTAAGATAGAGCGAGTGTTTCCGACGTTCAGGGTTTTGAGGTCGTATTAATGTTTTCCTTGAAATGAAAACGTTCTCCTGACTAGACGTAGTGAAAATGATAAGAGTAAGGACATAAGAATGGTGGTGGTTTGAGTGAACGTCTATTATCATATTGTTACCTTGTTCACTGACAAAAATACGATGGGGGCGAGAGCACTAATATACCCACACTTAAAACACAAACACAGGAGTAAAACGCTTTCATCCCCTATACAATAAAAAGGAAATGGCTGAGGAAAGTGGGCCTCGACGTTTCCAGCGAGTCGACGTAAAAAGAATAAAGTGAGAGAGAGAGAGAGAGATCTGTGTGCTACGTCAAAAACCTTAATAACGAAAGAGATTGCGGTCGACACAGCTTGGCTTTGGAAAAACAGACATTTCAAAATGATTCACCATTACTGCAAACGCGAAACATTTTACCACCTTTGAGAGAGAGAGACGGGGAAAAAAATAGATGAAAATCTCGCCAACGGCGTTTAACCCTCTTTAAAGGAAATCCAATGAAAATTGCAGTCTGAAAAATTTGCTGAGAGAGCGAAGGAAAAATTTTTATTTCACTTCTATACCCGACTTATGGGATTCTTAGGACGAAAAATCCCCGATATGGCCACGTGTAATAATAATAATCCCAGTATCATTTATGATAGGTGTAAAAATAAACCCGCACTTCTTTTCAAAGAATTTAGTTTACGAGTGAAGTTTATATGGAAAATTGCTCGCGAACAATGATAAGAACACCGGTGAGAAATGTTAGCGAATAAAGAGGATATTAAATACATACATATATATAGGAAAAAAATTCCCCAACTTACCAATGCAAAATGATGTGATAAAAGAATACTGCCATCTGTAACAAAATAATAAAATTATTAGAAATAAAAATTATTTCCCCTATTATTTTATTTTAGACGATTGTCATAAAAAATTGATACTTTTTTCCTGATTTTCATGCCAATTTTTTATTTCCCTTTAATTTCAATATAACATGTTCCTAGAGTTTCGAACATTCAAATGAACGACAATATTTTGTTTGCTTTTTATAATTTGTCTTTTCTTACAAAAAATTTTTTTTTTATACTAAAACAAATTAATTTTCAACTAAATATTGTTGAATTTCAATTATTTTTCTTTTTTAGAGAGTAATTTTCTAAAAAAAAATGATGGTGAAAAAAAATTTCGTTCATTTGAACGTTCGAAACTTTAGTCACATAATAT
The DNA here is from genome assembly GCA_032873175.1 of Leptopilina drosophilae. Lineage (NCBI taxonomy): Eukaryota > Metazoa > Arthropoda > Insecta > Hymenoptera > Figitidae > Leptopilina > Leptopilina drosophilae. The sequence continues at coordinate 49,973,489 of CM065481.1, forward strand.
AACTTTAATTTTATTATCGTAAAATTCTATTGTCTTCAGTTCAAAAGTCTCAATGCAACTTCTTTAAAAATTGGCTTTCCTTAAAAAATATCCAAATTTTCCAAAATATTACGTTCTCAAGAGAATTTCATAAAAAGTTACATTGTTCGGACATTTTTAAATTAATTTTCTTTTAGAATTCAATCACCTTCAAAGGATTTAATATTTAAAAAATCTCATTTTGTTTAGAATTATGAAAAAATACTCCAAAAAAAAAAATTTTTAAAGAATTTACTACAACTTCGAATATATTAAATTCTTTTAAATAAAGTAATTCGAAATTCCAACTGTTTGAGAATTTTTAATTAATTATTTTAGAGCATTGAATTACCTTCAAAAGATTGAATGAAAATTTTTAATAAAACATATTTTTTTTAATTTTGAACAAATTTTTTCCAAACTTAAATTACATAAAAATTATTTATTCTTCCATCTTTTAAATATAACAAATGACAGAAAGTCTAAAACTTACATGTAAACAGAAAGTTTTAAACTTCTTTTTTAAAATTGACAAAATTAATTCACTTGAACTTTTTTAAAAAAAAGGGGAAATTTTTTTTTAACCTTTTTAAAATATAAATATTTTTTTTAGATCCATTTTAAATTTTATTTTGTGGCCCTTATAATTACATTAAAAATGTCTTTTAGAAAAAATTATTTTCAAAATTTTTAAAAAGATTCTTAAAATATTCAATTGTTTTTATTAAGACTTTACGAAATTTCAATTTTTCGAATTTTTTAAAAATAAATACATTAAAAAATTCAACTTTCGTCATGAATTTAAATTTTCAAAAATTTTAAGTAATAGAAAACTTCTGTCATTTAAATATTTTTAAAAATTGAAACTGTAACTTGTCTAGAATTAAATAATTTTCTATAATTTTGTACTAAAATTTGTTCACACAATCAATTATTTTTAATAAACTTTAAAATTCAATTCACTTTCGTAATTTTTAACTAAAATTTTTTTACAAAATCAATAATTCTTGATAAATTAAAAAATTCAACTAATTTCTACAATTAAAATTTAAAATTTTGTGGTAAATTAATTTTTATTGCAGCTTTAAAACTTAAAATATTTTCTATAATTTAGTACCAGATTTTTTTCTAAATCATACTATTTCTAGTAATTTTGTAATTTTAATTATTTTTTAGAATTTTTAACTACAATTCCTTTCTAAACAAATGATTATTTTTAAATAATTTTACAAAAAGTTGTCAAAAAATTAATTTTTTATCTAAAAAATTTCAATTAAACTTGTTTCACTAAATCAATTATTTTCAATAACTTTTAAAATTCAAATTTAGTATTGTAAATTTCATTTTTCTAAAACAGATGATTGATAGTAAACTTTAAAATTCAAGTAATCTATAATTTTAATTTAACATTTTTAAAAAAAATCTATTATAATTGTAGCTTTAAAAATTAAATGAACATTTCTAGAATTTATAATCACATTTTTTATATTAATTTATAATATTTTTAGTAATTTTGCAACTTCAATAATTTTATAGAATTATTAACTACAATTATTTTTAAATTATTTAAAAATAATTTTTGTAACATTTGACAATTTTTCTCTAGAATTTTCTACTAAAATTCTGTCACTAAATAAATAACTATAAATCATTTTTAAAATTCAATTTTGTTTTTTGTGATTTTAAACTAATATATTTCCTAAAATTAATGATTTTTAGAAAATTTTAAAATTCAGATAATCTCCAGAATTTTAATTAAAATTTTTTCTAAATCAACTATTATTATTGTAGCTTTAAAAATTAAATCATTTTCTAGAATTTATAAGACAATTTTTTTTGTTCTTATTCATATTATTATTTAGTAATTTTGCTAATATTTTTCCAGAAATCAATTTTTGTTTAAATTTTAATCTCAAATTTTTTCACTAAATCAATTATTTTAAACAATTTAAAAAAATCAATTAAAATTTTCAATTTTTCAGGAAAAATTCCACTAATGTTTTAAATATTAAAAAAATTGGATGTATTTCTAAAAATTTGTAATTAAAATTTTTGAAACATTACTTTTTTTTAGAAATTTGAAACCTTATTAATTTTCTAGAATTTCCTACAATTCTTATATGTAAAATTTTTTGTTTTATTATTTAAATACAATTATGTTTAAAGAATGAAATAAAAAATTTATCCTGATTTCCCTGACCTATGACAACTCTGTCTCAATAATGATCTGAATATTTAATTCAATGAAATTATTTATTTTATGACTAAATGACGTAGTTAATAAATTAATAATAGCAACGATAATAATGAAGTTAATAAATTGAATAAAAAAAACAGGTATTAAAAATGAATATTATTGTTACTATAAATATTTTCCCTAATTAAGATAAAAATACGAAAAACTTATGTTCCTAAAGTTTCGAACGTTCGAATGAAGGACAGTATTTTTTTACTTCTTCTAAATTTTATTTTGTTTCCAAAAAAATTATTTTTTAAATTAAAACAAATTAATTATAAACTGTTTAATTTAATAATAAATTGTTTAATTTCGATTATTTTTCTTTTTGTGATATAGTAATTTTCAAAAACACTTAAGGTGGAAATTAATTTCGTTAATTTGAACGTAAGAAACTTTAGCTTTATAAGATCTTAACAATTTTATTTTTCTACGTGACGTAATATCAGTATACAATAAAATTTTAATTTGAAAAAAATGGACAAAATTAATTCACTTGAACTTTCGAAGAAAAGGGAAATTTTTAATATTCAAAATCATTGTTATCAAATTAGTTTTCCTTTAAGGCCATATTCATAAAACTTTTCCCAACACAATGCAACTTTCTCTCTCTCTTGTCAAAGTGTCTGATTAAAAATTCCTCCACACAGATAAATAATACTCAATGAATAATAAATGATATTGACGCATTAACAAACATTTTATGTTATGCAAAAGATCTTTTTTTTTTCTTCTTCCACCTCTGAATTTAAATAACACAAAAATGACAATTTACCAGGTGATAAATTAAAATTCTTCCAAGTAGTACAATAGGTAGGAAATCATTTGCATAACGTGAAAATATAAAAATAATATTGAAATCAATGAAATTGAGTTAATATCGTATATTTTTCAAGTGACTCTTTTTTTCTCAACTTGAAACGATAAATTATTAAAATGACCACGCTACTTGGCGAGTCGGTTGTGACAGCAGATTAACAAAGCCTGTGTAAATATAGTGTCGAGAAATGTTTGTCGGACTCGAGATAAAGCGAGAGTCATCAGAAATCGATGACGGGGATAAGAGAAGCTTGAGAAAAGAAGAGAGGGAGAGGAGAAAAAAAAAGTTCGTTGGCCTTGAAGGACCAACGAAATTTATTAGACCGAACAGAGTCGTCGTTCTCTGACCAACGCGGACCGCGTGTGGAAAAAGAGGTAAATTTCATTCTTTTTCTCTCTTTCTCTCTCTCTCTCTCTCTTTCTCTCTCTTTTTCACTCACTGAATTTTGTAAGAGCGAGAGAGACTCTTACAAAATTTAAACTGTATGGTCAATTCAAAAGCGAGTTGTAATTTGAGAAACACTGCGTTGGATCAATGTCTCTCGCTCGAAGATACATCAATCTTTCAAGTCGGTTCGAATTGGTATTTATGAGCGCCAGGTATAGCTGGAGTAGATAAATGACATCCAATAGGTGACTAGATAGACTGTCGGTCAGAAAGTTAGATTTCAAGTCCTCCATTTTTTTTCTTTTCTTTTCTTTTCTTTCTTTTTTTTTAATACTAAACCCGAAGAAATGAGGTCGCAAGTTCAAGTGACATGGACACAAATCTTTTTCTTTTTAAATTAAGACTCACGCCACACTTACGCATAGCGCCGCCACACAGCATCTGATTGAGATTTATTATTCACTGTCTACATTCCACTAATTCATTTATACAAATTTCAATCACAGAGAACAAAAAGAAGAGTGAAAAAAAAACTGGATCGCTAGATGATATCACTCTCCAGTGTTATTTACATTTAATACCGCAGCAAAATGAAACTCAATTCAAATATTTGTTGTTTCATATTCAAACAATTTGTCATACCTTAATATTTTAATATTAAAACGCAATTATTGTTTATAATTGGTACATTATAATTAAATTGAAATCGTCTCCTTAAATTATTATTAGTTATTTATTTCATTATTAATTTCCATCAATTCGGATTTAGAAAAATCGTAAGTTTCCTTTCTGTTAGCAAATTATCTGTATTCATTTGTTTTTTTTTTAAATTCATTTTTGTGGGTTATTGTCATTTTTTTAATGTCAAAAAGAAACCAAAAAAAACTCGTTTTATTCACTTCACAAAATTGTCGAAAATTCCATTCCGTATTTTTTATTTTCCTGACTTTTTCCTAATTTTCATCAAAAATATTTACTTTTTTCTTATCCTGCTAATAAATTGAATTTATGCTACTATTTTTATTATTCATGAAACAATTTAAAAAAATTTAATTCTTGCGAAGAATTTAAAAAAATATTTGAAAATAATTGAATTTTCAATGAAAAATGTTATTATTTATAAAAATAATTGAATTTTTCAGAAGAATTTTATTATTTACAAAAATAATTTATTTCTTTAGGCAAATTTTGTTATTTATGAAAATAATTGAGTTTTCTTGAAATATTTTATTATTTATTAAAATAATTAAATTCTTGCGAAGAATTTTTAACAAAATTTTGAAAATAATTGAAATTTTCTGAAGAATTTTACAAATTTTAAGAAAAATTGACTTTTTTTTGAAGAATTTCATAATTTATAAAAATAGTTAAACTTTTTTGAATATTTTTCTATTTTTATAAAAGTAATTGAATTCTTGTGAAGAATTTTTTTTTAATTTGAAAAATAATTTAATTTTTGGAAAGAATTTTTATAACAATTTGGAAAGTCAATTTTAGGAAAAATGGACTTTTTTTGAAGAATTTCATAATTTAAGAAAATAGTTAAATTTTTTTTGAATATTTTTCTATTTTTATAAAAATAATTGAATTCTTGCAAAGAATTTTTTTTTAAATTTGGAAAATAATTGAATTCTTGAGAAGAATTTTAAAAAAATTTGTAAAATAATTGAATTTTTCTTAAAAATTTTATAAATTTTGAGAAAAATTGGATTTTTTGAAGAATTACATTTTTTCTAAGGATTCTGTAATTTATGAAAATAATTGAATTCTTTCGAGAAATTTTATTAATAATTGTTGAAAAAATAATTTAATTACTTTCGAAGAATTTTATTATTTATAAAAATAATTTAATTCTTTCAAAGAATTTTATTAATTAGGTAAACGATTAAATTCTTGTGGCGAATTTTATTAAAATTGATTAAAATAATTGAATTTTTTCCTAGAATTGGTTATTTTATATAAAAATAGTAGGTATTAAAAATCATTGAAATGTTAAAAGTTTTTAAAGATAATTAAATTTTACAAAGAATTCTATCTAAAAATTTGGGAATAATTGAATGTCGGTAGGAAATTTTATTAAATTTTTTTGAATATAATTGGATTTTCCAAATAAAACTTTTATTATTTATGGAAATAATTGAATTCTTGCGAACGACTTATTAGAATTTTTTAAAATAATGTAATTTCCAAGAAGAAATTTATTACTTTTAATAATAATTGAATTATTGTAATGAATATTGTTATTTATGAAAATAATTGAATTTTGAAAAAAAATTTTATTAAAATACCTTAAAATAATTGAATTTTCGGGAATTTTACTAAAATTATATTTAAAACAATTAATTTCTTTCGAATAATTTTATTAAATTTTTGAAAATAATTGAAGCAATGAAGTTTTTTTTAATTTAGGTATCAGATAACAACTTGTGTGAAATTCAATTTTCCTCGTACAAGAAAGTTTAATTATTTTCAATTTTGAAAATCTGATGCCAAATTTGAAATTATTATCGAAATTTGTTAAAATTTTTTTATATACTTTAAAGTTTAAAAATATAATATATTTTGAAAATTTAATTCTAATTAGTTTTTCATTTATGTGCCATAATAAGTTTTTCTTTAAAAATTACTTAAATTAAAATGAATTGAAATTGTTTACAATAAACATTGCAGTACGACATTCCCGCGCGCTTGCGCGCGGATAATTTTGCTACTTTTATAAATAAAGTTATAAATTATAAATAAATATTATTAAATCATCTTTTTCAATTGAGTCGAGTTATAATTAACCGACTATTTACTTAGGAGAAACGTTATTTAATCGACGTCTAAGAATAATTTTATTTAAGTGAGTTGAACTTTTAAATATCAAAAAAATCTATTCCGTCGAATTTTAATTTGATCAAATTTTTAGTTGACCGAATTATCTTAAATAAAAAGTTTATTAATTATTACTTGAATTAATTAAAAGTTCTGTAACGTGAAAATTCGGTGACCTCATATTTATGAGTGTCGAATAAATATTCCAACCAATAATTTTTATGTGATATTCATGCACCCCTTTTCAATTCTTAATTCCAATGACGTATCTTTCTGTCTCAATTGACGTAATAAGTAATAATTTTCACCGAGACTTGAGTAGAAAACTATTAAATGAAATTTGTAAAGTTTCTCCAAAAATTAGTGGAAATGTTTACAATTTGCATTCGTAAACGACCTTTTACCTTTTACCTTTTACCTTTTTTTAACCTTTTTTTTATTCAGATTCAAAATCTTTTTTTAAAGTTTCGATTTTTCGAACAAGCAAATGAACGACAAAATTTTTTAAATCTTTTGAGTTGTGTTTTTTAACAAAAATTTTTTTTGGGATATTTACAAAAATTCATTCTTAACAGAATGTGATTGTTAGAATTTCAAAGTTAATTTTTTCGACCACTTTTCTCTTTAAATATTTAATATACTGAGCTGAAATTTTCCAAAGAAGTAGAAAATGTAATAAAAAAGAGCAGTGACGTGCAAAAGTTTTAATAATTCAAAAATAAACTACAATTAAAAGCTTTGAAATCGGTAAAGACGCGGGCAATTGATTAGAAATGAATTTGACAACTAATAATTTTAAAGTAATTTCTAATAAATAATTTAAAAATTTTGCACCTCACTGCACTTCTTCGTTATATTTTAGACTTTCCTAAAAACTTTCAGCTTAATTTATTAAATATTTTAAGGAAAAAGTGGACGAAAAAATTCCCATTGCTGTTAACTAAGTAAATCTTTACAATTATAATTATTTTTTGTCGTATTTTTTAAAACCATGAAAAAAATATTAAAAATTTTAGAAAAATTCTGTTATAGTTAATAATTAAAAAAATTTATAGTTAATAGAAATAAATAATATAAAGTTAACTTAAAATAATGACTAAATGTTTTTAAAAATTCTAATAATAAAAATTACTAATGGAATGTGTAAACTTTTTACTAATATTCACATTTAGAGATACCAATTTTTTCGAAGAAAATGAATTAATATAATTAACAATTATATTTTAAGTAGAGCTGCGACCAAATCAATACTTAAATATTTATTTTTTTTATTAATTATTCGGAGTAAAACGTTGTCAAATGTTGAAGCGCAACGTTTTTTTTTCCTTCTAAAAGCTCTTGATTAATATTTTTTGAAAAAAAATTTCCTTCAACCATAAATCAATAATTATTTAACAAGTCACATGTATAAATTAAATTTCCATTCCCTAAGCGATTGAATATTTCATTCCAGAATTACATTGATTCATAAAAAATCATTCATATATAAAGGAGGAGAACATTTTTAATTAAAAATGAATTTTATTGTACAATTTTCAAACTAATTGAAAATACTCGTATGCTTTAATAGATTTTAATTTTAAGGTTTATAATTTACATAAAAGAAAGAATTTAATCAACAAATTTTTAAATAATTGAATTTCTTTGAGAAATTGCAATAAAATTTTTAAGAATAATTACATTTTTTTTAATTGAAAATATTTGCGTAGATTTTTATTTAAATTTTTGTTAAATAATAGAATTCTTTTGGAAAATTTTATTAAAATTGAAAATCCTTGAATTTAGAAAAGCTTTAGGAAATAATTGAAATTTTATCAAGAAATTTATTACCTACAATTTTTTTTAAATAAGTGAAATTTCGGAGAAAAATTTTAATACTTATAGAAATAATTGAAATTTTGATAATTTTTTTTCTAGTTTGTAATTTTGTAAAATCTCAATATTTTTGAAGTGTTTTCAATTAAAACTCTTCCGTAAATCCATTATTTTTAAAAAGCAATTAAATATGTATTAAAAATTGTAACTATAATTTCAGAAGAATTTGAATTATTGAATTTTTATCAAAAATCTAAGTTTTATAAAATTAGAGTGACTAACTGTTAACTATCGATTCAAATTCTATTTTCTTCAGTTTAACTTTGTACGAAAGGCTGTTTTTATTTTTGTAAGTCCATTGATACTTAAATAAAAAAATTAATAAAATTTCTGATTGGTAGACAGTTTTCCCAATCCATGTTTCCCAACGTCTCTTTTCCCAATGGACATTTTTCCCAATGAACAAATTTCCCAAAAACGGGTGACAATTTTTCCCAACAAGAAATTTTATTACCAAAGTTATTTATTAACAAATAAAAAAATGTAGATGTTCTGTTTTTAGTGTTGATGAAATTAGAAAATAATGTCTTAATTGATTTAAAATTTAATGTGGTATAAATTACAACTCTTTTAAAATTGAACCAATTTTGAAATATTTAAGTAAAATTATTCACTGAATACTTTCTGAGTACACTGAAGGAAAATGTGTATTAAATTTTGTAAAAGTATTTTACAATTAGGCGAAAAAGTGCAACAAACCGAAATTTTAATATAAAAAATACTAAACTTTAAAAAAAATTATGTGGAATTTAATAAAGTTATATTAAAATTGAATAAATTTTTTTGATCTTTGATATAATTCTACTAAATTCCACATAAATTTTTTTTGTTTAGAATTTCTTATATCAAAATTTCGGCTTGTCGTACTTTTTCTCCAAATTGTAAAATACTTTTAAAAAAATTTAATATAAATTTTCTTTTAGTGTAGCTTTTCCAAGAATTATGTTATCTAAAAAGAAATTATTGTCAGAACTAGAAATAACTGAAGGTTTTGTTTACCGAAATTCGTGGTAATTTTTATAATTTATGAGTCAAACAAAAAAGACACAAAAATTCAGAATTTTCTTATGAATTCGAAAAATTTATTTTCTCGAACTTTTAATAAAAATCTTTGACTTATTCCCGACGTGCTAATAACTTTGCAATAGTAAAAAAGACTTTATAGAAATAAATAAAAGTTAAATAAAAGATAAATAAAAGTTAAATAAAAGTTAAATAAAAGTTAAATAAAAGATAAATAAAAGTTAAATAAAAGTTAAATAAAAGTAAAATAAATAAAAATTGATAAAAAAAGGTGTACATTTTTCCCATACAGTTTAAACTAAATTTTTTATACAATCAGCAGGAGTTACTCCAATATTTTTTTCCCGTGTATAAAAAGAGATCGAATTTTAATTAATGAAATCAATTACTGCAAGTTCCATAAACAAATAAAACGTGAAAACTATGACGAGCGAAAGAATTAAAAACCACTTTGTGTAAATATCACTTTACAGGATATTTTACGATAATTCCCACATGAAGAAACATTGTGCAATTTATTTTTTTCCCTCAAATTAGTTTGAACAATATTGAAAGGACCAATACGTAAAATATCGTGAGAGAGAGAGAGAGAGAGAGTGTAGCAGCTGCTGCAAAAGAGGGTTATTGTTGCAATCATTGCAATGTCGTTATTGTTATTGCAACGGTAATTATTATTACAATTGTTTTGTTACTAGTCGTACTGTCGATGGCGATCGAATACGTTCATACATGCAATATAGGTGTATATACAAGTTTAAAAGAAACAAGAGCGGATGAGAGTAAAACGGCATATGGCAGGCACAGAAGCAGCCAGGCATCACTCAAGGTCTGCCTTTTATTCGTCCTGCACCATTTTAGAAAACACTCCTCGAGTTTAGGGGTCTTCGGAAAACGAAAAGAGAATAAACCGGGGAGAGGGGACTACATAGCTTTTATGCACGATTAGCATTTATCATTTGGTCTATATATATATACGTAGGCGCGCATTTTTTTCTGATTAATATCACTTCATCAACAAAAAAAAACCACCTTTTATTCCAATGTCAATGCCACGCGAGTAAACACGAAGGGCTTGTTCGAAAAAATTTTCAACCTATATATATTCACGCGGAATGACTCTCAAATTTTATTCAACTAATCATTTCATATTTAAAAAACATATTTAAAAAAAACAGTTAAGTTCCCTGTATGTCAATGCTTCTTAAAGAAAATAATTTTCAAAGAATAATAAAGGATATAAAAAATACTAAAAATAACCTTTAAAAAAATTATTAACTACAATAATCCACAATTCAATCATCCTTTTTGTCCACACCTGAAGTTTGACTTTTGTGCCTGATTTTATTTTTTTTTTAATATTGCTTGACAAATCGAAAATACCTGGGTATTTCTTATGATTTATCATACAATAATATTTGAAATCGAAAAATTAGAAAATTTGAATAAAATTATGATTAACAAATAAATTTTGTTCTTTTATAAAAAAATTTCGATTGACTGATCTAAATTATGCAATTTTTTTCACTTTTTCTTTACAGAAAATATTACAATGTTAGAATTATTATTTTCCAAAAATTTATAACTAAAATTCTTCTCTGAATCAACAATTATAATGTTCCTAAAGTTTCGAACGTTCATATGAACGACAGTATTTTTTTCCTTCTTCTAAATTGTATTTTATTAACAAAAAATTATTTTTTAAATTAAAACAAATTATTTCTAAACGAAATATTGTTTAATTTCAAATATTTTTCTTTTTGCGGTAGTAATTTTCAAAAATACTTAAGGTGAAAATAAATTTCGTTCATTTGAACGGTCAAAACTTTAGCTTCATTATTTTTTATAATTTCTGAAAAAGTTCTTTGAGAATTAACAAATACATTTGTTTAAAATTCAATTTTACGAAATTTCGATTATTGGGAAATTCTTCAATTGAATACACTGTGAGAAAAATTTTGAAAATTTTCTCAAAAAAATGTAGAAAGCAAATTTTACTAATTATTTGGAAAAATTTACTAAAAACATAAATAAGGAAATTTTTTTACAAAATTATCGAAAACTTTTTTTATGAATGTAGAAACATTCTGATGTATCAGTGTAGAAAAAATCTCCAAAAGTTTAAATAAATTCTGTTCAACGTTTCGGAAAATTTTCTTATAAAAATATGGTCAAATTTCAGAAAATTTGAATATTGGGAAATTTTCCCAATTTATTTGGGAAAATTTCTATGTAACTACAAATTATTTTTAAAAAATTAAATTATCCTTCTTCAAAAAAAAATTAATTCTTAAAAATTGGTAGTTAAAAGTATAGAAATTCAAAAATTTCCAAATATTTTATTTTGAAACCTTTTTAAAATTATTAAATTACTAAAATACAATAGTAAATAATTTGTTGCGTAATTAAATATTTTTTTAAATATAATTCTTACAAAGAATTTTAACAATACAAAATTTTAAATAATTGAATTCTTTTGACACATTTTAATCCAATTTTTAAGAATAATTGCAATTTTGGAGGAATTCGATGAAAATTGTATTAAAACTGATTAAAATTCTGCGATGAGTTTTATTATTTATAAAAATAAATAAGTTTAAAAAAAAAATTTGTTACTTATAAAAATAATTGAATTCTTAAAAAAATTTATTATTTATTAAATTAATTGATTTATTGCAAAGAAATTTTTAAAAAAATGTTAATAACTGAATTCTTGTGCAATTTTTATTATTTATGTAAATAATTAAATGTTCAAGTACAATTTTATTAAAATTCTTCTTAAATAAATGAATTTTTCTTTAACAATTTATTAAAATAGTAAATATTGAAAATCATTGAAAAGAAACATTTTTTTTTTAATAATTGAATTTTGGATAAAAATTTTACTATTTAAGGTAAATGTACATATTTCCGTGCTAGAACATAATTCCGTGCTATCATATAATATTAATTAATATAAAAAATTAATAAAATATTTTAGTAAAATAAAAGCCATAATATTAATCTACTAAATAGCAAAATTTATTTTACAATTTTTCACTTGCTAAAATATTTTATCAATGCCTTATTTTAATTAATAAAAAAAAATAGCACGGAATTAGGTTCTAGCACGGAAATATGTACATTTACCTTATAAAGATAATTGTCACATTTAACAAATTTCAAGAAGAATTTGAATTATTAACATTTTACAAAAATTTAAGTTATTTAAAACTTTCATTAAATTAAATTCAATAAAAATTGAAAGTTTATAAAATTTTCATTTAAAATCTTTTAAAATTCATTTTATTTTTATTACAAAAGCAACTTTTTTAAAATTTAATTGCTTTGAAGTATGTAAGGAAAAAAATTTTTGGAGAAGAATTGTGTTATTTATATAAAGATAATTGTGACTTTGACGAGAATTTTTTAAAAATTTTGAACATAATTGAACTTTATTAAGAAGAATTTTATTACTTTTGAAAATAATTGAATTTCTGCAATCATTTGTCTTTTCTTAAAAATTCGTTTTTTAAAAATACTTTTAACTACAATTTTTCTATAAATTCATTATTTTTAAGAATTTATTAAATATATATTGACAAATTTTATTAATTTCAAAAAAAATTTCAATTATTAACTTTTTGCAAAAATCTAAGTTTTAAAAATTTTCAAATGAAATTCATTAAAAATAGAAATTTTATAAAATTTCAAGTTATTGCCTTTGGAAGTTCATCTGTTTGTGCAAATTTTAAACTCAATTCTTTGAAAAGTCAATTAGTATAGAAATATTTAAAATTGTTTATTAAATAATTTATATGGATGCAATAATTGGATGATAGTTTTTCAAGAATTAATTTACTTCAAAAGAAACCAATCTCTGAATTTCAATTAGTACAAATATTTACTAATTCGAATTAGTGACTAAGTTTTTAGTTTTGAATTTGTAAATTTTACAAAAAAAAAATGAGTGAAAATTACTGTTCATTAGTAAAATTTATTAATTCAAAAGCAAAAAGTCAATCACTAATTCGAATTAGTAAACATTTTTACTAATTCAAATTTAAAGAGCAAAATTGAGAATTTTCTTATGAATTCTAAAAATTTAATTTTTTTCAGCACTTTTAATAAAAATGTCTAACTTTTTCTTAAATCCCCTGTCTCAAAATATATAATTATTGTAGTTATAATCACGGTAAATCGTTAGGTATTAAAATAACACCAAAATAGATTAAAATAACACTAAATTGAATTATTTTAATCCTTTTTGGTGTTATTTTAATTCCTAACGATTTACCGTGATAGTAAGAATTTATATTCCACAATTCATATTTTGTTTTAAGAAAAAAAATTGGAATTACAAATTTTTGAACTCTATTTTTTTTTAAATTGCTAACTTTATTTAAAAATTCACTTAAGAAAAAGAAACTAATAGAAAAAAATCAGGAGCACTATGAACGAAAGATATTTGAAAGCAAAGTCCCATTGTTTTTTTTGCATCACACAATCCAAGGTCCGTTAAATTCTTTTTTTTTTTGACTAAAGATAAGCTTTTTAGGGCAAAGAAAAAAGAAAGTGTTTTCGATCAATGTTTCGACGGGGATTTTATGTAAATTCCGCAAGTTTAACGCGCCTAAACTATAAAAGAAAACTTGGAAGGGAAACTTTATTTTCATTGTCAGTACAATACCGGGGAGGTAAACAATGAGATAAACCGGTTTTCTCAATTACCGTAGGGAACACAAACTTTTCCAACGAAACAGAAAAAAAAAAAAAAAAAAAAAAAAAAAAATCAGGAACGCTATGAACAAAAGTTGCAAGCAGTCAATGAGGCGCATCGCTTTAATATCGTATGCAGTTTTTCGTGAAGAACAACTTTAAAACGGGAATTGCGGGCATATCCATATTTTCCCTATTTATCAGTCGAGAGAAGCATTTTTACTACTGTACTTCATTTCCTCTTTTTTTTTGCTGCTGCTGCTATTAGTAGATCCTAGCCAAGAGAGTACATTTAAAATTCTATAATTTAACAATCGCACAAGTATATTCTTTGAAATTTATCTCCTTCCTTTCCAAGAAATATCATTATTTCCTTTATTATACAAAAAAAGCAAAAGAAGAAAAAAGAAATAATTATCTAATAGAAAATAATTTAGCATTCACGTATCGTTTCATCTATTATGGCAGAAAAATAAATTTCTAATGTGCAAATATATAAATGTTGGATTTTTGAGTTTCATTCAACTTTTTTTTTTGTTTTCCTTTTCTTTCTTTTTTATTTTGGAGGTCGTGATCGGAATTTTTATTGAAATTTTCTAGTCTCGCGCTCGTCGAGACAGGAAATTTGTGGACACGGTAATAGAGAAAAAGAGAGAGAGAGAAAAAGAGAGAGAGAATGAGAGGGAGAGAATGAGAGAGAGAGAATTACATGTATATATGTGTGATGAAAAGGTGAGGTCCGTGAAACAGAGAAAAGAGATGAGACAACATGCCTCTTGAATTTATTCCGTCTGCTATAAACGTGAGTCGACGAACGAATGGGGCCCTTAATTCGTGAGCAGAATGGACACTCTTTTTCTCATCTTCGTTTGTGAACATGTCTGCCAGTAACAATGTCATATGCACAAGTGAATAATAATAAACGTGCGTGACGCATCAAAAGTCACTGATCAGTATACCCGACATTGCTCAAAAAGCTCGATTATTATACCGACGCGACGCACACATACGGAATCATCCACCGCAAAGGTGATGCTACAAAAATATAAATTAAGCAAATAAAAACCATCAGCGAACGCGAAGAATTTCTTTAATTCCCCTTTGTTATCCTAGCGGAGAGAGCGGACCTTTTCCACTCTCCCTCTCTCTCTCTATCTTGACTTTAACACACGATGTGTCAGCAAAAAGGATTTAAAACTCACTCTATAGCTTTGAAAATTGATGAAGACTTGATTTGTTAGGTTTAGACATTTTTTTTATTTCACCTCTCTTTCAAATGCGAGGATTATAATAAAGAAGAATCTTGCGAACGTCTAAACATTTTCCTATTACAAATCTCTCAAAACCTGTCGTCATGTTAGTTTTCAGACTTTGTGATGACAATAGAACTTCTTTTTTTCCCTCTTTTTTTGGATGTAAATTAATCCGATAGAAATTTAAACAAAAAAAAAGGTGGAATTCAAAATAGCTACAGAGTCATCATTCTAAATCAGTTAAAATAACTTGGGACAATGTGAGAAATGATCGATTTGTGTTTTTACTATTAGATTGAATTTAAAAATTTGGGCTCATTGAGAAAATATATTTTCAAAAAGCCTATCACAGTTGTTACAGCGTAACGTTTGTAAATAAATAAATAAATACCTTTGTTGTTTCAATTTGATATGCTAAAGAAAAAATTTACTTCTGTCTGTAAATTTTAACCCTCGGAGTTGACAATTTTTTTCGGATTTTATTATTCAAAGTGTATTTAAAATATTTTTAAATATTTAAAATACGAAGAGTTCTACTATAGAATACGAAAATGTTTTTCGAAAGTCGATCGGAACTTAATGTAGGTCTCACGGACCCAAACTGCAGTTTTTGCTCCAAAAAACAGAAATGATACAATTTTGCTCGTCGAATACAGAATTTAAAGTATAGACTTCTATAATGCGAAAAGAATACTAAAAGTGTCCTAAGTTAATGGGAACAATTGTTTAGAAATACTAATGTTTCGATTAACTCGTACTCAGCTTTTCAAAAAATAATCTTTCTCCATGTCTCCCTAATATGTTTCTAAAACTTTTACTTTTCTTTTTGAAATTCAAATTGTAAAGATCTTTCCTACATTTGAAGAATGTTAAACATATATTAAATTTTTAAATATTAACCACTGGAGAATAATTTTATTTGTAATGAAATTTACATTTCCCTGAAGTCAGCGTCGATTCTTAGTGTCAAA
Organism: Leptopilina drosophilae; assembly: GCA_032873175.1. NCBI lineage: Eukaryota > Metazoa > Arthropoda > Insecta > Hymenoptera > Figitidae > Leptopilina > Leptopilina drosophilae. Next base: position 49,989,584 of record CM065481.1, read on the forward strand.
AACTATTATTTCTATTGTTTAAGGACAAAAATGTCACTAATTTTCTTTATTATTGATCCAAGAAGTAAAAAATGTTCTCAACCAGCTTTTTAATCTAAAACGTTTAAAACAATTTAATTATTTTCGATTATGCCATAAAAGATTGTTTACGACGTTATGTTAGCTTTCTATTTTCTCGTTTGAAAGTTTCTTTTTACTTATAGCAAATTAAAATAAATTTTTATTAAATATTTTAGTTGTAGTGAAGACTTAAACATTAATAAATCTAATTGACAGTTGATTCTTTTTTTGTATTTTTATTTAAAAAATTACAAACATAACCTATAATTTTTTACTTCTAAAGTCCCTTTCTTCAGATCGCGTCACATTTAATATTTTAAAAAACTTTAATTCTATTTATTCTATCTTTTGTTCTGCATTAAAAAAATTCTGAAATATTTAATAAAAAATTATAAATTAAATTATAATAATTAGTATATCTTTTTTACGTTTTACTATTTTTTATAAAGCATTAAAATTATAAAGATTTCTTTCACTGTGTTTAAAGAACATTAAAAAATTTAAGTTATTTGAATGATTGTTTTATATAAGTGAAGCTTTAGTTTAACAGATTCAAAGGCACTTTTTGTTTGGAAAAAACAGTTCTTCTCTATTAGAATGTTATTATTAAAGTGTTTAAATTTGAAATCACGGAAATCTAGTTCTATAAGATTTGAGAAATATTTAAATGTTTGTTAGCTTAATTAACAAAACTTAATCCGTACTTACAAGATTTTTTCTAGATTTGACAGTTTTTAATGAAAGATTTTTTATAAAAAGACTTAATTAAATTTTTCATTTTTAATTGCAAAAATAATATTATTATTAATTTAATTTCCTTTTATTCCAACCTTCATGTCGACATTTAAATATTTTAACAGAGCACTAAAATAATTAAAATTTTAACTCATCGTCAAAAACTATTTATTTCGCTTTTTAGAGACGAAAATGCCACTAATTTTACTACTTTAATTGACCCAGAATTTTGAAATGTTTAATTTATGAAAATTTAAAATAAAAATCCGAATTTTTTGATTTTGTAGAATGAAAATGTTTTTACGTTTAGCGTCGACGCTAACTTTAGGATCTGAATATTAATCTAGATTTTTTAAAGATTATTTCCAAACACTGAAGCTTCGGTCTCACAGACTCAGTCGGCGCCTTGTGTTCCAAAAATAAGCATTTTTTCAATAAATTAAATTAATAATAATAAATAATAATAATAATAAATTAATAATTTTTTATTCTGCATAAAGAATTAAAAAACAAACTGGTTTCTCCAAGTTTAAGGAATACTAGAAACGAAGTTGAAGTCCACAACGTTGATCAACAAAAAAAATTTGTTTAATTTATTCCAAAATTATTTTTAATTTAATATTCATTCATATAACAATTATAACAATAACATAAACAATCTAATTTTTCTCAATATATTTGTATAACAATATTGCTTCTTTTTTTTAATTTATTAAGTGAATAATTTTCGAAAAAGTTCTTTGACAATTTTCAAATCTATATTTCTTTACAATATTCGATTTTTCAATTATTTGTAAATTCTTCAATTAAATATATGTATTAGAAAATAAAAACTTCAAATAATATAAAAAAAAATTCCCAATTAAAATTTCTCAAAAAAATTATTTCCACAGAATTGTTACTTAGTTAAAAATATAAAAAATTCAAATTTTTAAAGATTTGAATCTGAAACCTTTTCAAAATTTAATTATTTCTAAAATGTTACGCTCTAATACTTTTAATATTCAATTATAATCTAAAATTTTAACTCAAATCCATTTTTAAATCAATTTTTATGAGAAAATTCTACGATAATTTCATTATTTAAATACAAAAAAAACAATTTATTGAAAACTTACATGTTTCTTAAAATTGAATTCTTTTAAAGAATTGTATCAACCAATTTTCAAATAATTTGAATTCTTTTGCAAAATTTTATTAAAATAGATATTAAAAATAATTAAATTAGGGACAACTTTTGAAAATAATTGAAATTTTGCCAAGAAATTTATTAAATTTTTTGAAAATAATTCAATTTTAGAGAAGAATTTTATTATTTATAAAGATAATTGATAATTTACGCAAAGAATTGCATTAAAAATTTTGAATGCAATAATTTTATTCTTTAAAGAAATTTAATCAAAAATTTATTAAAAATAATATTTAAATTCTAATAAATAAATTGTAGCAAAGGTTATTAAAATGATTAAATTTCTTTGATAAATTTTAATAAAATTTTTTAAGAATAATTACATTTTTCGAGGAATTCGATTAAAATTGTATTAAAAATAATTGAAATTTTGCAATTAGCTTTATTATTTATCAAAATAATTGAATTCCTAATAAGCATTTTATTATTTGCCAAAAAAATTAAATACCTGTAAAAATTTTATTATTTATGAAAATAATTGAATATTGCGAAGAAATTTATAAAAAAAATTTGTAAATAATTGAATTCTTTTGGAAAATTTTATTAGAATAGTAAAGAAACCTATTAAAAATCATTGAATTGAGGAAAAATTTTGAAAATTGGAATTTTTCCAAGTATTTTATTAAAATTTTTGAAAATAATTGATATTTCGAAGAAGAATTTAATTATTTCTAAAGATACTTGAAATTTTGACGAGAATTTTCAAAAAATTTTGAACATAATTGAATTGTTGCGAAGGATTTTATTACTTTTGAAAATAATTGAATTCCTTCAATCAATCGTGATTTCTCTAAAATTATCTAAATTATATCGTATAATTTACGTAATTTACGTACTTTACGGATCTTTTTCAACCGAATTACGGACTTTACGGACCTTTTCTCAAAAAAACGGACTTTTGCGGACTTCAAGCAAAGTTACGAACTTTTACGGGATTTACGGACTTAGTTCGAGCCCTGCAGTTTTTAATAACGAAAAATCAAGATGGAATTTTTTTTCAAACTTAAAATTATCTCTAATTTCCATGTTCGTGAGTTTTTAAGACTTACTTAATTGTTGTTACTTGAAAGACAAATGGTAAGAAATGACAGGAATTTAAAACAAAACGAAAATAAATCTTCAGATTGCTTTTAAATTTTCGTTTTTTAAACAAGGTTCGAAAAATTTGGTAATAGGAGATAAAGTTAAATAATAAAGAGAGAGAGAGAGAGAGAGAGAGAGAGACATAAGGTTTATAATTAACTAGAAACGAAGTTTCAGAAGAGGAAGAATGCTTTCGAGTCTATTTTTAATAAGACAATTTGACTACAATTCTCGGTCTAAATAAAATTTGTTTTAAAGTCAACTTTAGTGAGCAAGGAAACAGTAATGAAGTAATTCGAGGAAGAACTATTAACGCGACTAGCTTCTTCGACTTGTTAAACAAACATTCATAATCTAAAATTCCTGAGTGCATACAAAGACGAATTTATTTCTGACATGGGGTTCACTTCCGACATATTAATAAGACACACGAGAGAATTAAATTGACATAGAGCAACTATGACATGCGTCGTCTCTATATACGTGCATTAAAGCTACTTTATAATACGCACATCTGACCGCAAGAGTGTATTAAAAAAAAGCAGCGCCTGCTTCTTTTGTGCACGTCTCCTTGTTTGCAATTAAGACCATCCGGTCACATTTTTGCCCGCATTCCCGACATTTTTCAGGAAATAATGAATTATATCCTGATTTGTTGGCAGAAGCAAGAGAGAGAGAGATTGAATTTTCGTTTATTAAAAACGGCACCAGAGCAATGAAATACGCCAGTGAAAAGGAAAAAGGAGAAACTAAAAGTGGTTTGGGGGATTTTTCCTTTGTTTATTCGATTTCTGAGGCGGGCGACAGATGTGCCATTACATATGCACTACTAATAACGTGACGAATAGCATTGCTCCTAACGAATGTGGTTCGCGTGAGGTCATTGAGCAATCACAGAAGCATGAACTCGTTGAGAGTGGTGAAAAAAAAGAGAGAAGAGAGAATAAGGGCTTGTTGAAAAATAAAGAAATAAAAATTTAAAGCATCTTTCCCCCCGAGAGGAAAACGTTCCCACATTTCAGAAATAAATAAAAAAAAAAGAGGGAGGCTATCAACAGGTTACCTCATTCGCAAATGACACAAAATACATTTTCCGAAATTCAAACCATTGCTGCATAATGAAAGGAATATAAGCGAAAGTGTTGACAATGTCATTACAATAATCCTCTCGCTGACTTATGCTCTTTCATTAACGGGATATAGTGTGGAGCACGATTGGAATTTTTTATTTACGACCTCGTTTTTCCCTGGGTTCGTAAGGCCATGTGAAAACCACAACTTGGAAAAAGAACCGTAGAAATGCAAAGCAGAAATGCTCCCGGTGGGTATGTACTACATCAGTTTGTTTTAAGATTCAAATGCTAATGCATTCGGCGCATCCGTACGGAATGCAAATGCGTTCGTTTCGCACGCAGACATAAAGGGTGACCTGCACTGCATTAGATTCGTTTCTAATAAGATTTGCATTACTCTCAACGGGGGTCGCGCGTTTACAAAATTTATTTATGACGATTTCTTCCTCCCTCATCACTGATTTAAAATGAGGGACGGACACACACTCGTGCAAACAAGATGAGACTCCTTTAAATTTAAAATACTTCAAATCCCCTAAGGCCGATTTTCAAATTTTCCACTAACAACAAAGTTGGCTATTTTTAAATCTATCCCCTTATTTGAGACATAATTTTTTAAACACAATTTCAGAACACGCATCCACTTTAGAGTATACAGAAAATAGTCGCACTTTAGTTGATATACAACACAGGTTGAGGAGAAGTTGATTTTTTATTTTTAGTATCTAAATTTAATCAGAATTACTAAAAATTCTATTAATATTTATTGTCTACTGGTATTAAATGTTAAGTGAATTTTAAAAATTTCTATGATCCCAAAGTTTTGAACGTTCAAATGAACGAAATATTTTTTATTAAAGATATTTTAATAAATTACTAATGATAAAAAAATTTAAAAACTAAAATTTTATATTTACAAACTCAGTAATTAATTTTTTTGACAGTGACACAAAATAATTGCAATAAAAATTTAATTTTTAGAAGAAATAAATAAATTTCGTTCATTTGAACGTTCAGAACTTTAGGACCATAAGTTTCTTATTAACAGACTTTAAATTATTATTCAATAAGTATGACTTTTTGGAATTTTTTCGACTATTTTTACACTCAAAAAATATTTCAGTTGATGCACCCAGAGAAATGGTAAATTTGTCTTAGAATCAACTATAGACTTTTTATTTGATTAAAATAAATTTTAATTGTTTCAAATAAATTTTATTTGGTTTAAATAAAATTTTACTTGACTCAAATATGTTTTATTTATATCGAATAAAAATTTTGGTTCTGAGACAAATATGTATAACGTTTATTTAAATCAAATAAAACATATTTGGTTTAAACAATATTCTTCTCCGGGGGTTCAAATATCCGGTTACTAGTCTGTTATCAAATAACTATTTACTTAAATCAAATAATTTTTATTTAAGCACATTAAATTGTATTTCAATGAATAATTTCAGCATTTTAAGTAAATATCATTTAATTGATTTAAATTTATTAAAATTGCAATAATCTAAAAATTATTTCATTTAAATAAATATTTATTCGATAATAAAAAAGTAATCGGCTCTTTGAATATAAAAATTTTTTGCAAACAATTTTTTTTATTATTTTCAAGAAGTGTGAAATTTTCAACTTTTCTTTTTAATATTGCCAAAAAAAAATCCTCTATATGTGAAACTTATTTCGATTTTCACAGCTTGGGAAATATATTGAAGTAAAATTTAATCAACAAATAAAAAACTACATTTCGAATAATTTCTTTAAGATAATTGAATTTAAAATTTTTCTAATAATTGAAATTTTCTATAAAATTTTATTGAAAATAATGGAGTTTCTTTAAAAATTGTCCTTAAAATTTCAATAATAAATTTTTCAAAATCAAAATCTAAAGAATTTTAATTACTAATTATTAAAAAATGAATGATTTCTCAAAAGGTTGAATAAAAAATCTGCGAATGAAAATTTAAAAATGAAAATTAATGAAAATTAGCTTCAAAAAATGATATTAACAATTTGTAATATTTTAATTTAAAATTAATTCTTCCATTTTTTTGCAAAATAATATTTTAAAATTCAAATATTTTCATCGTTTTATATTTCAAATTTATAAAAAATTTATATCCTACGATTTGCCAAAAGTTCTTTTTAAAAAAATAAATTATTTTCTAAAAATTTCAATTATTTCCAAATTATCCATTTATATATTTAGAAAATCTATTTTCTTTCCCATATTTCCAAACATTTTCAAAAAACTAATTTTACAAATTTTTTATTATAATTTTTGAAAAATTAATTATTTTCAAAGTTTAGTTTTTTTAATAATTTATTTTAACAATTTTTTTTAAAAACCCAACGATAAACTCCAGTTGGAATTTATATAAAAAAATTAATTTTTGTATATAAATAATTGAATTCTCAAATAACTCTGAAAAAATTATTAAAAATAATTGATTTAAATGTAAAAGAATTTTTCAAAATTGAAATGCAATAAATTTGAAAGATTTTAATTCCCAGGAGAGGAGGAATGTTTTGAAAACATATTCAGGGTGATTTTCACAAATATGTTTGAAATTTAATTAATGAAAATTATTCCAATTCAGAATTTCAGGAAAGTTTTCTGTCTAAATAAAAAGAAAATTTTTAATTATTTTTTAAAAATATTGTCCAATGTGAATTGTTGAGTTCAATATGATAAAGAAAGTTTTGAATTAGAAAAGTTTTTAAAGTTTTTAAAATCATAAAAATATCAAAAAGTGTTACTCAAAAATAAATTTTCAAGTTACAATTTTTTACCATTATTTTATAGGGTGTTAATTTAACTTTTAAAAATAAGTTTTTTAAGCTTGTTAGCTTAAAAATAATTGCATGCTTGAAAACAATGCAAAGGAAAAAAACACAGTTTGGGAAACAAAAGAAAAACTTTTTTTAATAAAAAAATACAATTGGAATTTAAAAATATAATATTTCATCTCATAAATGTCGAAATAAAAAATATTTCACAAAAGAAAATATCAAATTGGATAAAATTTCGATTGTTGAAAACGAAAAAATTCGGTCCGAGGTCTGTATACGAAGAGAGAATATATATATATATATATTAAATTTTGTAGAAGTATTTTTTTTTAAATTTGGGGTAAAAGTCTAACAAACCGAAATTTTTGCATAGAAAAACAAACAGTAAAAAATATGTAAATAATAATACAGTGAAAAAATAAAAAATTTAGTAGTTGCATTAAAATTTAACTAAAATTCTTCTATATTTGATAAAATTATAGTAAGTTGCACATCATTTTTTTACTGTTTAGTATTTTTTACATAAAAATTTAGCTTTACCGCATTTTTTTCCCTCAAACTATAAAATACTTTTTACAAAATTGAATAATAATTTTCTCTCTGCGTGTAATTTTTGAACATAATCTTTAAAAAGTAAAGTTTTACAACAAACTCTTAAAGATTTCTTTTTTCCAGAGATGATGAAATATTGCCACGGAAATTACGAAAGCATTAAACATGTTATAAAACTCTCTTGAAAGATTTTTTTTTCCAACCCTCCTCTCTTATATTTTTTAAATCCCTCAAGTTCCATTTGCAAACTCATTTGGTTTTTGCGAGTGAGTTGAATGTTTCTAATCATTTCAAAGGATTTGTTGATGATGAAATTAAAAAAAGGGGAAAAATTCTTTTTCCCGCATGAATTTTAGGACTTTAACTTGTGGAAGGGAGAGAAAAAGAGCGAGAGAGCAGTCAGACCAATGCAACTCCTCAAAGAAAGCTCATTTCGAGTCACTTCATTTCCCTAGCAGAAGAAAAACGAAGATTATTATTCTTACAGTAATTTCCGACTACTCGTGTCTTCTTTTCCTTCTCTCTTTCTCACTCGTATTCGCCCCAGTTTGCATAATCGTATATTACTTCCGAAAGCTCCGGAGGGGTTGCTGCTATTGACAACTCAGCACAAGATTTCAAAAGAACAAAGTGGAAAGATCAAAGCAAACTTTCAAGCATATCACTGTTCACTGATAATTTCTCTGATACGACTTTCCACTTCCCTCGTCGTAGTTCGCCCTCGTAGTCGCCGTCGTCGTCGTCTTCGTCATCTTCGTCAACATCTTTGATCAGAATTTAAAATCAAATGTGACATCGTGTCAATAAAAAAAAATCACAAACAACTCTTTCTTTCTATAGAAAAAAGAATTTCTCACATTCCTTCAATCCATTTTCAATAATAAAACTTTTCCCCCTCATACATTTTTCATTCGGTTAAATCATTTTTAGCAGAATACAAGTGGCAATAAACATTATTGCAATTTATAAAAGATCGCATCATAAATTTTCAACTTTTTGAAAATTTCAAATTTATATATTTATTTCCCAAGCTTTACAAAAGTATTTAAATTAGAAATTCAGATTTTATTGCTTACGGACTCAATATATATATCTTTTTCCGTAACTTCTGAATATTCCGAGCACGCAAAAAACATAACTTCCTCTTTTTTTTATCTTTATTACGATTTTCATCGTCCTTGATTATCAAGATCGTATAAGTAGAAAGGATGTAAACCACTTTTCAGAGTCTCTTTTCTTTTTATCAGATCAAAAAATACGTGTACAAAAAAATTTGTTTATATAAGCAAAAAAAAAAAAATGTAATCAAACTTGAAAATCGTGAAACGATAGAGCCAATTATTGACGGATTTGATTGTTAAAGTAAAAGTGTGCTTTAAAAAAGTCAATACCTATTAAAATATAACTCACATATGAAGTATTGATTAGTTCTCGTTTTTCAACTGCACTTTTTTTTATTTTTATTCTTTTGTAATATTGACACTTGTACTCGTTTCCAATGCTTTGAACAGAAGAGATGAATGTGACGGAGAGAGAGGAAGCGACCACCCGCGATTTGTTTACACTGTAAACTATACTCCCGTATCGTATGTTTTCAGTTAATTTACACCATTTTTCCTCCATATGTAACTTTCCTTGATATTCTTCCAATTTTTCAATTAAACTATAAACGTCAAATAAAAAAACAGGTTCTTATTTTCCTTTCGAAAAATATATTTGTTTTGAAAAAAATCCCTTTTGTTCGCCGCTATACATAATTTTTTTAAAAAAAACATTTCCGATTGTTGGAAAAAAAAATTTTTTTTTCGTCACTCGTGCGTAGATGAAATTAAGGAAAAGGAAGTGTTACTCCATAAAAATGAAATATTTGCGATTTGTATTTCGAAAAGAATGCAACCAACGATGTTAGCATAGATTCATCATGGCTATTAAGAAGAGAGCGTGAAAAATTGCTCGTTGGAAAAAAAGACTATTTCTTGCGAAAGCAATTTACATAATCGTCAGGAAAGTAAAGCGATATATAGAGTGTATTTTCCTCCCAAGTGGACAATCTAAACCACAATATTTAATCAAGAATCAATAATGCAAATACAAGGCTCTACATATGAAAACGAGCACATTTTTCTTTCACCCCGCATTGTGCATTAATTTCCTTTTTCATTCACTCCGCACAGTGATTACGAATCTAAGAAATGAAAATTAACCAACCATATTATAGGACATTAAAGAAAATTCTCGTGTAAAGTAAAACAGAAAGCGTTTTTAAATAATTGTCCTTCAATGCAATCCATTAGATGTAGTGGCAAAAATTATACATAGAAAATGAAGTTCTCAAAACTTTTAGATGAGATTATTTCAAAGGAGAAGTTTAATCTAAATTCTCCATTTCTGGTATTTGCGCGAAAATTTCTGTTTTCAGAAAAGTATATAGATGAAGGAACACTTTGTCAAAATTGCAAATTTAATGAAAGGAAATAATTTACCATCAAAAATAAAATAAAATTTTTGTAATTAGAGTGAAAAAAAATAAAATTTCAAAAAACTTTTCAATAGGAAAAAGTGAAATTTACAATAAAAGTATTTTTTCTATTTTTATAGAAAAAAATAGCAAATAGGAAAAGATTGACCAAAGAAAATTATCCGACATTTGGGAATTTCTCTGTATTTTTGTCGACTTTTACATTAGCCGGAAAGTAAATTTTACCAAAAAGTCATTATACGAATGTACTCCCGTAGTGATATTTACTCTAGAAAAATAAAACATTCGCGAAAAAAATAAAGTAACTTTTACTGTATTTACAAAAAGAACAAATTTTCTCGAGTTTCTGCAAATTTTTTTTTAGCTATTTTTACTATTTCAAAGAGTAAATTTTACTAATTTTTCAAAAATAACAATTTTAGAAAAAAAAGTAGTAAAATTTTTTTTTGGAGTGAATTTTAGCTCCTAGTAAAATTCTCTCCAGAAATAGTAAAAATTAATGGTAGAAACAAATATTGCAACTTTTACAAAACAATACGCGATTCTTGACAATTTTTTTTTCTATAATTCTTAGAGTAAATTTCATAACTTCAAAAAGTAAAAATTGTAAAATTTTTCAGTAGACTAATTTATTCCAAAAATAGTAAAAAAAACTGTCTGGAAAAAAATATAAAATAACTTTTACTATGTTCACAAAAAATTGGAAATTTCTGCGAAATTCTAAATCAATTTTTACTATTCTCGTAGAATGAATTTAACCGATTCAAAGTTAATTTTTGAGTAATTGTTCTATGAAAATTAAATTCAAAAGCTTTTAAGTAAATAAAATTTTATAATTTTTTGTTAATAATTAATTTTTTAAGAATTGTTTAATAAATGGAAATTTATAGAAATTAGTTTTAAAAAGTAATTAGTATTTCAAATAGTTCAAAAATTTTTTTGTATGAAATTCAATTACATTTGAAAAAGTTATATTATATTTTCCAAAAACTAATTTTTATAACTTTTTTTGTCAGTAATTAGAAAAAATCAATTTTCTTCAAAACAAGAAAGTTAAAGAAGCAGAGTTAGTCCCCCATTTTTTTATATAGCTTTAAAATTATTTTTCAAGAAAATTAATGTTTTTAAAAAGTCTACCCTTTTAAACTTTATCGTTACAATTTTTCAGATGATAAAATAATATTCGATTTTTCAATTATTTGTAAATTCTTCAATTAAATATGTATTAGAAAATAAAAACTTCAAATAATATAAAAAAAATTCCCAATTAAAATTTCTCAAAAAAATTAATTCCACCGAATTGTTACTTAGTTAAAAATATAAAAAATTCAAATTTTTAAAGATTTGAATCTGAAACCTTTTCAAAATTTAATTATTTCTCAAATTTTACGCTCTAATACTTTTAATATTTAATTATAATCTAAAATTTTAACTCAAATCCATTTTTAAATCAATTTTTATGAGAAAATTCTGCGAAAATTTCATTATTTAAATACAAAAAAAAACAATTTATTGAATAATTACATGTTTCTTAAAATTGAATTCTTTTAAAGAATTGTATCAACCAATTTTCAAATAATTTGAATTCTTTTGCAAAATTTTATTAAAATAGATATTAAAAATAATTAAATTATGGACAACTTTTAAAAATAATTGAAATTTTGCCAAGAAATTTATTAAATTTTTTGAAAATAATTCAATTTTAGAGAAGAATTTTATTATTTATAAAGATAATTGATAATTTACGCAAAGAATTGCATTAAAAATTTTGAATGCAATAATTTTATTCTTTAAAGAAATTTAATCGAAAATTTATAAAAAATAATATTTAAATTCTAATAAATAAATTGTAGCAAAGGTTATTAAAATAATTAAATTTCTTTGATAAATTTTAATAAAAATTTTTTAAGAATAATTACATTTTTTGAGGAATTCGATTAAAATTGTATTAAAAATAATTGAAATTCTGCAATTAGCATTATTATTCATCAAAATAATTGAATTCCTCATAAGCATTTTATTATTTGCCAAAAAAATTGAATACCTGTAAAAATTTTATTATTTATGAAAATAATTGAATATTGCGAAGAAATTTATAAAAAAAATTTGTAAATAATTGAATTCTTTTGGAAAATTTTATTAGAATAGTATAGAAACCTATTAAAAATCATTGAATTGAGGAAAAATTTTGAAAATAATTGGAATTTTTCCAAGTATTTTATTAAAATTTTTGAAAATAATTGTTATTTCGAAGAAGAATTAAATTATTTCTAAAGATACTTGAAATTTTGACGAGAATTTTCAAAAAATTTTGAACATAATTGAATTTTTGCGAAAAATTTTATTACTTTTGAAAATAATTGAATTTCTTCAATCATTTGTGATTTTTCTAAAATTATCCAAATTATATCGTATAATTTACGTACTTTACGGATCTTTTTCAACCGAATTACGAACTTTACGGACCTTTTTTCAAAAAAAACGGACTTTTACGGATTTCAAGCAAAGTTACGGACTTTTACGGGATTTACGGACTTAGTTCGAGCCCTGTAATATTCATTAAAATAAATATTTATTTGTATAAGAATATTTGTTAAATAAACTCAGATCTTCTCAGTCATTTTACTTTACTTTTCAACTTCATATGTAAAAGTCCACTGTCACATTTTTCTCACAAATTCTCAAATAAGACACTAAAATGTTAGTGAAATCACATTCAAGTCTGTTACTTTGTACACCCAGAGAAATTGTATATTTGTCTCAGAACCAACTAGACTTTTTATTTGTTTCAAATAAATTTTATTTGGTTTAAATAAAATTTTATTTGACTCAAATAAATCTTTTATTTATGTCGAATAAAAAATTTTATTTAAAACAAATAAAAAGTCTAATTGGTTCTGAGACAAATATACGTTTATTTAAGTCAAATAAAATATATTTGGTTTAAATAATATTTTTCTCTGGGTGTACTAATTTAAATTTTCACTTAAAAAGAAAAATTTTGTACTTAACATAATGAGATTTGTTAACTATTCATAATGAATGAATCTTTTATACTTATACGTGTTAAACTGTTAAAAGCAAAACATCTTATTGTTTTCAGTAATGCAATCTGCGCAGGCTACTTATAAGTCAAACAAACATTTATTTGAAACAAATATATTTTTTGCTACAAATATACAATTTCCTAAATTGCAAATATATTTCTTTATTTTCGATTACTAAGTACATTTAATTGAAATAACTATTATTTTATTTATTTTGAATAAAATATTTAGTTGCAACAAATAAATTTTTTTTAAATATACACTTTTAGTTAAAATAAATAACTTTCTTTCTCTGGGTGTACAGACAACTATTACTCCAGATTTGGAAAAAATGTACTATTTTCACAGAGTGCCCGCAGAAAACTATACTCCGGAAACATAGTCTAAAAGTTTCTTGGAAAAAAAAGAAAACTTCAAAAAAAAACTCCAATTTTACTTTGAAAAATTAGTAAAAGTTTCTCTTCTCAATAGCTACAAAAGGTTTTTATATATAAGAGAAAGAAATCCACTACGTATAATCGGAGTTTAAGAATTGAAAAAAAAGTATTAATTTACCATTTCATAATAATTTATGAGCTTCGATTTTCTATTAATTGAAAATTGAAAAAAAGATAATAAAGATGATGGCCATTATGAGGAAATGGCATTGTGTGGCTGAGGTCTTTTGTTCGAGGACTTGAAGTTTGTATATACCTATATACATATAGTATATACAAAATCGCCATCGGTTGCTTTCGGCTTATATGTATATATGTATGTACACACACATACACATACAGTGGAAGCACGTTAAACGGAGGAGCGAGCGATCGGTATGAGGGAGAATATCGGGGGATGACGTGCAGCAGTGAACGGCTGGCGTTTTGATGCATTAGGTGTCTAATCTTTACCTCCCAGAAAGTGATATCTAGCGTGGTTAATGCAAGGCAAGTTTTCCTTTGCCGCAAAAGAGAGAGAGAGAGAACGCTCACTACTAGCTCTCTCTTTCTCTCTCGCTCCCTCGTTCACTCGCTTGCGAGAAAGAAAGAGAGAGAGACGACAGCAGAAAAATTTTTCCCCAAACGACCTGGCAACAATGGTGACCAGCTGTCGTCGAGTCAGGTCAAGATGCGAAAGAGATTGTTGTATATAAGTTTCCCTTGCACCGCACACACTCTGTTTCTTCTCCTCTACCTTAAGAAATACATTTTTTCCAATATATATACCAATAAACCAAAAACCAGCAGTTGACCCACACGTGGCATCCCTACCTGATATTATAACCATGTATATCGAATTTTTTGCTTCGTTATGGAATAATAAAAGGAAGCACGCTTTTCTTCCCGAAAAAAGTAGAAAGAATTGAAAAAAAAAATTCTCATCTTTTGGAATTACGATAAAAAATGATGTTACGCTTTTATAATGATATATGACGAAAAATCGATTCTCTCTTTTCATCCATTTTCACTTCATGGATGATAATGTTTAATAAGTATTTGTGTATTCCTGAATTTTGTCACCTTTTCTCAAATCTTCATTTTTCAATCAAAAAAAAAAAAAGAAAGAAAACTCGATGACAAAAATTTTTCGATCGAACTTTGAGGGATAATTTCCATCACTTGTCATATTGTGTGTGTGATCGATTCAGTGCTTAATTAAGTAGAGAATTTTAAACTAGGTCGACTCTCTTTTCAAAAAAAAAAAAAAATAGAATGAAACAAACCTTATGAAATCGAGTTCTCTGCGCGATAATTCGATTGACAAATTGACAAAGCGAATTATAAATTTTCAAACAAGTTTTCTTGCTTATTATCTAATTATGTGTAAACTTGTCACGAAGCACCGTGAATTATTATTCAATTTTTAAGAAACGTCTCCTACTGCTAATTATTATTTTTTTTAAATAAATTAATATCAAATTACATGAATATCGTCTCGCATTTATCTGGTATTTTATTGCCTAATTTGGGATTTCTTGCGCAGCAATTATCACTTTAATTTCATAATAATATTAATATTTTAATGTTACTAAAGATTCCTGAAGTTATATCGTCGTTGACACTCAGAGCCAAAAATTTTCCTTTAGAGATAAAAATATATCACTGTTTTCACTTGTCAAAAGTTTTAAAATTTAACCCGACACTATTTAAAGGTCAAATTTTGCAAAAAAATTATTTTTTGTTTAAAGAAACAAAGAAAAGAAATTCTTTTACAGTAAAAAATATTTTTGCGCTTAGCGTCGGCGATAACTTTACAAACCTTGTTAACAACAGTAAAAAAAACGATCCTAAAATAATAATAAATAAATAAAATAGTAACAAAATAATGATAGCAAAATAATTATAATAATAAATTATTATAATAAATAATTATAATAATAAATAATTATAATAAATAATTATAATAATAAATAATTATAATAATAAATAATTATAATAAATAATTATAATAATAAATAATTATAATAAATAATTATAATAATAAATAATTATAGTTATAATAATAACAAATAATAAATAATTATAGTTATAATAATAACAAATAATAAAAATAGTATTCATACTAAAAAATAAATTTTCAATACCTAGAGTTTTAAACACTGTGACAAATATTCTTTTAAATGGCCCAAAATTAACTCAAACGAAATTTCTTCCTAAAAATTAAAATTCAATTACATAATATTACGCCACTTTAAAAAAAAATTACAAAGTCCAAAACATTCAATTTATCTTCTTTAGCCTTTTAATTACCATCAGTGATTTTCCCTAAATATTTATAACGACTAAAACCAATAATTTATAAAAAGTTCAGAATTTATACATACGTAGATCATCAGTAAAAATTTAAATAAAAAATAGGTTTCGTAAAATTTCAAAGCAAAAATATCGTTGACATATTTTTTTTCTTTCATTTTAAATGAATTTTTTTTCTGTCACAAAGAATTCGATATATATATGGGAAAAAAAGAGGAAATTATTTCGAATGGATATCTCATCCCCCTCTGCAGTATATAGTATATATATATATACAAAATGTAATTAACATCAGGTGTCATCCTGCGACTTCATAACGACTTCGTGATCGCATTATAATCACATTATGAAAACGGTAAAGAAAATTATTTTTAGTTCCCAAAAATTGGTTTAAGACTGGTTCTCAAGCCAAAAGAAATAACCTACTTTTAAGAACTACTTTTAAGCAATACAAAAAATTCAAGAGAGTTTTGCCTTTAAACTCTGTTAGTTTTGCGCGCGACTTGTGTATTTTTGCATTAAAAAAAAGAGGTAAACTTTTGTACTCAAAAGTTTATACTTATTCTAAAACACCAGTGTATATACTCCGCCTTAGAATATTTAAATTTTTGTCTTAATGCAGTAAACTAAAGTATGAAAAATTTATTTCTTTTGATAAATGGTCGGTTGCAACTATTAACATTATTTTACCATATTATAATTTCAAATTTTTTTTCATACTTTAAAATAAAAATCAAGTATTTTTCAAATATTTTCAAACTTTTTCAAAAAAAATTTTTATCGTCGTTTCTCTGACTATTAAATATTATTATTGCTATTATTAGTATCGAAATATTAGTGTAATAATAAATTTAAAAATAAATATAAATAATAAAAAAAAAACCGAATTTTTATGATCCTAACGTTCTGAACGTTTAAATGAACGAAATTCATTTATTTCTTCTAAAAATTAAATTTTTATTGCAATTATTTTGCGTCACTATTAAAAAGATTAATTACTGAGTTTCTAAAAGTAAAATTTTAGTTTTTAAATTTTTTTATAATTAGTAATTTATTAAAATATCTTTCGTTCATTTAAACGTTTAAAAGTTGAGGATCATGATAATAAAAATGTTAAATTAAATGGATTAAATAAAATAAATTTAAATGGATATTAAATGCATTAAATGGATATGTAAGTGTTTTTTTGCAGCAGTGGTAATAGTCCATTTCAGTCAGACAGAAATACATTCTCTAAGATAAATTATAAGTAGTGCAAGTATATTATAGCCAGACTTTTCTAAATTGGTACTCTAAATATTATTACAATTATTATTACTAATACTATTAATATTATTACTATTATTATCATTAATATTATCATTTTTATTATTATTATAATAATAATGATAATAATAATAATATATTATTATTATTATTATTATTATTATTATTATTATCATTATTATTATTATTAATATTATTATTATTATCATTATTATTATTATTAATATTATTTCTGTTAATATTACTACAATGTGTAGAAAATTTCAAATTACTACATTGGCTTTCATTTGAAACCTCCTCGACCTAAGGCAATTTTATTATGAATAATTTATTACCAGGGTTGCCGCACAAAAATTTAAATTTTAACTTCTTTCCCAAACCTAAGGATATTCTGATACACTCTAAAAACGATTAGACACACAAAAAAATCGCATTTATTTCTAAATATTTTAAATCTTCCGAAATTCAATCAATTTCAGTAAAAATGAATTTAAAAACAGGAATTTCAAAAAATTTATAATAAAATTTCAATAAAAATTTTAAATGCAACTTTTTTGTAGCAATTGAATTATTTTTCGAATTTTAAAGTAAAATTATTTGCCATAAATGACTTTTTAATAACAATTTTAGAAAATAAGCTTTTGGAGAATTTAATTATTAAAAAAAAAGTGTTTCCCTGACTTTACTGACAGGTGGTCACCCTGTATATTAGAGAAGTTCAAAAAAAAATTTTTTTTATTCAGAGTTGCAGAATTTGTAAAACGATCCCTTTTCAAATGAAATTTAATTTTATATATTAAAAATTCCAATTTTTTAATACTAACGCTATGCGCGAAGTGAATTTCCATTTTTTCTAAAAACTAATTAATTTTTTTCAGGGACTGAAAAATAATTAGATTTCTTCATCTATATATTTATTTTTTAATCGAAACTTTTTAAATTTAAAGAAATGTTCCAACTTTTAAACCTATTTTACTATATAATGAATTACCCTTTTGATATAGTTTACGCAAATTCTGAAAAATTGAATAAAAATTGGAAAAAATTGATAATTTTTAAATGATCGATGCCAGAATAGAATTATGTTGAAGAAAAATATAAGAAAATTAAAAATCATAAAATTTGTTTGGAAAAAGGAAGACAAGTATTAGATTTTTTTTAATTATACAAAGCATCTAGAAATTAAATTTATGAAAATTCTAAAATTTAAATTATTTGCGCATCGATTTATTTTTATTTATTTCAATTTATCTTTGATTTACTGTTTTTTTTCAACAAAAGATACCATTTAAGCGATTTTGCAACTTTTTACGTTGGTGAAGTTCGCAACGTTTATGATCAACGATTGAATGTAAAAAAATTATTTTCCCACCAAAAAGAATGAAATTTTTTATTCAGAAATATTTTGTTTGTAAATCAATGTAAAAAAAAAATAAACATACTATTTTCACGAAGCTGAAGTCCGCAACGTTTTTAAAAACGAAAAATCAAAAAATAATTTTTTTCAAATTAAATTCATTTCTAATTTTCATTTGCCTTAATTTTTAAGAAATGAATTGTCACTAAGTGTACAATTATTAAAAAATAACATAATGTTCAATCAAAAATAAAAATACCGTACCATTTTTTTTGTTTTCGTTTTTTAAAACGTTGTGGACTTCAGCTTCATCTATTTTCTTTACAAAAATTTATTAAAATTTGCTTTAAAATATATTTTTTTTCAGAAATCGTTGACTAAAAACGTTGTGACTTCACCAGAGTAAAAAGAAAGTCTTATATTCAGCCATGAAAGGTACCTTAATTTAAGATGCAACATTTTTAAGACAGATTTTTTTTAAATTCAAATCTTATTTTTTTGCTGAATTTAAAGATCAAAAGCTTGTTGAATATCAGCCAAAAATGTGCTAAATTTAAGGCAATCATGATAAAAATCAGCAGTTCTATACTTAATTTAAAAAGTAGAACTGTAAATTCAGATTTCTTATCCTTATTTTCACGCAAGCCGAGCTTAAATCAAGACTGGTGTTACTTTCAGGACTTGTTTAATTTCAGACAGTGTTTAAAATAAGATTTACTTTTTACTGTGACCAACGAAATTTTTTTCCATTGATTTTTAACAACTTTACGGAATATGTTTATTAATGGCAATAATTTTATGAGCTTTTTTTAATAATAATGCTTTAAATAACAAATATTAGCATTTTTTAAAAAAAATTTAATACGTTTTTTAATAGCGTACGAAGACTTTCATTTCTTTACAGAATTTAATAAAGTCATAAAATTTACCTTAAACGGTGAAGACATATATTGAACGGGCGACAGAAAAGATAGAAGCAGATGTTCAAAGTAGAACTCACCTGTAACATAAATAGAAAATATTTCCATTATAGAAAATCCCCAATAGAATGAATGTCAGCAATGTATGTTTAAATATTGAATGATAAAAGTTAGAATACTCTTTAGTAAAAGTAGAAAAATTGTATTATGCGCTATAAGTGTCCTACAATTTGATTCGATGCCTCTTCTTCCATTTTTTATAGTAAATTATAACGTTATAATATACATCTAGTTGAGGAAGTTGGTTCACGGACAGTGGGTCCATTAGCGTTGAATCTCCCCTAATTTGGGAGACCGAGTATATATAAGAAGCGGTTTCTCACCTTTAAATATGTACACTTCCGTTCCACTTCTTCAAAAGCAAATATACATGAGAAAATCATATATACACTAGTTATACACACTAAGAGAATGCCGAGGGTATGAAAAAAATGTCATTAAAGCATGTAGTACGTAAATTTGATATTGATATAACATTTCAAACAACTATATGATTTTATATATCCTCTACTGGTACAGAATGTTGATTTTTCTCATATATATATTAAACTAAAATGGTAATGGTTTTTGAAAGCTATTAGGAGGATCGTTCTCGTATAGGGTAGACAGTATAATAGGGGGAGAATTTTCGTAGGAGAGATTTCGTGGAAGTGGCTTAGGCAGACAGGCAAACATATATATGTATATACTATATAAAGTAATAGTGTGTTAAACGCGGGTTAAAGTTGCCGCCGTTGCCGCTGCCGCTGCGTGCAAGTAAAAGCAGGAAATGGCGTCGAAGGAAAAACGCCGGTTGGCTGATTCATGATGGAATCTAAATCAGCAAATGTAGCAGCACTACAACGTGTGTTCTCTTCTGACTCTCTGGAATTTAATTTCAGTTTAACTGACTTCTTGTTTTTTTTTTTTAACGTCAACAATTTGGACACATCGTAAGTCAAGTGAGAGCTCTCTCGTGGAGTGAAGAAGAATGTATAAACGTAGAATAATGGACATTCGGGAACACCAGAAAGTTATGGTTGTGGCTTGCTGTCGCCGGGTGGCGCATTGTAGGCTAAATAAACACAATTCGGGCAACATTGCACCACAAGGATTTCATGGAAGAACACCCAGTAACTTTCCTTCAGTTTCTGTTTCAATCTATATAGTACAATTTGTAACACAAAAAATTCGTTTTCTTTTTTCCCTCGCATTTTCAAAAAAAATTTCACTTTTTCCCTCAACATGAAGAATGTATTCTGATTCACTCGAAAAATTATATTACATACTCAAAAAAAAATAAAAAAAGCATACAAAAAAAATATTCTAATACATAAATATAGGATAATAATGATTCTGTAATCGTAAAACCATTCGCAATTAATAGTTTTCTACAAAATAAATATTAAATCATTATTTTATTTTCATACAAACTCAAACTTTCAAAATCAAACATTTGGAAATTCAATAACTTACAAAAATATTGTTTCTGTAAGTTTATTCAAATTATTCTAATCATCTGGATTCAATTTTTTTTACTACAATTTTTAACTAAAATTCTGATTTAAATCAATTGTGTTTTTTTTAATAACTTTTGCTAAAGTTCTTTAAAAATTTTTAAATCTATTTGTTTAGGTACAATTCAATTTTACGAAGTTACGACTACATATCAAGAATTACTCTTCAATTAAAACGTTGGTGAAGTTTACAACGTTTATAGTCAACGATTTCTGACGAAAAATGATTTTTTTATGGAATTTTTGATAAATTTTTGTACAAAAAATAATTCGTTTTATTTTTTTAATAATGATTTACAAAAAAATATTTGTGAACAATAATTTTCATTGTTTTTGGTAGAAAAATAATTTTTTTTCTTTCAATCGTTGATCATAAACGTTGCGAACTTCACCGACGTCAATTAAATATAAATTAAAAATGAAGAACTTTGAAAAATTTTCTTTTTACCTTATTCAAAAAAAAATTAATTCCATAGAATTATTAAAATAAAAGTGTGAAAACTTTAATTTTCAAAGATTTTAATTTGAAACCTTTACAAAAGACAATTAATCAATTTCTTAAAATTGAACTCCAATGAAGAATTTTATCAACAACTTTTTAAATAATTGCATCCTTTTGACAAACTTTTATAAATTTTTAAAGAATAATTGCATTATTGAAGTTCCTGAAGTTGTATGTTTGTGAAGTTCGCAACGTTTATAAGCAACGATTTAGAAAAAAAATATTTTATATACAAATTTTTCCAACTTTTTGCACATAAACTCTTTTGTGAATTATTTCATCAATAATTTGAAATAGAAAAATTTCTGAACAAAAAATTTTATTGTTTTTTTTTAAAGAAAAATATTCTTTTTCTGAAAATCGTTGATAATAAACGTTTTGAACTTCACTGACGTGAAGTTGTCATCAATACTCAGTATCGAAAAATATTTTTTTTATTTTTAGTGATTAATTTTTAACTAATTTCACTTCATTCATTCACCTAGGGAGTAAAAAACTTTTTAAGAGTACTTTTTTTAACTTTAAATCTTGGAAAAAAACAAGAAATTTCTTTGGCTTCGTTCAAAAAATATTTTTCGATTCTCAGCATCGATGGCAACTTAGGGACCTCAATATTTAAGGAATTTAAGTAAAATTGTATTAAAAATAATTGAAATTATACAATTAACTTTATTACATTTATGAAAATAATCAAAATTTTAAAAGAATTTTATTAAATATTTTTTTTAATAACTGAATTTTTCAAGAAAATTTTATATAAACAGTAAATATTGAAAATAATTGACACGAGAACAATTTTCGAAAATAATTGAAATTTTAAAAGAATTTTATTTCAAAAATGTTTTTAATAATTGAAATCTTATTATAAAAATAGAAAATAATTGAAAATAATTGAATTTAGAAAACTTTGTGTAAATAATTGAAATTTTGTCAAGAATTATAATAAAATTTTTTTTAATAATTGAATTCATTCGGGAAATCTTATAATTATAATAAAATTTTTTTTTAATAATGGAATTCTTTTGGGAAATTTTATTGGAATAGTAAATATTTGAGAAAAATTGAATTGAGAATAATTTTTGAAAATATTTGAATTTTTTGAAAGAATTTTACTAAAATTTTAAAAAAAACTTAATTTTTGACAAATTTAAATAATTTTTGAAAATAATTGAATTTCTTGTAATGAATATTGTTATTTTTCAAAATAGTTTTATTATGCAACAAAATTTTATAAAAATTACTGAAAATAATTAAATTTCTGGAAAGAATATTAATATTTGTCAGGATAATTGAATTTATTCGAAGAAGTGCCTTAAAATTTTTGAAATATGAAAATATGAGTTTCAAAAATTACACAAATACATTCACAAAATAAATTAAATATTTAATAATACATTTAAAAATTCAACTAATAATAATTCAAAATTCAATTATATCCAAAAAAATTGCAATAATTTGTAACTTCTCAAAAAATTTCTTATTAAATTCATTCAAAATTGAAATGATTGTTAATTTTATTAATTTATGAAAATTCAATTAGTTATATGAAATATTTAAGGTAAAATTTTTCATTAATTATGACTGTTCTTTAAGAATTTAATAACAAAGTATGAAATTATTATCAAAAAAAGAAAAAAATTGTAGGTTTATTATTAAAATTAATTTCGTAATTTCATACTTTTTATAACGCAAATAAAAACCCCACTAAATTTCAATATTTTGTTATGAATTCGAAAAATAAAATTTTTTTCCAGTACTTTTGAATAAAATTTCCTGACATTTCCCTGAATTCCCTGACCTGTGGCAATAATATTCTAAACAAAAGTTCCCTCTTTTCTATAATTTCTCTGAAAATACACAATATTGAATTTTCATCTTTTCCCAAAGGAAATATCGAAAGATAAAAATGCAGATGAATTCTCGAGATAGAAAAAGAAATGAAAAATTTTTCAAAACACAGTATCGTATTATTAGAACGTATTTGCAACGCTATTAAAGATATACGCGCATGTTTATATTTTAATATCAACTTTATATTTCCATACACAGTTTAATTGCAGCAATGTTCTACATTTTTTCGTATCTTTAAAAAAGCCTTTATTTCCCCACAAAACAACTCTAAATATACATTTCATGTTTGCAATTTTAAACTTTTTTTTATGATTCCCTCCAGGAACACACATGTCATATAAATAATGAAACATTTTCAAAAAACGGTCTGTGTATATTTTTTTAAATCTTTCATTTTTTGCAGCATCTGTTTTCTTATATATATATAAAGAAACCTGAGTCTTTGAGAGAAACGAAGCTCCCATAAGAATGTTAAACTTCCCTTGATAGAATCCAGATAACGCCTGTATTTATAAATTTAGAAACACACCAAGCTGACATTTGAGAGTACGGAATGCTCATAAGTGAGAAACATCCAAAGCGTTAATTTCGCTCAAAGTTTTAAATTCATTTTAGTGAAACAGAATATGCACACTGTGCGAGAGACTTTTTTTTCCCCCGTCCATTTTTCTCTTTTTATTTGGACACGGATTAATTTCACCGCAAAAGATGTAATTTTTTTCTAAATAGAGAATAATATTTTGGGTATTCTGTGTATAATCTTGTATAATACATATGTTCACAAAATGTACACATTATAAAAATCAATAAAAATGGAATATTAAGTAAAGCATCAATCAAACGTTACCCTCCTGTTTTTCTTCGACAATCGCTCTTTTCACATAACGCTTTTCCCACAATCATATATATATATGAACCAATGATTGTGAAATAACTATCAAAAAAAAGCTAAATTTCCAATGCAGTCGACCTTTTTCATACGAGCAAAAAAACAGATCAGGGTGTCTACTGAGAATATCATTCATACTTTTAGGACATTTCTAGAACGAAAATTTAACATGCGTCATATTTTCTCTAAAAACTTTTCATCCCCTTAAAATTAATATCAATATTTGTGAGATTTTTGTGGTTCTTTGTTACATTATAAAAATCAAAACAATTTACATTCAATGCCAAAAATTAGTTTTTTGTTGCAAATTTTGAAGAAATTAAAAATAGTCGATTTTTTTTTTTAAATTAGTTCGATTTAGTCTTCTATTTTTGTTTAACAAAATTCTCATGATCCCCAAGTTTTGAACGTTCAAATGAACGAAATACTTTTTAATTAAAAATATTTTAATATATTACAAATAAAAAAAAAAAATTTAAACTAAAATTGTACTTTTACAAACTTAGTAATTAATTTTTTTGATAGTGAAGCAAAATAACTGCAATAAAAATTTAATTTTTCGAAAAAGTAAATAAATTCCGTTCATTTGAACGTTCAGAACTTTAGGATCCTAAATTCTCGGCTTTGTCATAATTTTTGACGTTTTTTTCTCATCAACTGGAAATTTGATTTCAAACATATAAACAAATCTACAAATGGTTTCTAAAATTATTATTAGAGTTTTTATGAATAATTAAATTCTTTTGACAATTTGCTTTAAAATTTTTTGAAAATAATGTTCTTTTTAATAATTTTAATTAAAAATTTAGAAAATAATTGAATTAAGGAAGAATCCGACAAACAATCGGAACAAAAGTTAGTCCAATGTCATAATTTCGTTTTTTCAAAAAATTAAATTAAATTAAAAATTTTTTTTATAGAAACGTATGGAATTTAATTTTCCACAGTTTGACCAGTTTTAAATATTTATATTTGAATAAAATTTATAATTTTTTGTCAAGAATAAATGAATTAAGTAGCAAAACCTAAAATTTAACAAAATGTTTCTTATTGACAGAAAATTGTAATTTTTATTGAAATGCAACTTTTAATTGTTTTAAATATGCAAAATTAAATTCTTCACCTTCTCACCAAGACAAATTTAAAATTTCATTTGTGTTTCTTTTTTAAATTACGAAATTATGAAATTGGACTAACTTTTGATTTTACTGTACGTCAGATTCCTTCTTAAACAAAGAATTTTTTCAATTTCTTAAAAATAATCTTGTCTTTTTAAAATTATAATTGCAAGTTTAATTTTTCAAATTGTATAAAAATTATATTCATAAAATTTAAATTTTTGCAAAGAATTTTACTATTTATAAAAAAAATTGAATCCTTCTAAAGGATTGTATTCTTTATGAAAATAATTGAATTCTTGCGAAGAATTTTATTAGACTTTTTTACAATAATAAACAGTAATAATTAACTATTTACTTAAGGGCATTTGAACCATTATGACGTCACAATTGATGCAAAACATATATTTTAATGCTGTGACGTCACAAAGGTTCAAATGCCCTTAATACGTAATAAAAAATTTAATTCTCTCAAGGAATAAATAAATATAATTTGTTCGAACAGTCAGAAATTTTAAATTATAAAAATTTAAGGGAAGTTCAATAATTAAAATTATTGAATAATAATATAGTAATATAATTTTTAAAAGCAAAAATTGAATTAAAACTTTAAGAGAGACTTTATATTTTAAAAATAAAATTATAATCACAGTCACAAACTTCCCTTGATTGTTTTCAAAAAATTTAAATAAATTTCTTTAAAAGAATTCAATTATTTCAAAAAATTATAAATTCTTTCTTTATAAAAATTCAATTATCGTGAAACAGAATTAAAAAAATTTGTTATTCTTATTTTTCAGAATTTTCAAATAAAACTTTGCGAATATTTAATGTAATTACAAAATTTAAAGTGTTTATCGTGTTTTAAATTAACTAATAAAAATTTTAATTATTAGATCCCAGAAGTT
This sequence comes from Leptopilina drosophilae, assembly GCA_032873175.1. Taxonomy (NCBI): domain Eukaryota; kingdom Metazoa; phylum Arthropoda; class Insecta; order Hymenoptera; family Figitidae; genus Leptopilina; species Leptopilina drosophilae. Next base: position 50,015,697 of record CM065481.1, read on the forward strand.
GTAATCGATGCTCAGCATCAAAAACTATTTTTTGTGCGAAACCAAAGAAATTTCTTGATTTTTTTCCAAGATTAAAATTAAAAAAAAAGTACTCTTAAAAAGTTTTTTACTCCCTAGGTGAATGAATGAAGTGAAATTAGTTAAAAATTTATTACCAAAAATAATAAAAAATAGTTTTGCCAACTTCAGGAACCTTCATTATTAATCTTCACACTCACACTTTCTATGAAAATTAAAAAGTTAAAAAGTCATTTTTAAAAATTTTCTAATAAAATTTTTTAACAAGAATGATTTTCAATTGAATTTCACAAAATTTCTATTAATTCGATAATTAAAAAAAATTTTTTAAATGCTATATATTTAAATCACTGACTGATTTTTTACTCTCAAAGTAATTATTTTTAATTAATTCGAATTTAGAGATTTTAACCTACAATATGACATAATAAATTTTATTTGATTCAAACAACCGTTTATTTGTCTGTTAATAAATAAATATTTACTTGAATCAAATGTTTCCTTAATTCAACCATATTTGAACGCATAATTAAAGTAGTTGAAGCAAATATTATTTAATTAACCTAAACACGAATTATTATTATACAAATAAATACAATAAATATAAAATACAAATAAATGTTTATTTGATAGTAGACAAGTATTAAAATTACTAATAATTGTTTATAATTATAATTAATAATTAATAATTGTTTATTTGAATCGACTAATTTTTGTCCCTCTATTATGTGGTGGCGATTTTTTTTTGTTATTTATCAATGAGAGGATGTGAACTTAAAAAATAAAAATCTTCGTAAAGAAAAAATATTTCAAACGTCTAAATAAATTGAAGAACTTTTTTTTAAAACATAAATTCGACAATGTGAAATTTTTAGGCTATTTACAAGTTTTTCATTAATTCCAGAACAGTATTAAAAATTCAAGCAGTTTTCCCACCTTGCCGATTGATAATTTTTTCAAAAATGTTTTTTTTCGTTTTTAAATGGTGACGGGAATAATAAAAATAATTTTCAGTTTGACAATGTCTCTAGAGAAACGTCCGAGCTTGATTATATTTTGAGAGAAAGAGATTTGTGTTGTGTATTTTTTTTCCTATCCTTTTGCGAACGTTTTTCAAGAGTGTCTCTGTCTGGTGGTTCGTAGCAATTAAACTGTGAAGTGTGTAAAGTAGCGAAAGAGGAAATGACCGGTTAACGCGGTCGCCGATTTAATTACTGAAAAAGTAATTGAATCGTCGGTGAGCGAAACGTTGTAAGTGACAACAAAATGAACAAACACAAATGCCGCTGACTTTTGTGAAATAAAAGTAATTGAGGTGATTATTGGTTTTCTTTCTTGTTTTAATTAAAAATATACTTTGACGGATAGACATTGTTGCATATTTATCAAAAGAAAACCACTAATTATTCTCCCATTTTTTTTCCACAATCATACCACCACCACCATCAATATGTATTTTTTGTTTGAAAAAGAAAGAAACTGATTTATTGAATCGATCTTGCTTTATGAATAAATATATATATATGGACAAAAAAATCCCCCGTGATTTTAAAAGCCGATTTTTCTATTATTTAATTTTCAAAAGAGGTTTCGACAATGTGCATGTGTGTGACGCAACCGATTTTACTCTTTCTCTCGGATTCAAATTCTCGTCGTAAAAACTTGAAAAGGTGTCATTCTCTCGTGAAAAAAAAGAACTGTACGTTCGATTACTTTTCCCAGTGGTGTATTTCCCGAGTTTCAAAGCGCTCTGTATTTATTTTACGCTCGCTTGCGCGACTTTGATCGAGTCGCAAAGTAGATGTCGCAAGGGACGATGTTAGTAGAATAATCGACTTTTTAACTTTATTCGCACAAAAAACAGAGAGAGAAAGCAAAAAACATTGTTTTCATTGTTAACTACTTCATTTCACGAACACTATCGTCCATTAAATGTAAATTATTAAGCACAATTTTATTCCATTGTGCCACATTACCGAATTATTAGTGGAATAGAAAATATCAATCAAGAGTCAAATTATCAAAATAAATATTATTATTATTATTATTATTATTATTATTATTATTATTATTATTATTATTACCAACTAGTACTAAAAAAACATGAAGATATCGATAACTCCGAGTCTTCATTTTTTATAATAATTAAAGATAGAGTGATAAAATCATCATCAATTCAATTATTACTTTCAAGAATTTTTAACTAAAATTCTTCTTAAAATTGATTATTTTTAATAATTTTCGAAAAAGTTCTTTGACAATTTTCAAATCTATTTCTTTACAATATTCGATTTCTCAATTATTTGTAAATTCTTCAATTAAACATGTATTAGAAAATAAAAACTTCAAATAATATAAAAAAATTCCCAATTAAAATTTCTCAAAAAAATTATTTCCACAGAATTGTTACTTAGTTAAAAATATGAAAAATTCAAATTTTCAAAGATTTGAATCTGAAACCTTTTCAAAATTTAATTATTTCTAAAATTTTACGCTCTAATACTTTTAATATTCAATTATATATTATAATCTAAAATTTTAACTCAAATCCATTTTTAAATAAATTTTTTTATGAGAAATTCCTGCGAGAATTTCATTATTTAAATACAAAAAAATAATTTATTGAATAATTACAAATGTTTCTTAAAATTGAATTCTTTTAAAGAATTGTATCAACCAATTTTCAAATAATATGAATTCTTTTGCAAAATTTTATTAAAATAGATATTAAAAATAATTAAATTAGGGACAACTTTTGAAAATAATTAAAATTTTGCCAAGAAATTTATTAAATTTTTTTAAAATAATTCAATTTTAGAGAAGAATTTTATAATTTATAAAGATAATTGATAATTTACGCAAAGAATTGCATTAAAAATTTTGAATGCAATAATTTTATTCTTTAAAGAAATTTAATCAAAAATTTATTAAAAATAATAAATTTAAATTCTAATAAATAAATTGTAGTAAAGGTTATTAAAATAATTAAATTTCTTTGATAAATTTTAAAAAAAATTTTTAAGAATAATTACATTTTTCGAGGAATTTGATTAAAATTGTATTAAAAATAATTGAAATTCTGCAATTAGCTCTTTTATTCATCAAAATAATTGAATTCCTAATAAGAATTTTATTATTTGACAAAAAATTAAATACCTGTGAAAATTTTATTATTTATGAAAATAATTGAATATTGCCAAGAAATTTATAAAAAAATTTGTAAATAATTGAATTCTTTGGAAAATTTTATTAGACTAGTATAGAAGCCTTTTAAAAATCATTGAATTGAGGAAAACTTTTGAAAATAATTGAAATTTTCCCAAGTATTTTATTAAAATTTTTGAAAATAATTGATATTTCGAAGAAAAAATTAATTATTTCTAAAGATAATTGAAATTTTGACGAGAATTTTCAAAAAATTTTGAACATAATTGAATTTTTGTCAAGAAATTTATTAAATTTTTTAAAAATAATTCAATTTTAGAGAAGAATTTTATAATTTATAAAGATAATTGATAATTTACGCAAAGAATTGCATTAAAAATTTTAAATGCAATAATTTTATTCATTAAAGAAATTTAATTAAAAATTTATTAAAAATAATAAATTTAAATTCTAATAAATAAATTGTAGCAAAAGTTATTAAAATAATTAAATTTTTTGGATGAATTTTAATAAGAGTTTTAAGAATAATTACATTTTTCGAGGAATTTGATTAAAATTGTATTAAAAATAATTGAAATTCTGCAATTAGATTTTTTATTCATTAAAATAATTGAATTCCTAATAAGAATTTTATTATTTGCCAAAAAAATTAAACACCTATATAAATTTTATTATTTATGAAAATAATTGAATATTGCGAAGAAATTTATAAAAAAAATTTGTAAATAATGAAATTCTTTGGAAAATTTTATTAGAATAGTATAGAAACCTATTAAAAATCATTGAATTGAGGAAAAATTTTGAAAATAATTGGAATTTTTCCAAGTATTTTATTAAAATTTTTGAAAATAATTGATATTTCGAAGAAGAATTTAATTATTTCTAAAAATACTTGAAATTTTGACGAGAATTTTCAAAAAATTTTGAACATAATTGAATTTTTGCGAAGAATTTTATTACTTTTGAAAATAATTGAATTCCTTCAATCATTTGTGATTTCTCTAAAATTATCCAAATTATATCGTATAATTTACGTACTTTACGGATCTTTTTCAACCGAATTACGAACTTTACGAACCTTTTTTCAAAAAAACGCACTTTTACGGACTTCAAGCAAAGTTACGGACTTTTACGGGATTTACGGACCTAGTTCGAGCCCTGAACTTTTAGTTTTCAAGATTACCTTTCGTAGGAAAAAAGTCCCGTAAACACTGTTGAATAATTAACTAATAATAATAATAAGAATACTAGTAACAATAATCACAATAAATGGATATTAATAATAATGCCAATGAATATTATTAATTCAACAATAATTATTAATTTCAGTTTGCGTACGAAATGTACATGTATAACTTGCGACAGAATAAACATTTCGTTAGAAGAATTAATTCAAATCCACCTCGTCCATTTAGCACAATACAAGGCTTAACTAAATCCAGTTTCATTATTCAATAATCGGATGACCGATTTCAATTGCAAATTACGTATACGATTTGATGCCATAGAAATTGAATAATTAATGTTTCAATATACATTCTCTTGTGATGTTTGAATTTTGGGAACGTATTCGTCAAAAAAATAATTTTTCCCTTCCTTTCCCTTTTCTTTCGTTAATTTAAAATAATACGCATCATTTATTACATCACTGCAAAAGTTTCTTAATTGTTTTTTTTCAAAAACGGGAAGGAGGAAAAAAAAGTAACTTTCATCAATTCTGTTTGTTCATTTAAGAGAAACGCAAACAGAATATTTCCAGGAGAAATTCCCGTAAAGCCCATTCCCTTTCCCCCTTTTTGGTTTTACTATCAAAGAAACTCGTGGAATGATAAACAAATCGGACTTGGTGTTTGTGTTATGTGTCCACGATCCTTTTAGAACTCGATTTCGAACATTTCGGAAAACGCTTTAGAAATCGTTGGACCAAGTTTAAACTTATTTTGCAACGAGTGTCAGTATAGTACTTGCGCCAGATAGTGGATACACCACACTCACAAACATATATACATACACGTACACATTAACTTTAACTTAAAATGTATAAAAATTTATTACCACGACGTTAGAACTTTTCTGGGTATTCCAGTTATTGCGTTATATTCGTAATGCTCTTATATGAACGCGCTTCGTGCCAAGAATTTATATCTTAAACTCGAGTGAGAGAGAGGGAGAGAGAATAACGCAGATCACGCGTTATATTTTTTCCCTTTTTTTGACATTTTTTTTCTCCTTTTTGTTTTCTTTATTCCTTTTAGGTCCGCAAAAGGATTAGATGAAACCTATGTTTCGTAACCAGTTTTCTTCGCCTTTATGAATCCTCCTAAAAGTAATGTAATTCTAAAGGGTTACTCTGTGTCTCTTGTTAAAGTCAAGTCAGAGGGATATAAACTTGTTTCACTTTACTGTTCCTCTCCTTTTATTATGAGATTGTAGAAAACTTGCTTCTTCTTTTCTTCCTATTCCACAAAATTTACCCAATTTCTAAATGCTTCATAAAATATTACCATTTTTATCAAAATTTCAAAACTATATATATTCGCAAAAAATTATTCATTCAAATTTTCTTTTTCCAAAAACTGAACACGTCGATTTCGAGAAATTTCACAAGTTATCGTCTGATAAATTCTTAAGGTAACAAATTTCAAGGGGAAACAGTGAATTTTTAAAAAATTGGCCAATATTTTGAATTTTTTAAATTTTACTTTATATTCATATTCAAGGATCCCAAAATACTCAACAAAAAAAAAGTTGACCGTTATATGAAAAATAAGGGTAAAAGGTATAACCCACTGAAGTTTGGACTACAAAAAAAGGAAAAGAGACCAGTGTGAAACAATTTATAATAAAAATTAAAAACGTCCCCATTCACCCCAGATGTTTCATAATTACCCCAGATGACAACACTTCCTCCGTATTATGATAAGATCATCAAAATATTTCACTGTCAACGAAATAAATCCGTAAAACTATCCCCTCGAACACAATTTACAACCGTTTTTTTGTTAACTATTCTTTAAAAATTCAAATACTTTTAATTCTTTTTATTACTTATTTTTGAAATGTTTTGAAAAATAAATAAGTTTTTAATGGATTAGTTTGAATTTGTAAAAAGAGAAAAAGGGGCGGTATAATTTAAAAGGCGGAGAGAAGAGAATAAATGCTGGTTTATTTGGACAATAATGAATTTTACGAGTCCAAGAAGGTAGTAAAACAAACTATTACATTTTCCAACAACTAGCTCTATATTTTTGTTTCCACTACGTTTTAAAATCTTAATCTAAATTAAGATCGAGCGAAACTCGTTCCACTTCCTTGAGAGGAGATGGCAATATAAATTATGGCAGGTATTATCGACATTAGCTTCTCATCAGTCAGAAAGAGGTGGGCAAAAAAAAAAAAGAAAAGAGAAGTGAGATCACGGCTCGAGCCAAAGTCAAGTTTTTTATAATTAGTTACTTCCAACTTTTACTATATATACATTTATGACCCGTCAAATGTATCATATCCATAGATATAAATAATTCATTTCTAACACTATGCGGGTAAAAGATAGACCAAACAGCAAAAAAAAATCTATAGATATATCTATCTCCATGTTCTCTTTTTCTCTTTCTCTTCTATTTTTCTCCTCTGATCTTTAATTATGTGATATCGACATTTGAAAAACAGAAAGCAGGGTTGCCACAATCATTTAATTTTATTTTTCCCTGACTTTTCCCTGATTTCCAGACAAAATTCTCACTTTTTCCCTGACCATAAAAAATATTCTGATTAGATACTCAAAAAGATGTTCTATTAAATTTATTTACAAATTTCATTAATTGTAAAATTATTCAAAAGCAGCAATAACTAAATTTTCAAATAAGTATTTAATTACACAGAAAAAAAGAAGTGTTGTTTTAACACTAAAAGTAGTGTTAAAACAACACGCAACATTTTTAACCAAAAACGAGGTGATTTTAACCTAAATTTTGTGTTAAATTAACTCCATGAGTGTGTTAAAATTAATGCACATTTTTAAAGTCCCCTGAAACTAGCAGTAGCAACCAGCAGCCTCCCATAGGCGTCAACCGCTAATATTTTCAACATGTGCCCCTCTACTTCTAATTGCTAGAAAACTATTATAAACTTGCAAAAAAAATATACAGATGCAAAACAAAAACATAAATAAGATCCCAAACACATACAAAAATATAAAAACAAATAATATAATTGTTTATTATAATAAATAGCAGTAAACAATTTATTAAAAAAAATGCATTTTCACAGAAAAGTTTAATTTGTGAAAAATTTAAGGGGGTAGAAAACGACGGGAATTTTTTGTTAATACTCGGGACATATTCCTGAGTAAGGAAAAAAATATAAACAATAAAAATTATTAAAAATAACGTAAAGCAGTAGAAATTATTTTTCGAAAAATTGGTTTTTAATAGAAAAGTCTAATTTGTGAAAAATTTAAGGGGGTAGAAAACGATGAAAATACATTCTTCTTACTTGGGACATATTTCTGAGTAAGGAAAAAAATATAAACAATAAAATTTATTAAAAATAATGTACAGCAGTAGAATTTATTTTAACGAAAAATTGATTTTAAATAGAAAAGTCTAATTTGTGAAAAATTTAAGGGGGTAGAAAACGACGGGAATTTTTTGTTAATACTCGGGACATATTCCTGAGTAAGGAAAAAAATATAAACAATAAAAATTATTAAAAATAACGTAAAGCAGTAGAAATTATTTTTCGAAAAATTGGTTTTTAATAGAAAAGTCTAATTTGTAAAAAATTTAAGGGAGTAGAAAACGACAGGAATTTTTTGTTAATACTCGGGACATATTTCTGAGTAAGGAAAAAAATATAAACAATAAAAATTATTAAAAATAATGTACAGCAGTAGAAATTATTTTAACGAAAAATTGGTTTTTAATAGAAAAGTCTAATTTGTGAAAAATTTAAGGGGGTAGAAAACGACGGGAATTTTTTGTTAATACTCGGGACATATTCCTGAGTAAGGAAAAAAATATAAACAATAAAAATTATTAAAAATAATGTACAGCAGTAGAAATTATTTTAACGAAAAATTGGTTTTAAATAGAAAAGTCTAATTTGTGAAAAATTTAAGGGGGTAGAAAACGATGAAAATACATTCTTCTTACTTGGGACATATTTCTGAGTAAGGAAAAAAATATAAACAATAAAATTTATTAAAAATAATGTACAGCAGTAGAATTTATTTTAACGAAAAATTGATTTTAAATAGAAAAGTCTAATTTGTGAAAAATTTAAGGGGGTAGAAAACGACGGGAATTTTTTGTTAATACTCGGGACATATTCCTGAGTAAGAAAAAAAATATAAACAATAAAAATTATTAAAAATAATGTACAGCAGTAGAAATTATTTTTCGAAAAATTGGTTTTAAATAGAAAAGTCTAATTTGTGAAAAATTTAAGGGGGTAGAAAACGACGGGAATTTTTTGTTAATACTCGGGACATATTCCTGAGTAAGGAAAAAAATATAAACAATAAAAATTATTAAAAATAATGTACAGCAGTAGAAATTATTTTAACGAAAAATTGGTTTTAAATAGAAAAGTCTAATTTGTGAAAAATTTAAGGGGGTAGAAAACGATGAAAATATATTCTTCTTACTTGGGACATATTTCTGAGTAATGAAAAAAATATAAACAATAAAAATTATTAAAAATAATGTACAGCAGTAGAAATTATTTTTCGAAAAATTGGTTTTTAATAGAAAAGTCTAATTTGTAAAAAATTTAAGGGGGTAGAAAACGACAGGAATTTTTTGTTAATACTCGGGACATATTTCTGAGTAAGCAAAAAAATATAAACAATAAAAAATTTTTAAAAATAATGTACAGCAGTAGAAATTATTTTAACGAAAAATTGGTTTTAAATAGAAAAGTCTAATTTGTGAAAAATTTAAGGGGGTAGAAAACGACGGGAATTTTTTGTTAATACTCGGGACATATTCCTGAGTAAGGAAAAAAATATAAACAATAAAAATTATTAAAAATAATGTACAGCAGTAGAAATTATTTTAACGAAAAATTGGTTTTAAATAGAAAAGTCTAATTTGTGAAAAATTTAAGGGGGTAGAAAACGATGAAAATACATTCTTCTTACTTGGGACATATTTCTGAATAATGAAAAAAATATAAACAATAAAAATTATTAAAAATATCGTACAGCAGTAGAAATTATTTTTCAAAAAATTGGTTTTTAATAGAAAAGTCTAATTTGTAAAAAATTTAAGGGGGTAGAAAACGACAGGAATTTTTTGTTAATACTCGGGACATATTTCTGAGTAAGGAAAAAAATATAAACAATAAAAATTATTAAAAATAATGTACAGCAGTAGAAATTATTTTTCGAAAAATAGCATATTTACAGAAAAGTCTAATTTGTAAAAAATTTAAGGGGGTAGAAAACGACGGGAATTTTTTGTTAATACTCGGGACATATTCCTGAGTAAGGAAAAAAATATAAACAATAAAAATTATTAAAAATAATGTACAGCAGTAGAAATTATTTTAACGAAAAATTGGTTTTAAATAGAAAAGTCAAATTTATGCAAAATTTAAGGTTGTAGAAAACGACGGGAATTTTTTGTTAATACTCGGGACATATTCCTGAGTAAGGAAAAAAATATAAACAATAAAAATTATTAAAAATAACGTAAAGCAGTAGAAATTATTTTAACGAAAAATTGGTTTTAAATAGAAAAGTCTAATTTGTAAAAAATTTAAGGGGGTAGAAAACGACGGAAATTTTTTGTTAATACTCGGGACATATTCCTGAGTAAGGAAAAAAATATAAACAATAAAAATTATTAAAAATAATGTACAGCAGTAGAAATTATTTTTCGAAAAATTGGTTTTAAATAGAAAAGTCTAATTTGTGAAAAATTTAAGGGGGTAGAAAACGATGAAAATACATTCTTCTTACTTGGGACATATTTCTGAGTAAGGAAAAAAATATAAACAATAAAATTTATTAAAAATAATGTACAGCAGTAGAATTTATTTTAACGAAAAATTGATTTTAAATAGAAAAGTCTAATTTGTGAAAAATTTAAGGGGGTAGAAAACGACGGGAATTTTTTGTTAATACTCGGGACATATTCCTGAGTAAGGAAAAAAATATAAACAATAAAAATTATTAAAAATAATGTACAGCAGTAGAAATTATTTTAACGAAAAATTGGTTTTAAATAGAAAAGTCTAATTTGTGAAAAATTTAAGGGGGTAGAAAACGATGAAAATACATTCTTCTTACTTGGGACATATTTCTGAATAATGAAAAAAATATAAACAATAAAAATTATTAAAAATAACGTACAACAGTAGAAATTATTTTTCGAAAAATTGGTTTTTAATAGAAAAGTCTAATTTGTAAAAAATTTAAGGGGGTAGAAAACGACGGAAATTTTTTGTTAATACTCGGGACATATTCCTGAGTAAGGAAAAAAATATAAACAATAAAAATTATTAAAAATAATGTACAGCAGTAGAAATTATTTTAACGAAAAATTGGTTTTAAATAGAAAAGTCTAATTTGTGAAAAATTTAAGGGGGTAGAAAACGACGGGAATTTTTTGCTAATACTCGGGACATATATCAGAGTAAGGAAAAAAATATAAACAATAAAAATTATTAAAAATAATGTACAGCAGTAGAAATTATTTTTCGAAAAATAGCATATTTACAGAAAAGTCTAATTTGTAAAAAATTTAAGGGGGTAGAAAACGACGGTAATTTTTTGTTAATACTCGGGACATATTCCTGAGTAAGGAAAAAAATATAAACAATAAAAATTATTAAAAATAATGTACAGCAGTAGAAATTATTTTAACGAAAAATTGGTTTTAAATAGAAAAGTCTAATTTGTGAAAAATTTAAGGGGGTAGAAAACGACGGGAATTTTTTGTTAATACTCGGGACATATTCCTGAGTAAGGAAAAAAATATAAACAATAAAAATTATTAAAAATAATGTACAGCAGTAGAAATTATTTTAACGAAAAATTGGTTTTAAATAGAAAAGTCTAATTTGTGAAAAATTTAAGGGGGTAGAAAACGACGGGAATTTTTTGTTAATACTCGGGAAATATTCCTGAGTAAGGAAAAAAATATAAACAATAAAAATTATTAAAAATAATGTACAGCAGTAGAAATTATTTTAACGAAAAATTGGTTTTAAATAGAAAAGTCTAATTTGTGAAAAATTTAAGGGGGTAGAAAACGATGAAAATATATTCTTCTTACTTGGGACATATTTCTGAGTAATGAAAAAAATATAAACAATAAAAATTATTAAAAATAACGTACAACAGTAGAAATTATTTTTCGAAAAATTGGTTTTTAATAGAAAAGTCTAATTTGTAAAAAATTTAAGGGGGTAGAAAACGACAGAAATTTTTTGTTAATACTCGGGACATATTTCTGAGTAAGGAAAAAAATATAAACAATAAAAATTATTAAAAATAATGTACAGCAGTAGAAATTATTTTTCGAAAAATAGCATATTTACAGAAAAGTCTAATTTGTGAAAAATTTAAGGGGGTAGAAAACGACGGGAATTTTTCGTTATTACTCAGGACATATTCCTGAGTAAGGAAAAAAATATAAACAATAAAAATTATTAAAAATAATGTACAGCAGTAGAAATTATTTTAACGAAAAATTGGTTTTAAATAGAAAAGTCTAATTTGTAAAAAATTTAAGGGGGTAGAAAACGATGAAAATATATTCTTCTTACTTGGGACATATTTCTGAGTAATGAAAAAAATATAAACAATAAAAATTATTAAAAATAATGTACAGCAGTAGAAATTATTTTAACGAAAAATTGGTTTTTAATAGAAAAGTCTAATTTGTGAAAAATTTAAGGGGGTAGAAAACGACGGGAATTTTTTGTTATTACTCAGGACATATTCCTGAGTAAGGAAAAAAATATAAACAATAAAAATTATTAAAAATAATGTACAGCAGTAGAAATTATTTTAACGAAAAATTGGTTTTAAATAGAAAAGTCAAATTTATGCAAAATTTAAGGTTGTAGAAAACGACGGGAATTTTTTGTTAATACTCGGGACATATTCCTGAGTAAGGAAAAAAATATAAACAATAAAAATTATTAAAAATAATGTACAGCAGTAGAAATTATTTTAACGAAAAATTGGTTTTAAATAGAAAAGTCTAATTTGTGAAAAATTTAAGGGGGTAGAAAACGATGAAAATATATTCTTCTTACTTGGGACATATTTCTGAGTAATGAAAAAAATATAAACAATAAAAATTATTAAAAATAACGTACAGCAGTAGAAATTATTTTAACGAAAAATTGGTTTTAAATAGAAAAGTCTAATTTGTAAAAAATTTAAGGGGGTAGAAAACGACGGGAATTTTTTGTTAATACTCGGGACATATTCCTGAGTAAAAAAAAAAATATAAACAATAAAAATTATTAAAAATAATCTACAGCAGTAGAAATTATTTTACGAAAAATTGGTTTTAAATAGAAAAGTATAATTTGTAAAAAATTTAAGGGGGTAGAAAACGACGGGAATTTTTTGTTAATACTCGGGACATATTCCTGAGTAAGGAAAAAAATATAAACAATAAAAATTATTAAAAATAATGTACAGCAGTAGAAATTATTTTACGACAAAATGGGTTTTAAATAGAAAAGTCTAATTTGTGAAAAATTTAAGGGGGTAGAAAACGATGAAAATATTATCTTCTTACTAAGGACATATTTATAAGTAAGGAAAAAAATATAAACAATAAAAAATATTAAAAATAATGTACAGCAGTAGAAATTATTTTTCGAAAAATTGCATATTCACAGAAAAGTCTAATTTGTGAAAAATTTAAAGGGGTAAAAAACGACGGGAATTTCTTGTTCTTACACAGGACATATTTTTGAGTAAGCAAAATATATTTCCATCGTTTTCTACCCCCTTAAATTTTTCACAAATTAGACTTTTCTATTAAAAACCAATTTTTCGAAAAATAATTTCTACTGCTGTACATTATTTTTAATAATTTTTATTGTTTATATTTTTTTCCTTACTCAGGAATATGTCCCGAGTATTAACAAAAAATTCCCGTCGTTTTCTACCCCCTTAAATTTTTCACAAATTAAACTTTTCTGTGAAAATGCATTTTTTTTAATAAATTGTTTACTGCTATTTATTATAATAAACAATTATATTATTTGTTTTTATATTTTTGTATGTGTTTGGGATCTTATTTATGTTTTTGTTTTGCATCTGTATATTTTTTTTGCAAGTTTATAATAGTTTTCTAGCAATTAGAAGTAGAGGGGCACATGTTGAAAATATTAGCGGTTGACGCCTATGGGAGGCTGCTGGTTGCTACTGCTAGTTTCAGGGGACTCATTTTTAATGGCTGTTAAAACAACACCATCTTGAAAACTACACGCAACAAATTTAACACATTTTTTTGTGTGTATTACTTTTCCACAGGAATTAAAATTCTTCAGAACATTCAAATTCAAACCTTTTTGAAACCCAACAGTTTATAAGAATATTATTACAAAACATAAAGAATTCTTCATGTTTTCTTATAATTTAAATAACCATGAAATTTTTCAACAAAAATTTAATTATTTACAAGAATCCTAATAAAATCCTTCGCAAGAATTCAATTATTTTTAAAAGTAGTAAATTTTCTCGAAAAAATTGTAATAAAATTCGTTGCAATAACTCAATTATTTTTATAATCAATAAATCGATTATTCGGTAATTTCATTTTTTAATCAATTTTTATTAGAAAATTCTAGAAAAATTTAGTTATTTAAATTGAAAAATAAATAATTTATTGAATAATTGAATGTTTGTTAAAATTGAATTCTCATAAAGAATTTTATCAACAAATTTTTAAATAATTGAATTCTTTTGACAAATTTTAATAAAATGTTTAAAAATAATTACATTTTACGAGGAATTTGATTAAAATATATGTCTCTAAAGTTTTGAACGTTCAAATGAACGAAATATTTTCTATTTCCAATATTCTTTAATATTATTATCTTTAAATGACGATTAAAAAAATTTAACATAAATATTATGAAAATAATTCATTTTTGAATTTATAAATTAATATTTTCTACCAAAATTCAAACATCAAAAAGAGTAGTAAAAAGATTCGTTCATTTGAACGTTCAAAACTTTAGGGACATTAAAATATTGAGTCCAAAATTAATTAAAATCTTGCGATGAGTTTTATTCTTCATGAAAATAATTTTAAAAAATTTCCAAAAATGTTATTAAAATTTTTCTAAAATAATTGAATTTCGGTGAAGAATTTTACTATTTCTTAAAATAATTGAATTCTTGAAAAGAACTTTGTTAAATTTGTTTTAATAACTGAACTCTTGCGACGAATTTTATAAAATTCTTTTTAAATAATTGATATTTTTCGAAAAATTATTTGAAATTTTTTATATTAAATAATTGAATTCCTGTGAAATTTTTCCAAGAATTTTATTAAAGTTTTTGAAAATAATTGAATTTCGAAGAAGAATTGTATTATTATTTATAAAGATAATTGAAATTTTGCCAGAATTTTTAAAAAAATTTTGAACAAAATTGAATTTGGAGAAGAATTTTTGTATTTTTAAATATATAATTGAAATGACCAGAATTCTTTTAATTTTTGAATATAATTGAATTTCTGCAAAAAATTTTATTACTTTTGAAAATAATTGAGGCTGTTTCTATTTCAATTCATGCAGGGTGAATAGGTTGAAAATTTTAAATCAAGTTTAATGTGATTTTTCTTGTTTTTTAGGACAAATAAAGAAATACGTATTTTTTGGTTTGGCGAAAAAAAATGTTTTTGCAGAGTTATGAATATTTGAAAATTTTAAGGCACATAGTGATTTTAGAGCTAAACAGCTGAAAAATTATTTTTAAATCTTTCTAGTTTTTACAAAAATTAATATTTTTAAATTCCGTTACTTGATTTTAGTAGTGTCTTTGATACTCTTTCTTTACTAATTTGAAAATTTAAAAAATTTTGAAAATTAACAAAATGGCAGTCATTTTTTAAAAAATCAAAAAAGTTAATTTTCTCAAAAACATCATTTTTTAATTTTCTGCAAATTTTTTTGTGGATTCTAGATGGAAAAAGGAACTTTTTCCAAAAGGTCTCATGTTCGCTAAAACTTTCTGGAAGTCGCTACAATTTTTTATTTAGAAAATAGAAAAACTCATTATTTTGAGTAATGTGTCGATATATATATTTTTCATGTATACAAGGGTGTTTATTTTTTTTAATAGTGCTTTTGACTCTTTTTCTTTTCAAAATTACAAATTTCAAAAATTTACAAAATGGCGGCCGTTTTTAAAAAAATATAAGATCTCAATTTTCTCCAAAACATTATTTTTCATTTTTATTGAAATTTTTTTGTGGTTTCTAGATAAGAAAAAATCCCTTTCAAAAAAGGTGACTTTTTCTTAGTTAAGGTGATAAATTTCAAAAATTAACTAAATGCCAGCCACTTTAAAAATTTGAAATTTTTTAAAAATAATTCATTACATAATTTATTAGTCATAATTTTATGATAGTTCTTTAAGAATTAAGTTATTTATAATAGTTATTATTGTCTGAAATAGAAAAAATTTAAGGTTTTGTGTTAAAATTCGTGGTTATTTTTATAGTTTACGAGACGAACAAAAAAAACATCAAAATTTAGAGTTTTTTCATGAATTTTTGAAATTCGATTTTTTCCAGTACTTTTACTAAAAATCCCTGACTTTTCCCTGAATTCCCTGACTTCCCTGACCTGTGGCAACCCTGAGAAAGCCCAATTGATATTTTTTCCACTAAGTGAACAATAAATAAACGAATCATCCATTTATTTTCTCTGTTCAATATTTACTCTTTTTTTGGGGAGGGGGGAATGCGAAAATACATTTGTGAATTTTATCGTGAACCATATTCATAGATTCTTGCCAATATCATTCATGATATTGGCAAACACACAAGATAGAGTAAATAGAGAAAAAAGCCATTACTTTCAGTTTCTGTATTAGTGGACATTGTGTTTAATTATCAGAACGTGAAATAAAAAGTACTTTTCAGTGACAATGGACAAACGTGAACACTTATGGTAGCTGTATAGGGATTTTTTACCATTTCAGTTTAGGTGAGAATAAAAGAGGAGTTTCTTAATGTCTCGCGACGTATATAGACGAAGTGAGATATTTGTTATTGGATGAGTGGAAATGAAAGGATCTTTCGGTAAGTATAGTTGAGAATAAAAGGGCAGATGGATGTACCCGGTAGTACAAAGCAGCATTAAGATTGGGTGTGCAGCCGGAAGGTAATCTTGTGGGCCTCAGAGATTGCAAAATTCCCCGACACCCCTTATATACAGACAGGTAGGTATCTAATCGAGTGAAGAAGAGAATGAAGCATTTCTCGTTTCCCGACGCTCAAGTAAAGAACGAGGCGAGGTGAAACCGATTTTGAACGGATCAAACAGCGTTCATCTGTTACGAACCGACACTTCCCCACTATGTATATAGCATTTTATGCGCGAGCATATTTATCTTGGAGCATAAAGTATGCAAGTACGATTGCGGAAAATGTAACAAAAATTCTACACAAGCACACAAGCACACATGTAAATTTGCAATGAGCGAGAATTTGCAATGCG
The DNA here is from genome assembly GCA_032873175.1 of Leptopilina drosophilae. Lineage (NCBI taxonomy): Eukaryota > Metazoa > Arthropoda > Insecta > Hymenoptera > Figitidae > Leptopilina > Leptopilina drosophilae. The sequence goes on from CM065481.1 coordinate 50,032,587, forward strand.
GGACAAGGGCGAGATGATTTAATACGGAGAAAGGATTCTCCCGTGACTGCGGCATTTACTTGAGATGATTTCCAGATCCCTGATCGCTCGAGCAAAGATAATCCCACGAACAAGCAAACGGGTGCTTTTAAACAAAGGAGGCGACCGCTCAACCATGATCGAAGTTCGTCACGGTACGTGATCGTATCTTGCCGATCGGTCTTTATTCGCCCTTACGACCATAACTCTCTGGGATCCACCCGGAGTCACGATAATCATCGGTCAATGGTGTAGGTGTATTCTTTCAATACACATTACCTGTATATAACTCTCCCCCACACACTATCACTATTTCCAGGGCAAAAAAGAAATTCGCTTTTTTATCTCTCACCTTTCCACTTTATATCGAGGGAAAGGTTATATTCTGCCTGGCAGCCGCACCACTTATTTCAAGCATCTATCGAAACTTTATGACTTCACGACTCCCAATATATTTTTATAGACTATATAAATACTAAACAACCATTCAGTAGTTTATAACTTTCTGATGTAGTCTTTTTCCCCCCTTCCTTCCTTCCCGCCCCCTTTTTTCATTTTATCCAATATGTGATTTTCATTACCATTGAAAACAGTTGTTCCGATAAATGTTAATGTCGCAATTTTTATTAGAATAAATAAATATCAAAATGACTTATATAAAATTCTCATAATGGAATGTAAATAGAGTTGACATTATACTTTACTAGTTGGAGAGATTTCTGTTAAAATATATTTCACCCGTGAAAACGTATTTATTTCCAGATGTTTAATGTAATCGCAAATATGCAGAACTTACATTCTGAGTGGCGTAATCTCTTAATCCCAAAAGTGTCACACAGAATGTTGTTAAAGTTTGAAACTTCCGATTTCCAAGTCCTTGATATAAACTCCACCATATAGTTCAGTAAAATTCCAAGTAATTTCCAAGCTTCAAATTAAGTTTACGATCAGCAGGATTTTCTGGAAAACTTTTATTTCTTGATTTACGATTCGGCACTTTAAAAATCTAATACCCTCTCATGTGATGAGAATTTGAAGACAGAAAGTCATTTCCAATACTGACTGCGCTAAAAACTCTCTATTCCGATCCTCCTACTTTTCAGTTTCAATTTCACCATCTATTGGCAAATTCACCTCTTGAATTAACACAAATGCAAAATTTTGTTGCTTCATCCAAAGTGCTTTGTTCTTTAGCCGAAATTTCGTTAGTCGAACGAAACAAATTTCCGCCCATCACTATGAAAAATGAAACTACATCAATGGAATAAAAGCAAAAAATTTTGGGTCAAGTATTAAAAAATGTACTGCATCAAAAATTGGATCAAGTCCTAGAGACAGTAATTTAATAAATAATGGGTTAAGTAATGAAAGAAGCATTACTTGAAACATTAGATTCGATACTGAATGTACTGCAAGAAGAATTTAAATAATCAAGTAATGGATTAATGGAATAAGAAATGAAAGAGAAGTACTTAATTTATCACATAATGATAAGAACTTGATGCACTCTAAGTAATTAAGAATGCGCATTATTTAAAAACTAAATGCATTAAGACAAGTTAAACAGATTTATTGCAGAGTTGCATTATAAAAGTAATTTCAAACTAATACTTCCTCCAGTATTCTAATTTTGGTATTCACTCCAGTAATTAAGTAATAGTACTCAAACAAAAGCTGTATACTTTTTGCCACTAGTGTTGCGTGTCGAACGATTCTTGATCGATAAATTCGAGCATATCATCAAAATTACAATTAAAACAATGGAGAATTATACGGTTTCGTCCCACTTTTTTTTATGAAAGGTGGCGAAAAAAGCAATTAAATCTTTTTGCTCGACAATCACTATTTTTTCTATATCTAGTACTGGATTTATTAGTGCTTTTTACTTCTTAATCACAGTAAAACATGAGGTGTTAAAATAACACCAGAATGGATTAAAATAATGTGCAACAGTTTAATTCTTCTACAATTAAATTAACACCAAAAAGGATTAAAATAATCTATTTTGGTGTTATTTTTAACTATGAATGAAATTTTATTTGAAATAAAACATCAAAGTCAACGATTTGTAAAAAAGCAATAAATTTAGCTTCTCCAAAGAGAATAGTAACATAGTTACTAACTAGTAACATAGTTACTAAATTCAATTGTGTTCTAAAATTTTAAAAAATTCTCGTCAAAATTTCAATTCTCTTTATAAATAATAAAATTTTTCTCTGACATTCAATTATTTTACAAATTTTAATCAAATTCTTGTGAAAATTTCAATTATTTTCAAAAGTTTTCTAAAATTCCATAATTTTCAATATCTACTATTTCGAAAAAATTTTCCAAAAGAATTCCATAAAAAAAAATTTGAATACAATTCTAAGCAAATATTCAATTATTTTCATAAATAATAACAATTTTCACAGGAATTCAATTATTTACAAATTTTTTTATAAATTTCTTTGCAATAATTCAATTATTTTCATTAATAATAACATTTCTACAAGGATTCAATTATTTTTATAAATAATAAAATTCTTTTAGGAATTCAATTATTTTCGTAAATAATAAAACTCATTGCAAAATTACAGTTATTTTTAATACAATTTTAATCAAATTCCTTGAAAAAATGTAATTATTCTTAAAAATCTTAGTAAAATTCATCCAAAAAATTTAAAGAATTAAAAAATTTGTTGATAACATTTTTTATAAGAATTTAATTTGAACAAGCATGAAATTAATAAATTATTTATTTTTAGATTTAAATAAATTAATTCTCGTAGAATTTACTAATAAAAATGGTTTTAAAAATGAATTTCATTTAAAATTTTAGATTATACTTCAGTATTAAAAGCATTATATCGTGGATTTTTAAAAATATTTTAATTTTGAAAAAGTTGCAAACTAAAATCACTAAAATTCTTAATTTTTCATATTTTTGACAAAAAATTCTGTAGAATTAATTCTTTTTAAAAGTTTAATAGGATTTTTATAGAAATTATTTCAAATTTTGTTTTTAATATATATTTAATTGCAGAATTTCCGAATAATTGAAATTTTGTAAAATTGAATTGTAAACGAATAAATTTGAAAATTCTCATAAAACTCATCGCAGCGTTTCAATTATTTTTCATACAATTATAATTGAATTCCTTGAAAAAAATAACTATGTTCATGCAAGTTTTAATAAAATTCGACAAAAGAATTGAATTATTAAAAAATATGTTACTAAAATTCTTTATGAGAATTGAATATTGAGAAACATTCAATTATTCAATGAATTATTTACTTTTGAATTTAAATAATTAAATTCTTGGAGAATTTTTTAATAAAAATTAATTTTCATTTCATAAAAACGAATTTCAGTTAAAATTTTAGATTAGAATTGAATATTAAAAGAAATATAGAGTAAACTTTTTGGAAATAATTCAATTTTCAAAATTGATATTTTTGAAAAAGTTTAATTAAATTTTTTGAATGTTATTTGAAGTTTTTATTTTCAAATACGCATTTTATTTAAGAATTTAAGACTAACTGACATTTCGTGAAATTGATTAATTAATTATTATTAAAAATAATAGATTTAAAGTAAAATTGTAGTTAAAAATTTTTGAAAATAATAATTGAATTTAAATAATGAAAATAATTTTGAAGAAGTATAGTATTCTTATAATATAAAATAATGATTTTGTTACCTGGTCATCTTTAATTATAATATTAAATATGTAGAAATCGATTAAAATTGATTATCGATATCTTTATATTTTATAGTTATAAAAAAATGTAATAAACTAAAATTTCATTCATTGTAAAAAATAACACCAAAATTGATTATTTTAATCGTTTTTGGTGTTAATTTAATCTGCAACACTTTTTAATACCTCACGATTTACTGTGATAATAACTAGTAATCAAGGTGGTTGCAAAATCTTATCCAAATTCTCAGCTGTTCCCCTAACTAATTTTCCTTTTGTGTCAAACAAATTTCTCAATCATTTAAAAATCCACATTGTTGATTACAAATTTTGAATTATTTTTCGAAAAAACAGAAGGCAATTAAATTTTTTTGTTAATTAAAAATTTTTACTTTGTAATAATAGTAATGATAGAATAATAATAACACACGGAGAAAGGATACGTATTAAATTAAAACTCACTAAGTAAAATAAGTTAAATCAATAAACATTAATAAAAATTAAATAAGTAAAATTATTGCATATTATAAAATAAAATAATTTGTCTTCAAGGAATATAATTTTTTAAAACAATTCAAATAATAAAAAATCTATTAATTAAATTTTTCAACCAAACCTTTTTCATAAATTTTTAAATACTACAGGATCTAAAAATTATTTCACATTTCAATCAAAAATTGAATTATCTTTTAATAAAACAATGGTAATGTATACGTAACAATGAAGGTACATCAAAAAATCATTTTAAATTAAATAGAAAAATTGTGTAACAAGAAGAATTTTTCGCTATGTGAGTAAGTGTTTAATTTAAACCAATAAAAGTTTTTTTAATAGATTATAATCCAATTCATTATTTTTTTATTCTATTAAATTAACAAGATTTAAAATTCATCGATAAAATATAAAACAATATTACAAATTCTTTTTTGTGATTGTTCATTTTGAAATAAAGTCCCATTGAATTCATATTACTTATTTTTATTTTTTATTTTCTAAACTCGTAATTTAATTAATTAACTTTTAATTATATTTCAAACTTTTGGTTAATATTCTTCAAAACTTCGATTATATTTAAAAATTTATTTATTTAAAAATACGAAAATAAATAATTAATGGAATATTTTATTTTTTACTTAAAATTAAATACTAATAAAGCATTATATATCAAAATTATAGAAAATAATAAAATGATTTCTTTCCAAGAATTTAGAAATGTTGAAAATATTCCAATTTTTCGAGGAATTCAATAAAATTGTTTTAAAAATTATTGACATCCAGTGAAGAATTTTATTTATCAAGATAATTGAAATTCTGTGCCGAATTTTATTAAATTATTTTTTAACCATTTTATAAAAATGTAATAAACTAAAATTTCATTCATTGTAAAAAATAACACCAAAATTGATTATTTTAATCTTTTTTGGTGTTAATTTAATCTGCAACACTTTTTAATACCTCACGATTTACTGTGATCCGGTACTTTTAAGCATTCTGTATACTCTTGCTCTGGAACTGAATTCATTGCTTCTTTCAACACTGAAATTAATTTCTCATTCAAAACATTTTTTTTTCAAAAGAGGAAGGCCAGACAGTTGCTACTCATCCATTTGGCACGTGTGTCGAGACAGCGGACGTCAAGTTTTGTGCAACTACCACACGAAATGTACATTCGTCCGCAGTATGCTCATCCGTTGTCTTTGATTTTGCCCGTCAGGTATCGTGAACAAAAAGCAAAACCAATTCTACTCTCTACTTTGTCGAGTATAGTACTGAAGTGCCAAAATTCGTACTAATTTCATCGTTTTCCAAGCGCTTGTGTGAATAAAGATTACAAATTTTAATGATGTAAAACTTGTACACATGAATAATAAATGTAAATTACCCTACAAGCATAATCAAAAATTCCAACATGAAAACTAAATTAAAATCAAATTTCTGTTGTGAAACTTGGTATATACACACAATGTACGATCAAGAGCGACAACAATAAATATCATAATTAATGAACGTGAGCCAAAGACCTCTCCCATAAATATACATTGTGATATCTAAAAATGACGATCGCCTTTGATCGGGTTCAAGACAAGGTCTTTTAACGTTGACGAGGCATAAATCAAGACGCCTAACGAGTCGAGAGTCTCGAGCGCTGCAGGCAAAATGGGAACCTGAGTCTTAACTATATACACAAAATATCTACATACACACATACACTCAACAGAGGGAATATAAACTCACGATGTAGGAGAAACATACATATACATACACACAATTTCTCTTGTATTTTGAATTTGAGTACCGACTCGAAAGCTAGTCACGAACCCGTCAAAATTTCTAACGCCGGTACTTAACTCGACTTCAAAGCTCGACACTTTCACACCTTGCAAAGCAGATGCTATGTGGGAAGTAGCAGAAAGAAGAAAACGAAAAGAAGAAAAAGAAATGAGAAAAAAAGGTAGAATTAAAATTGGCAGTGACGCGCCTCATTGCTCACAAGTTTGCGTCGAAAAACAAAGAGAAAAAAAATTCCATTTCAACAGCTGCTCGCGGAAATCAGCTTGTTTAGATAATACACGTAGCGAATATAAACCCATACTCAATGATGCATTCCATATGTGAGCAAACGATAAACAAGCCTTTGACACTGCCGATGAATTTTGTGTCTCTTGATTTCAAAATGAAATCGCACCTGGTTGCTCGCTTGGTATTTAATTTAATTCACAGATAATGATCAGTCGTGGGAATCGTACAATCATTTATATTCCTTGATGACTACGTAACTTGTAGGTCCTCCCAAGGTACTGATCTTTTTTATTTTAAATATTCTTTCTCCGGTGAATCGTGGCTTTTTTTCTACCAACTTCTTGTATTCTCTTTTCAGTATATCTTTTTCTCTCCTTTTTTTCCACCTTAACTCAAGACCAAAAATGCGACGACTCGAAAAAAAGTAACTCTCCCAATAAAGATTCTGTGAAATAATTACCAAAATTGGTTTTGCTTCTGCGAAAAAAAAGAGAAGGAGAAGCAATTGTGAAATTATCTAATTAGAAGCAATAAAGAGCGCGAAGATCATTAAAGGATTTCCGTTAGTTTTGCCTCGTTGTGTTTGCGCCCCAAAAATATTGTATACACAAAATTTGGGGTGTCCTGGAATTTTTCAGTTGGACAGTTTGAAAGAGTCGAAGCTAAAGCAAACAGGTATTTGCCAAAGATACTTAGGGCACTTTCTCTCCTGATTTAACAGAGAGAGAATTCAACTCTCTGAGGAATGTTTGAAGCATTCAAAACCTTTATTTAGGGTATACAAAATTATTTAGTGGTTGAAGAAGAATTCGGGTGCAAAGAGAAAGCCGCAAACCTCAAAAAAAAGGAAGGAAAAAATCTCTTGGGACCAATTTCCACGCCTCTGAGGCTTGGATTTTCCTCTCTGTTTGAAAATTAACTAACCACCTACGAAACCACTAAATGTACAAATTCACTCTTTGTCTCTGAGTTCTAACAAATGGGTTTTCATTTCAATGGTTTTCTGTTTCACTATGGATTTTTGTAATTGAACACTACACAGTGCATTCCGCTCTGGTTATTTTACAAAACATCCAACACCCTCGAAATAAAAAAAAAAGTTTATACACATTGAAAAAAAGGCAACTCAAAGAAATTGTTAATCCAAATAAATGAAAAATTTACACATAAATATAAAGGGGTTTCTCGTTGGGTTTTTGAAAATTTAACTCAATAATAACTGAAATTTAGCTTTAGCCGATTCATTGGATCACATATATCCTTTGTTTTTACTGGTTGAATTCAGACGAATAAACAAGTTCATGCGCTTCAATCAACGAAGCGCTTAACTTAGTTAACCCATGCCCGACCTACACAGCAAATGATCGGGCAGTTGGTACAACAAAACGTTTCACTCGCAATTAAACTAGCAGGGAGTGCCGAGGGACGAAGCTATTTTTCACGGTCAAAGACTAGGCAATTCTTTTTAAATTTCTCTCAGTTGTTCCTATAATTGTAAAAATCGTAGCACTCTATTCAAGTCACTTGTACACGACTCGGTACACCTTGAACGAATCTATATAGCTTTTGAATTAGAAATGAAACGAATTTAGTAGAAGCGCTGCAACAGTTGTACAATCAATTGTCCGGAACTTGACAATTAAAAGCGTGGATTTCATTCAAAAAAAAAGCAGTGAAAAAAAGCCATAAAAATACTTCACCGTTTATTTTTAATTAAGCTTAATTTATTAACGTGCACAAGAATAGAAGTAAATATAGCAAAATTTACATTTTAGTGAAGGAAAATTATCTTCTTTCTCAAATTAATTATTTTTTTTTCCTCTCACTGTCAATTTGTCGAAAGGAAATTCAATTGGGAAAAATTAATAATCACCTTATCTCTCGACAAAAGTGGAAACACTTAAATTATAAACTTATGTTTTTAAACTCTCGTAAATCTAAAGTGCAATTAAATAAAAACTCTCATTTTAGCGTTCAGAACTTGAAGCATCTAAGAGAACCTCTGGTAAAGGCCATAACGGAATTTATAGATTGTACGGAGTACTGCTTCTTTCACGAACCGGTCAGAATACCATAAATGGGCCCGATTTGCCGGTCTATGCGGATAAGGTACAGAAAAACCAAGACCCCGACTACTATTTTCCCTCAGTTTTATAATTTAAAAAAAAGAAACTACAACAAATACCACTTTTTCCCCAATGGAATGCGTATCAACATTCTAAGAGCGATTGGTGTTCAATAACATATCTTAATGTTACGACATTTAAACACAGGAGTTGAACAAATTATACAGTTCTTCACTTCAAAGATGTGCGTTTTTCATAAATACTAATTCATTTCTTAACACCTTTATAACTTTTTCTTCATATAGCCTCTCAAGAGACGACGAATGAAATTTTCAATATTGTTTCCAAAGTTCGAAACATACAATTGAACGAAAATTTATTTTTCATCAAATATTTAGCATATCTGATATGTCAATCATTTGTTTTCAATTGACAATGAAAAAGTTAATGAATTCATAAAAAAAATTGTCGAGTTCGAAGTTTGTTGGAAAAATAATAAATTTCTGAAAGGATTTTATTGATCACTCACGGTAGTTACATTCTAATTTTGCTTGAAATACGTTCGGATATTTTAACCAAGCATTTCATTATAATCGTATTTGGAATTCTATAAAAACTTAAGCGCATCTAAATCGGTACAATAAAACAGTTTCTTTAGTAAAACGAATATAATTTTTTACATCCATCAATAAAATTTGTTTGTGGTTAAGACAAATTTTTCATCAAGAATGTTTTAAAATTGAAAAATTTTCATTTTCAAACTTTTGTACTTTGTAGAATGTGCCAAAAATGTTTTCAACACAAGTAGAGTAACGTGGGATGAAATAAAACAACAGAAACAAAAGTTTTGAAACCGTGTCAAAAGGCAAGTTTCAATGTCAACAAAGTCGAAGGCTAAAATTAATTTTTCGAATAAATTTTGAAATTTTGAATGAAATCCACTATTTATTTACAAATCCCAAAAAGCATGTATTTGACATTTAAAAACAAACAATTGACATCTGGAGTTGCAGTGTGAGGGAAATATTTTTCGATCTCTTTTTCGAATTGATGTGCAACGCTTTTTGATACCCCTGGGTTAACTCTTTCGTTCACGAGGAGTATTTTTGAAAATAAAATTAAAGAACGATTATCATTTCCGCTATTAAACACGAGGAGTGTTCGATAATTGTCGCCCATTATCATGGACATTGAGGGGCGCAATACGAAAAAAGGAAGTGTAATGTCACGGCAATGAAATACAAGAATTTCCGCTTCGATTTTAAAATGCGAAGAAGAGATAATTTAAATAAACCAATAAATTGATGGTTTGTAATAGGCACATGGCTGCGCGAATGGAAAGAGATTACACAAGGCTGATGAATTTTGACGATAAATCTCACAGTTATTAACGAATCGGATGATTAATCTCTATCCTATATATCGAAGAGTTTAATCCATCATAAAGTTGATAGATACTGATTATCTTCAATTGTTCCTTAGGAGGGAAGAGAGTTTGAGAATCACGAAACAAATATTTATCTATTGTTGACAAACGTGTATTGTTTTCGTGAAAGATGTGTCGATGATAAAAAAAAAAACGATTGCAGCTGAGTAAACTGTCAACGCGATGTTTCCCTTTAATTAGCAAAATACTTTTTGCGGCAGTTAAGTGTATGTAGCCGTTTAAGAGCAACTAGATCTTGGCGATTATCTCTTTTGCAAGATTCGCTGGTTACGGTGTTCTTTATGGAGTGGTTCTCATACTCTCATGCCTACAATTACTGAATGAGCTGCAGCAACATTATTACTTTGCGAGATCCTCAGTCCAAATCGGACGTGCGGCTGGTTGCGAAGCCAACAGTCTAACTCACTAGGTACTTTATATAGCCATGCCGAATACCGCAAGGAATTGCGTTATACTTGACTCTCTATACACTTCTCACACACAAACACACACACATATCTATACTCAATAACCTCGCTACCTCAACTTTTCGCATTAACATTAATATTTCAAATTTCCAAGATTCGTGTCGTGTCGTCGCGTCGTCGCCTTTCAATCCAATAATACCTGTTCCAGATTATTTCCACCGTACTAGGTGGGTGAGCCATTTATATCAATCTGCAAGCGTGTGCGACATTCGGCATTTATGAACATTATGATAATCCGAGAGCATTGCGATGAGAGCTCTCATAATTTAGATTGACGCACATTATACAAATTGATTTTATCGCACCCATGTCATCATTTCTCACAAAACCCTTTTACTGATACGAAAAAGAATTCTCTTTCTCTCTCTGAAATTCACAACAAATACCTTTTGGATAGTTAATACCATTCGGATACGTGATACTGTTTAGACAACAAATACTATTTAGATAATTAAATTTAGATAATTGTATATTTAAACACGACTCAAATTATTCTCTAAATACCGGAAATGATCAAAATTTAATATGTAATTCGATACGTAAAGAAAGGAATTTAAAAAAAAAAAGTTGAAATTGTTCTGTAGTTACAAGAGTGATTAATGCTCCATTCATGGCGCATCTGAAAGGCAATATTTGAACTGCTGGTAAAATGTCAGAAACAGAAGACGCCAAACAATTCCAAACCCTACCTCTCCCCCTGATATCAATAGCATTTCGAGCACATCATGATCAGATTCCGATATTTCGACAAATGTCCTGCTTTGGGCATTATCTATGGTACCTTCATACATGTATAGATATATGTGGTAAAACAGAGGAAGGCGATTATTGGTGTATATTCGATATCGGTATCGAACATCGATATCTAATTTCGCTACAACCGCAGTTATGAAGTAGTTTCTACTTGTGTACATAGTACATTCTCATTTCAATTCTTAATGGTCTTTGGGGGCAATGCAATGCCACTTAAACCAAGAGACGAAAAGGATTTTCAGTTCACAGGAGTCATTTCCATTCGGCTTGGATTTGCGGAAAGCTTGGAAAACAATTGACTATAGTTGAAAAGAGAGATAGAGAGAGAGGAGAGGGTCGTCGGTGGTTGAAGAGATGTACAGTGCGTTGTAACCGCAACCGAGGTAAAATTGCAGCTATAGCACTGCAAGTGCAACTCTGTCGCCGCTTTGCTGTTAATAATTGAAAATCCGTTTTGCAATTTTCATGATTATTTCACAGAGAAAGGCCATATTACTTAATGAAAACTGAAATTACGTTCTTAATTATACTAACGTGAAAATAGTTGTGAACTATTTCATTAACAAATCAGTCCCAATTGACACTTTTCCCTCCTTTAACTATTGAAGGCAATACTATTTTTGTTTCAATATATTGATTTCGCTTTATTGAAATTCGGGAGCATGATTTGATTCGTATGAACTGTATTTACGGATGAAAGTAGATTTAAATTGTATTCCGAAAATGAAATTTTAATAAAGGAAATATATATTGGTATTATGTGTGTACATATCTAATATTCCGATCAAATTTTGACGCTTTCAATTCAGCTCTGGGGGATTAAGTGGCTATCAGAGAGGGTCAGTCACCAGAGCAGATGTAATCTCAGAAAATCCTTAAAATGGAATAAAAGTCTTCCCTTTTTTTTATCCATGGTGAGATATTCACACATTCGGATGATTAAGTGATTAAATCTGGTGGCAAAACAGTAAACTCGTGCGGTCTTGGCGTGTTATTCGTATGTAAGCCGAGTTAATGCCAGGATTCTGCTCTTTATTGAAAAAGAACCCTAAGCTAGAAAGACGTCGTCCGGCTAATCACAATAGTGCAGAGCTTCCTACCTACATTCCACACGTTTTACCTGCCACACTACTAGTCTTTTGCTCTCTATTTTTTTTTCCTCTCTCTATCTGTCGTCCCCCATGCCACCTTGGTCGACCCTTTTATAAACGATGTATTATGTACGAACAGTGGTGTCGAGAGCCATACGGCGAAGGTGGATGGTAAAGTCGTCCCGAGAATTGGCCTCGCTACGATTTCACGACAGCTTTCAGGCAAGACTTCCACTTTAGCTGCTTCTAAGACCGATGTGAAAAGAAAAAAATAAAACCGACAGTGAGAAACTTGTACGAGTATATATTAGACGTATGTTGGTCAAGGCATTAAAAGTTAAGACCTAATGAAGTTTTAGAGGATAAACTAAAGTGACATATACCGAGGGGGGGAGTTGCGATCCTATACACACTCAATACTTTTCTTCCATATAGCTATACAATCTAGAGCTATATCCATATGTTGTAAATTCTATACGACGATATATACACATTACGACAGAAATTCGTCCTAAATAAACACTGATGAGTGATGAGATGTCTGATTAGATCAACTTTCAAAGAGAAGTGTAAAAACAGTGTTTTTTAAAGAAGAAGAAAAAGAGAGAGAAGAAAAAGCATCTTGACGTTCTTCTCCATTTTTTTAGCGGCTTTAGTTAATGTAGATTAGGGTGGTCTCGAAAGCTTAACTTCTTTTGCAATCATCTTTACCGCTTCTTTGAGGTTACTCTTATTTTTCCTTTACTGGAATAAGATATGAGTGCGTCTTGCATTATGGATGAAAGTGTGCAGCTCATTTTAGGGTGGAATATGAATTCCTCATCATCGTCTTTTGAATTTATTAATACGTTTTTCAAAGTCTAAAAAGCAGAGGTGAGGAGAAGACTGAAAAGATTGCCAGTCTGTGCTCCTTTCATTATTGTAATTATCGACAGTTTATACTAAACAGAATGACTTATCTATTTTTTGACGCCGGCGAAAATTTTATAATTTCTCTCTTCTCTCTCTCGGTCTTCAATCTTAATACTCTGTACTGGCCGCGCGACAACGCCTGCCATTCATTATACATTCTACGTTGGAAAACTACCCACGTGTGTTACCTGTGTGCGTGTCAAAGAGTTAAGCGACCCTACCCTCAGCGTATAAATTAGTTTCACTCAAGAGGAATATTTTCCTTTTTTCAAAATATTAAAACAAGAAAAATTAAATTTAATTAATAACCCTTCAGACATTGAACTAAATTTTACTAAACAGAAAAAAAGAACCCTTTTCAATATTATTTCTATTAAGATAATTAATTGCACTCGTCAAGTATTTTAAACCCGTGAATGCTTTCATCTTTTTTTTTAATAATATAAAAAGAAATGAGGCTATTTGAAACTTCATATTTTCATCGTTATATAACATTAAAATCCTATTGAAAGAGTTCACTGTGATGAATGTACTTTAAGAGTTGTTGTGTGCGCCTGAAATGGTTCCCCATATCTCTCCCTCGTTAGTACTCGATATGAAACCGTCCAGTCATTTTCCTTCTAACCTCTAATTAAAATGTCATAAACGATGAGAATTACGATCGTGCACTGCGTGTCGGAAAAAGATGAGTGGCAATGTACGATACGGACCTTATTCATATTTTTAAAACTGACAGATCCCTACAAGTTTATTCGAAAAAGCTTTTTGTGCCTCTATCTCTCTCTCTCTCTCTCTCTCCCTCTTTCTCTCTTTCCCTCTCTTCTGACAAACGATAAGAAAACCTAAAACAACTGCTACATTATTTCTTATTTCAAAAAGGAGGGAGGGTGGAAAAAAAACTTTCAACTACTCATAAAAGTTTCAAGTTTTACGATGAAGAAGAAAATACATGAAAAATATTTCAAACCATAATATATATTCAATTATTCCGTAAAATGCTAAGTTACTTTTTTTGTGGGAATAATTTTTAATTCGGAAATTTTTATCAAAAAAAAAAAATGAATTGCCTCGAACTGAATTTCAAAATAAAAAATTGTATCAAATCGAATGTTTTCGATGTTCAAGTGAATGGAATTATTTATTTTTCCTTTGAATTTAAAATTTTATTGTAAAAATATTACATCACGTATTAATATTAATATAAATGTATATGTAATAAAAAAAATTTGTTCATTGTAACATCCAAAAAACATGAATATTTATATCGCGTATTATAAAAAATAAAAATCTAAAAACTGAAAAATTGAATTTTAAAGTTAAATATTTCTTTTATTTAAAATCGACATAACATTTTGGAAAATCATCTGGCTGATGATGATAGGGAGCTAATTTTGGCTTTATATAAATAATATATTTAACTTTAAAATTTAATTTCAAAAATTAGATTATTAATTAGATTAATTATTATTCAATTATTTTAAAGTTATAAAATTAGTTTTTGCTTCAATTATTTTCATAAATAATAAAATTTTTCGCAATCATTCAATTATTTTTATAAATAATAAAATTCTTCTCAGGAATTCAATTACTTCTGAAAATTTGAATAAAATTCTCGGCAACTATTAATAACTATTATATTAATTATTTTTATAAATAATAAAATTCTTTTCAAGAATTCAATTACTTCTGAAAATTTGAATAACATTCTCGGCAATTATTCAATTTTTTAATATATATATATATAAATTCATTGCAAGATTTCAATTACTACACTGAAAAGAAAAATTATTTGATTCAAATAACCGATTATTTGGTTATTATCAAATAAATATTTACTTGAATCAAATAATTTGTATTTAAATCAAATAAATTGTATTTGAATTAAATATTTTAGTATTTAAAGCAAATATTATTTAATTGATTCAAATAAAAATTATTTGATTCAAGTAAATATTTATTTGATAATAACCGAATAATCGGTTATTTGAATCAAATAATTTTTTTTTGCAGTGTATTAATACAGTTTTGCAGGAATTTATCAAAAATTATAATTGTTTTTAAAAATTTAATTTTAATTTCTCGAAAAAATCAATTATTTAAAAACAGTTTTTCTAAAATTCTTTAAAAGAACAAAAATATTAGAATCTTTCAAAGAAATTCAATTATTTTGAAATATTTTTAAAAAATTGTTCTTAGGAAATCAATTATCTGAAATACAATTTTAATAACAATTTTTTGAAATAATTCAATTATTCTTTTAGATTTTAATAAAACTTTTCCCAAGAATTTGATTATTTACGTAAATAATTCTTCGAAAAGATAAAATTTACGTAGATAAATAAAAAAATTGTTCCCAAAAATTCAATTATTTTTAGAAATTTATATATTTTCAAAAAAAAAAGTTTGTTTATTGTCATACAGACATTCAATAAATTATTGTCAAACATTTTAATAGAATGCTTTGTCAAATAATTAAATTATTTTAAAAAACTTTTCGCAATTCAATGACTTTTTAATATTTACTAGTTTTATAAAATTCACAAACATAATTCAATTATTTAAAAAGTTATTCGCAAAAATCTTCAAAAGAATTCAATTATTTTCACGGAATAATAAAATTCCTCAGAAATTCAATTATTTTAATTATAATGTATAAAAATTAAGAGCCTAAAGTTCTGAACGTTCAAATGAACGAAGTGTATTTATTTCTTCTAAAAATTAAATTTTTATTGCAATCATTTTGCGTTACTATCTAAAAAATTAATTACTGAGTTTCTAAACGTAAAATTTCAGTTTTTAAATTTGTTTATGATCAGTAATTTATTAAAATATCTTCAATAAAAAATATTTCGTTCCTTTGAACGTTCAAAACTTGAGGATCATTAAAAATTAGTCGATAGCTGTTTTTTTAGATTGAAAACTACTTTTTGCTGCTCTTTTAAAACTATATAATTATCGAGTGCGAAGTCTGATATTATTATTTAGCTTTAAATGCGAAATTATGAGTCTAAAGTCAGCATCACTTTTAAAAACAAAATATGAAAAAAGGATTACAACTTATTACATCCGACTGAAATATATTACATTTGAATAAAAAGCTCTCTTAATAAGAATTTTAAACATTATGTCCCAAAGTTCTTAAAAGCTCGAAATGAGAAAAAAAATAGTTTTCGACGCTGCGAGCAAAAAGAAAAAAAGTGTCGAGAGTCCGAAGCCTGAAAATGTAATTTATTCTTGAAGAATACAACAAACAGGTTGTTTCCTAATACAGTAGTAAAAATTATAACAGTTTACATAATTCCACTCTTTCTTCTTACAGACATATTTAATTTCTACTCATTGTTCTACTCTCTCTTTTTTAATAATCTGTTGTCTTTACACAAGTATAAAATTTTTCTCCATCATGTGAATTTCTTTCTATCCAAATATAATCTCTCCACTGAAATATAAATCTCCTTTCTCGGCCACCTTCATTAAGCAACCGTTACATTAATTCTCGTTGAGTATACAAAAGTGAACGATAAAAAGCCTGGATTAATTTCCCTTTTTCGTCGTGATTCCAACAGACCTGCATTCTCAGTATATGTTATAAGTTATAATAAAACCCCCCCGGACCAGAAAAAGTGCATCATGTGGGGTATTTACTATACACACGAGGACTCAATTCACAAGTGATTTTGCCACCTTGTACAAATACGGGATTTTGACAAAAAAAAAGTCGATAGCAAAAAAAAAGAAAAAAACGGACGAGAGAAACTAACCCATTCAATAGTCACGGACACTGTTATTTAAGCTAGTCTATTAGCATCCTCGACACGTTTGTCGCAGGTGGATTATGTGTTCGAGTACAAGTGTATTTCAGTAGTGCTATTGCAATGTAAGGTGGCTATAGGAACAATTTCCACAATCTATACACCGTCTGAAAGGGACTTAATCGGCCAGAGCGTTGCACTTGCGCGAGATTGATCGAGAAATCGTGAGAAAAAAGAACACCGGAATGGTGTAATGCCATCGTTTTAAGACTATAGTCTCGTGACTAATTGCGCAATTACAGCAAAAGGAAGAAAAAAAGGAAACGAAATACCGCTCAGTTGTGAAAAAAAAACTTCGTGACCATTGTCATAATGCAATAGCATTGTGCGGTATAGAAACAGGAGTATTTAAATAAAATTAGGTCTTTCCGAAATTTATAAATTACACGCTTCTTTGGAGACAATATGCAAGTCGGGAGTGTCTGTGTGTGTGTATATGCACTATTTCCGAGACACATTACGAAAGGAGGGTTGTGTACCCCCAATAAAAGTAGTGGTCAAAAATTTAACACGCCAACACACTCTCGCCTGTTCACTTCACCTCTTTGAAAGTTGATAATTACCACACGGCAAGGTATTTTTACCAAAGGAAGTAATTAAGGTCCCTCTGTTCTTTATCCACACTATAGAAAATTTTCGGAAAGTTTGAAAACTCTCTCTCTCTCTCTCTTTCTCCTTTTCCGGGCGTATTTTCTTCTTGTTCAACATTTTTTAAAGTGGCTAATTATAAAATAAATATAGAAGAAGAAAAAAATGAATGGTACGCCTTTGAACATCAATAAATGTCATTCTATTTCTTAATCTGAAAAAAATCACAAATATATATATATGCAATTAATAATAATGTACTAGGGTAACTGCACCAATTGCCGAGGGTACACCAATTGTCGAGGATCATAATTTTCTTTTTGGGATAAATAGTACAATATATAATTTTTAAGAACAAAAAAAATTTCTAAATAATCTTTCAATTCTGAACAGCATATTTATATATTCAAATTTCGTAGCAATTCTACTAAAATAATTATTTAATTAATAATAATCTGTATTTATTATTTATTTAATTAATATTATAATTCACAGCTGTGAAATTTACTCGAATCTCCATTTTCTTAATACTTCAGGTTGATTGAAACAGATTTTTAGAAATGCAAATTAAACGTATTTATAATGATTTTTTGTGTACAAAATTATATGAAACTGAAGTTACCAACGTTGATTCAACGAAAAACTTAAAAAAAAATTTTCTCAGAATACAAATTTTCCTTGTATATTTTTAACCCAAGTAAACCCTCCAAACCCTAAAATAAAAAAAACATGGAAAAAAAGTGATTTTTATTCTTTTTTTTAATTTTTTCCAAAAATCACGACATTTTAATTAAATTCATAATTTCTCGCCTCGGTAGTAATTTTTTTCTTTTGATAATTGTTTATTCTAATGTCGAGTGCCATTTAAAAAAAATTGCAAGTAGTTCCAAGTCGGGGAAAGCAGTGATTTTGGTTTTTCTGTCACGGATTTTTTGAAAATCCGTAAATTTGAAGTAATTTAATAATTCCTCGCCTCGGTAGTTAATTTTTTCTTTTGATAAATGTTAATGTTAATATTACACGTTATTTAAAAAAAAATTTAAGTAATTCCAAGTCGGGGAAAGCAGTGATTTTGAATTTTTTGGTGTCACGAATTTTCCAAAAATTACGAAATTTTATTTAAATTCATAATTTACCGCCTCGGTAGTCATTTTTTTCTTTTGATAATTGTTTATTTTAACATAAGGCGTTATTTTAAAAACATTTCAAGTGATTTCAAGCCGGGGAAAGTAGTGATTTTTATTCTTTTTTTGAATTTTTTCCAAAAATCACGAAATTTTAATTAAATTAATAGTTCCTCGACCCGGTAGTTATTTTTTTCTTTTGATAATTGTTTATTTTAATATTAGACGCAATTTAAAAAAAAATTGTACGTTTCCTAATCGGGGAAAACAGTAATTTTGGTTTTTTGTCACGGATTTTTGGAAAATCCGGGAATTTTAAGTAATTTAATAATTTCCCCGCCTCGGTAGTTAATTTTTTCTTTTGATAATTGTTTATGTTAATATTACACGTTATTTAAAAAAATTTTTAAGTAATTTCAAGTCGGGGAAAGAAGTGATTTTGAATTTTTTTGTGTCACGAAAATTCCAAAAATTCCGAAATTTAATTTAAATTCATAATTCCTCGCCTCGGTACTTTTTTCTTTTGATAATTGTTTATGTTAATATTACACGTTATTTAAAAAAAATTTCAAGTGATTCCAAGTCGGGGAAAGCAGTGATATTTATTTTTTTTGTCGAATTTCTTCCAAAAATCCTGGAATTTCATTAAAAGAATCAAAATCACTGCTTTCCCCGACTTAGAACTACTTGAAATTTTTTTAAAATGGCACACGACATTAGAATAAACAATGATCAACAGAAAAAAATGACTACCGAGGCGAGGAATTATTAATTTACTTAAAATTTCGTGATTTTTGGAAAAAATTCGACAACAAAAATAAAAATCACTGCTTTCCCCAACTTGAAATCACTTGAAATTTTTTTTAAATAACGTGTAATAGTAACATAAACAATTAACAAAAGAAAAAAATGACTACCGAAGCGAGGAATCATTGATTAATTTGTAATTTCGGGATTTTTGGAAAATTCGTGACACAAAAAAAATTCAAAATCACTTCTTTCCCCGACTTGAAATTACTTAAAATTTTTTTTAAATAACGTGTAATATTAACATAAACAATTATCAAAAGAAAAAATTAACTACCGAGGCGGGGAAATTATTAAATTACTTAAAATTTCCGGATTTTCCAAAAATCCGTGACAAAAAAACCAAAATTACTGTTTTCCCCGATTTGGAACTACTTGGAATTTTTTTAAAGGGCACACGATATTAGAATAAACAATTATCAAAAGAAAAAAAGTACTACCGAGGCGATGAATTATGAATTTAATTGAAATTTCGTGATTTTTGGAAAAAATTTGCCAAAAAAAAAAATAAAAATCACTTTTTTTCCACGTTTTTTTTTATTTCAGTGTTTGGAGAGTTTACTTGGGTTAAAAATATACAAGAAAAATTTATATTCTCAGAAAATTTTTTTTTAAGTTTTTCGTTGAATCAACGTTGGTAACTTCAGATTCATAATTATTATTATAATTTTGTACAAGAACTAAATTAATTTTGTATACAAGTTTTTTTGTTAAAAAGAAATATTTAATATTTTTTAAAAGTAAATCATCGGTTTTTGGTTCCTTTTTTTTTGACAGTTCCATTTTTCAGGTTCCTGAAGTTGGCATCGATGCTCAGCATCGAAAAGTATTTTTCTTATTTTTAGTAAAAAAATTTTAACTAATTTTACTCTTTTCATTCACCTGAGAAGTAAAAAACCATTTAATACTATTTTTTTAACTTAAAACTTTGGAAAAAATTAGGTGATTTTTTTGATTTTGTACAAAAAAATATTTTTCGATGCTGAGCATCGATGGCAACTTCAGGAACATCATTTTTCGAGGTAATGACTCGAAAATTGGTGTAGTCATTTTTTTCGCTGATGCACCATTTATCGATGGTTAAGTGTTTATTTACTAAACGTCAAACATAAATGCCAAACATTTATAGGTACAGAGAAAAAGAAAACAAAATGCTCCAAAAATTTACAATCGACAAAAAAAAATAATCTACAAAAAAAACGAGGAAGACCGAAAAAAATTAATAAAAAATGCATTATTAAAAATAAATAATTTTGTAGTACAATTTAATTATAATTAACCATTATATTTACAGTTCGTAATAAAAGTTTATTTTATTCGTTTACAAGTTTAATGTGACTTAAATTAATTTATTTTTTCAATTAATGTCTGATTAACAAAACTGATTTAATTTAATTAACTTATTTATAAAAGTTTAAGAAACCGTTAAATAATTTTCTGTCCTGTATCATCTACTATACAAAAGGTTTTATATCGACATTATAAATCATTCAACTGTAGTTAAATAAATATATTTGTTTTCTGGTAATGTTCTATAATATTTTTAACGAAAAAATAAATATCTTCTCGATTTTCAAACATCTGTACAGGTCAATTGTTAGGTTGTAATGGGTTATATGTTTAAAAATGCCATACCCTCGACAATTGGAACAGGTCCCTCGAGAAATTAGTACAAGACCATCGAAAAATGGTGCTTTTGCTCGATTGGCTTTTAAATATATTTTTTGCTTAACAATTTAGTTTATATTAAAAAAATAAATATGAACAATAAACTATATTAGATCCTTTGTCCAAATATACAAAAATCAAATTTTAAAATGCATTTTCTAACGAGAAAAAAAATGTCAAAGTCACATGTTGCCTAAAACCCTCGACAATTGGTACAGTTACCCTATCTAGAGTGTATCAAGTGCGTGATCTTGGTGTTGTCTTATCTTATGATTTAACGTTTGATGCACACATTTCCTATGTTGTCAGTAAATCACTGGGAATAATGGGTTTTGTTATGCGTAATTCCAGAAAATTCCATAAGTTATCTACACTAAGAGTACTCTACTTTTTCTTAATTCGGTCTGTTATTGAATTTTGTTCGTTAATTTGTTTCCCATTTTCCAGTGTTCACATTCTAAGACTTGAGCGAGTACAGAATCGTTTTTTGCGTTTTTTAGCCAAACAACTTAATGTTCCCTTTGATTTTTACACACGTTATACAACTTTAAAAACTCAGTTTAAAATTCCCAAAATTGAATCTAGATTTTTGTTTGTTGACTTATTTTTTCTTTTTAAGGTAATTAAGGGTTTTATCATGTGTCCCACAGTATTGTCACTTATCAATTTCTCTGCTCCTGTGCGACGTTTGAGATATGTCACTCTAATTTTCAGTTCATTTCATAGAACGAACTATGGAAATAATTCTGTTTTTAGTAGACTTTGTTTTGAGGGTAATTTACACTCGGATGATTTGGATTTCTTTCATAATAATGTCCCATCTTTTGTGACCAAATTGCGTTCATTGCTTTATACTGATAGTGTTTGATATGTATCTATGGCTCTGTAATTTTGGTTAAGTTACTTGTAATCTGGAAGGGTATTGTTTCCCGTATATGTCATAAATAAATAAATAAGCAATCGCAGCATCTGTTTATATATAAAGGAAAGGATGGAAAGTCGCGCTGGTAAAGTTATTTAGCATTGCGTTGAGAGGCTGCAATATATATAGGATTCAGGCTTTCACCTAATTGAACGCACGTCGAAGCAGATGCTCTTCCGCCACGATTTTACACTAATGGAACATCTGCTTACGGCTTTACGTCCAAAATTGCGCCTCGCATTACCTTCAACAACATGGAAAACTTTCCTCCACCACCTCCTCCTACCCATCGCAAGTGCGCGAATCCTATAAAGCAATAACATTGAAATCAGGCGAATTACCGTTATATTCACGTATATTAAATATCAACGGGAATAACGTAACTCTCGCACTCACACAGCAGTGGGAATCGTAACAAAAAAGAAGAAGTTACCTTTTTCTCGCGCTATTTCGTGCAACAGCAGTAGCAGTAGCAGCCCACCCAACGCCAAGCGCAGATGCATCCCTATTGCATTATTGAAAGCAGCCACTTTCGAACTCTCGTAAACTTTCTTTAAATCTTGACTGCTCGATCGATTCTTTACACTTTTGCGGGGGTATAACATCGAAAAATTGTAAAATAAATCTACGTTTTCTTTTACAAAGTTTAAAGAGACGTCAACCTGTCGCTATATTGACGATAATATCGATGAAATGTGCATTTTCATGCCATGTTGTCCGTCTTAAAAACTTTACCCCCAAAGCCTCTCTTCTCTCGTCAAACTAGATATATTAAGCTGATGTCTCACAAACTTTTCTTTTTTTACCTAAAATAAACAGTTCAATTAAGGGAAGCAAAGAAAAATGAATGCTCAAACTTATAACAACGAAAAGAAAACGAAAAAAAAGTTAATATCTAAGATGCTTCGCTTAATATTAAGTATAACACTGTACGCGACTCGGAAAAACTTCACAGTCTAAGAGGAAAATTTCCAGAGCAAAAAATCTTAATTCAAGTTGCAAATATTCACGGACAAAAAAGTGTAAACTTTTACTATTTAAATCGTCCAACTTTCTAATAGCAACTTTTACCATTTCCAATGGAATTTCTTACTAACTTTTACTTTTTTTCAAAAAAGTAAATCTTGCAATTGGAAAAATACAGAAATCCTCGAATTTAGTCTAAAAGTATATATAGCCGAAGTTATCTTTTTCCCGATAAAAATAGCCTTAATTTCAAAGCTTTCAGGTTTAAAGACTCAAAACTACCTTAACACTGAATTTCAACTACTTTGTGGATTCAGTTTTAAATACTTAATCCCCTCATTTAAAATTTAAAAAATATGAAATAAGAAGCTAAGTGCATTTAAATTATGAAAAATACAAACATAGCTTAAAAGAAACGAAAAAAGTATATAAATTACTTACAAAGTAAAATCTAAAATATTTTAACTTCGTTTTCACCTCTCCTGATAACTTTTAGAATTTCAAAACGTAAATTTTTATCTTCCCGAAGTTGGCCTCGACGCTCAGCACCGAAAACTATTTTTTCTTATTTTTAGTAATAAAATTTTTACAATTTTACTTCATTTATTCACTGAAGAAGAAAAAAAACTTTTTAGGAGTATTTTTTTAAATATGAAGCTAAAACTGGCACCCAGTTATTAGCAACCACTTACTTTCAGATGTTTAATTTTTAAGTTAATTTTTTTAAAGTTAATTTGTTTTAAAATCGATATCAAATTTTTGAAAATGAAGTGCTTACTGATATCTGGGTGCAAAACTACAGCTTCACAAAAAATATTTAATGTTAAAATTTAATTTCCAAAATAAGTTTTAAATCTTAAACCTTGCAAAAGAATTGAATTACTTTTTCGGTTAAGTGAACAAAATATTTTTCGATTCTCAGCGTCGACGACAACCTTAGGGACCTAAATTTTTCTCTAAAATAACTGAAAATTAGTAAAAATTGCAATTCGTAATTTGTAATTGTAATTTGTAATGTGCAAAAATTTGAGACATCTTGGAATTTACGATAAAAAGTATTCGCCTTTTTCTTGAAAAAAATCGCAATCTCAATGCTAATTCAACTTCAGACTTAAAATAAGACTCAAGAGTATCTTAACATTGAATTCCGACTACTTTGTAAAATTCAGTTTTAAATATTTAATCTCCTCATTTGAAATTTAAAAATTTTTTAATAAGAAGTTAAATGCATTTAAATTAGAGAAATATACAGAGGTAGCTTAACAGAAGCGAAAAAAGTATAAATTAACTGCTGCTACTTACAAAGTAAAATCTGAAAAGTCTAAATTTTTCTCCCATTTTTCCTTTTTAGCAACTTTTACAATTTTAATAGTAAATTTCATTATTATTTTCAACTAATATTTATCGTCAATTTTTGTGTAATAAAATTAATAAATGTCAGAATTTACTAAATTTATTAGCAAAAATGTAAAAATTGCAATTGAAAATGCGCTAAAATTTCAAAAAGTTTAAAACAGGATCTTTAGTAAAAGTTACTGCATATCTTTGCTTCTTAATTGTAAAAAAATCTTGATTTCGAAATTAATTCATCTACAGAGTGAACTTATCACTGAATTTCCACTGCTTTCTGAAATTACTTTTAAAAATATCTAATCTTCTCATTTGAAATTTAAAACTTTTAAATAAAAACTAAAAAGCATTTAAATTATAAAAATTCGAACGTTTTCTCTCCATAGAAAATCGAACTGAGAAATCTGAAATTAATTTTTTTTTCTTTTTTTCGATATCTTTTTTACTTCATCTAAATTGTATTTCTTTACAAAAAAATTTTTTATTAGATTAAAACAAATTAATTGTGAACTAAATATTGTTTAATTTCAATTACTTTTCTTTTTTGGATAGTAATTTTTAAAAACACTTTAGGTGAAAAAAAATCTTGTTCATTTAAACATTCGAAACTTTAGCCACATTGAGAAATAAAGTTAAAACTGAAGATTTATTCTTTTTTTATCTACTGAAACAGTATTTATTTTTAGTGCAAGTGTGAACGCTTTTATTTTCAACAAAATGAATCATTAAATGAATCATATACATTAAAATTACCATTTTTTTTATTTACTTTATTCAAAACAAATAAAGTCCGCATACTTTCACTGAAAAGTGTTTCACAAAACCAATTGTTCTCTACATTTAAAAAAAAGAAATATTATACATTCAAACTCTTTTTATTCTCAACCGTAGGTTGCTGCGTAGGGTACGCCCTGTTTGATTTAACACAGCTAAATTTTAAGTTTGACTTTCATAATAACATTTATTCTTTGTCTATTTAATGTCTTAAGAAAACAAATATTTTCCTTTTGGCTCTTTTAGAATCGTGCGAAAGCAAATATCTTCTGTTTTTTTTGTCTTTAAAAAATGTTCAGAGATTGAAAATTTTCTTGAATGATTTTTAATGTTTATTTTTATTCTCTTGAAAGGTAATTTTTTTCATGAAAAATTTAATAGAGAAAAAATTACAAACATTCTTTTTTTATCTCCTTCCTTTATACATGATTCACAATCTAAGACAATTTTATTCCGTTCAAATGCAAGATATGGAGAGAAGGGTGTCTACTAATTTCCTTCGAGCAAATTCACCCGCTTATTTCGCGGTTCCTTCCCGCTTAATAAAATTACACTTTTATTCAATTGTTGTTTATAACCCAAAAATTAAAACGTTTCATTTCCAGATGGTTAAATGAATTAAAAATTAAAAGAGGGGAAAACTTTAATTTTAATCCTCACGGCTATAAATTATTTATGCAACATAAAAATGTTATTTTTAACTTCTAATATAATTATTTTTTAACTTCTAATATAATTATACAAAAAAACTAAAAATCCATTTTTATAAAACAAATTTAAAAATTCTTAATTTTTACAGTCTGCTTCCTGCCTCCAAAAAAAAACTAATAAATATTCATATAAAAGAAATTCAAAAGTTCAAATTAAAATTTGTAATAAAATGGTTAATTAAACAATTAGACCGAATCTAAATGTTTGAAAAAGAAAATCCCCGATTCAACATTAAAATTCCCGTTAATTTCCGGTCAGTACCCCGTACAGGATCATGAAAAAAAAAGACGAAACTGAAAGTCATGCTTATAATTTGAACATGACTTTAAAATTTTCGAAAAAAAATCTATACAGCCCTAAAGAAAATAAATCTGAAAATATCAAAACATTTTAGAATAACTCACAACATCTGCAAAATTGTAAAGAATTTAGGGAAAAAAATCAAAAATTTGAATCACTATTTTTTAACTATATCGTTGTGACTTAAAGAGCTCTATTCAAACAAAATTTCAGACGTCAGTGAATTTCGTAACGTTTACAAATCAATAATTTAGAATACAAAACATATTTTTCTACAAAAATTTTTTATAAATCTTTGTTTTTATTTCAGTTTCTGAATGAATAATTTAGACATGAAAAATTTGTGTACGGAAAATTTATTACTTTGTAAATTTTTAACAAATAAAAATGTTTACTAATTTTAATTAATCACTGACTGTTTGCTTTTATTTTAGCGATTTTTACAATAATAAATAGTAATTGTTACTTATTCATTAATAATTTTAGCAGTTTTATAAATGAATGGTAAAGTTTTACTTTACCATTTTAAAGTTTTTTAAAGTTTTAATTTAAATTTAGTGTTTTTTTCTGTTTGGAAAATAATTTTTGTTAAGTTTTTAACGTTTCAATGAACAAATACATTTTTCTTTAAATGTTTTCAAAAATTACTGAAATGGAAAATAATGTAAATAAAAAGAATAATTAATATTTCCATTATACAGATGAGGCTGAAGTCCACAACGTTTTTAAAAACGAAAACAAAAAAATTAATGGTACGGTATTTTTATTTTTGATTCTAAATCATGTTATTTTTTAATTATTGTATCCTTAGTAACAATTAATTTCTTAAAAATTAAGCTACATGAAAATTCGAGATAAATTTAATTTGAAAATAATTCTTTTTTGATTTTTCATTTTTAAAAACGTTGTGGACTTCAGCTTCGTTTATACAGAGCAATTTTTTTAAATAAAATAAATATTAAAAATAAATAACAAAATATTTGACGTACATTTAGAAACTGTAGGAACGAGAAATGTATTTTTTTTGTTTTAAAGTTAAAATCCGCAACGTATTTAAAACTAAATATCAAAAAAGAATTTTTCTCCAATTTCAATTAGTGCAAATTTTTAAAAACTGAACTTTTTCTGTTTTTTAGAGAATAATCGATAAATCTAATAACTAAAATTTGATACCAAATTAAAAAAACATTGCAGATGTGAACCTGTTTTTTTTCCAATTTTTGTAAACTAACAAAAATCGAAAATTAATTTTCCCCCTACTTTGCAATTTCGAAAATTTGCATTTTAATTATAAAAATAATAGTGCAGTAATTTAAAAAAATATTACAAGCAGACAAGTGTGAAGAGAACAAAGATCATAATAAATTTTTAGCAATAAGAATGTTAAGATGGTGCTTGTTCATATCTTTTTGAGTACACATACATATCGTGTCCTCATTCATGAGCAATGTAACTCTCTCACACACACACACTGTCTAGGGAAATCTCGTTATTCCGTCGCTTTTTTCAGTTTGTAAAGGGGATGAAAAAAAAAAATTGTGATATACATTTTCTCACAGAGAAAAATTTACATCTTTTCTTTTATAGTGAATAATTTTTAGCTTTCGCCAAAAAAAAAAGAAGACGATTGCAACACCGCGTTTCATGTACAGTTCAATTTTCTGGAAGGGATATCATATATGAAATAAAAATAAACTCAAATTCACTGCGTGGGAAAAAAAGTATACAATCTATGAGGGAAACGACATGTGACGCAAGTGCCGCGGTGACTTTTTCAAAAATGTTGTGCGGAAATAATGACCCGGATCTATTCTCAAGACGATAATACGGAGGCAATTTTTTTTCTCTCCAAAACATTTCAATCCTAGAGATAAAATTGATGAAAAATCATAAACCAAAAAAAAGTTATTTTATATATATATATATATATATTGACAAGTGAAAGAAAAATTCTTACGATGTCGTAAAAAAATGGTTCTCGATACATGTTGGAAAATATATGGTGTGTATGTTCTCGATAAAGATGAAAAAAAAAAAGTTTTCAGACTATTAAAAATGAAATCGCGTGTTGAAATTCGAAAATGTTCTATACTTTTAGACGCAGTTTGTCCATTAAGAATAATTCCCATGGTATTTATTTGTATCACGCTTTTGAGATAGCTCTCGCATGTATATTTAAAAGCCAGTTAATGGCGATCCCTGAGAGACTAGCTTAAATGGCAAACAGGCAAACGACTGTATGCCATTGAAATATCCGTTTTCTTCTCCTCTTCGTTGGTCGTTGTATGTAAGGAGTAAGGTAAGGTACGTGGCCTAACCCCGCGAGAAGAGAAGAGAGCTGCTTCAGGATGAATAAGAAAATAAAAGGACCGTAGATGAGGTGCAAGGTGGTGTGTACAGTATAGGAAGAAGGCGCGCACTCTCTTCACTGCCGGTTTAAAGGTGGACGTAAGAAAAGATGCACCGACGGAATCGAACAAGGCGAGAGAGAGAGAGCGAGAGAAAGAGAAATCAACAGAAAATACCTTGTTAGACAAAGATCGAAAGAATATCCCTGTGCAAGTGAGAGGACTAAGAAAGAGGCAAGATCCAACGTTGCCACATGCTCTCACCAAATTTCCAAGCCAGTTGAAATAAAGGGCGCTTTGTCGACAATATAATGCACAAACACACACACACACGCTCTCCAAAAAAAGAAATTCCATCGTTTCCTAAAAACTTAAATACAGAGGACACGATAGGAAATGACCTGGGCCAAAAAAATAAAAACCCACTCAAGATAATCATCAGTTTACTCAAGGACACAAATAGAAGAGCCATTTTCTGCACGATTCGACTACAGGGATATACCTAACTACCTCAAAACTCATAACTATCTTAATTCTCCCTTCCTCTATAATCCTAGAAACCCCCCCCTAATAAAAGGAACCCTAAACGTAACAACACAAAGGGCAAGAATAAGACAATATTACCTCGCAGATAATTCGATCCTAATCTAACTTTAATCTTCCAATCATCTCAGATTAGTTCCTAACACCTTAAAATTCTATTAAACTCATCGGAGTAAAATTTATTTCCAATTTATTCTTCTTTCATCAATAAAATAATCGATTTCAAAATTTTAATATTTTCATATGCTTCACAGTGCTTTACAGTATTAAACTTTTAATTCAAAATATTTATTTTTACCAAAGAGTAGCTTCTTAATTTTAATTTTCATAAAATTTTGTTTAAAAAAAGGTTCTTTAATTATTCTATAAGATTCTTTTCAAACACATGAATTAAATAAACAAAAAACAAGTTTCACTGAAAAAAAAATTTATTTGGTTCAGATAACCGATTATTTGACTGATCAAATAAATTTTTACTTGAATCAAATAATTTTTATTTGAATCAAATAAATTGTATTTGAATCAAATATTTCAGTATTTGAATCAAATATTTCAGTATTTGAATCAAATAAATTGTATTTGAATCAAATAAATTGTATTTGAATCAAATAAATTGTATTTGAATCAAATATTTCAGTTTTTGAAGCAAATATTATTTAATTGATTTAAATAAAAATTATTTGATTCAAGTAAATATTTATTAGATAATAGTCAAATAATCGGTTATTCCATTTACATCATAAAATTTACATAACTTCTAAACATAATTAAGACTTTAACTTCGCCAAAATACTAACATTAATAACCTTACAAGTTTTCTGTTCCTAAAGTTTCGAACGATCAAATGAACGGCACTATTGTTCTTACTTCTTCTAATTTGTAAGTTTACACTGAAAAAAAATTTATTTGATTCAAATAACCGATTATTTGTCTATAATCAAATAAATATTTACTTGAATCAAATAATTTTTATTTGATTCAAATACTGAAATATTTGCTTCAAATACTGAAATATTTGATTCAAGTACAATTTATTTGATTCAAGTACAATTTATTTGTTTCAAATAAAAATTATTCGATTCAAGTAAATATTTATTTGATTATAGACAAATAATCGGTTATTTGAATCAAATTTTTTTTCAGTGTATTTACAAAAAAAATATTTTTTAGATTAAAACACCAAGTTGAAGACCACAATGTTGATCAACGAAAAAAAATTGTTCACTGTATTATTCAATTATTCAGTATAAAAAATTTCAAATAATTTCACGAAAAATATCAATTATTTAAAAAGAATTTTATAAAATTTGTCACAAGAGTTGTTATTGAAAAAAATTTAACAAAATTCTTTTTAAGAATTCAATTATTTTTTGAAATAGTAAAATTCTTTACCGAAATTCAATTATTTTTATAAACTTGAATTAAATTCGTTGAAAGGATTTAATTATTTTCAAAAGTAATAAAATTCTTCGCAGAAATTCAATTATGTTCAAAAATTTTTATCAAAATTTCAATTGTCTTTATAAATAATAAAATTCATCAATATTCATTTATTTTTAAAAAAATTACGTCAGTGAAGTTCGCAACGTTCATGATCAACGATTGAAAGAAAATAATTATTTTCCTACCAAAAAGAATAGAAATTTTCGTTGACAAATATTTTTTTCTTGTAAATCATTATTCAAAAAATAAAACTTACTATTTTCTGTACAAAAATTTATAAAAATTTCTGCTTAAGAAAATATTTTTCTTTAGAAATCGTTGACTATAAACGTTGTGCACTTCACCATAACAAAAAATTTTTAAATTCTCATCAAAATTTCAATTATTGTTATAAATAATACAATTCTTCTTCGAAATTAAAATATTTTCAAAAACTTGAATAAAATTCTTGTTAAAATTTTACAGAAATTCAATAATTTATTAAATTTGTAATAAATTTCTTTGACGTAATTTAATTATTTTCATAAATAATAAAATTTTTACGTGAGTTCAATTATTTAATATACAAAATTTAATAAAATTTTTTGAAAAATATCAATTATTTAAAAAGATTTTTATAAAATTCGTCGCATGAATGAATTATTTTAAAAAAATTTAACAAAATTCTTTACAAGAATTGAATTATTTTTATAAATAACAAAATTCTTCACCGAAATTCAATTATTTTAGAAAAATTTTAATAACATTTTTGGAAAGTTTTTAAAATTATTTTCATGAATAATAAAACTCATCGCAAGATTTTAATTAACTTTGGATACAATATTTTAATCAAATTCCTCGAAAAATGTAATTATTTTTAAAAATCTTATTAAACTTTGTCAAAAGAATTCAATTATTTAAAAATTTGTTGATAAAATTCTTTATGAGAATTCAATTTTAACAAACATTTAATTATTTGATAAATTATTTATTTTTCAATTTAAATAATTGAATTTTTCTAGAATTTTCTATTCAATTCTTGCAAAAGATTTTATTAGGATTTTTGTAAATAATTAAATTTTTGTTGAAAAATTTCATGTTTATTTAAATAATAACAAAACTTAAATTAAATTTATAAAAAATAATATTTTTATAAATTGTTAATTTTCAAAAAGGTTTGAATTTGAATGTTCTGAAGAATTTTAATTCCTGTGGAAAAGTAATAATTAGATACTTATTTAAAAATTTAGTTATTGATGTTTTTGAATAATTTTAAAATTAATGAAATTTGTAAATAAATTTAATAGAACATTTTTTTGAGTATCTAATAATTTTTAGAGTGAATCAGAATATTTTTTATAGTCAGGGAAAAAGTGAGAATTTGAACTGGAAATCAGGGAAAAATAAAATTAAATATTTGTGGCAACCCTGTTGATGTTTGTTTTAACGATAATTGTAGTATAAATAAATATTCAATTAAAAATAATATTTTATTAACATTAAAAGAATTTTTTTCCTTGATTAATGGTTGTAGACTTCAACTTCGTATTAAAACAAATTAACTCTAAACTAAATACTGTTTAATTTAAATTATTCTTCTTTTTTCGATATAGTAATTTTCACAAAACACTTATTTGAAAAAAGAAATTCGTTCATTTGAACGTTCAAAACTTTAGCCTCATCAAATTTGATAAATTTCATAAAAAATTTCATCTATAATAAATTTCAAGATTTGAAACTTTCTAACCGAAAGTTTTCAATTGAAAATTCCAACGGCACATTATCGCTAAATTCAGTGTCAATTCATCATTAAAAGATAAGAGAAAGAATAGGGGAATTTTCCAAAATAGGGTACGTTTAGGGGTCAAAATTATAAAAAGGGGACTTTTAGGGAAATGGGAGACAGATTGTGATGCCTGTAATTTTTTACTTCTCTGAAATATATTGTTTGGTATACATATTTTTACCAGACTATGCTTCTAAAGTTCGTTCAAATGAACTATTTCTTCGTCAAAATTTTATTACTATATAATTTTGCGCATCCCGTATATTAAAAGAACTTCTAAATATCTTAAATTTACAAGTCTCTGAAGTTAGCAAGGATCCTTAAAAACTGTTATTTGGAATTTTTACGACTTAAAAATGTTACTAATTTCATTTCTTTCATTCTATTTGTGAATTGAAAACCACCTTTTCAATCTAAAACTATTGATTAATTTTCTTCCATTTCGTGAAAAACAAATGTTTTTAATGCTCAGCGTCGACGCTAACTTTAGGATGCTAAATTTTTTATTTTAGTTATAATTAATACTTTATGAAAATATTTCATTCATTTAAACGGTAAGAACTTGTAAATCATGTTTTAAATATACTCTCTTTAAAGAGGGCAAAATCAGCATTAATTTGAGACCGCGATGAATATTTTCAGACTTGTGGCATTTTATAGAAGAAGATGAGACTAAAGTTTGCAACGTTTTTAAAAACGAAAAATCATGATAACATTTTTTTTCAAGTTACCAGCATGTGTCTGTCTTGTTTTAAGCTTAATTTTGACTAAAGTTACTTAAATTAGTCCAAATTTAAGAGCCTAAAGTTCTGAACGTTCAAATGAATGAAATTTATTTATTTCTTCGAAAAATTAAATTTTTATTGCAACTATTTTGTGTCACTGACAAAAAAATTAATTACTGAGTTTGTAAATGTAAAATTTTAGTTTTTAATTTTTTTTATCATTAGTAATTTTTTTAAAATATCTTAAATAAAAAATACTTCGTTTATTTGAACGTCAAAAACTTGAGGATCATCCAAATTTTACTAAATATCGGATTAGAAAACTGATTTCAAGACCTTGAATTGTATTTTCATTTTCTGCACACAAAAATTGTTGAATAAATTGAGTTGATATTTTGTGGAGAAGTCTAAATTCTAATCAGAAAGAGTAGTGATTCGCAAAAGTTTTAACATTTTTTAAATTTATTACTATGAAAACTTTTAAAATTTTTTTTAGCAATTTTAATGTATTTTGTAATAATTAATTTTTAAAATATTAAAAATTTCGCATTTCACAGCCATTTCTCATTATATTTTACAGTTATTCACAAAAATAACATTGAATATTTTAAGAGAAACATGGTAGAAAAATAAATATTTTTCCAACAATCAATTTATTAAAAATAATTGTAACTTCTAAACAAAATATTTTAGTATTTTCGAAAAAATTAGTAAAATATTCTCAATAATAAATTGTTAATTTAGTGTCTCGATTATCGTAAATTCCACATTAAGAATATTTCGATTATCAAAATAACATTTTTTTTGTAAAATATTTGTAAATAATTTTTTCTTCTATTCATTGATCAACAAATATTGTAAATTTCAGCAACGTAAAAATATGTAAATAGAGCAAAAAATTTCTATTTTTTTAAGAGATTAAAATTTTCCGGGAACTGACGCTCCATTTCTGTGACATCATCATGTTTGTAAATATTATTATTATTTTTTTTTATTATTGAAGTGAATTTTTCTTTGAATCAACAAACAATTACGTTTTTATTGCGCCAAATAAAAATAAAATAAAATAGATTAATTCATGAGTTTTGATGGAAATCAACAGTTAAGTGAAATAAACTTTTTCCCTTGAATAATGAAAAAAAGGGCAAACATTTTTTTTCTCGAAAAGTCTATACAATAATAAGACGGAATAAACGGCGAAAGACAACAAATTCTTTTCCAAACAATCTTTATCTCACGTAGGCTAAAAGAAACATTTTTCCATTTGCGCCGCTGTTATAAGAATATTTCCAAGACTTGTGGAAAAAAAACTTGCCATCGTCGGGTGTTTCTATGAAAGCCTTTGGTGAGAGATAATGACACTTAACCTCATTTTCAACCCAAAAGTGCTTATATTTTGTTTCTGATTCTTATGTTATGATAAAAGAAGAATGCCCTCATTGGAATTTATTCCCTCCCATAGAAAACATTTTACTTTAAATTACAAAATGTGAATTGAAATGGAACCACTTGATGAAAATAAATATTGATAAATATATATTTAAAATAAGCTTAAAATCAAGAGACGACACTTGAATAATATAATCTTCTTTTCATCATCTCTTATTCAATTCAAACACAGAGCACACACACACAGACATTTTATTATAAATTAATTCAGCAAGAAACAAATGATCAAAGAGGCAAAGAAGCTTTTCCGTTTGTTATGGAAAAGAGGGGAAGGAAGTCTGCTTATATTCCAGCAAGACAGAGATCTGCACTCTCTTGCTTCCACGAATCCTGATATGCATTTTAATTTTAGATTTTCATCTTTATCATATATGAAAATTCTCGGCTTTAGTAGTCTTGTCAAAAATCTCATTTTCGAAATATTTGTGTGCAAGAAAAAAAGAGAAATAAATGTAATAAGAGTCTAAAGGGAGATGAATAAGAAATAGTTATGCAATAGAAAAATGATTCGAAAATAGAACCATCTGTTCAAAAAAAAAGAAGGGTTGAGTGCACCATCCACTGACATTTTCATAGATTAAGGGCTTAATAAAATCCTAAAGCTTTTCCTCATCACTGAACACCCCTCTCTCTCACTCTTTCAATGTTGGCAGCTAATCAACCGAATTTCACACTATCTGACTCCAAGTTAATGGATTATTTGATATTTTCTTTTAATGTCACTATATAACCCTATTTAAACATCATGTTTCTGTATCACAAAAAAAGGCTATTGCGGCTTTCTTTAAATTCCCTTGCACACAGTAAATCCTTTTTTCACCTTTCAAAAGGTGATTTCCAACACTTTATTTTTAATTTCTTTTATCTATTCCTTCAACTAGTTCTTTCTATATTTGAACTTCAAATTTTACTTTTAAAATTGAAAAATTTCAAGAACACACACAAGAAAAACCGAAGGAAATAAAAAATAAATCTTTGTTGAAATTCTTTTAGTGTATACACTTCAAAGTTTTTAAGATATAAGCTATAAAAAAAAAGAAATGATAAAACTCCATTTTTAGATATATTGAAAGTAATTTAACATACAAGGAGTCAATTTTTCTCCACAAAATCGTTTAGGAGCTATCGTTTAGTATTGGCATTTATCTTTCAAAACAATTTTAGAAAAATGTGAAGCATTTTTTCCCTCGAAATTTATAGTATGTACTTTTTTATAGATCGACTCTTTTCTTTTTATTATCATTGCGCGTAATACATTAAAATTTTATTTCAATTCGATTGACAGTTTGGAAAATTTATCACGTGCTGAAAAAATTATAACAAGGAATTTTTTTAACAAGAAAAAAAATACTATCATATCGCGGAATAAAACATCAAAATTATTCACTACGAAAGGAATATTAAAAATTAATTTTAAAAAATACAAACAAACAAAAAATAGCTCAAGCTTCAGCTTTATTATTAGTAAATATAAATTTTAATTAAAAGAACAAGAATTTTTCTCCATAAATATTAAAAACTGAAGGAATATATTAAAAAAATGTTTTCCATAATTCTAGAGAAGAATCACGACAAACAATCGGAACAAAAGTTTTAGTCCACTTTCATATTTCGTTTATATTTAAATTTAAAACGAAAAATACATTTTCAAAAGTGTTACACCAAAAGTGTGAACAATCAAATTTTCAACATTATTATTTTGAACAATCGGTAATTTAATTAAATTAAAATTTTAATTAGATGTAAATTATTTTGAATTTAAATCGAAATTACAATTTTTCCAACACTTGGAAATTAGATTTAGATTATCATCAAAAAAAAGTGTATAGATAAGAATCTCTAAAAATATTTGACAACCATTCTTCAAAATGTCAGAAAAATTTCATATCTCGCAACTTATTAATGAATTTTTAATTATAAACTTCTAATCATTATATTTCAATTTTTGTACAATTTATAATTATAACTTCAATTGAATTTTACATTATTCTAAATTTTCTGAGAATTGAAATTCAATAAATGAAAATTAAATGTCAATATTTTCCAACTGCACTGACTAAAATAAAAATTAAAAGTATATTAAATAGTTTTAAAACTGTAAATTATTAAATTCTCATAAAATGAGAAGGAATTACTGGTTTTAATTTTAATACACGAAATTGCAGTCCACAACGTTGATCAACGAAAAAAATTTGTTTAATCTATTTCAATATTTTTTTTAATTCAATATTTAATTGTATAACAATTATTATCAGATCATAAACATCAGTCTGTTTTTTCTAAATAATTTTGTCGCAATATTGCTGAGATATTTTTTATTAATTTTCTAAAATGAACAATTTTTTTCGTTGATAAAAGTCGTGAACTTCAATGTGGTTTTTAATACATGACAATATTATTATAACGAAGTTGAAGTCCACAACGTTTATCAACGAAAAAAAATTGTTTAATGGAATAAAATATTTCTTTTAATTTATTATTTGATTGTACAACAATTATTATCGAAACATAAACTTCAATCTTTTTGTTTAAATATTTTTGTGTCAATATTAATGCATTATTTTTATTTAATTTACTTAATGAACAATTTTTTTTCGTTGATCAACGTTGTGGACTTCAACTTGGTTTATTATAACAACTAAAATTAGATTGTTGACAATAAACATCCCAAAGTTCACTAATATTAATTATTTATTTAATGAACAAAATTATTTATACTTTCAAATATTAACATATTTTAATAAAAAGAACTTTACACTTTTATTGTTAAATTCTTATTCAAATATTACAATAAAATGTTTGAAACACAAAAATATTAATTTAGACAATTTAGATTTATCTTTTCTTCTTTGAATATAGTGTGAATCAGTTCTGGGAATCAGTGTGTATGAAAAGAATTTCAAAAAAATAAACACTACAATTTGTAAGTTTTAAGAAATGAGACCTTTTTAATTTGTTTTCATTCAAGCTATACACAGGAACAGACATGAAACAACCAGAATCATATATAGATTCACCAAAACTCGATCAATTTCAAAAGTTGCTGAGTTAGTCTATAACCAACTTTCGCGACTGATAATGGATATCCCGCGATTATCGGCATCCACGAGTTTGAAAACTCGTTCACGTGAAACCTATGTATATATATATATATATATACAAACATATCATCTCTAGTTTTCCCCCGTTTGATGTGAAAATAATATCGAAGAGATTTGATGTTAACCATAAAAAAAAACCTTGATTAAAACTCCATTAAAAAGGAATCAAAAAAATTACAAACAAAACAAATTTTGCATTTTCAAAAGCTTTTTACGCCTTTGGGGAAATATGATGATAAATGCAGATATTCAGGAGGGATAAAAAATTAAAATAATGAAAAGGGGAAGGCTTTTTGAAAATAAAAAAAGATAATAATAAATTATTCAAACACACTTTTATAATGAATAATTTTTCATCAATATTTTTTAAACTCCCTACATTTCTGTATATCCAGTGTATTAAATATTTCATTAATACACATTATTACACACTTTTTTATATTTGTTCTTTGGTTACAAACCAACAATTACTTTTCAAATAACATTTTTTTAAAAGTATTCAAAAATGTTAAATTTAATATATCAGAGTTGCCATAAAAATTTAATTTTGTTTTCACTGATTTCAAGACTAAATTTTGACTTTTTCCCTGACCCTAAAGAATATTCTCAATAGATATTCAAAAATAAATAATTTATTGAATAATTGCGTGATTAATAAAATTCTCACAAAAGAATTTTATCAACAAATTTTTAGATATTTCAATTTTTTGACGAATTTTAATAACATGTTAAAGAACAATTACATTTTTCCAAGAATTCCATTAGAATTGTCTTAAGAATAATTAAATTTCTAAAAAGAATTTTATTATTTATGAAACTAATTAAATCTCTGTAAAAAAAACTTTATTGTTTATAAAAATAATCAATTATTTGCATAGAATTATATTAAAATTTTTGCAAAATAATTGAATTTTATTCATAATAATTAAATACTATTTAAAATTTTTTGAATATAATTAAAATTCTGCAATGAGTTTTATTATTCATGAAAATAATTGAATTATTGCGATTTATAAGTAATTGAATGTCTATTAAATTTTAATTATTTATAAAAAAGTAAGTAATTGTTGGCATAGAATTTTATACAAATATTTAAATTATTAAATTTTTAATTTTTAAATAATTAAATTCTTTTAAAAAATTTTGGAATATACTTAAAGTTATGACAAAAATTTTACTACAATTTTTGAAAATAATTGAATGTCAAATGATGAATTTTATTTTTTATAAATATTTTTATAATATCGACGAGAATTTTTCAGAATTGTTAAGATCTTAAAGTTCTGAACGTTCAAATGAACGAAGTTTATTTATTTCTTCTAAAAATTAAATTTTTATTGCAATTATTTTGTGTCACTGACAAAAAAATTAATTACTGAGTTTGTAAATGTAAAATTTTAGTTTTTAAATTTTTTTATTATTAGTAATTTATTAAAATATCTTTAATAAAAACTATTTCGTTCATTTGAACGTTCAAAACTTTGAGATCATAATTTGTTGAATTTAAATGAAATTCTATAATGAGTTTTATTTTATTATTTATAAAAATTATTAAATTATTGCCAAGAAAAAAAAATTTTGTAAAGAATTGAATTTTTGTGTAATTTTTATTATTTACGCAAACTAAGTAAATGTTTGCTTAGAATTTTA
This sequence comes from Leptopilina drosophilae, assembly GCA_032873175.1. Taxonomy (NCBI): domain Eukaryota; kingdom Metazoa; phylum Arthropoda; class Insecta; order Hymenoptera; family Figitidae; genus Leptopilina; species Leptopilina drosophilae. The sequence continues at coordinate 50,071,590 of CM065481.1, forward strand.
TTAAAAAATCTGAATTTATTTGGAAAATTCCTTTAAATATTTGAGATTTTTATTTTATCAAGAACTTTATTGAAATTTTTAAATTTAATCTAATTTCGGAAAAAACATTTACCATTTGTAAAGATAATTTATTTATTTGTTACTTCTAAAAGATTAATTTCTTAGTGTTTTTTCACTACCATTTTTCAAAACTTGAAGTTAAATAAAATTTTTAATTAAAACCATTCAAAATTTTAATTACTTAAAAATTTTAGACTTTTTTTAAAAAATTCTTTTTGAAGTTTATCTATTAAATTGTAACCACAACTCTTTTTATTCAGGGAATTTTATTATGAATTCTGAAAAATTTAATTTTTTCTATCAATTTTAATAAAAATTCCTGACTTTTTCCTGACTTGTGTCAACCCTGCTAGTTTCGAAAAATTACTTTTGACAAAACATTTTTTTAAATTAAACATATTCAACAAAGTATAATTTAATTTATTTGTTATTTAATTCCTGGAGAAGAGAATAATTTTTTCTTTTCAATAAATACAAGAATGTTGAAATTGCTCAACAATTATTTCATCAAGAGAGTTAAATTTGGCCTAAAGAACCTTCAATCTTTCAACAGAGTATTTAAACATTTTTTTTTCTGCCCCCGTTGTCTCATATATTACCAGAGAGTTTCAAAAAGAAAAAAAAACGAGAGAGAAACGAATATTCAGAAAACATCTGATATTGCGTATAAAACTTTCGATTTTCGGAAGTCAACTGGCAATGAGAAATGTGTGTGAAATAAATCGATCGTCTCTCTATATAAAAAGGAGAAGAGAGGTAAAAAAATAAAAAAAAAACGGAAGAAGTATCGACGTTAATTTTGGTTTGCGCAATCAGCCATTTACGAATATCACGCGTCCTGATGGCGCTTTGCGTTGACTCCAATTATCGAAAGATCGCGCCGGTCAGTGTGATTACATTTCGGCCTGACTTTCGCTGTTAATTAAGTCTGATATATGAAGTCAGTGAGAAGAGCGCAAGGGAAAACGATCAGAGTCGCAAACTCTTGAGAGCAATCAATTTCACAGACTGTTAGGGCCGATTGCATCGCCTTTGCACTCGGAGAAATGTTGCGCGCCGCGGTTGTATTTCGAAAAGTCACTCTCTTAATTAATCGATTCATTTCATAATTTAAAGTGCGTCTGCTCACCCATTAATTAAGTTTTGCACTAATTTATTTGCGAAACCGCACATCTTTCTTCAATTGACAAAAACTGCTAATCCTTATATTGTCTACTTTTTTTTCCATTCTCCCTTACTTTCATTCACCCGCAGGTGCACACTCTTTCGCATGCTAATCGAGATCCTTTGTTAACACCAAATCTAATAATTCAATTTCTCCCGAGGTTTTAACTATTCAGAAAATTTCCCCAAAAGAAAAACTATTAACAATTATTAAACACTTACGCTCTCAGTTTATTCTTCATTCCAACTCTATTAATTTTTAACTAAATTTACTTTCAACAAAAACTTAGACGATTAGAAACTTCAACACCAAAAAAGAAAGCAAAGTTTGTTTCAAATTATTCTTTACTGAAGAGTTAGTTAATGCTGTAGGGTTGAGGGAGTATAATATAGTTAGCGAAAAGTTTGAGTAAAACTGTTTTGAAATTGTACTTCTTACAAATATCTGATTAACATTCTTGAATTTTAGATTTACTAAGTGAAAAGTTGTCAAAACTTTAAGGTTATGTCCTTTCTGGAGTTATTTTCGCAAACAACAAACTTTTAACATTCTTTCTTTTTTTTGCGAAAAGCACAATAAACTGTAATATAGAGTAAAGCAAATAAAATAAAACAAAACTTTTCATTAACGAACCATAATTCATCCAGAGTTTGAAAGAAACTACTATACTCCAATTATCAAGTTTTCAGAGAGAAAGGATTTATTAATGAAAACACGTTATATCTAAAAGCGCAACTGTCAAAACCAGTTTACTTCCTACCACATGTCACATTACTGATAATTCTCGACAAATCCATCCGTCATTTAAATGACATTATGACCAAACCCTTCCTAATTGACCAACTTCCACTTGCAATATTTTATAATTCATTATTTAAACAAAGCAATCGCTTCGATTTAGGCCAACTTTATGAATGACAATAGAGAATCAAAACAAAAGTAAAGCTGTCAAAAGCCGGATATTATACACAAACCACCCCCCCAACATAGACACTTTGCACTATTATTTTTCAATGAAACATGAGCGGCACTCACCGATTAAAAGCACCGTAAGATGACTGTTGATACATCGATTGAATGGCAAGAGGTTAATAAATCCATAAAAATTAGTTGAATGAAACAAAGGCCTGGGCGTTTGAAGATCCTGCGATGCACGCTTGAAAATGGCTGGCACACATAGGAAACACCGCTAACACTTTGTGATGCACGCACAAACACCGGTTTAATTTTAAATTTATCAAAAAAACACGTCTCAAACACTTTGGATGTTAAAAAAAAATTTCAATGCCTCACTCAGTGTACAAGCACTAAATTGACAAAATGTTACGGGCAAGTCAATTCGCCCTCAACTAACATGATACGGCGGCCATTACCGTACATTCGGGTTGGCAGGCAGCGAAAGCGTGTTTTTACTTCTCCGATCAACCAACACTCACACTCCTACAAGATCGTTGAAGCGACTGGCGAAGATTCTCTCAAATTCGGAATACATCGCCATCTTGCGGCTGAGTCGCGAGGAGAATTGACGAAAGGACACGAAACAACTTCGTACAACTTCGCTGACAGGAGTGTATTAAAAAGGAGCGCCACCCACCACTTTTTTTATAATGTCAATTTTACGCTATTTTCCCGAATGGAAAAAGGATTTTTAACAGCAGTTAAGAATGAAATGACCTGTTTTCATAGATTCGCGATAGCTAATCAATCGTTAAATTGAGAGTCTGTAAAAATGACATTTTCTTTATCGAAATAATACATCTATGAATGGCGGCACTTTATTTGCCCTTTAAAACGATAATTGACCGATTGGAATCTTTTTTTATTTCAACTTTTTTCAAATTGCCATTTAAAATCAAGTTATTTTCAAATAAAATACAGGGACACTGTTTTATTATTTACTTCTAAGTAAAATAATTTACCATCCGGTTTGAAATTTTTCTCCAAATTCTCCCATCACTGGATATTATTAAACTTTTAATTATAATCTCATTTGTTTATTAATTGAACAATATTAGGATTATTTGTTTTTTAAAAAAATTGATTTTTTGAGAGAGAAAACTCTCTCTCTTTCTCATTTATAATTTAAAATAATAAAGCTTTTTCAACAAATTTACATAATAATATTCATATTGTAAATTATTGGACAGAATATTAAAGAATATTCGCAAATATTTGCAATTCTTGCAAATAATGAAATAATATTTTAAAAAACATTTAGAAATATATGATATGAAATATTTCATTAATTTATTTCGACATGTTTGAAAAGCGTTTCAAAATAATTACAAATATTGTACAAAAAAATATAGAAGAATAATAATTACAAATAATTGATATTTACAAATGCATATTTGACAGGTATAATAATTATGAAAGTGCGGAAATAATTTCAAGTAAAGCAGAAATTTTTCGAATCAGAATAATTGATATTCTCATTTCTTTGACCAAATTATTATTTGTAACTTTATATTTTTATTCCATACGCCTCAGTGATAATTCCTACTGTATTTTAATTTAAAAATTGAAAAAATTTTGGAAAATTATGTTAGACTATATTATTTCAAAAAATAAGAGAAGTTAAAAATTTCTAAAAATATAGAACACTTTCTTTCTTAATTCAAAAAGATCAAAATATAAATAAAAAAATTTTTTTTAAATTTTTAAATTTTTAAATATAAATATTTTTAAATACTTTTATAAATTACTTGTAATAGTTAAAAATATTACTAATCAATTTGTCATATTTCGCATATAAATTCATTTCTTAAATTTTTATTAATTATTTTAAAGATCAATTTTGTTTCTTCTTTATTAAAAATAATCTTTTTCATTTTTATCGTTAATTATTATAAATGTGAACTTTCCAGACGTAAATTTTTCTAAAATTTTGAACGCTTAAGTAAAGAGATTTTTTTTTAATATTTAATAAATATTTCAATAAAATTTCTCCAAAGAATTCAATTATTTTAAAAAATTTAAATAAAACTCTTCAAATATGAATTCAATTAAGTGAATAAATAATAGAACTCATCGAAGAGTTTTATATAATTTTTTATACTATTTTAAATTAATTAATCGAAAAATTTAATTATTTTCACAAATTAATAAAGTTTTTTACAAGAATTCAATGATTTAAAATAAAATTTTCATTTTTGTATTTATTATATTTGAAAAAAATTATTTGGAACAATATTTACAAAATTCTTTTGAAGAATTCAATTATTTACAAAAGTAAAGAAATTTTTTACAGAAATTCAATTGACTTTAAACATTTTAATAAAATTTTATCCAATTAATTAATTAATTATTAACTTTATTAAAGTCTGTGGTTTTTCATTCTGTCCGTTCGCAGTATGAAGTTAGTTTTTGTATAGGCTTTTGTTTTTTTCGTTTTGAAAACACATTTTTCTTGATAATAAATAATGTTTGATTTATAAATTTTATAATTATATTTTGTTTATTTGTTTGAAATTATTATTTTCTTTTGAAATAAAAAGTTGTGAAATTTTTATTTTTTAATTACAATTTTTAACAAATTTTTTCTACTTTAAATTAATAAAAAAAATGTGTAGGAAGAATTTGTGTATTTCATAATTACAATTTTTATTTTTTTCTGTATATAAAGATATTTCATATTTTACTAGCTAAAAAAACGCCCGTGTACTTTCTTATATAATTATTAAAAAACAAAATATTTAATTTCATTTGAAGAATTTCTTTAATAAGATTTAATTCTTTAACCTTCTAAAAATGAATTTATTTTAAGTTTTATCTAGAAATTAATGAAAAAATTTGAATAATTTCTTTTTCTTTATTTAAAATTGAAGAAAAAATAAAGTAATTTGAAGTATTTTACAAAATTTGTAGTATTTTTTTTAACAAAATCAGAAATATTATTTTTTTAATACGTATTGATTAATAACTTCTTTCATTTTTTATACAAAAAAAAAGTTTTTAAAATTTTCTTTATTTGTTATAAAAAAAATTTTAATTATTTTACAGAATGTTAAATTGTATTGAGAAAAAGGTAAAAAATTTGAAAAATTTCTTTTCTTAACTTTTCAATCAGGACTTTCAATAAAATTCTGATTTTTTGGAAATAAATAATATAAATTATTATAATTTCCATTTAATAATCATAATGTTTGTTATGCTATGTTTGTACTGCGGACTGACACTACGATAAAAATTGTATACTATGAAAATAACTTAATTCTCGAGGAGAATTTCGATTAAATTTTTTAAAATATATTGTAATTAAATTCTTTTTGCAGAATGTCTTTGAATTTTTTGTCAAAAAATGGAGTTTCTTTAATAATTTTAATTAAACATTTTAAAAATAATTGTAATTTTATGGAGAAGAATTTTATTAAAATTGTATTAAAAATAATTGAATTCTTGCTAAAAATTTTACTATTTATAAAAATAATATAATTTTTACGAATTATTTAGAAAGATTTGTTAAAATTTTAGGAAATATTGGAATTCTTTCGTAAAATTTTATTAAAATTTTTGAAAATATAAACATAAGTTATTTTTTTTAATTTTGATTATGAAATTATTTAAAAATTATGTTTGTTAATAAAAAAATTTGTAATTTGTATAACAGTATCATAATTTTATTGAAATTTCTCAAAAAATGTAATTATTTTTAAAAATTTGATTCAACTTCTTCAAAAAAACAATTATTTAAAAAAATGTTTTATTTTAAAATTATTTAGAAGAATTTACTTATTTACCAAAAATATAATAAATTTTCTTTCAAGAAATCAAATATTTTCATTAATAATAAAATTCTTCACATAAATTCAATTTTTTCAATGTAATTTTAAATAAATTTCTTGAAATAAATTGAATTATTTTCCAAAAAAAAAATGAATAAAATTTTCTTAAATAATGTAATTACTTTAAAAAAATTCAATAATATTTTTAGAATTAATTCAACTATTTTGAAAAAATTTGATAATATTCTTCATAAGAATTCAATTCATCTTTTGGTAAATACTTGAAATTCTTCAAATGAATTCAATTATTAAAAAAATAAGTAAATTTCTCCAAATAATTTAATTAACTTTAAAAGAATGTAATAATCTTTTTGGAATGAATTCAATTATTTTGAAAAAATTTGATAATTGTCAATCAACTAACACGTTTATATTCGGACACACCATAATTTTACTGTATCTCAAACATCGCATTTTCAAGAACTTTATTTTTGCTTCATTATTATATTGTTTTATAATTAGTATAGTTTATTATTTTGTTTGTATTGACCATTAATGATCAAATTCTTCAATAATTTTCAATAAAATAATTGTACAATTGAAATCATTTGAAAATTTTAAAAACAAAATGTCAATATAACGTTTATAAAGATTGATTAATTAAACGATGTGAATTATTGTTTACAAATTGAATTTAAATAAAAAAAATACAATAGGACAGTACTATTATAAATATTAGCGTTTTATACATATATTATTGAATAATATAAAGTTGAAAATAAATTATTGCCATTGTTTAAATGTATAATTATAAATATTATACTTTAAATATTAATTCATTTATCTTCTTCTATTAATTCTTAAAATTGTATTAATTTATTAATATTTTTTAGTATTTTGTGGTACTTACCGATAATATCCATGGAATTTTCTTCTAAATGATCTTTTACTTGTTACTAATTAATAATTTCTTCTAAACGATATTTCAAGATTATGATAATATATGTGTATAATTATACATAGAGTATAGAATTGAATCACAACTATTGACGTATTTATATCTCTATTTTGAATTCATACCCATGAAATCCGATTATGTAATTTAAGTTTCCTGAAACAGTACAACGCATGCTACGTAAGGGATAATTAAATTCTATAACAATAATATTAGAATTGTTAACATTTCACGTAACTATTTACAATTAATATTATCATTTAAATTTAATTTTCTCCCTAGAAAGAGTAAATTGTCACATTGTACTTAAGTTAATTCTAAATTAAACATCAACAAACTAATTAAAAAAAAAGTTTCCAAAACGATTAAATTTAAGAATTGAAAATAATTTCAAGAATAGTTTATTAAAAAATTAATTTTGAAAAGTCTATTTTAATAAACTGTTTTTTAAAGTAGTTTTTAAATTAGTTTTTAAACTAATTTAAAAAAAATGTTCATTATAAAAAATTGAAAGCTCATTAAAATCTCATTTATTAAAAAAATAATTTGAAAAATCGTTTATTAAAAAAAAGTCGAAAAAATCCAACTATTAGAAAATGATTTTAAAAATTATTTTCCACGAAAATAACCCAAAAGAAAGTATTATTCACAAAAACATTTGCTAACAATTTAAATACCGTATGAAAAGGAGACAGGAATTTGCAAATTAAAGAGCAAGTTTCTACGCCCCTGAAATCAACTCACCCTTGCGAAACGTGCACTCCCTGATGTTACTGGTAACACCACTACAATATTTCTTTGTTGGTGTTTACCATATTATTACTCGGTTTCCTCTTTGTCACGTTTTTCTTTAGGATATCCTCTTCATGGATGGACAAACAATTGAACAGAAATTATTACATTTCATACATTTGGAAATTAATCAAATAACTAATAATGTACTTATCGAAAATATGTTTACCAAATAATATTTATCGACAAACGTGTTAATTACCCCACAAATTCAATGCTTCATGTTTAAAATATTATTTCTGTCAAATCAAATGACCAAAATTAATTTTCTTCATATTTATGTAACACATATTAAAATTTATGCTTTTTATTAATAGACTCAAATATTGTCTTTCAGTAGAAACATTTTTTTAAAAAAATAAACGTCAATTCTTAATAGTTGGATAAGAGTTTCTTTTCCGCTTCACTGTTTGCGACTAAGACTAAAAATGATGGGGTTCCTCCTTGAATGATGAACCTTGAAGTAAATTTTTTATTATTATTTTATAAAATAAATTATATTTGTGTTTAATATTATTTTTTTAATAAACATCGAAAAAAAATTGTTTACCTTTCATTTTGTAAAATTTCACACAAAGTTTTATGTATATCAACTTTGTTTATATTCATTTTATTATGTCCTTCGAAGTAGACATTAACACTTCTAACATTGTATTTTTTATCTCCATCCCATGGAGGAGGAATTTCAAAAAGTTCCTCAAGATGTTCTTCGAATCTAGAAAAATATTTTCAATTTTACATCATACGTTTAGTAGAGATAAATTTCTCATATCAATGAAATATGAGAAATTTATCTCTACGTGAAAGTTTAGTTTCATATTAGTTATTTGTATATTAAAGGAAAATTGGAAAAATAAAATAAAAGAGAAATGAGGAGCAAGTTTTCGTTTTCAAAAACTGATAAAAGCAATATTTCTTATTTTGAGAAATTGAAACAAATGAAATTTGAAACACGCAACTATTGCACGCAGTTAATATTGGGATAAAGATTTTTTAACAATTTACTTCTATAATAAAGTTTTTATATTTAAAATATATTTTGTCTTTAATTAAACATTAATATTTTGTTAATAAACTAAGTGATTAATTGAAAGAATTTTTTATAACAAGCAAAATTACACGCGCTTGATATTTTCGTTACCGTCATTAGTATAAATAATTTATTTTTTGAAATTTAATGAAAATTCTTCAGTTTTTAAAAACACATAATTTTTCTAACGGTTTTTTTTAATTTAATTTTTTATAAACTTGAATGTAAGATATTTTTAATTAAAAATTTGACTTTACTATCTTGGCGATAAGTTTATTCTAAATTTCTTTTAAATTCAATTATTTTCCAGCAATTAGAATTTTTTAAAAATAAACAATTATGTTTCAAAATAATTTTTAAAATTAAACAAATAAAATTCATTAAAATATAAAATTTATTTCAATATAATTTGACAAACATTTAATTTTAACAATTTTTTAAAATTATTTTTACAAAAATTTAATTACATTTTTTCAAGAAACAATTTTTTGGAATTTCTGAAATAAATTATTCAAAAATTTAAAAACTAGCCTTATTTACTTATTTTCCCACAGGAATTAAAATTTCGAATAATTTCTATGAAAAACCTTAAGAAATGTAATTATTTATAAAAATTACAATTGTAATTCTTCCAAAATTCAATTATTTTCTTAGAATTTTTTAATTCAACTATTTAAAACTTTAAGAATTTTTAAAGAAAAATAATGTAATTAATAATTTTTTAGAATAAAAATTTTAATATTTTTATACTCTTGTTTTCTTTTAATTTTTAAGAAGTTTAATTTAAAAACCTAAATCTAAAATTTTAACTATATTTTTTTTAAATCAATTTCTGTATTTCATAAAATAATGTTTTTCAAAAATAAAATTATATTTAAATATATTATTTTTAAAGATAAAAAAATAATGTTTTTTTTAAATACAAAATTTTACAAAATTTTCAAATGTTTAAATTCTTTAAAATTATTTTCGTGAGTACAAGTACATCATCAAAAAAAATTTTAATTATTCACTATTTTTTAAAAACCTAATTTGTTTTAGAATTTCCAAATTAAATCTTTCAAATTTTAATAATTTTTTAAAAATAAATTCTTCTTTCATTAAGATTTATTTCCATTTTTTAAAATGTATTCATCAGCTTTGAGAAAAGTTTGCCTGAAATGTTGATCATTTTGAATTTTTCAGGCTTCGGATCGACTTAAAGGCGCAAAAAATTTCGCTTGAGTGTTTAGTCGATTAAAAATACAAAATAAATCGTTTATTTAATTCAGTGTTATCATAAAAATTTTATTTTGTATTTTCCTGACCTTTCACTGACTTCTAAATTTATCCAATACTTGAATAATTTAGTTAAATAAATATTTAAATACTTCTTATTTGTTTTTCGACGGAAAATAATATTTAAAAATATCAACTTATTTAAAACCTTCAGAAATCTAATAATTTCTAAAAATTACAAAGCTCTTACAAAATTTAATTATTTTCTACAATATTTTTAACTAAATTTCATCTCTAAATCAATTATTTTTAACAATTTCCGAAAGTTCTTCGAGAATTCAATTATTTAAATATAATAAGAACTCAATTTTTGATAATAATTGTAACTGTAACTATCCCTGTTTTTTAATCTTACATTACATAATAATTTTAAAGAATTATAATAAAGGAATTCTTAAAATTAGTTTCTTAATAAAAATAATCAAATTTCTCTCCAATATTTTAATGGCTCTAAATAAGAAATTTTCAAAAGTTTTATTTTAGTTTGTTTGCAATTAATTTCTAAAAAATTATAAAACAGTTTTAAGAATTAGTTTCTCAAAAAATATTGTAATGTAATTTTTTGAAAAACATCGACTTTCTTAAAAGAAATAATGTTTTTTATTTTAAAATAACAAATTTTAATTTTAAAGGATCCTTTTTTAAGGATTTTAATTTCTTACAAATTTTTAATTAAAAATTTATAACATGAATATTTTCTCCAAAATCTTAAAAATAATTCTGAAAAACTGTAGTGATATTATTTTTTCTATCATTTTGAATTTTCGGAAGTATGTCATTAAAAATATTGAAAATAATTCAATTTAAAAAAAGAATAACAAAATTCGTAGAATTACTTTTTTCAGAAATATTTTAATATCATTTTTAGACGCTAATTTTCATTTATTTTGATTTTTAAATTTACACTATTATAGATTTATCATTAAAATATGTGAAAATTTAATTTTTTTCAAACTTTACAATTATAGTTTTTCTAAAGTTGATTTTCAAAAATTGTAAAAAAAATACTTAAAAAATACTTTCAATTCAATTTTACAAATTTCAGTTATTCAAAATCTTTTTATTATTCTATTTCGAAAATTTAATTAGAAAAAAAATATGTTAATCTTTTGCAATATTTTGAAGCAAAGTCGAAAAAATCGCATTTTTTGTAAATAAGTGGAAAAAAGTTTCATTATTTGAAAATAGTGGAAAAGAATCATAATATCGATGCCTGATTTTTTTTGAAATCCCACATTATACTTATTTAAAAACAAATTAACTTACGTAGAATCTTCGTGAAAATTTTGAATGAAATCAGTTTGAAACACTTCTGGATAGAGAATCATAACTGGCCAAATTAATTTCTCATTGTCATCGAAATGAACAACATTTTGAGCAATTTGCGGAATTTGCGGTTCTAAATCTTTTAAATTTACGATTCCTTTGCCCTTCGTCGTATGCAATTTAATATTTCTACTGGCAATAATTTCTAGAACTTTATCTTCCTGTTTTTCAATTCTCTTCTCCTTGATTTTCTCTTTTCTCAAATCTCTCTCCCATTGTTTCTATAAAAATTATTAATTCCTTTATCAGTAATAACTTAAAATCGTTAAAAAATGTCTTTTAAATGTGTATTTAAAAAGATATGATAGCAAAATAAATGTTATATAAGCTATTGAATAATTGAATAATATATATAAAGATAAACAGATACAGATTACATATTTACCTTATCTCTTAAAGCCTGCGATTTAAGGTCAATAATTGATTTATCGTTTGGAGACTCCTTCAAAATTTGATCACAAACTTCAATACATTGGGTGAAATCTTTAACTTTAAGATAACAGTGCGCAGCTCTGTTCAATGCTTTTGCATATTGTGGTTTTAATTTTAAAGCTTGTTTACAGTCATTTAAACATGATCTGAATAAAGTAAATAAATTATTATTTTTATAATACAAGTAAATCAATTATATTCCGCAAAGAAGCGAATTGTGTACTATTTGAAATTTTATGTTATTAAATTAATAATTATTTTTCTATAATAAATTACAATTTCATTAAAATTATTGTTTTTTAAAAAACTATAAATACCAAAATTTATCTTTATAATAAAATAACAAAGAATGACAACAGTCCACAAACTCTGGATCGAAATATATTGTATTGATTCGTAAATAATATAATAGTAAATAACTTTTATAAATTATTATAACTTTACCGATAATTTTGTAACATAAAGTTTGCAGCTGCCCTATTGTTGTAAAGTTGAGCCATTAAATCTGTGTCTTTACATTTTGTTTTAATGCCTTCAGTATAGGCAAGAATAGATAAGCGATATTTCTTATACTTGTAATTAAAATTCCCATCTTCTTTATAATTATTAGCTAATTCTATAAATAAAAATAGATAAAATGAGTAAATAATAAATAAATATCTTAGAATAAATAAAATTTTTAAAAAGAAAAAGTTTAAGTTAAAAACTACAGCAGGAATCGCACAGTACTTTTTTATTTGAAATAGAAAAAGATCATGTAAATTATTTTCTCAAAATAGTTGTCAAGAAAGTGAGAAAAAAAAATTCATGTCAAATAAAAAAATATTACTTATTGAAATGCTTATTAATTAAATAAATGTTTATTAATTTATAAAAATTAAGGATAAATAAATTTTAATTGAAATTAAAATTAGATTCTTCAAAATGCAAATAAAGTTTTGTCTCTTGATAATATTCAAATTGATGAAATTTCTTTATTTATTTTTCAAACTTAAATTTAATTATAATATTTCTTTAGGTTTAAAAAATCCAAATTGTAAACTTTAAAAATGTTAAAATTAAGTTTTTCATATCGAAAATTTTTAAAAATATTGAAATCGAATTTGAAAATCATTTTCTTTGAGAAGTTTCAAATCGACTTGTTTACAATTCAATTTTACACAAATTTCGATTATTCAGAAATTCTCCAATTTATAATATATATATTAGAAAATAAAAAATTAAAATAATTGCAAAAAAAATTAATCAACCTTCTACAATAAAATTAGCCAGTTTAATGTATAGAAAATCAGGACTTTTAACGATTTTAATTTAAAACCATTTCAAAATTAAATTATTTCTACAAATTCATATAATAGTTGCTTTTAATATTTAATTATTATCTATAATAATGTCGACTGAAATACACTTTTAAATTAATTTTTATTAAAAAAAACTACGCGAATTGAATCATTTCAATTAAGGCAAATTAAACGAAAACATTCGGACAATGAATAAAATATTTATTTAGTGCGAGTTTTAAATTTGACTTTGCAGTTTGCAAAACGTTTTTAATTTGATTTGACAGAATATTTGTTTTATTATATTGTGAACTGTTATTTATTTATTTATTTATTATCTATATGTTGTTTATTATTTATTTATTGTTTTTATACAAGGACGGACTATTTATTTATTTATGACTCTAATCCATCGTCAGGGAATAAAAATTTAAGTCTTCGTCTATTTTAATTATTATTTTTTGACTCCCTGAAGAGGAAATCATTTAGATTTCGAAACGTTGGAGTAAATAAATATTTTATTCATTGTATTATAAATTATAAATTATAATCATAAATTATTGCAAAGAAGTTAAAAAAGAAACATTAAATTTATTAGTGTTATTCAAATTACGAAACTTTTTATTTCAAAATATGAATTTCTGAATAATTTCAGATTCAAACTTGAAGAAAATTAAATTATCATCTAATTTACTAATTAATTGTTTTTGTTTCTCAATTTCAAAAATTTTAATGACATTCTTCGCAAAAACTCAATTATTTTAATAAATACTGACATTCTTCGTAAAAATTAGATTATTTTTCTAAGTAGAAAATTTTTTTTTCAAAAATTACAGTATTTTTAAACAATATTTGAATAAAATTTCACAAACGAATACAATTATTTTAAAATAATTTTAATTAATACTTATAAACTCCTTGCAAAAATTCAATTAATTTTGTTACAAATTTAATAACATTTTAAGAAAAAATACAAATTAAAAAAAATGTTAAACAATATTTTTCGAAAGAAATCAATTATTTTTATTACAAATTTAATAACATTTCAAGAAAAAAATACAAATTTAAAATTTGTTAAACAATATTTTTCTAAAAATCCAATTATTTACTAAAATTTTAATAAATTTTTTTTAAAATTCAAATTCAATTATATTTAAAACAATTTTATCACAGAATTCAATTTTTTTCTTAATTCCTTATAAAAAATTTCAATGGAATTTAATTATCTTCTAAAATTTTAATAAATTCTATGAAGAAATTCAATTATATAATTAAAAACACAATAAACTTCTTTGCAACAATTCCATGATTTTCAATACATTAATTTTAAAATTAAATACATTTAAAAAAAGCAATTATTAAAAAAAAGTTGAAAAACAAAATTCCTGTGAAATTTTTCTTATTTATGAAAATAATTAAATGTTTACCTGGAATTTTATCAAAAACTTTTTCTGGTAATTGAATTGATTTAGCAATTTCTTTTTATATTTGAAATGTTCCTAAGAATCTTATTCAAATTTTTGAAAATAATTGAATTTCAGAATAGAATTTTGTTATTTAGGAATTCTTTGCGAAAATTAAAAAAAAATTTTGAACGTTATTGAATTTTAGCGAAAAATTGTATTACTTTTAAAAATAGTTGAATTTTTTTAAATATTTGCAACTTTTCAAAAATTCACTTTTTCAGTGTTTTCAACTATATAATTCTTCTACAAATCCATTATTTTTAATAATTAATTAAAGATATTACAAAAATTTAACTAATTCAAAACTGAAATTTCACACCCAGAAAAAAGCTTCTTTGTTTGAAAGAATGTTTTTTCAAATCAAAGAAATTTGTGCATTGTTATTGGGTTAAAAAAAAAGTTTCCTTTATTTAAAGAAAATATTTCTTTAACTGCATTTTTTGTTGGCTCAAAGAAATGTTTCTTTAGATTTAATAAATCTTTTTTTAAGACAAATAAATGATTTAAAGAAATAATTTCTTTGAATGTTCTCAGCTTTTATTTGTCTTAAAGAAATTTTTCTTTAGATTAAAAATATCATTCAATGAAATAATTTCTTTGATTCAAAAATCCTTGAAAATTGTTTTTCTTAAACGTGAAGAAAACTTTTTTTAACTCAAACAAATTTCATCTTTAATTCAATTCCTTTTTCTGGGTGTATAAAATTTAAATTGAAAAATTTTAAAGTTCATTTATTTATGAAAATTGTAAGTAAGCAACTCTTTTAAAATTCAATAATTGTTTATGAGGCAAATAAAAAAAACCAACAAAATTTAGAATTTCCTTATGAATTCTAAAAATTTAATTTCTCTTTCAGTATTTTTCATTAAAATCCTGGAATATTCCCTGATAAATTACACTTTTACAGGCCTGTAGGAACCTTAGAATTCAAAAAATTAAAAATTTTGTGGCAAATTAATTTCAGAATCGCTTAAATTTTTAATCGATGAAAGAAGGAGAAAGTTTCAAACAAATTAAAATTAAGATTTATTAAAAGACAAATTACTAAATATGTTTAAAAACTAATCATTTTCTACAAATTATTAGGTAAAATTTAGAAAATATAGTTGAAAATCAACAAAATAAATGAATTAGGTAAAAATTAAACAAGTAGGTGAAATAGGTGACAAAATAAACAGGGTTGCCACAAACATTTAATTTTATTTTTCCCTGATTTCCAGACAAAATTCTTACTTTTTCCCTGACCATAAAAAATATTCTGATTGGATACTCAAAAAAATGTTCTATTAAATTTATTTACAAATTTCATTAATTGTAAAATTATTCAAAAGCAGCAATAACTAAATTTTCAAATAAGTATTTAATTATTACTTTTCCACAGGAATTAAAATTCTTCAGAACATTCAAATTCAAACCTTTTTGAAACCCAACAGTTTATAAGAATATTATTACAAAACATAAAGAATTCTTAATGTTTCTTTATAATTTAAATAACCATGAAATTTTTCAACAAAAATTTAATTATTTACAAAAACTCTAATAAAATCCTTCGCAAGAATTCAATTATTTTTAAAAGTAGTAAATTTTCTCGAAAAAATTCAATTATTTGAAAAAATTGTAATAAAATTCGTTGCAATAATTCAATTATTTTTATAAACAATAAATCGATTATTCGGCAATTTCATTTTTTAATCAATTTTTATAAGAAAATTCTAAAAAATTCAGTTATTTAAATTGAAAAATAAATAATTTATTGAATAATTGAATGTTTGTTAAAATTGAATTCTCATAAAGAATTTTATCAACAAATTTTTAAATAATTGAAGAAAGTGAATTCAAAAATTTTTAAATAATTGAATTCTTTTGACAAATTCTAATAAAATGTTAAAAAATAATTACATTTTACGAGGAATTTGATTAAAATATTGTGTCCAAAATTAATTAAAATCTTGCGATGAGTTTTATTATTCATGAAAATAATTTTAAAAAATTTCCAAAAATGTTATTAAAAATTTTTTTAAAATAATTGAATTTCGGTGAAGAATTTTACTGTTTCTAAAAATAATTGAATTCTTGAAAAGAACTTTGTTAAATTTGTTTCAATAACTGAACTCTTACGACGAATTTTATAAAATTCTTTTTAAATAATTGATATTTTTCGAAAAATTTTTTGAAATTTTTTTATATTAAATAATTGAATTTCTGTAAAATTTTTCTAAGAATTTTATTAAAATTTTTAAAAATAATTGAATTTCGAAGAAGAATTGTATTATTTATAAAGATAATTGAAATTTTGACTATAATTTTTAAAAAAATTTTGAACAAAATTGAATTTTGGAGAAGAATTTTTGTATTTTTAAATATATAATTGAAATGACCAGAATGCTTTTAATTTTTGAATATAAATGAATTTCTGCGACAAATTTTATTACTTTTGAAAATAATTGAACTTCTGTAATCATTTGTAACTTTTCCAAATTAAAATTTTTTTTAGTATTTTTAACTAAAATTCTTCTATCAATATAGTATTTATAAAAATTGTAAAAATAATGCATTACATAATTTATTAGTCATAATTTTATGATAGTTCTTTAAAAATTAAGTTATTTAAAAATAAATTATTGTCTGAAGTAGAAAAAATTCAAGGTTTTGTATTAAAATTCGTGGTTATTTTTATAGTTTATGAGGCAAACAAAAAACATCAAAATTTAGATTTTTTTCATGAATTTTTGAAATTCGATTTTTTCCAGTACTTTCACTAAAAATCCCTGACTTTTCCTTGACTTCCCTGACCAGGGTTGCCACAAATATTTAATTTTATTTTTCCCTGACTTTTCCCTGATTTCCAGACAAAATTTTCACTTTTTCCCTGACCCTAAAGAATATTCTGATTCACTCTAAAAATTATTAGATAATAAAAAAAAATGTTCTATTACATTTATTTAAAAATTTCATTAATTGTAAAATTGTTCAAAAACGTCAATAACTTCTTTTTTAAATAAATATTTAATCATTATTATTTTTCTGTAGGAATTCAAATTCTTTAAAACATTCAAATTCAAACCTTTTTAAATTGAACAACTTATAAGAATATTATTACAAAACATGAAGAAAACGATCATTTCTTCATGTTTTGTAATAATTTAAATTACCATAACATTTTTCAGAATAGGATAATTATTTACAAAAATCTTTAAAAAATCCTTCGCAAGAATTCAATTATTTATACAAGCAGTAAAATTTCTCAAAAAAAATTAAATTATTTTAAAAAAATGTAATAAAATTCGTGTCAATAATTCAATTACTTTCATAAATAATAATAATAATAATAAATCGATTATCCGTTAATTCATTTTTAAATCAATTTTTATTAGAAAATTCTAGAAAAATTCAATTATTTAAATTAAAAAATTAATAATTTATTGAATAATAGAATATCCTTTGTTAAAATTTAATTCTCATAAAGAATTTTATCAATAAATTTTTAAATATATGAATTTAATTTGACAAATTTTAATAAAATTTTTAAGAATAATTACATTTTTCGAGGAATTTGATTAAAATATTGTACATCCAAAATTCATTAAAATCCTGCGATGAGTTTTATTATTCATGAAAATAATTTAAAGTTTCTTAAAATTTCCATAAAATAATTGAATTTTGGAGAAGAATTTTATTATTTATAAAGTTACTTTGAATTTCAACAAGAATTTTTTTTTAAATTTTCGAACACAATTGGATTTTTGCAAAGAATTTTATTACATTTTAAAAATAATTTAATTCTTCCAATGAATTTTATTCAAATTTATAAAAATTACTGTATTTATGTGAAGAATTTTATTAAAGTTTATATAAATAATTGAATTCTTACAAAGAATTTTATTCCAGTTTATAAAAATAATTGAATTTCGGTGAAGAATTTTTAAAATAATTTATATTTTTCGAAAAATTTTATGAAATTTTGTATTTTAAATAATTGAATTCCTGTAAAAATTTTATTACTTATGAAAATAATGGAATTATTTTGAATTAATTCATTAAAATTGAATTCCTACAAATTTTGCCAAGAATTTTATTAAAATTTTTAAATATAATTGAATTTAGATAAAGGATTTTTGTATTTATATATATCATTGAAATTTTGGAAATATTTTTTTTTAATTTTTAAGAATAATTGACTTTTTGTGAAGGATTTTATTAATTTTGAAAATAATTTAATTCTTCGAAAATAAATTTTATTCAAGTTTATATAAATAATTGAATTACAACGAATTTTACTCAAGTTTATAAAAGTAATGGAATTTCGGTGAAGAATTTTATTATTTATAAAAATAATTTTATATAATTGATATTTTTCGAAAAATTTTATTAAATTTTGTATTTTAAATAATTGAATTCCTGTGAAAAATTTTATTACTACTTATGAAAATAATCGAATTATTTTGAAGAAATTTATTAAAAATTGAATAATTGAATTCTTGTGGAATTTTGTCAAGAATTTTATTAAAACTTTTAAAAATAATTGAATTTTAATGAAGTATTTTATTATTTATAAAAATAATTGTAATTTTGACGAGAATTGTTTTTAAATTTTTGAACATAATTGAAATTCTGCGAAGAATTTTTGTAACTTTTGAAAATAATTGAATTTCTGTAATCATTTGTAACTTTTCCAAAATCTAATTTTTTTAGTATTTTTAACTAAAATTCTTTTATCAATCTAGTATTTATGAAAATTGTAAAAATTATTCATAAAATAATTTATAAGTCATAATTTATGATAATTATTATTAATTTTATTTAATTATTATTTATTATTATTATTTATTTATTATTTATTATTAATTATTAATTTTATGATATTTTTTGAAAATTTAAGTTATTTAAAAAGAAATTATTGGCAGAAATAGAAAAAATTGAAGGTTTTGTATTAAAATTTGTGGTAATTTCATAGTTTACGAAGCAAAAAAAAAGAAAAATTCAGTTTTCTCATAAATTTTAAAAATTCAATTTTTTCCAGTACTTTTAGTAAAAATCCCTGACTTTTCCCTGACTTTCCTGACCAATTTTATTTTCCCTGACTTTTCCCTGAATTCCCTGACTTCCCTGACCTGTGGCAACCCTGCTGACCAATTTTACTCTACCTGACTTTTCCCTGAATTCCCTGACTTGTGGTAGCCCTGATAAAAAAAAGTAAGTCTGTGATTCCTGCTACAGTAATAAAGTAGAATAAAATGAAATTGAATTAATTAAATTAATGAAATAACTAATTATTTTTTAATTGCTCTTAAAGAAAACAATGTCACACCTTCTGCAGTGTTTTCTTCTGTACTATATTTAAGTTGCTGTAATCCTTCCATTAATGGTGAAAGCTCCTCTCCAGCACCAGGAGTATTTTTCATAAAAAATGGATGTTTCTCCATTTCTTCTTGCCACCGATCTTCCGGCCATCCCTCCGTATACTGTTTCTTTTCCAAACTATTTATATATTCATCTAATTCGGCATCTAATTTTGCAGCAAGTTCCAAACGCTCAGCGTCAGTGTAAACTTTTTTAGTCGCTTTTTCTTTCTCACTTTCAGCCATTTCTTAAATTTTCATTTCATAAACGTGTTAAAATTTTCTCTAACTTTTTACATCAGAAAAAAAAATGTTTTCTTATATTTTACCGCTACGATTTTATTACTAATTTGAGAAAAAAAATATTTGTATCATATTTGACAAACTTTTATAAAAATATTTTTCCTATTGTCAGGAGCAATCGTTTTTCTCCCGTTTTTACAAAACAATTTATTGAAATCCACTTGTTGTCAATGTCAATTGCTTCACGTGTTTTTTTATCCATGCTTGCGAGGCAAAAAAAAGCGAACACGTGACATTGAAAAATACACATTGTCGACGTGAGATACTATTTAAGAAATAATTTTGCAACAGTGGATTAAGAAATTCAGTTAGAATTATGTGGTACAAGGTTTGATTAACTTTTTTTAAATAATTTTCTCAAAACCAATTTGACATAACCTAGAAATTTTTACTGTCATTTTTGTCATTCCAAACAGCGCGAATTTACATGTAAGTGAAAGTGAACACTTAGCAAATTTATAATTTCATTAATCCTTGTAATTTCCAGGTGGAAAATATGATTAAATTGTTATTAAAAATGGTAAAAAAAACTTACTTTTCGATGATTCCGCAAAGTATTGTTGACAATTGTCGAATTCTCTTTCTCTCTCAACTTGAACTAAACAAAAACAGTGCTGCCATCCGACTGCAACAGAGAAAAACAAAGTTTGATTTCTGTCCCGCCAATTTATCGCGCGTAAATTCGAATTTTATATACTCAAACTTTTTCCCTCTATTTCCAAAATTTCTTATCTGATTTTTTTAAATTTCTATCCACGTAGTAAAAAAAGTAAAAATTTTATATTTTTACCATAATTTCTATCGTCTCTTATTTACCTTTTCACTCACAGAATTCTAATTTTAAGTCAATTAAATTAAAATGATAGATAATTATTTATTACTATTATTATTTATTTATTATTTTTATTATTTTAATTATTTATTTTTATTTTTTTTACTTTACTTCTTTTATCATTTATTAATTTATTTATATTTCGAAAAACATTGAAAATCGCCGGTCCCGTTAATATTTAAATAAATAAAATGTAAAATACTACAAAAATAGAATTTTAGAAAAATAAAATTGTGGAAGTAAAATTTGTAATCTTAGTTTGATTTATTTTCTGATTTTCAAAAATTGATACACGTACATATAAATTTCCCAAAAAGTCCTATATATAATTATCGCAATCTTATCAGTAGGAAATATGTCTTTGTACATAGGTTTCAAAGTAGATTAGACACTTTCCGATGATTATTAAACTGATAAAACTTTATCATCGGAAGGTCCATCCAGGAATTAATTTTCAAGTTTAGTTCACGAAATCATAAATGAAAATGAACATTTTCTATTAAAGTGCTTATTCCAAAGTTTCATGAATAAATAATATATAAATAAAAAATAAATAAACCAAAAATAAACAAATAACAAAAAAATTAACAAATTAATAATATTAATAATAATAAAATTAAAATAAAAAAATTAATAAAATAATATTTATATAATAATATTATTTGAAAATAATAATAATAATGATTACAATTTTAAAAATAGAAAAAATAGTTAATTGAATTGAATGTTTGGAAAATGTACTAATTTTGGATTTTATAATTGAATGTGTGAATGTGTCATGTCATTTATAGAAAGTGAAAATTTATTAGTTTAAAGATAAAGTTCCTAAATTTAAAGTAAAAAATGAAAAAAAGAAATAAAGTTATCTTTATTGAAGTTGCAGCTGGTCTGTCCATTTTAGCCCTACGTTGTTGTTTGCTTATCCCTGGGGACAAATGAGTGGATCACAGGATCGGCCTCTGTCAGCAATACTTCATTAGATATTCAAGACTCGGAAATCAATCATGGATTATTTACAGGCACCCTTATAAGAAAGCCTGTTTCCACTCCAATATTCTACGATATTTACAGTAAGCAAGAAAATGGTTTTATACTTTCAAAATAAAAAATTAAGGGCCGATTTCACCACCTGTGATTAGTGTAATAATTCGTGATTAAAGTATCTTAACCATCAGAAAGCGTTTCACCATAATCGATATGATGATTAATGGAAAGTAATCACCGATTAACCTAATTATCCAAATTTGACTCGTTTAAGAACTTAAACAGCGATTTAACAGAAAAAATATTATTTTAACACCATATGTAGTGTTAAAATTACACGCAATATTTTTAACTGACACCTATTGAAAATAAACACGAGTAATTATACGTGTAGATTTGGACACATGTAAATACACGAAGAAAAGTTTTTACAAGTATAATAATTTTTGGCACTTATCAGGACCCTAACCACTATCAAATTATAAAATATAAGTAAAATCAAAATTTTGTCAGTGCACGAGCCATGGAAGGCCCCAAAAAGTAAAAGTAGGAGAGAG
The DNA here is from genome assembly GCA_032873175.1 of Leptopilina drosophilae. Taxonomy (NCBI): domain Eukaryota; kingdom Metazoa; phylum Arthropoda; class Insecta; order Hymenoptera; family Figitidae; genus Leptopilina; species Leptopilina drosophilae. Next base: position 50,094,113 of record CM065481.1, read on the forward strand.
AGAGAGAAAAAAATTCAAGACTGTGTTGAATATCCAATCAGATTTTACCAAATCGGAAAAAGTTGTGGTTAAATAATTATGTTTATCTTTTAATCGACAATCAAAATAAAAGTAATTTCCATTCCGTTCCACGAAATTTGATAACACATTTTTAATCACTGTTTACATAATCCTATGTACTTAATTCTCAAGAACCCATATATTTCTACTGAGACCAATTGTGATTGGCTATTAAAAATATTCATACTAGAAAAAGTTGTATCATTGGTGAAATCGCGTGGTTTTTGTAAAAATATAAAAATAAAAATCTCTGTAGGGGCGCTGGATGTGCTTTAGGATGAAATTCAAAATACTATTTTTTAAACATAACCTACAAATATATTAAAAAACTCACTGCGCAGACTCGAGAATTATATCGAAGTCAAGAATCGACTACCCCGAGTCTGCGCAATGAATTCTGTAATGTATTTGGAGGTTATGTTAAAAACTCTATTTTTGTAAAAAAGTGGAATTAAGGGCATCCGGGAAAAATTGTCTCCAAAAAGTATTTTCCCGCTTCTCGTCTCACTTCTAAGTGGTTAGAGATATTTCTTTATGATTTATTAGGATAATTAGGGGAATTCGTGCTGATTTTGAATATTGTCGAAATTTGCAAGTAATTTTTGAAATAAATATTGAAAAACGAAATTACAAAAGTTTAATTTTTGGCGAAAGTGGGGGACAATATGGCAGCGAGCACACAGACAAGTGGATCTATGTGTCGGTGGTCAAGGAGGTGGCGCCAATTCTCTGTAGTGACCGCGACTTGAACTACGAAAGTGTCTCCAACCTCAAAATACTTGACTTTCAATCGTAAATAAAATAATTTCCTCGCAAAATTATTGCAAAAACGGAGAGGACCGCTCTTCAGTGAGTCTTCCTCTGTCACTGAACCAAATATGAACCAGAAATATTTTGTCCTCTCAAAATGAGAGCGCGATACCAAACTGTTAAAAACCCAGTTTCTCCAAAGTTTAAACAATTTTTTCAATTATTATTTATCAAATTTTTGCAAAAATCCGAGAAGACCGCTAGTCCCAGAGCGTTCATCTATATTTACCAAAAATTCCCGACTCAAAATATTCTTTTCTTTTTAAATGAGAGCGCGATCACGAAACCACATTATCTCCCACCTGCCCTTAAACAATGTTTCTCATTAATATAATGGTTTCAAAAATTGCTACAAATTTTACAGTCTAACGTAAAATCAGAATATATGTAGACAAGTAGTCCTTCAATCCAGGAGAATATGTTCTGAAAAACTTCCCATGCATTATTTTTAATATTGGCCTTGATGACATCCAGCGCCCCTTCAGTTTTCAGTCAACATTCAACACACCTTCAACTCAAGAGAACCTATGGGCTGTGTTAAACGGAAGCGCACAACAAAATCTACATCGAAAACGATGACAAAATTGCATCGTAAAACTCGGCCATTTCTAATGATTACAAACCATTTCGATTTGAAGGTTAAAATTTCCATGTCAATATCTTTGTATTAATCGCTGATTATTTTATTAAACGGTCAAATTTGGGCAATTAAGTTAAACGGTGATTACTTTCCTTTAATCACCTCTAGAATTATGGTGGAATGCATTCTTATAATTTAGATTGTTTAATCAAGAAATATTACATTAATTAAAGGTGGTGGAATAGTAGTAACTGTTAATCGTCGTTCAAAATATAATCCTAATTATTTAATCACGACATTAATTCTCCATGGTGAAATCGGCCCTAACTCATTCATTAATTAATTAACTTATCATTAAAAATTAATTATCCTCTCAAGCAGATTGAAAATTTATCTTAATTCGATTCAAAGAAACAACAATACATGATTTTGAAGTTAATTAAACAATACGATGATAATAATAATGCAAAAATGGTGCACTATTTCCAATATTTATTTAATTCTTATTATTTTTATTAACGTTTTCATTTTATCAATTATTATTGTTACATTAGCAACAACTAACTAACTTAATTATTTATTTTTGCGTCTAACGTCTTGCGTATGTTTTTAAAAATAGAATTAAAAATTTTTTAAAAATACAATTTAAAATTTTTACTTCATTAAATTCAAATTTTTTTCATATAAATAAAATATATAAATAAATTGTAATATAGATTATTACTATTATAACCACAATATAATCATATATTCTAAGACAGGAGATTCAAGAAAACGTCAGAGATTTTTATTAAAAGTACTGAAAAAATTAAATTTTTAGAATTCATAAGAAAATTCAGAATTTTTGTGTCTTTTTTGCCATGAAAACACCATAGGAATTCTAATACAAAACCTTCAAATTTTTAAATTTCTGTCTGTAATTTCGTTTTAAATAACTTAATGCTTAAAAAAATATACAATTATTGCTTATAAGTTATAAATTATTTAACGAATAATATTTTTATTAAAATACTAGCAAACGATACGCGCGCGAAACGTAGTATTCAATATGATACTGTTAAACAAACTACAAATTTTTTTATTAACAAACATAAATTTTTTAAATAATTTCATAATCAAAATATTAAAAAAATTACTTAAGTTTATATTTTCAAAAATTTTAATGAAATTTTACGAAAGAATTCCAATATTTCCTAAAATTTTAACAAATCTTTCTAAATAATTCGTAAAAATTATATTATTTTTATAAATAGTAAAATTTTTAGCAAGAATTCAATTATTTTTAATACAATTTTAATAAAATTCTTCTCCATAAAATTTCAATTATTTTTAAAATGTTTAATTAAAATTATTAAAGAAACTCTATTTTTTGCCAAAAAATTCAAAGACATTCTGCAAAAAGAATTTAATTACAATACATTTTAAAAAATTTAAACGAAATTCTCCTCGAGAATTAAGTTATTTTCATAGTATACAATTTTTATCGTAGTGTCAGTCCGCAGTACAAACATAGCATAACAAACATTATGATTATTAAATGGAAATTATAATAATTTATATTATTTATTTCCAAAAAATCAGAATTTTATTGAAAGTCCTGATTGAAAAGTTAAGAAAAGAAATTTTTCAAATTTTTTACCTTTTTCTCAATACAATTTGACATTCTGTAAAATAATTTAAATTTTTTTTATAACAAATAAAGAAAATTTTAAAAACTTTTTTTTTGTATAAAAAATGAAAGAAGTTATTAATCAATACATATTAAAAAAAATAATATTTCTGATTTTGTTAAAAAAAAATACTACAAATTTTATAAAATACTTCAAATTACTTTATTTTTCCTTCAACTTTAAATAAAGAAAACATTAATTCAAATTTTTTAGATAAAACATAAACTAGATAACATAACTAGATAAAACATAAAATAAATTCATTTTTAGAAGGTTAAAAAATTAAATCTTATTTAAGAAGTTCTTCAAATGAAATTAAATATTTTGTTTTTTAATAATTATATGAGAAAGTACACGAGCGTTTTTTTAGCTAGTAAAATATAAAATATCTTTATATACAGAAAAAAATAAAAATTGTAATTATGAAATACACAAATTCTTCCTACACATTTTTTTTATTAATTTAAAATAGAAAAAATTTGTTAAAAATTGTAATTAAAAAATAAAAATTTCACAACTTTTTATTTCAAAAGAAACTAATAATTTAAAACAAATTAACAAAATATAATTATAAAATTTATAAATCAAACATTATTTATTATCAAGAAAAATGTGTTTTCAAAACGAAAAAAAACAAAAGCCTATACAAAAACTAACTTCATACTGCGAACGGACAGATTGAAAAACCACAGACTTTAATAAAGTTAATTAATTAATTAATTAATAATAAATTTTAAAATTAATTTCAATTTTAAGAAAGTTGCGTTTACAATTTTCATAAATAGATGAGCTTCAGGCTTCAATTCGAAATTTTTAAAAATTTCAATTTTTGATGAATTTAATTAGGAATTTGGAAAACCTAGATTTTTGCAAAATATAAATAATTAAAATTGTTCTCAAAATTGCTTAATCAATTTGTATTTAATTAATTATTAAAAATAATGGATTTATAGGAAAATTTTAGTTTAAAACATTTTAAAAAATTCAATTTTTAAGAAATTACAAATGTTATTCAATTATTCAGTTATTGAGTTATTTTAAAAGTTATAAAATTCTTCTTACAAAAGTACAATTATGTATTCAAGATTTTAAAAAAATTCTCGTTCAAATCATAATTACCTTTATAAATAATAAAATTCGTCTTCAAATTTCATTTATTTTTAAGAACTGAATGATTTTCAATATCTATTATTTTAATAAATTTTCCAAAAGAATTCATATTTTTATTAAAAAAAATTTGATTATAATTCATCAAAAGAATTCAATTTACTTTTGTATTTAAATAACTGAATTATTTTGAAAAAGTTTCTAATTAAAATGTTTGAAAATTTGAATTTTCTATACTTTTAACTGTCAATTTTAAAGAGTTATTGTTTTTAAAAAAGTTCAATTTAATTTTTTTTAATAATTAGAAGTTACATGCAAAGTTTTTCGAAAAAGGGAATTTTTCCAAATTCTCAGAAAATTTCCCATATTTTCATAAGAAAATTTTCCTGAAAGTTCAAGACAATTTTTCTAAAATTTTTGGATTTTTTCTACACTATTTCATGTGAAATTTTTTTAATTCGTAGATTATTAAAAATAATTCATTAAGAGAAGAATTTCAGTTAGAAATTCTAGAAAATAACAATTGAATTGAAATGATGAAAATAATTTTTAAAAAGTTACAGTAACAATATTTTTAACATAAAGTAATGATACTACTTTCATAAGTTGTTTAATTTGAAAAGGATTTAAATTTGATATTCTTAAAATAAATCTTATTTATTGTAGAGAAATAATAATGATAATAATTAAAGTTAAAAAGGAAATTAATGATGTTCTCGAATAATTTTACTATTAAAAAAATTCGTAAATAAAAATAACATTTTTTAGAGTAAAATGTTTCCCTTTATTTTATTTTGTAAACATTTATATTTGTGATTATTTTCCATTGTAAAATTTTTCAAAATATTGTATGAGTAAATATTTTAAATTAAATATTTGATAATTAGAATCATTTTAAACAAATCAAATTATTTATAAGAATTACAAACGCAAACTTTATTATTTTTGAATTTTTAATTCTTTGAAAGTTCTAAATGTTCAAATGAAGGATAATTTATTTCTTATTCAAATTCAAATTAAATAATAACTTTTTATTACGTGTAAAAATAATAATTTATAAGTTTTCAAATATTAAATTTTCGTTTGTAATTTTCTTTTTTATTTGCAATCAATAATCTTTGAAACGAATTTGAATGTTTAATGGAAAATATTTCGTTATTCATTTGAACGTTTAAAATTTTTGGATTAAAAAGAATTTTCTGGATTTCAAAAAAAAAAATTAGATAAAATAAATGTAATATTCTATATAAAGTTCAATTATTGTCAGACGTAGAAAAAAATGTAAGATTTTATATTGAAATTTGTGATGATTTGAAAGTTTATAAGGTGAACATAGAAAAATTCAAGAAGAATTTAATATTTTCAAAGGTTTCTGGACACCAAACACCAAGCTTTTTTTCAATTTTTTGAAATTGAATACTTTTTTCAGTATTTTTAAAAAATTTTTCATAAATTATATCCCTGATTTCCTTGACATGTGGAAACCCTAATTATTATTATTGTTTTATACATTAAATTATTTTATAATATTCTTTACTGAAAAAAAATTGAAAAAGTCAATAAATAATAAAAATTAAATATTTACGTACTATTTTAGTTTCGTGTATTTGGGGATTGAATAAATGCGCTTGGAGCTGTAGATAAAATGCAAAATCCAGAGAAGAGGAGGTAGAATCACTTCTTAATGGTGAAAATCCAGAATTTCCGTGTTTGTCAACAGGAAAAAATTTGATGAGTTCAGTTTCTACAAAAAAAAGTGAAACTAATTAGTAAGATAATTAAAAATCGAGTAATTTTAACAAACATTTAAAATCACAACCAAAAATAAATAAAAAAACAATTTAGGAAAAATTTCTTTATAAAAAGAAATTAAAAAAAATGTTTACTCTTTTCGCTCAAAGAATATTTAAATTTATTGTAAAAATAAAAAGATAGACAATTATCATAGAAAAGAAGTAAAAAGTAATAAAAATGTGCTGAATAAAAAAATTGGGTCAATTAAAATTTTAATTTGTTCCGTAAATTATTTATCTTTCTTCACTTGTAAACAAGATGAAAAAAATTGTTATCTTTAGAAAAAATAAACTCTATTTTTTACAAAAGTTGTATTTTAAAAAATAATTCAACCTTCTATTGAGGGAATTAAAAACCCTTATGCTTTTGCAGATACGAGAAATTCTATAGTTTTTGTGAATGCGGGTGCTTGGCTTTGTACCACTATTCTAATGATTCTACAGCTTGTCGCCGTGACAGGAATGTGTGCTCTTTTAATTTTAAATTCATTTAAAAGTCCTGCAGAGACATTTCTCAATATTTACGTGAGTTAATTTCCTATATATTTTCATTTTTGCAGAAAGAAATATTCTCCAAATAACATGAAAAATTTTAATAATTAAATTCTTTATGATTTAAATTATAATAATAAATTAAAAATGCATCTAAAAAACATATGCACAATAGTAATAAAAAATTCCGAAAGTTGAGATTCGGAATAAGAAAAACATATCTGAAATAAAAAAAATTAATTAACTTAAATTAAAATTAAATGAGTAATTAAAAATTAAATGAAAAAATGTATCGAGAAAAATTACTTTTAAGAGAAATGAAAAAGTGTTTTTTGAAGAAAATTAAAATTTACATACAAAAAAAAGAATTAAACGGTTCACTTCAAGAAATTGAAAACAAATCCGCAAAAAGTCTAGATTTGAGGTATAAGTAAAAGCAGATCTTGAAAAAAAATTATTATTATTAATATTAGTTATTAATTATTTATTAATTATTAGTAATTATTAATTATTTATTAATTATTAATTTAATATTAATTAACTTTATTAAAGTCTGTGGTTTTTCATTCTGTCCGTTCGCAGTATGAAGTTAGTTTTTGTATATGCTTTTGTTTTTTTCGTTTTAAAACACACATTTTTCTTGATAACAAATAATGTTTGATTTATAAATTTTATAATTATATTTTGTTTATTTGTTTTAAATTATTAGTTTCTTTTGAAATAAAAAGTTGTGAAATTTTTATTTTTTAATTACAATTTTTAACAAATTTTTTCTATTTTAACTTAATAAAAAAAATGTGTAGGAAGAATTTGTGTATTTCATAATTACAATTTTTATTTTTTTCTGTATATCAAGATATTTTATATTTTACTAGCAAAAAAAACGCTCGTGTACTTTCTCATATAATTATGAAAAAACAAAATATTTAATTTCATTTGAAGAATTTCTTTTTTTAACCTTCTAAAAATGAATTTATTTTAAGTTTTATCTAGAAATTAATGAAAAAATTTGAATAATTTCTTTTTCTTTATTTAAAATTGAAGGAAAAATAAAGTAATTTGAAGTATTTTACAAAATTTGTAGTATTTTTTTTTAACAAAATCAGAAATATTATTTTTTTTTAATATGCGTTGATTAATAATTTCTTTCATTTTTTATACAAAAAAAAAGTTTTTAAAATTTTCTTTATTTGTTATAAAAAAAAATTTAAATTATTTTACAGAATGTTAAATTGTATTGAAAAAAAGAAAAAAAATTTGAAAAATTTCTTTTCTTAACTTTTCAATCAGGACTTTCAATAAAATTCTGATTTTTGGAAATAAATAATATAAATTATTATAATTTCCATTTAATAATCATAATGTTTGTACTGCGGACTGACACTACGATAAAAATTGTGTACTATGAAAATATCTTAATTCTCGAGAATTTCGTTTAATTTTTTTAAAATATATTGTAATTAAATTTTTTTTGCAGAATGTCTTTGAATTTTTTGTCAAAAAATGGAGTTTCTTTAATAATTTTAATTAAACATATTAAAAATAATTGAAATTTTATGGAGAAGAATTTTATTAAAATTGTATTAAAAATAATTGAATTCTTGCTAAAAATTTTACTATTTATAAAAATAATATAATTTTTACGAATTATTTAGAAAGATTTGTTAAAATTTTAGGAAATATTGGAATTCTTTTGTGAAATTTCATTAAAATTTTTGAAAATATAAACTTAAGTTATTTTTTTTAATTTTGATTATTAAAGCATTTAAAAAATTTATGTTTGTTAATAAAAAAATTTGTAACTTGTATAACAGTATCATATTGAATACTACGATCCGCGCGCGTATCGTTTGATAGTTAATAAAAGAAAATAAAAATGAGGAATTCAAATTTAAATGAAAGAAAAATATAACAATAATGAAAAGAAAAGAGAAATGAAAAAGTAGTTTTTGAAGAAAACAGACTTTGCTCTCGATAAGTAATTTTGAAAAAGTAACAAAATTTAGCTTCCAAACTAAAAAAAGTACTAAAAAAGTAGCTATCGAAAAATTAAACTTGACGACCAAAAAAACTCGTTTTAGAAATTTTATAAAACTATCGAAAATTCCATTCCGTATTTTATATTTTCCTGACTTTTTCCTAATTTTCATCAAAAATATTTACTTCTTTCTTATTCCGCTAATAAATTGAATTCCTGCAATGAATCTTATTACTTAGAAAAGAATTTTAATATTTATAAAAATAATTTAATCCTTGCCAAGAATTTTATAAAAATTTATAAGTAATTTATTTCTTTCGACTAATTTTATGCAAATTTTAATTTAAATAGTTGTATACATGAGAAATTTTTTTATTCATGAAGAAAATTAAATTGCAAAAATTGTTTAAAAACAATAAAATTTACAAAGAATTCTATTAAAATTTTTGCCAATAATTGAATGTCTGGGTCGTTTTTTTATTAATTTTTGTTGTTGAAATTATTGAATTCGTAATAAGAATTTTATTATTTATAAATTAAATTGAATTCTTACGAACGGTTTTAATAGAATTTTTGAAAATACATTAATTTCCAAGAAAAAATTTATTATTTAAAAATAATTGAATTCATGTGATGAATATTGTTATTTATATGAAAATAATTTAATTTTGCAAAAAATTTTATTAAAATGCCTCGAAATAATTGAATTTTCGGAAATAATTTTATTATTTACTGAAATAATTGAATTATATTACAAAAAATTCAATTAAAATTTGTATTTAAAATAGTTAATTTCTTTTGAACAAATTTTATTAAAATATTTGAAAAAAATTTATTTTTTCAGATAATTGAAATTATATTTTTAAGCCGACAAATTTTTTTGAGTAATTTCTGTAATAAATTGTATTTAAAATAATTGAAATCCTACGATGAATTTTGTTATTTATGAAAATAATTGAATTTGTTGTAAAGAACTTTATTAACATTTTTCAAAATAATTGAATTTCTAAAAATAATTTTATTATTTATGAAAATAACTAAATTGTTGCAAAAAATTTTATCAAAATGTTTAATGAGAAATAAATTTCTGTGAAAATTTTGTTATTTTGTAAATAATTAAATTCTTTGTAAGAATTTTATAAAAATTGTTGTGAATAATACATTTTTTCAATATATAATTAACATTACGAAATTTTATTTCAATAATAATTGAATTCCTGTCAAAAACTTTACATGTAAAAATAATTGAATTTTTCAATTAATTAATTAAAAGTAGTATATTAAAAACAATTGAAATTCTTTAATGAGTTTTATTTATGAAAATAATTAAATTCTTGCTTAGAATTTTATCAAAAAATTTTTTTAAAAATTTGTTTTCCTTGATGCCATGAAAAACATTAAGTAAAAGTATTAAATAAAATATATAAATTATTAAGAAGAATTGTATAGAAATTTTTTCAAACAATTGATTTGTTCGAAATTTTTATGAAAATTCTATTCTAAATTAGTTTAATTCCTGTGGAAATTTTTATTATTTATGAAAATAATTAAATTTTGAATTATTTTATCAGTTTTTGTTAAATAATGAATTCTTTAGCGAAATTTTATGAAAATACTAGATATTGTAAATAATTGAATTTCGAATATTTTTGAAAATAATTCAATCGTTTTGAAGAATTTGACAATAAATTTTGAGAATAGTTTTTTGATTTCTGGTATATTAGTGAACTGAAAAAAATTTATTTGATTCAAATAACCCATAATAATTGACTATTATCAAGTACATATTTACTTGAATCAAATAATATTTATTGGAGTCTATTAAACGATGCTTGATTTAAATACTGAATTATTAGTCAAGTACCATTTTGACTTTAATAAATATTATTTCATTCAATTAGATATTTAATTGATATTAATCGAGTAATTAGTTATTGGATTCAAATAAATTTTTTTAGTGCGTGTATTGAAATTTAAAGCAGTGGAAATTCTCTCTAAAAAACAGAAACAGTAGCATACCGTAAAAAAGTAGTAAATAGTAGGTTTTTAGTAGATGAGTGCGAAGCCTGAGAAAATGAAAATTCCCTCTTTTATGCATAGTGGAAATAAATTCTCATTTTCTTTTGAAAATTTTCAAGGAACACGTGAATATTGGCACAGAAATAAATATCTGACGATGCAATTAGATTTAAATACAATTAAAAATAATTGTAATTATACCTATAACTCGTAGTTTAAAAGCTAATCATAATGTAAGTGGTGTAATAAAGGAATTCCTTGCAGGGTATTTACCTGGTAGCTTGCCTCGCTATTGGGCTCAATTTAACCAGCCTAATAATTTATGGTTGTCATTATAGCTTCGTAACGTCGTACAACATAGCTATTCGCGATACTATCACTGGAGAATACACTTCTAGTGCCTATTTAGGATACTCGTATTGGTAAGTGCAAGATTATAATCAGTTCGATTATTCCTTTAAGCGTTATCTACATTTTTCACCTCCACTTCAATCGAGAGATGCGCACAATAATCGATTTTCTAATCAACATTCTTTTTTCATCTAGTTTAATTGCTCCGTCTTCTATTTCTTCCATTTTCTCAAAAAAAAAAAAAATTTTTTCTTTACATTATTACTTCTTCTCAAAAACATTTTTCTTCTCTTTTTAGTTCTTCGACATAATTATAATTATAGATCTTGATGAAAGCTCTTTTACTTTTGTCCCAAATATAGTATGGACATTATAATTTATTAACTAATTAATTTTTATATAGGATTCAACTACTTCCGTTGTTCCTGTATGGAATATGCATCGTATTACTTTTATGGCGTGAGAGAATTGTGAACCGTGAACCCTTAGGAACGAAGATCAATATCGAAAATGCGGCTGATTCAACTCTAGTCCTCTTTTAATATACTTAATATATTTAAGAAATTTTTTTAATATTTCACATCGCAGATTTTTTCCAATTTCTTTCCTTTAATTTCAATTCCATTGAAATCCAATTCAATTCCAACATCTTTCTATTTCCTTTTTTGACTATTTTATTAATTGAGAAATCAATGTTTCGTGTTTCTGGATTTTCGCTTTTGGAATATATTTCAGAATTTGGAAAGACTTCTTTCAGGCCTGAAACAAGTAATCGAATTTAATTTATCTTTATTTTATAAAATCTTTATTTCTATAAAATTTGCTAAAAAAAAACTTTTTTTTCTACTGATTTCAAATTCACAAGAAAAGATTATTTCTTATGAATAGAGTTGCAACAAAAATTGAATTTTTGTTTTCCCTGAATTCCAGAAAAAATTTTGACTTTTTCACTGATTTTAATTCACTAAAAAAATTATTAGATATACTGAAAAAATGCATTTGTTTAAAATTTAATTTTACGAAATTTCGATTTTTCGCAAATTCTTCAATTAAATATATTTAGAAAATAAAAACTTCAATAATAACTTCAAAAAAAAAAAAAAAATTCAATTAAACTTTTTCAAAGAAAATAATTCTATAGAATTATTAGTTTAAAACTATGAAAAATTCAAATTGTCAAAGATTTTAATTTGAAACCTTTTCAAAATTCAATTATTCCTGAAAAATCACGTTCTAATACTTTTAATATTGAATTAAAATCTAAAATTTTAACTGAAATTCATTTTTAAATCATATTTTTAATTAAATTCTACGATAATTTGAATATTTAAATACAAAAATAAAGAATTTATTGAATAAATTGAATGTTTTTTAAAATTTAATTCTCATAATGAATTTTATCAACAAATTTTTAAAAGATTAAATTCTTTCGACGTATTTCAATTAAATTTCTAAGAGTTATTTAAAATTATAATTACATTGTTCGATAAATTCGAATTCAATTATTATCTAAGATTTTAAACCACGAATTCTTCTTTAAATGAATTAATTTTAATATTTTTTAAAAAGTTCTTTGAGAATTTTCAAATTCTTTTAATTATCAATTATTATTAAAAATTTAAACTAAAATATTCTTTTTAAATCCATTTTGTATTAGAAAATTCTACGAGAATTCAAATATTTAAGTATAGGTACAGAAATAAATGATTATTTATTGAATAAATTGAATATTTCTTAAAATTTAAGTCTTATAAAGATTTTTAATAACAAAATTTTAAATAATTGAATTCTTTTTATTAATAACATTTTTAAGAATAATTACATTTTTCCAAGCATTTTTCCAGGAATTCGATTGAAATTGTATTAAATATAATTGAAATTCGTCAATAAGTTGTAGTATATTTATAAATAATTAAAATTGTTAAAAAAAAGTTTTTATTCTTTATGAAATCAGTTGAATCCCGGTAAACAAAATTGTATTATTTATAGAAATAATTCAATTATTGTAAAGCAATTTATTAAAATGCTTAAAAAGAATTGAATTTCTTTAAAAAAAATTTTTTTTTTTGAAATAATTAAATGTTTGCTTAAAATTTAATTAATTTTTTTTAATTAAACTGTTTTAAAAAACTTTATAGAATAAACAGATATTGAAATCGTTGAATTAAGGAAAATTTTTAAATTAATTGAAATTTTCGCAAGAATTTTATTAAAGGTTTTGAAAATAATGAAATATCGGAAAACGTTATTACTTTTAAAGATAAGTTGAAAATTGTTTGAACAAAATTATATTTCTGCGAAGAATTTTGTTACTTTGGAAAATAACTGGATTTCTGCAATCATTTCTAACTTTTCCAAAATCCAATTTTTTCCAATGTTTTAACCAAAATTTTTCTATATATCCATTATTTTTAATAATCAATTAAATATGTATTAAAAGATTTAACTAATTTCAGAAGAATTTGAATTATTAAAATTTTTCAAAAATCTAAATTCTATAAAATTTAACTAATGAAATTCATTAAAAATTGAAATTTATAAATTTTTTAATTAAAACCTTTTGGAGTTTATCTATTTTTGGAAATTTGAAATGCAACGCTTTTAAGATTCAATTATTTTTGAAATATTGAAGTAAAATTATTCATTAAATAATTTATAATTAATAGTTTTCTGATAAATTAATAAATTAATTTGATAGTTTTCTGTACTTCAAGATTTAAGTTAAATTAAAAAGAAATTGTCAGAAATAGAAAAAATTGAAGATTTTGTTTTACAGGGTTTCCACAGGTCAGGGAAGTCAGGGAATTCAGGGAAAAGTCAGGGATTTTTAGTGAAAGTACTGGAAAAAATCGAATTTCAAAAATTCATAAAAAATATCTAAATTTTAATGTTTTTTTTGTTCGTCTCGTAAACTATAAAAATATCCACGAATTTTAATACAAAACCTTGAATTTTTTCTATTTCAGACAATAATTTCTTTTTAAATAACTTAATTTTTAAAGAACTATCACAAAATTATGACTAATAAATTATGTAATAAATTATTTTTACAATTTTTATAAATACTATATTGATAGAAGAATTTTAGTTAAAAATACTAAAAAAATTTTTAATTTGGAAAAGTTACAAATAATTACAGAAATTCAATTATTTTCAAAAGTAATAAAATTTATCGCAGAAATTCGATTATATTCAAAAATTAAAAGAATTCTGGTCATTTCAATTATATATTTAAAAATACAAAAATTCTTCTCCAAAATTTTTTTAAAAATTCTCGTCAAAATTTTTTTAAAAATTCTCGTCAAAATTTCAATTATCTTTATAAATAATACAATTCTTCTTCGAAATTCAATTATTTTTAAAAACATTAATAAAATTCTTGGAAAAATTTCACAGGAATCCAATTATTTAATATGAAAAATTTCAAATAATTTTTCGAAAAATTTCAATTATTTAAAAAGAATTTTATAAAATTCGTCGCAAGAGTTCAGTTATTGAAACAAATTTAACAAAGTTCTTTTCAAGAATTCAATTATTTTTAGAAATAATAAAATTCTTCACCGAAATTCAATTATTTTAGAAAAATTTTAATAACATTTTTGGAAATTTTTTAAAATTATTTTCATGAATAATAAAACTCATCGCAAGATTTTAATTAATTTTGGACACAATATTTTAATCAAATTCCTCGTAAAATGTAATTATTTTTAAACTTTTTATTAAAATTTGTCAAAAGAATTCAATTAATTAAAAATTTGTTGATAAAATTCTTTATGAGAATTCAATTTTAACAAACATTCAATTATTCAATAAATTATTTATTTTTCAATTTAAATAACTGAATTTTTCTAGAATTTTCTTGTAAAAATTGATTAAAAAATGAAATTACCGAATAATCGATTTATTGTTTATAAAAATAATTGAATTCTTGCGAAGGATTTTATTACAATTTTTTCAAATAATTGAATTTTTTCGAGAAAATTTACTACTTTTAAAAATAATTGAATTCTTGCGAAGGATTTTATTAGGAGTTTTGTAAATAATTAAATTTTTGTTGAAAAATCCCATGGTTATTTAAATTATAAGAAAACATTAAGAATTCTTTATGTTTTGTAATAATATTCTTATAAACTGTTGGGTTTCAAAAAGGTTTGAATTTGAATGTTCTGAAGAATTTTAATTCTTGTGGAAAAGTAATAATTAAATACTTATTTGAAAATTTAGTTATTGCTGCTTTTGAATAATTTTACAATTAATGAAATTTGTAAATAAATTTAATAGAAAATTTTTTTGAGTATCTAATCAGAATATTTTTTATGGTCAGGGAAAAAGTAAGAATTTTGTCTGGAAATCAGGGAAAAATAAAATTAAATGTTTGTGGCAACCCTGTTTTAGAATTCGTGGTAATTTCATTATTCATGAGGCAAACAAAAAAGGAACCGAAATTCAAAATTTTCCTATGAATTTTAAAAATTGAATTTTTTTTTGTTCACTTTTAATAAAAATTCATAAATATTTTTTGATTTCCCTTACTAATTCTAAACTTTTCATGTTTTTTTTCCTGAATTCTCTGACTTTCTCATAGCCCTGATAAGATAAGTTTAATTCTTTTTATAAAATTATTTTTCTCATAGAATTTTTAAAATTCTTATTTATAAAAATTTGGTTTTTAATTAAAAATTTCTCTTTGTAAAATGTTTTTCACGTCGTCGTCAATTCGCACTAGGTTTGCTTTTATAAAATATAAAAAATAATCCATCTTTTACAGATTCTTTTTTTTCGGAGTTTCTTAAAAAATTGGTCACTTTCCGATTGAGTCATCTCAATGAATAAGATGTAAATTTTCAAAAAAAAAATCAATTTTCTTTTATAAAAAAATATAATGCAAGGAAGGTAGATATATTTAATTCTCGATTGGTGCTGCCACCTGTAACACCTGTCTTTGGCAGGTGAAGGTTTTTCAGGTAAACCAATATGTGTGTGTGTCCGTGAAGCCACAGGATCAACCAACCCGACCAGTGAGTCGAGTTCGAGGAGTGAAACCGTTCTTCTTTCCAGCCTCAACTAGCTCAGTGTCTGTTAAACCTTCCGCGCATCTCAACTCACCTGGTGAACCTGCGCAAAAGATCATCATATATAGTAAACCTTAAGTGTTCCAGAAACTCTCTGGTGTCCTCTTAAATCAGCGGGTCGTCAATTTTTGAATTGTGCCGGTTTACTAAAGGAAAAAAAAAGAATAAAACGAAAAAGAAAAGAAAAGAAAGTAAATACATACCATCTGAGACTCGTTTCCAAGGACTTCAAACAGGAGTTTATAGTGTCCCAGAAAATAAGGATTGGCCACAAAAGTGCAAACTACGGAAGTCGATCCAGATTCTTCAGAGGGTATATACGCCAAGAGTTACTGGAGATAAAGAAAAGGATGCTGAAGCAATGCAGGTAAAAAAAAGATCCACTATTCTCTTTAGATCCAATATTATATTGACTTTGCGGACTTGAAAGTTTCCTTCATTTTTCTTCTTTTTTTTATATATGTAACCACACATCTTATTTATTCTAGACCTGTGACGCAAGAGAAATATTTTCCCCCGCATTCTTTTTGAAAAAGAAATTCGAAATATTCTGGAAAAATAAGAAATTCAACACAAATATTAACAATTTTCTCTTTGATAATGTAAGCAGAAATATTTAAATTCGAATTAACGGATTTTTCATTTCGAATATTTCAATCTGAATATATTTTTTCTATCGTTTATTAATACCATACAAGGATGTTCAATTTTATTTTAATTGTAAGAAACTTTTACAGATTAAATTAAATTAAAAAAGAAGAATCGAGAACATAAAAGAAAACGTGCCAACAAAAGTACTTACGAAAAATATGAAGAAGGGGAAATAGTCCTCTGAGTTAGTTACAAAATAAAAAATCTTGAAAAAAAAGAAAAAAATAAAATTTCTATTCAGAATTAAATTAAACAAAAATGCAAAAAAACATATTGCGATTATAAATCGTACAAGCACTATTACGAAACTTAATAAAGCCAAAGGAAAGTCTTTTTTATGAAATAAATTATTTAACAAATAAATAACAGAAATAAATAAAAAAACATGAATTCTCATTTCTTCTATTTTTGATCAATGGCAATAAAAAAATAATTATCAAGAAAACTTATATAACCATTCAATTAAATAAACAATTTGTAAAATTGAATATAGAATACATTTCATTTTACAATTATAATTAACAATTAATTAAATAATAAATATATATAATTGTAGAATTAAACATATAATTAAAAAGTTAAATCACTAATCAGATCTAATTAGAAAGAGTTAAAAGATAATTAGACACAATGGTGCTTTAAGAGACCTTTTGAATCTTTCGCAATGAATCCGATTTCATTAAAAAAAAGAAGAAGAAAAAACAGATCAAAACTATAATAATCAAAATTTATGAAAGTCGCTTTCAAACTCTACACATAATAAGCAATATTAAAGGGAAAATAGTGGGCGAATAAAGTTAATAAATTATTATAAAAATAGGTAAATTTGTAATTTCATATTCGAGTTCCGCTATGCGCTCTGAAAAGGAAGAGGATTGGCCTTCGTTTAAATCGTTGGTTCATCCGTTATGCCAATAATAAAAATAAAAAATAAAAGATTATTTTTATCAGGAAATTTTTTTTTTATAACTTTTCTCTTAACTTTCTCATGATTTGTATTTAAAATTATTCAATATTTTTCTCGATACCAATAATACAATGTTGTAAAATTGCGATAGAATTTTTTCTTATCCTTTTTATTTTTCGTAAATGAAGCACCTATAGTAAATCTTGCGTAAAATTAGTATCGAAGAATGAACTATATATTTAATTTTATACTGAGTTTCTGTGTTACATAGTTTTGAATTATTTTTAACCATAATATCGAATTTTGTGGAATTTATTTTAATAAAGTGATTATTAGATACAATATTTACTGGAATTTGTTAATTTAATTATTTTCTGTAATAAAGACATGAGATAATAATATACTCGAAATGATTGGGACGAAATAACTTTATAAATATACGCAATACATTTTTTACAATTTTTATATAAAAAAAATTCCGTTCAAATAAATGAAATATTTTTCATTAAAATGAAATTTTTTGATAGTATCTCAAAATTATTGTCATAAAGATTTTAATTAAAAAATTTCATTCATTTTAAACTTTAGTAACATGAGAATTATTTAAACATTATATGTATAAAAATATACTGAACAAAATGGAAGTTGATTAAAATTATCAATTACTTGTCTATATTATTAAATAAATATTTACCTGAATTCAATCATATTTAAATATAAATCAAATTTATTTTATTTGCATCAATAATTTCAATATTTGAAGCAAATAAGAATAAAAAATTTTCGACACAAATAACTATTTATTCAATGAAAAGTTGAAATTGAATCAAGTAAATTAATTTTTCAGAGAAAAAGTCAAAAGCAAGCGATTTTTTTCCATAAATTCAAGAAAAT
Source organism: Leptopilina drosophilae (assembly GCA_032873175.1). Taxonomy (NCBI): domain Eukaryota; kingdom Metazoa; phylum Arthropoda; class Insecta; order Hymenoptera; family Figitidae; genus Leptopilina; species Leptopilina drosophilae. The sequence goes on from CM065481.1 coordinate 50,112,497, forward strand.
ATTTTTTTAAATAAATAAATTATTCTATTTAGCTGTTGTCAAACATATATTTACTTGAAATAAATAATTTTCATTTAACTCAAAGAAATTATACTTGAATCAATAATTGAGAATCCAGATCAAAAAACCGGTTTTAATTTTTTGTGAATCAAAATTTTTGACGTCTGTAAATAAAAATTAGACTTAGAATTTCATTTTCTTGTAAGAAATTCGTATTTCAATATAAAAATTACGAAAAGATTCCTTTACAAATTAAAATTTTAATCTAAATTTTTGATTTATTAAAAAAATATTTTTTTAGATTAAAAAAATTATTATTGATTCTTTGAAAAGAATTTTTAATTTCATATAGTACTTGAAGTAAATAATATTTAATTGAGTTAAATAAAATTATTTGATGCAAAAAAATGTTCATTTGATGAATAAACAAATGTTCGTTTAATTGAGTCAAATAATTTTTTTTAGTGTATTTAGAAACATTTAAATATTTACTGAAAAAAAATTATTTCATTCAACTGTTAGATTACTTCTCTAGTATCAAATAAATATATACTTCAATCAAATAATTTTTATTTAAATCAAATAAATTATATTTGAATAAATAAAAAAAAGCAATTTTAGTATTTTAATTGACTGAAATGAAACTTATTTCACTCAAGTAAATATTTTTTTAATAATGGACAACTAATCGTTTATTTGAATGAAGTAAATTTTTTTCAGACAAGTTTTAATTGTAGAAAAATAACAAAACGAAAACAGTTGAATTTTGGAAAAGTGCGGTTTTTAATAAAAATTTGCTTCAATGTTTCAAAATCTAAATGGTTTCTTCATCAGGAAGTTTTTCAAATAAATATTACAAAATTAACGATAAAAATTAAAAAAGAAAAATAATATAAAAATTAATAAAAAGAATAAATTAAAAATTTTTTAAAATTTTAAATAGAAAAAAAGACAATAAACCAAATTCGCAGAGTAAACAGTAAGAATAAAAATATAAAAACAAACAAAATATTAAAATAAAATAAATAACAAACATTAAAACATAAAATTAAAATGAATTAAGAATTAAAAATTGATTTAAAAATTCATTTATGACTCTGTAATAAAAAATAATCGCATACCAAAAAAATATACATTCCTCCAAATATTTGGATATTGCTTAGCTTTTAATTTATAACATGACTCGCTTTTATTTTTTTATTAAGATTTTGGAGGACAATTTTTTTTATTCACATAAATTATAAATAAAAAATTTTGCTGGCAGATTTTTTTTATTCACATAAATTATAAATAAAAAATTTTGCTGCTAGATTTTTTTTAATCACATAAATTATTAATAAAAAATTTTAGAGTCAGATTTTTTTTATTCACATAAATTATAAATAAAAAATAAATAGTTCTGATAAATAAGGATAAGAACGATGAAAAAAATTTACTGGGCGAAAAAAATTTCTTAAATCAAATATTTATTTAAGTTACTTCTTTCAAAAAGATTATTTTCAGAAACAATTTAATGGTTATTAAACCAATAATTTTAGTATTTGAAACAACCAATTAATTGATTTATATAAACATTATTTGATTCAAGTATATATTTATTTATAGACAAATAATCATTTATAAATCAAATTCATTTTCGTCTCAGTGATAGAGAATTAAAAGTAAGAAATGGAAAATTATAAATAAAATTTCTTATAAAAATACTAGATGAGAGTAAATAATTCATTTTTATAGTAAATAAAAAAGACATTAAAAACAGTAACCAATCTATCAATAATGCATTTGTTCTATTATTTTCCTTCAATTTGAATATACCTAATAAATCGAACGTTAAAGATTGATTTAATATATTGAATACTGTATAAAATATTTATTTAAATATTTAAATATTGTGCTAAAATATTTAATCTATTAAAGAGTTTTTAAAAAACATTTAGACATTACATGAAAATTGTTTTTAAATATTTAAATATTAATACTTAAATATATTGTTATAAAAATTCTGAAATAAAAAAAATTCTCCTTTAAAATTATTATAATGAAATTAAGTGACCCACTTTCCACATGAACCTAATTTTAAAATAATTTTATAAATATGTTAAACATTCAAAATAAGAAATATAGAGTTCTTGAAAATGTGAGAAATTCAAATCAAGAATGTTGAGATTTAGAAACGAGAAATATTCAAATATTTCTTATCATACAAAATGTAATAGAAAAACCCGTTCGACCAGATGAATATATACGCATGAATTAATTGCACTTGCACTTTAGTAGGTTTTTGTGCTGATAAATGAAAATAAAATGTAAACATAAACTTAACAATGACATAATTAACAATTAGAGGAAAATTGCGATTTCAGTTTGAAGAATAAAAGACTAGAATATAATAAATATAAATTTCATTGTTAATTATTGCGTCAAGAATGACACAGATATTATTAATTGAAAATTTAATAAATTTCGCTAAATAGATTTGCACGAGGGAATTGTCTACACTGTGTGTGGTTTACTTTTGTTATTATATTATAATATAGAATGGCAAAAGCATGAGGCAAAAGTTTTTGAAACAAAAGACGATGCCGATTGTGACCCAGTTTTATACAGTCAATGGTCACGCGCGCGTCTATAAGAGAGAAAATTTTGTTATAATAATAATTTAATACATGTGTACATCTGCGAGAGAAGAAATGACTGTGTATATAACTAGAAACGAGTTGCATCACGCGAATCAGAAGCGAACGAACCCGCAATCCTATACCATTCGAACCGGTTATTCTGTTCAAAATTCAGATTCATTCTCACATCATCTTCGTTCGATATAGGAAATAATTGTTTTTTTCTCTCTGAGTGGGAAGAAAATAGCTTTACTCATACCTCTTTTCCCATCATATAAGTCATTCATTGAATTAAATGTTTAATCTAGTGTGTAATTATACAGAATTTCGATTGTAAGTAAAAAATCAAATGAAAAACAATTATGTTGACAAAAAAATTCATTATTTGAGATTTTAAATCCCTTTCTGGGCAATTAGGCCGAATATACTTCCTTTCCGAGCAGACAATGTATAATTACCTATTTATTAATGACTTTTCTGCCTTTTCTATTCACTGGGGGAAATTATTTATATTAACGAATAAATATTGACCTTGAATCAAATCATTTTTATTTAAATCGAATTAAATTGTATTTTAACGGGGTTGGAAGGTTCTAGAAATTTCACAGACCTTCCAACACTATTAACAGAAAATTTCAGTATTTGAGAAAAATTACATATAATTAACTTAAGTAAAAATTTTTCCTTAAAAAAATATCAATTTTTTAATAACCGACAAGTTGAATTTGAATCCAATTTATTTTTCAGTGCGCATTCTGAACAAAAGTCATAGGGAGCAAATTTTTTTCTTTAATAAATACATAGGGCTCGAACCAGTGAAAGTATTTAAAAATACGGACTTTACGGACCAAAAATGAAAAATTACGGACTATTTACGGACCAATTACTGACAAAAATATATAAGAGAACATTTTAATTAAAACTATAAATTAGATTTTTTCAAAACTAAAAAAAACATGAAGATATCGATAACTCCGAGTCTTCATGTTTTATAATAATTAAAGATAGAGTGATAAAATCATTATCAATTTAATTATTATTTTCAAGAATTGTTAACTAAAATTCTTCTTAATATTGATTATTTTTAATAATTTTTAAAAAAGTTCTTTGACAATTTTCAAATCCATTTCTTTACAATATTCGATTTTTCAATTATTTGTGAATTCTTCAAATAAATATGTATTAGAAAATAAAAACTTCAAATAATATAAAAAAAAATCCTAATTAAAATTTCTCAAAAAAATTAATTCCACATTGTTACTTGATTAAAAATATGAAAAATACAAATTTTCAAAAATTTGAATCTGAAACCTTATCAAAATTTAATTATTTCTAAAATTTTACGCTCTAATACTTTTAATATTCAATTATAATCTAAAATTTTAACTCAAATCCATTTTTAAATCAATTTTTATGAGAAAATTCTGCGAGAATTTCATTATTTAAATACAAAAAAACAATTTTTTGAACAATTACATATATTTCTTAAAATTGAATTTTTTTAAAGAATTGTATCAACCAATTTTCAAATAATTTGAATTCTTTTGCAAAATTTTATTAAAATAGATAATAAAAATAATTAAATTAGGGAAAATTTTTGAAAATAATTGAAATTTTGCCAAGAAATTTATTAAATTTTTTAAAAATAATTCAATTTAAGAGAAGAATTTTATAATTTATAAAGATAATTGATAATTTACGCAAAAAATTGCATTAAAAATTTTGAATGCAATAATTTTATTCTTTAAAGAAATTTAATCAAAAATTTATTAAAAACAATATTTAAATTCTAATAAATAAATTGTAGCTAAGGTTATTGAAATAATTAAATTTCTTTGATAAATTTTAATAAAATTTTTTAAGAATAATTACATTTTTCGAGAAATTCGATTAAAATTGTATTAAAAATAATTGAAATTCTGCAATTAGCTTTATTATTCATCAAAATAATTGAATTCCTCATAAGCATTTTATTATTTGCCAAAAAAATTAAATACCTGTAAAAATTTGATTATTTATGAAAATAATTGAATATTGCGAAGAAATTTATAAAAAAAATTGTAAATAATTGAATTCTTTTGGAAAATTTTATTAGAATAGTATTAGAAACCTATTAAAAATCATTGAATTGAGGAAAAATTTTGAAAATAATTGAAATTTTCCCAAGTATTTTATTAAAATTTTTGAAAATAATTGATATTTCGAAGAAGAATTTAATTATTTCTAAAGATACTTGAAATTTTGACGAAAATTTTCAAAAAATTTTGAACATAATTGAATTTTTGCGAAGAATTTTATTACTTTTGAAAATAATTGAATTCCTTCAATCATTTGTAATTTCTCTAAAATTATCCAAATTATATCGTATAATTTACGTACTTTAAGGATCTTTTTTAACCGAATTACGGACCTTTTTTTCAAAAAAACGGACTTTTACGGACTTCAAGCAAAGTTTTACGGGATTTACGGACCTAGTTCGAGCCCTGTAAATATTTTTTTGAATGATACAATAATTTATTTTAGTGCCTATTGTCAAGTAAATATTTGCTTAAAACAAATAATTTTTAATTAAATCAAATAAATGCAATTATTTGAATCAATAATTGAGAATTTAGATAAAAAAATTGGTCTTAATTTTTTAAGACTCGAAATTCTTGACATACAATTAAAAATTTAATTTAGAATAATTCAAATTTCTTGTAAACATTTTACATAATAAACAAAAATAATATAAAATTTTTTATTTTAATAAAGATCACAAAAGTGTTCCATCAAAAATTGCGATTAAATATTTTAAATTCGTTTATTTATTGAGTAATAATTTTTAGCTGAAAAAAAATTGTAACTATTACTTTGATCAGGACCCTCTACTTCAGAATTTGAAGAAAACTAACATTTAAAATTATCCTTTAATAAAATAAATTATATTCGAATTAGTAATTTCAGTATTTGAAGTAAATAATATTTAATTTACTTAAATGAAAATGATTCGATAATATATTTTCTTTTTAAAAATACAAAAGGTTGATATTAAATCATATAAATTTATTTATCAGTGCAAAGAGAACATAAGTAGAAAACAGTTTTTTTCATTATATTGAATGAAATATTCATTAAAAAAATAATTTATTTATTTATCTGATGTCAAATAAATATTTTAATATTATAACTATACATAAATTCCGCAAACTTAGAATTTTTTGTCTTTTATAAATAAATATTTTATTTTACTGTAAAGTAGTAAATAATACTCAATGGATTAATAAATAAAAAAATTAATTTAATGGAAAAATTAACAAATTTCAATTAAAATTTTTAAACTCTCCTTCAATATTTTCGAAACCAATTTTTTAGAGAGACCATTATTTGAATTCAGTTCAGCAACAACAGTTAGAGAGATTTTTTTTCTTGACCTGGAATGATTTAAAAACAGCATTTATTGTAGTTGACATTTTCAAAATTAACTTTTTTTCAGCAAAAGCTGATTAGCGTATAAAAAAATATAAGAGATCGATTTAATAACTTTTTAATATAAATTCCGTAATCTTGGAATTTCCGCCTTTTATAAAGAAATATTTTATTTTACTATTAAGTACTTTTAAATTTTCCTTTCAATATTTTCGAACAAATTTTTTACGCTTCCTATACATTTCTGTAAATCGTGATTTCATGTCGAGTGACCGAGGTGAAAAATGTGAATTTTACTTGAAAGGTCTATTTGATGTATTTCTTTTTTTTTGCTTTTTCACTGCGCTGTGTTAAGAATATTTTGTAACATCAGTTAGATACGAATGGTTTTTTTCCAATATAGGTATATATATAAAGAGATTAATTAATTTTTTTTCACCATTAATGAGAGAAATTTAGAAAGAAAATTATCTTGAAAAATGATGGTCATAAATTGAATTTTTTCTTTATTAAAAGAAAAGAGAAGATAGTTTTCTATTTGAAGACTAGAAATTTTTTTCAAATTTCAAAAATAAAGGGAAATTTAAAGTTTGAAGATCTGCGACACTAGAACGAGTATGAAATTATTTCGACATTTATAAAATCGAAAAAGCAGGTTTTTTTATTCTTTTCTAGAAAAATAATTTTAAATTGCGTTTAAAATTTTTCTTTTCCTCGAAAAAAAAATTTTTAGCAAATTTTCAACAAAAGTCTGTAAAGTATTTTTATTTCTTAATTGATAAATAATTGAATTTTATGAGAAGTCACATTCTAATGTATTCATAAAATTCTTATTAGTTGATGTAAAAAAAGATACACACTAAACATTTTTTAACAACATTTATTTTTCGCAAAGTTTTTTTTAAAATTATAAGAAATAAAATTTTTTGAAAATTTTCAATTCTATTGTTTAAAGATAATTGAACTTTTATAATCAAATAATTGAACATTTTTGAAATAATTCAAATTTATTTACATTTCTTAAACAGAATTGAATTGTCTTAAAGAATTTTATGTAAATTTTTTGAAAATAATCAAGGAAAGTTAATCACTGTAATTATAATTTTATTTTTTATATGGCCTTCTTAAAGTTTTATATCAATTTTTGTTTCCAAATAATTATAATTATTGAACTTCTTTTAAACTTTTATAATTTAAAATTTTTGAATGTTCAAAAAAATATTTATTTTTTTCTTGAACAAATTAAATTTTTATTACTTATTAACTAAATAATTAATTATCACGGCTTATTTTTTTCAAAAATTTTACTAAAATTCTTCGCACGTATTAAGAAAGAATCAGACGGACAGTCAAATCAAAAGTTATAGTCTAATGTAATAATTTCGTAATTTTTATAAGAAAAACATAAATTAAATTTTAAATTCGTCTTAATGGAAAGGCAAAAAATTTAATTTTGAATATTATTTTAAAATGATTAAAAGTTGCATTTGAATAAAAATTACAATTTCCTGTCAATAAGAAACATTTGTTAAATTTTTGGTTATGTTACTGAAATCATTTATTATTGACAAAAAATTATAATTTTTATTCAAATATAACTTTAAAATGTTTAAAATGTAGAAAACTAAAATTCTCACATACCTACCGCGAGGAATTTAAAATTTAATTTGAATTGTTTTAAAAAAAACAAAATTATGACATTGGACTAATTTTTGTTTCGATTGTTTGTCGAATTCTTCCTTAAATTTTTTTCAAAAATAATAACATTCAACGGAAGGATTCAATTATTTTTATAAATAGTCAAATTCTTTGCAGAAATTCAATCATTATCAATAAAATTTTATTATAAAATTAAACTATTAAATTTTTCATTAATAATTATGAACAAACAAAGATTATTTTTAAAAATTCAAAAAATTCTTTGCTTGAATCAATTATTTTCCAAATTTTTAATTAAAATTATTCAAAAAATGTTATTTTCCAAATTTTTAATTAAAATTATTTTAAAAATATTATTTTGAAAAAATTTTTAAAAACTCGAGAAAAGAATTTAATTATTCATAAAAACTCTATTAAAAATTTTTGAAGATACTTTTGTAGATTACTCGAAATAAAATGAATTTTAATTTTATGAGAAAAAAAACTGGGAAAAATAATATTGTAAATTCAACAGTTTTTAGAATAATACTACAATAAAAAAAATTAAAAGAGGAAAAATAATTCAAAGGGAAAAATTACCATAAAAGGTAAAATAGGTCAGAAAAAATTAAAATTGGGGAATAGGTGATAAACTGTGATTCCTAATATTATTCTTGTGAATAATTATTATTAATATTAATGATACAAATTTAATAATAATAATGACTAGCAAACGATACGCGCACTGGCGCGGAACGTAGTATTCAATATAATACTGTTAAACAAACTACAAATTTTTTATTAACAAACATAAATTTTTAAAATAATTTCATAATCAAAATTAAAAAAAATAACTTAAGTTTATATTTTCAAAAATTTTAATGAAATTTCACGAAAGAATTCCAATATTTCCTAAAATTTTAACAAATCTTTCTAAATAATTCGTAAAAATTATATTATTTTTATAAATAGTAAAATTTTTAGCAAGAATTCAATTATTTTTAATACAATTTTAATAAAATTCTTCTCCATAAAATTTCAATTATTTTTAATATGTTTAATTAAAATTATTAAAGAAACTCCATTTTTTGACAAAAAATTCAAAGACATTCTGCAAAAAAAATTTAATTACAATATATTTTAAAAAAATTAAACGAAATTCTCGAGAATTAAGATATTTTCATAGTACACAATTTTTATCGTAGTGTCAGTCCGCAGTACAAACATAGCATAACAAACATTATGATTATTAAATGGAAATTATAATAATTTATATTATTTATTTCCAAAAAATCAGAATTTTATTGAAAGTCCTGATTGAAAAGTTAAGAAAAGAAATTTTTCAAATTTTTTACCTTTTTCTCAATTCAATTTGACATTCTGTAAAATAATTAAAATTTTTTTTTATAACGAATAAAGAAAATTTTAAAAACTTTTTTTTGTAGAAAAAATGAAAGAAGTTAATCAATACATATTGAAATAAATAATATTTCTGATTTTGTTAAAAAAAAATACTACAAATTTTGTAAAATACTTCAAATAACTTTATTTTTCCTTCAATTTCAAATAAAGAAAAAGAAAGTATTCAAATTTTTTCATTAATTTCTAGATAAAACTTAAAATAAATTCATTTTTAGAAGGTTAAAAAATTAAATCTTATTAAAGAAATTCTTCAAATGAAATTAAATATTTTGTTTTTTAATTTAATTATATGAGAAAGTACACGAGCGTTTTTTTTAGCTAGTAAAATATAAAATATCTTTATATACAGAAGAAAATAAAAATTGTAATTATGAAATACACCAATTCTTCCTACACATTTTTTTTATTAATTTAAAATAGAAAAAATTTGTTAAAAATTGTAATTAAAAAATAAAAATTTCACAACTTTTTTATTTCAAAAGAAACTAATAATTTAAAACAAATAAACAAAATATAATTATAAAATTTATAAATCAAAAATTATTTATTTTCAAGAAAAATGTGTTTTCAAAACGAAAAAAAACAAAAGTATATACAAAAACTAACTTCATACTGCGAACGGACAGAATGAAAAACCACAGACTTTAATAAAGTTAATATAAAGTATCTAGGCCTTCTCATTTTTCAACAAATTAATTATTACGGTCAAACAAAAACAAAAATTACAAATTAATAATAATAATAATAATAATAATAATAAATAAATTAAAAAATTGAAATAAAAATTCTTTTTATAGGTAGTTATTTTTAATTCTTTTTTAAGATTCGGAAATTAAAAAGACGAGCCCCGTTTGTTTTAAAACCATGAAGGCAATATCGATATAAAATATATTCATGGAGATTCTCGAAGAAACTGTAATTTTTTTTGTATTTGAAACAATAATGGCGCATTGTTTGTTGTTTCATGATAACGAAAGAATGAATATTAATTCTGAGAATTATTATTTATATTTTACTGGAAAGTATCACAGACATGAGAGTCCGTCTTTTATAGTATATTATATATGGTTTGTTGAGTTTAATTTTTCGCAGGAATGTCATGGAACGGAGGTCGAATGGAAGAATGTTGTACAACATACATAGTAAACTTGCATGTCAAGAAAGAGAAAATCTGGTGCTCGCAGTTTGATACTTTTCAAGTGTATATATATATGTACATGTATATATAAACCAACAGTGAGATGAAGTCTATGGAGAGTCTTTTAAAGATCGTTTTGCGACGGTCAAAGCATCAAAACAGATTTCTTTTTGTAGTGTTTCTATATAGATGTATACACATACAACCCGCACACAACGGCACTCGGTTTTCTTCATCTTCTTTTCCTGATTCACGGTTCACAGACTCAAAGACCGACATTGTGTTCGTTTGCCACATCTCGCAATCGAAAAAAGAAATAAATAAATTAACAAGAAAAAAAGACTCTTAAAGTTTTTGCTTATAAATCATGAAATCATGTTTTTTTTCTATCTCTCGGCAATGAATTGCGTTATTCTTGATAAAAAAAAAGTTAAATATTTAAATTAATTTCCAATGCGAAGGGGACTGAAATGATATATATTAAAAGAAAATTGTTCTCGATGAAATAAAATTTCCGGTCTATCAAAGACTTTAATTTAGGACCTCAGAAGAACCATTAATCAAAAAAGAGAACGTTTTCGAAAACAGAATTCATTAATTTGGCGCATTATGTTAGCTAGATATTTTTGATGATTATTCATTATTAGAGAAGGACATTTGGCCTGTTACAAGCCAAATGTTCACTTTTTGTTTTTTTATAGGCCCTTTACATTCGACACCTGTCTGCATGTTTCCATGCGTCGTTGAACAGAGGAAGTCGTGAGAATTGCAGATATATACTAATTTCAGTGCTCACCCCGTGTTCTCTACTTTTCCTTCAACTTCCGGTATCTGTAGTTGTATAAATCACAGGAGGAATAATTCGCCACATTCCAGACTTTATAATATATAAATCCAACGAATAAACTTCTTTTCTGCAAAAAAAGAAAAAATTCAATTTAACACAAATAATCTCTCTTCATCAACTTCCTGACATGACGGGAAGCTAAATTCAAAATTTTTAATTAATTTAATTCTAATTATTTAACTTATTATATCAAGTAAGCTAGAGAAGAATTTTATCAAACAGAATTTTTATTTTTAAATAGTTCCCGGGAAATCTACAAAAAAAATTAATAATAAGCAAAGAGAAAAAAATAAACAAAAAGAAAAAAAATAATAAACGAAATGAAAAATAATTCAACATTTTTCGGTAATAAACAAAATGTAAGATTTTAAAATTAATTTACTTGTAACTAATTGTAAATAATTGTAATTGGTAATTAATTCATTAATAGTTTTTAAATAATTAATTGTAACGGTAATTGTAATTAATTTAAATTAATTAAATAAAATGTAAGAAACAAAAATTCTAATAATTAAAAATTGAAATCTAACAAATATTATTGATAAAAGAAATCAATAATTTAATTTTCATTAATGGTAAACAAAACTTAAGAAACAACAAAAATTCTAACTAACAAAAACATAAAACAAAGAAAGTCAAAATCGAATAAACAAAAAAAAAGGTCAACTAATAAGAAACAAAAAAAAATTCCTAACTTTTTCTTGATTTCCAGATAAAAGTTTCACTATTCTCCTAACTCTAAAAAATATATTCTGCTTTACTTGAAAAATTTTTAGATACTCAAAAAAAATATTCTAATACATTTATTTGCGAATTTCTTTAATTGTAAAATTATTCAAAAACGTCAATAACTTCTATTTACAAAAAAAATATTTAATCATTTTTTTTCCATTGGAATTAAGATTTACAAGAAATGTCAAAATTCAAATTAAATCTTTACGAAATTTTATAGCTTGCATATAATAGTTTAAATTTCCGTAAAATTTTTCGAACAAACAAAAATTAAATTATTTACAAAACTTTTTTTCACATGAATTTAATTATTTAAAGAATGTAATACAATTTTTCATAAGACTTTAATTATTTTTAATACAATTTTTATAAGAAGAATACAAGAATGTAATACAATTTTTCACAGGACTTTAATTATTTTTAATACAATTTTAAATAAATTCCTCGAAAAATATATTTTTCAAAATTTTTTGCAAGAATTTAATTACATTTTACAAATTATTATGAAATTGTTCGATGAAATTCGAATAATTTTTAAAATTTACTTTATTAATAAAATTTCTCAAAAGAATTCAATGATTTCTTAAATAAGGAAATTCGTTGCAGAATTTTAATATTTAAAAATACTTTAATAAAATTCTTCCAAGAATTGAATTATTTTTTTCAATTAATAAAATTCTTCACAAGATTTCAATTATTTGGAAAAAAATATAATAAGAATTCCTTGCAAGAATTCAATTATTTCAATTATTTTTAAAAACATGTAATAAAAATTCATTAGAAAAATTCAATTGTTCTCCTACATAATAAAATTCTTTACAGGATTTCAATTATTTTTAAGACAATTTTAAGTAAATTCTTCGAAAAATGTAATTATTTAAAAAAATGTTATTAAAACTCTTCGAAAGAATTCAATTGTCAATTATTTTAATAATATTTATTAATGTTCCTTGAAAATTTTCAAATTCATTTACTTACAATTCAATTTTACAAAATTTCGATAATTCGAAAATTATTCTTCAATTAAACATTTAGAAAATAAAAACTTGAAATAATTTAAAAAAAATTAAATTAAACTTTGTCAAACAAAAAACTTAATTCTACAGAATTATCAGTCGAAAGTATGAAAAATTAAAATTTTCAAAGATTTTAATTTGAAACATTTTCAAAATTCAATTATTTCTCAAAATTCATGCTACAAATGCTTTGAATATTGAATTATAATCTAAAAATTTACCTAAAATTCATTTTTAAATCAATTTTTTATTAGAAAATTATACGAGAATTCAATAATATAAAAACAAATTTAAATACAAAAATAAATAATTCACTAAATATTTGAATGTTTCATAAAATTGAATTCTCGTAAAGAATTTTATATAAGCAAATTTTGAAATAATTAAAGTTTTTTTACCAATTTTATTAAAATTAGAATTAATGTTAAATATATTTGCCATAATTGCTAATTAAAAGTATTAAAAAATTCAGATTTGCAAAGATTATTATTGAGAAACCTTTTAACAATTCAATTACTTCTAAAAATTGCTATTGTAAACTTCTCCAAATTTTGTTTTTAGTTTTTACAAAAATTCTTCTCTAAATCAATAGTTATTTTTAATTGATTGAATAAATATATTAAAAAGTTCAACTAATTTCAAAAGAATTTGAATGAGAAGTTTTCAAAAAACCAATCTTTTTGAAAGTCAGTTATGAAAATTATAAACAGTTAAATTAAATTTATTATTTAATTATTAAATTTTAACTAACAAAAAAAGAAAAAATGTAACAAAAGTTAATAAATAACAGCATTTGTCGGTAATGATAAACATTCTCTTCAATTATGAAATAAAACTAAAAGCTTTTATTTGTACTAATTAACTTAATACTATTGTTTATTATTCAAACAAGTTCATTAATTAAAGAATTAATTATAGAATAAATAATTAAAGTGATTAAATTACAGAGATTAAATAATTGGAAATTCAATCACCAATATTATGTACTAATTAGAGATTAATTTATTTTGTACGCAACCGATGTTGGAAAAAGTTAAATATGTTAAAGAGTTTTGAATTCTATTTCTTTTCAATTTATAGCAAAATACATCAATCAATTTTTATCGTGAAAAACTGGTGATGACTTTTCTTGGTAACAATTAAAGTCAATTTTTTCCTTCTCCTTTTAAATGTAAGTTTATTAAAAAAAATATTTTTAATTGCCTTCGTGAGCGCCAGTAAACAAAACCCTTATACAACGCACATGGAGAATTTAAAAGTAAAATAAGGAATGGTAGAGTTAAAAGTAGCATCTGGCAATTTTAATGAGACAAGAGGCGTTAAAATCTGACAAATAATTAAAATTGCACTTGAATAAAGTGACTCTTCGCTTTAAGTTGAAACTTTACTCAAACGAGAGATTTAATTAGAAATTTAATACTGTCAAAGATCAGGGAAATGAAATTTCATTTTCAGCTCCTCCATCAAGTTGTAAATTAACTCAAGAATTTTCGACGAAAACTACTCTTTTCGTTTGACATTAATTTCAGTTTATATCCGAATTGTCAAAATCATTCATTATTATAATATTATTATTGCATAATTATAATAATTTCTTAATTCTCCGATAATAATTTTTAATGCAATAAATAATATAAATCTGACATTAATAAATTAAAAACTAAAAAATTAATGGATTTTTTTAATTAAACTCCATATTGGGAAATTGAAATTTCTTCTGATAAAGTAACTTATGAAAATGTCAACAAAAAAAGACTACCTTATTTCCTTTTTTTCGGTATCAATTAAATTAAAAAGTATTGAAGAAAAAGTATTTCGAAATTTATAGAAACTATGTACTCTATAAGTGCAATATTCTTTTAAGATGATTGAGAGTTGGGAAAAGAGTAGTAGTAGTAGTAGTAGAGAAAAAGAAATTAAAGTGCGCATTTAACTGGAGGGCTATTTGAGAAAATTACACACTTAGATCATCGTCTAATGTCTTTTCTTTCTTTTAATATAAAGATGCGTGTGTAAATTCCATCAAATGGTTCAATGAACGGGATTAAATGAAGGGTTTTCAGAAGCTGCACGCAATGATCTGTTATTAGTCGAATAGGTTCATTTTCATAGTTGGAGTTTGTGGAAAAGAAAACAAAAACAAAATTCTCCCCTACTTTTAGTGAATTGATATAAAACACGTATATATATTTACATGATTTGTTGTTACCCCCAGAATTCTAATCTACTTTCCCAGAAACTGATCAGATTCCAGCTCTTAAGTGGGCATATGTCATTGAAAAATAATTTCCTCTCACGTTACATCTGCCTTTTTAACACCCGCATAGAATCATGTTATTTATTACATACTTAAATTCTTAAATTTTTTATTACAAAATTCAATTCTCCAAGATTTCATTAAACTTCACAATAAAAAGAGAATATTAAATTTTTTAGCTAACAGAAACTCGATTTAAAATAATTACTAAACTAGCAAACGATACGCGCGCGGAACGTAGTATTCAATATGATACTGTTATACAAATTACAAACTTTTTTATTAACAAACATAAATTTTTTAAATAATTTCATAATCAAAATTAAAAAAAAACTTAAGTTTATATTTAAAATTTTAACAAATCTTTCTAAATAATTCGTAAAAATTATATTATTTTTATAAATAGTAAAATTTTTCGCAAGAATTCAATTATTTTTAATACAGTTTTAATAAAATCAGGGACCGCCACCGACACGATGTGACACGAAAATCAGTATCGTGTCGGTATCGTGTCGACGCCCGATACGATGCATCGTGTCGAGAAAAGTATCGTGTTGCGACAGGATACGATACCGACACGATACGAAATTAACGTGTCGCACATGTTACATTAAAAAATGCTTTTTATCAGCACATGACGCATATTCGGCCATCTTGTAAAACCAAAAATATATATATTTTAATATGCGTAGTGTACTACCACCACACTTGGACATGCGCAGTAGTGTAATTTGATATTTATTGCTGCGCAGTAGTGTAATTTAGTATTAATGGATGCGCAGTAGTATAGTTTAGTATTGATTGATGCGCAGTAGTATAATTTAGTATTGATTGATGCGCAGTAGTGTAATTTAGTGTTACTGGATGCGCAGTAGTGTAATTTGGTATTTATTGCTGCACAGTAGTGTAATTTGGTATTTATTGCTGCGCAGTAGTGTAATTTGGTATTAATGGATGCGCAGTAGTATAATTTAGTATTGATTGATGCGCAGTAGTCTAATTTAGTATTAATGGATGCGCAGTAGTGTAATTTAATATTTATTGCTGCGCAGTAGTGTGATTTGGTATTTATTGCTGCGCAGTAGTCTAATTTAGTATTAATTGATGCGCAGTAGTCTACCACCGCAATTGGACATGTGCAGTAGTCTAGTTTAGTATTAATTGCTGCGCAGTATATTAAACCTGCATACTGCGCAGTGATAAATACAAAATTACATTATTGTGCAGCAATTAATGCTAGATTAGACTATTGCGCAGCAATTAATGCTAAATTAGACTACTGCGCAGCAATAAATACCAAATCACACTACTGCGCAGCATTTAATACTAAATTACACTACTGCGCAGCAATAAATACCAAATCACACTACTGCGCAGCAATAAATACTAAATTACACTACTGCGCATCTATTAATACTAAATTAGACTACTGCGCAGCAATAAATACCAAATTACACTACTGCGCATGTCCTAGTGTAGTGATAGGCTACTGCGCAGCAATAAATAGTATATTGCACTTCTGCGCATGTCCAAGAGTAATGTAATTGCTACTGCGCAACAATAAGTAGTATATTGCACTTCTGCGCATGTCCGCCATATTGAATTTGTTACTAAGTTGTTATATGTAATATAATTACATAAATTACGTAAGACATTTAGGGGGTATGGGGGTCTGTAAATTCTTACAAACAATAAAAATGGCGCTAATGTATGTAAAATATCTTACATTAATGGGAGGGGGGAGGTAAATTAAAAAAAATATCTTTCGTAATTTATGGATGGCCCCCAACATTATTTTTGTAATTTTGTATAATATGATTGTGCACATCTTATGTAATTTAATCAGCTATTTTTGTAATGCGACACGATACGAAAATCCTATCGTGTCGGTATCGTGTCGGCATCGTGTCGCGACACGATACTCTTCTTCGTGGTAGAATCATATCGTATCTTGACACGATACCGACACGATACCTTTGCTTCGTGACGGTCCCTGAATAAAATTCTTCTCCATAAAATTTCAATTATTTTTAAAATGTTTAATTAAAATTTTTAAAGAAACTCCATTTTTTGACAAAAAATTCAAAGACATTCTGCAAAAAGAATTTAATTACAATATATTTTTAAAAATTTAACACGAAATTCTCCTCGAGAATTAAGTTATTTTCATAGTATACAATTTTTATCGTAGTGTCAGTCCGCAGTACAAACATAGCATAACAAACATTATGATTATTAAATGGAAATTATAATAATTTATATTATTTATTTCCAAAAAATCAGAATTTTATTGAAAGTCCTGATTGAAAAGTTAAGAAAAGAAATTTTTCAAATTTTTTACCTTTTTCTCAATACAATTTAACATTCTGTAAAATAATTTAAATTTTTTTTATAACAAAGAAAGAAAATTTTAAAAACTTTTTTTTTTGTACAAAAAATGAAAGAAGTTATTAATTATACATATTAAAAAAATAATATTTCTGATTTAAAAAAAAAAATACTACAAATTTTGTAAAATACTTCAAATTACTTTATTTTTCCTTCAATTTTAAATAAAGAAAAAGAAATTATGCAAATTTTTTTATTAATTTCTAGATAAAACTTAAAATAAATTCATTTTTAGAAGGTTAAAAAATTAAATCTTATTAAAGAAATTCTTCAAATGAAATTAAATATTTTGTTTTTTAATAATTATATGAGAAAGTACACGAGCGTTTTTTTAGCAAGTAAAATATAAAATATCTTTATATACAGAAAAAAATAAAGATTGTAATTATGAAATACACAAATTCTTCCTACACATTTTTTTTATTAATTTAAAATAGAAAAAATTTGTTAAAAATTGTAATTAAAAAATAAAAATTTCACAACTTTTTATTTCAAAAGAAACTAATAATTTAAAACAAATAAACAAAATATAATTTTAAAATTTATAAATCAAACATTATTTATTATCAATAAAAATGTGTTTTCAAAACGAAAAAAAACAAAAGCATATACAAAAACTAACTTCATACTGCGAACGGGCAGAATGAAAAACCACAGACTTTAATAAAGTTAATTGTTATTAATTATTACAACAAAATGATAATTATTAATTTAATAACTATAATTTATTGTAGAAAAATGATTAAAGAAATATATTTGGATAAATAGTTTCTAATAATAGGTCTCGAATCGATTTTAAAATGCAAAAAAATCGTTTTAGTTGATTCAATTGATTCAAAGTACAAAAAAAGAAAGTAATTTATTTAAATTGTTACAAAAATTTGATTTTTTATTTCTTTGACTTTTTTCTAGTTTTCAGAAATTTTTTTTAACTTTTTCCTTTATCAGGGTTGTTACAAAAATTTATTTCTGTTTCCAGACAGAGTTTTGACTTTTTCCCAAAAGAATAATTATATTCTGAAATAAAAAAAAAATAAAATTACCTATACATTTTTAACTAAAACTGATTTTTAAATCAATTTTAATTAAAAAATTCTACGCGAATTTATTTATTTACATAAATAAATAATTTATTCAAATGCTTCTTAAAAATCAATTCTTTTGCTAATCATTTTTTTTTAATTTTTAAACAAAATAATTGAATTTCGAAGAAGAATTTTATTATTTAAATTTATAAAGATAATAATTGAAATTTTGACAAGAAACCCAAAAAATTTTAAACATCATTGAATTTTTGCTAAAAGAATTCATTATTTTTAAAAATTTATTAGTTTTAATGATAAATTAAAAAATATAACTAACAGAAGAATTTGAATTATTCAAATTTTACAAAAAATTTTAATTCTTTAAAATTTCTAATTAAATTTATACTCCAATTCTCTTGAGAATTAGGATGAGGATTTTTTTCGACAATTACTTTCGACAAATTCAATAATAATTTTTTAAACAAGAATATTGTCACTGAAATGGCTTTTAAAATTATTTTCATAATTTTCATTCAATATTATTTTCTAGAATTTTTTATTAAAATTCATTAATCAATAATTATTTTTCATAAAGTTCTTCAAAAGTGGAATTATTATAACAAAAATTTAAATCAGTCAAAAATTCAATTGTTTTGAGTTAAAATATTACGAAACTTCGATTATTCGAAAGTTTTTTAATTTATATATATACATTTTTAATAAATTCTTTTACTAGTTTAATAAAAAAATTTTTAATATTTTTCAAGAAGCAAACTTTTTCAGGTTTTTTATAACAAATTATTCAAAATTCAATTTTTGTAACAAATTTCAATGTAAATAAAAAATAATATAAACTTTTTGATATTTTATAACGAAATTTGGATTACTCGAAGACTTTTTAATTAATTAATAAATATCTATTCAAATAATCAATTGATTGAAAAAAAGTTTCAACTATTCTTTTTCGAAAAAATTAAGTACTTTAGAAGTATAAATTACGGTTACTTAAAATTAGGTTTTTAAAATAAAAATTTGAAAACCTTTTAAAATTCAATTATTTTTAAAAATTTTTAATTTAACTCTTACAATATTTAATTATTTTCTTGAGTTTTTAACTAAAGTTTTCCTTTAAATCAATTATTTTTAATAATTTTCAGAAAGATATTCAAGAATTCAATTATTTAAATACAAAATTAATAGTTTTTTGTTTTATAAAAATTGCAAATTAACTTTTTATAGCTTTTTTTGGAAGTCCTCTAAATGAAAAAGAAAATTCAAGGCATTTTAAGAAATTTTGATCAAGTTAAAGTCCACAACGTTGATCATCGAAAAAAATTGTTTACTGAGTAAATTAATTAAAAGTAATACATCAATATTGACACGAAAATATAAAAAAAAGATTGATGTTTATGTTTTGATGATAATTGTTGTATAATTAAATATTCAACTAAAAATAATATTTTATTGCATTAAACAACTTGACAAATTAGTTTCGTTAATAAACATTGTGGATTTTTAGTTCGTGAAATTTTGAAAATATTTAAAATCTATTGTTAATTGGGAATTTTTTTTACAATGAATTTTTTTTATTCACACTACGGAAGTCGAAATAAGTTGCAATTTATAGCATACAAGTTGTATTTTTTTCTAATATGTGGGAGAAAAGTCGAAAATGTCACATTTTATCCAAATAAGTCGAAAAAAGTACAATTTTTTGTAAAAAGTTGAAAAAATAATAATAGTTAAACTGATTTAAAATAATCGCTAATAATAATAATTATTATTATTATTACAATTTATTTATTATTATACAATGCTAATTATTATTTAATGTAATAATAATTTATTAACATGAAAATAATAATAAAGAATACATTTGGAGAAGTGGTTTGTATTATAAATCTGCTCCAATGTTTCAAAATCTAAATAATTACGTACTGATCGATTTATTACTTTCCAGCAATTTCGAATGTAATCAACTAAAACATTAAATATATTTAATAATTTATTATTAACAATAATTTATTTTTATTAACATTATCATTAATATTTAAAAATAATATTTATAATAATAATAAGAAGAAAAAAATATGATTGAGACTCATTCGGTTTAAAGTATAATTTATTCTTCACATTGAAACAGTGCCACATGTGTGGAACGTAAACATAAAATTTGTCGACGCTTCGCGTTGGCACCAATTTATCATCTGGACTATAAAAAAAGTTAATTAATAACAATCACAATCTAAATTATCAAAAGAGAGAAAATTTCGAAATTCGTCACAAAAAATGCTTATCGAAAGCAACAGATAAATGGAATGAAATCTCTTCTTCACAAATGTTAAATTTCCTTTCAATTAGAAAGAAAACAAAAAAATAAAGTGATAATATTTAGAAAGAAATTAAAATTGTTGGTAATTGTAATTAAATGCTTTTTCTTTTTTAATTTCACATTATATTTATTATCATCTCAATTTTCTAAGTTTCTCTTTTAATTATAACATTAATTTTAATTGCTATTAATTTTTTTAACGGTGACAATAAATAATGCTGAATGTGATGTTTCACTGTCAAAACATAAATTGAATTTTAATTTATCTTTAAAATCTGTTAACAATAACAAATATATTTTTTTAATTGGTATTAAAATTGATAATTAATGTAAAAGAGGATCAAACGGATTCGGATAGCTCGGCAGGAGTTCGATTGAAACTGAAAGTTTAATGAATGCTCTAATAGTTTGAAGGAACGACTTTTTCTGTGACAAATTATGGGATATCTAGTGTGACAAAATTTTCTTGGAGACAGTGTTGTTGATTATATCTTAATTTGAAGCATTTCACTTGTCTCATAAATCTGAATGCAACCATATGTGTTCACTAGATGAGAAATGGAGCACATCTATCTTGTGTCTTCTGTTGCTAATTACTTTCTGCAAATAAATCAGCTTTATAATATTTTTCTCCTTCTTTTTTTTTCTTCTTATACTCTTTTTTTCTTTGCAATTTATAAGCTCCATATAACTCAAGTTACTTTGCGTAAGAAGTATTTTGTAAAATGAGACTTTATAATCTCGTCAAAGTCGGTTTTAAAAGGAAAATCCGATTGATACAAGTGCGTAAAAGTACCAATGAAATTCGCACCTACTTAAAACTTTTTTTTTCAATAGAAAATACTACTTTTTTAAAATAAAAAACAGTGAATAAAAAAATAAAGTAAAAGCTATACAATGTCCCGCAATAACGAAATGAAAAATGAAACATATCTTGAATTTTGAGAAGTTGAAATCAAATACATTTAATTCCTATAATTGAAACTAAATATCTCAATACTGGTATTTCTGTGGTTTAATATTTTATAGAAAATACTGAAATATTCACAGACACCGCGAGAGGTACGAAATTACGTAAATATCCATTCGTATATATTTTTAATATTCCGATAAAAGTTGAAGAGAAGCAGAAGTAAATATTATTATAGGAAGAAAGAATTTTTTTAGATTTTCCAGAATAATTAACTCTAACCTTTGAGTAATAGATAGAACCTTTTAGTAAAAACATTAAAAAAAACAAAAACCCAATAAAATATTCAAGTTTTTAACTTTCTCTCTCTTTCTTTTAGAAATAAATTACTTTGGACTATTTTAAATCCTTTTATATCATCTTTTACACTACTAAACATGAATAAATCCGATTGTTACTCTTTGTTAATTTAATTATTTACCGTAATTATTGAATTCAATTTCTTTGAATATTGAATTTTCATTAAATCTTTAATGAAATTTCTTAACAAATTTAATTACTTTTAATGCAAGTACATAAAACTTCTATTTAATTATTTTGATAATTCTTTACCAAAGTCTATTATTTTATGAAATTCAATTATCTTTAAAAAATTAAACTGACATTTCTCGGAAAAATAATTTTTCTCAGTTTAATTTTCAATTGAAATTTTTGAATATTTTAGTTTAAAACCTTCTTAAATTCAATTATTTTTAAAAGGAAAAGAGAGAAAAAAGCAAAGACTTTGTAATTACAATTATAATTAATAACTTTAAGGAAAATTATTATAGAATTTAATTATTTACAATAAATCAAAAAGTAAAAAAATTGTTGTAAAATTCATAAGGATTCTAATGTTTGTAAGGAAAAATTTTTTTTAAGAGAATTCAGGATAACAATCTTGCCAAGAATTAAATTATTTCCAATACAATTCTATAATTACATATTTTTTCCAAAGAATTCAATTATTGAAAAAAGTTGATAAAATTCTTGAAATGAATTCAATTATTTTCAAATTTTCTGATAAATACTTTGGTAGAATTAAATTATTTTCAGTGCATTAATTTTTAAATTGAAAAAAATTTAAAAAGGAAAATTATTTCAAAAGTTATGAAACAAAAAAAAGCAAATAGTAACTATGATTTCATACTGCGGACAAATTATTACCAGAATACAATAACGATTATTAAAATAGATTATTTATTTAATTTTCAATTAATTTAATCTAATAATTTCTTTACAGCATAATGAAATTTCCGTATATTTGAATTTAATAAAAAGATCGTATATTTTTAATAATCCAATAAAAGTTGAAGAAAAATAAAAATAAAGTTATTAATAATAGAAAAAAAAGAATGTCTTTTAGAAATTTTCCAAAGAAATAAACTCTGACCTTTAAGTAATAAGAATCTATTAGTAAAAATAATATAACGACTCTCGTAAATAATCGGCATATATACTGCAAAAGTACTTTCACAAAGTTAATTTGCATTTGAAAACAGTGTCATCTTGTTCATAGCCAGCGATAATACGTAAGCCTAGTTCTATTTTGTGCAAGTTGTTAACACACAGGTGTATGAGAGAATAAGTTAGTGTATGTGTATGTATACACGCGACTGAAAATCAAGTCACTCGGGTCAAGTAATAGTAAGCGCAAGTAGAGAAGAGGAAGAGAAAAGAGTCGAGATGAGAAAATGAGAATAAAAAAAGGAAGGGAAAAAAATGAATAAACCGGAATGCTGATACAAGCTGACTGTAAGCAAGAGCGAGGTGACGAGGTCCAGTGAATGCCGTTAGGCTGTATCACTGTATAATATGCGTATAGTACTTGCTTCCAGCCTATAGCCAGAGCGGAGCGGAGAGGTCTGGGTCTGGGAAAACGTGATTGTCGCTCCCATGAGAAATAGAAACTAGCCATGTGAAGCGAAACATACCAAATGTTTCGAGACGAATCGCAGAAACAAGCAAGACATGTTCAATTTTAAATCCCCCCCTCGACATTTCCTTGAAACATCCCTCCCTTTTCATGTAACAAAATTCTTCTGTTTCACTTTTCTTTTTATCAAATTTTCAACCTTGTCTCATTTTATTGTCAAAGGGGCGATTACACTCACGACAACGAGTTGAATTCATTTATTTTATAGTCATTGAAGGAATTTTATTTTGAATTTCATTTAATTAATTAAATTAAAAATTAATTTTAAAAATTTAATTGCTTCATCCGATTGACAGGTAAAATTTTGACTTTGTCCCTGATCAGGATAACTCTTCAATTCCGCCTCTGAAAAATTCAGTCATTTTACTTTTCAATTAAAATACTTAAAAAATCGATTCTGTACATTAAAATTGTAATTAAATTTATTTATATATAATTCATTTCTACTTTTCTACAAAATCAATTACGCATCTTCAAAAAAAATCAATTAAAATTTTTCGAAATTTTTTTTTATATTTTGAATTTTTAATCTATAATTGTTCAAAGACAATTTTTGTAATTATTAATATTAATTATTAACTTTATTAAAGTCTGTGGTTTTTTATTCTGTCCGTTCGCAGTATGAAGTTAGTTTTTGTACATGCTTTTGTTTTTTTTCGTTTTGAAAACACATTTTTCTTGATAATAAATAATGTTTGATTTATAAATTTTATAATTATATTTTGTTTATTTGTTTTAAATTATTAGTTTCTTTTGAAATAAAAAGTTGTGAAATTTTTATTTTTTAATTACAATTTTTAACAAATTTTTTCCATTTTAAATTAATAAAAAAAATGTGTAGGAAGAATTTGTGTATTTCATAATTACAATTTTTATTTTTTTCTGTATATAAAGATATTTTATATTTTACTAGCTAAAAAAAACGCTCGTGTACTTTCTCATATAATTATTAAAAAACAAAATATTTCATTTCATTTGAAGAATTTCTTTAATAAGATTTAATTTTTTAACCTTCAAAAAATGAATTTATTTTAAGTTTTATCTAGAAATTAATGAAAAAATTTGAATAATTTCTTTTTCTTTATTTTAAATTGAAGGAAAAATAAAGTAATTTGAAGTATTTTACAAAATTTGTAGTATTTTTTTTAACAAAATCTGAAATATTATTTTTTTTAATATGTATTGATTAATAACTTCTTTCATTTTTTATACAAAAAAAAGTTTTTAAATTTTTCTTTATTTGTTATAAAAAAAATGTAAATTATTTTACAGAATGTTAAATTGTATTGAGAAAAAGGTAAAAAATTTGAAAAATTTCTTTTCTTAACTTTTCAATCAGGACTTTCAATAAAATTCTGATTTTTTGGAAATAAATAATATAAATTATTATAATTTCCATTTAATAATCATAATGTTTGTTATGCTATGTTTTTACTGCGGCCTGACACTACGATAAAAATTGTATACTATGTAAATAACTTAATTCTCGAAGAGAATTTCGTTTAAATTTTTTAAAATATATTGTAATTAAATTCTTTTTGCAGAATGTCTTTGAATTTTTTGTCAAAAAATGGAGTTTCTTTAATAATTTTAATTAAACATTTTAAAAATAATTGAAATTCTATGGAGAAGAATTTAATTAAAATTGTATTAAAAATAATTGAATTCTTGCGAAAAATTTTACTATTTATAAAAATAATATAATTTTTACGTATTATTTAGAAAGATTTGTTAAAATTTTAGGAAATATTGGAATTCTTTCGTGAAATTTCATGAAAATTTTTGAAAATATAAACTTACGTTATTTTTTTTACTTTTAATTATGAAATTATTTAAAAAATTTATGTTTGTTAATAAAAAAATTTGCAATTTGTATAACAGTATCATATTGAATATTACGTTCCGCGCGCTAGCGCGCGTACCATTTGTTATTTTTTTATTTAAAATCAATATAACTAATGTCCAAAACTCCAATATTATAATGCTTTTAAAATATCATTATTTTTTCGTCATTGAACTAAAGGTTAATTAAAATTAGAATTAAATTAAATTTCATAATAGATTTATAATTTATATTAATCAATAACACAAGTAATTAAAAATTTAATTTAATTCCAATTTAAAATCAAATTCATTGAAAATTCGATAAAGTAAAATTTTACATCGAAGAAAATTTCTGATAAATTGATTTTGTAATTATATTCTAATATGTCATATAAATTTTAATAATAAATTGAATTGTCAATTAATTAAAGTACTCAATAATTAGAATTAAAATGAATTTTCATTCACATCAATCAAAATGTTAATCAAGAAATACATCAAAGTAATTTAAATTTAGATTTATTGAAATTTCGACTAAATTTGAAAACGATATTTTAAATTAATATTCAAGTTTATATAGTTTTTTTTTATAAAGTTTCTGAAATAAACGTTCAAGTAAAGAAAATTCATTTTCCATTTGAATGTTTTAGAAAATTACTATACAAAAAAAATAATTAAAATTAAACATTCATTAGTTTAGACAAGAATGAATTTTTTTAACATACAAAAAATTATTTTTTATTAAAATATAAAAATTCAATATAGATACACCGTTTATTTGAACGTTCGAAAATTAAGGAATAGAAAATTCCTCAAAACCTTGATTATTTTTAAAAATTCAAAATAAAATTGATCAATTTCTATAAAATTTAATTATGTAGTTATTATTATTATTATTATTATTATTATTATTATTATTTAATTCTGTAATTTATTCATTTGTGTAAACGGAGAGAAAATTATTTTAAATTTTGTGAAAGTATTTCACAATTTGGGGACAAAATGCAACAAAGATTTATTTTGATATAAAGAATACTAAACTTAAAAAAAACTATTGTGAAATTTAGTATAAGTTTATCAATATTTGAAAAATTAATGTTTAAGAATTTTAGTTAAATTTAAATATAACTTTACTCAATTTTATATTACATACTCTTTTGCTGATTAGTATTTTCTATGTCAAAATTTTGGTTTTCTGCACTTTTTTTTTTCTTTTAAATCGTAAAATACTTTTACAAAACTTTTTAAAAATTACACAGGAGAATTCAATTATCCACAAAAGATTGAATTAAAATTAAAAAAAGGAACTATTTGTTTTTACAATTTTTAAAAAAATTGTTCAAAAATTCAATCATTTTTTAAAAATTAATATTTTTGAGTATATTATTTATTTTTCTACACCAATTCAAATTTTTTAATGTTTGAATTTATAGAACGTATTGAAATTTAACTATTTTAAATGAATTTAATTATTTTCTAAAATTTTAATAAAATTAATCGATCAAATGTTTAATTCCAATTATTAAGAAACACGATAATTTTAAAAACTTGAAATAAATTATTTATGAAATTTAATTATTTTCTAAATTTTTAATTAAAATTGTTAAAAAAATTCCATTATTTAAAAAAAATTTAAAGAAATTATTCAAAAATTTGGAAAATTTTCAAGAATTTTAACAAAATTTTTTGCAAGAATTGAAATATTTTCATAAATAATAAAATTTTTCGACATCTAACTTCAAAGTGCGAACAAATTATCGGAATACATTGATTATTAATATAGATTATTATTTAAATATTTTTGAAATCATCATAAGATTTCACAACATACTATGATTCGACGAAAATAAAAATGTTTGAAAATGGTAACTTATGTCGAATAGAAATGAAAATTAAAAATTTTCCAATATGTAAATTTCATTCAATGAAAACTTTCTAATTTATAAAATTCGACTAAATTAAAACTTTACAAGAAAAATTCAGTAGAATTCCAAAGCACAAATATTTTATAAAAATTTCAAGATTTTTAATTTTTTCTAAATTACAGAATTAAAACTTATTTTCTAAACATTATAAAAGTCTAATTCTATTAAGCATAACAATTGAAATTTAATAAAAAGAAACAAAATTTTGGAAATATTTATAAAGAGAGAAAAAAAAACTTGGGATATATTTTCCTTTTCAATTTCGAGCATCACTAATTTTGTTTTATTAAAACAACGGAAAGAAAAATTGAAATCGAAGATTAAAGAATTTTATTCCAAGGGTTCAAATTAAATCCCAGATATAGAGGTGAAATTGAGATCGAAATTTCTGGCGCTGGGATATAATCTCAACTCAATGAATCGGAAGAAAAATTGAGATCGAATGTCTTCAATATATCAAATTGCTTTTAAGGAAATGATTTTTGAAATCTCTATTCTTAACTCTTTTTTTTGTTCCTTTTTAATTTTTAGGGACGATCACGAAGTCGAGTATGCTTCAGTGATTTGAATTGGAAAGAGCGTGGTAGGAGGGGACGTCACTGGCAGACTTTATTCTCAAAACGTGGAAGGGAATTCACGAAAAACGGCGAACCTTTACGGCACCTATTATCATCCGAGCTCATACGCTTGCAGCCAGGGTCCACCGAGCATTTACAACGGCTACCAGACGAATGGTTACATTCCACATTTACAGGAGGACTATCGACCTATATACTTTTACGTGGCCCAGCCCTATACGATACCCTATACTTTTGCCAAAAGACCAAGACCATCCCCTTTACAAAAGCCAAGAAAAGCAAAAACTCACTGTCGCGTCAAGTTCTCCAAGAAGTTAAATACAGCGGAATTCGATCAGAAAGTAAAGCAAGGTGAATTCTCAAAGAGTCTCAATCAGGCGCACTTTGCACAATCTCAGGGCCAAGGTAAATATTCCATTTCTCCGCCACAAGAGAAATTATAATATTTATAAACTTGTTGAATATACGACATTTTCTTTATTAACTAAAATAACGAGAAAAGATATTTTCCAACCATTCCTTATAAATTACTCAGATTTTCTTTGCTTTTATATTAACTAATGAATAAATATATCGATTTTCCTCTCACTATTTGCGGAAAAAGATTTTTTTTCCCCAACTTTCATGTTTTTCTATATCAAACTACTTTATCAATTATTGCCTTATATGCGGAAATTTTTTAATTTAATTTTCTCAATGTATTTTTTTCTTTATTTACCTTCCCCATTTTTTTTATTGCAGTAATTGCTACGAACTTTTCGAAAACTGAGTCCGTTGCGAGTGACCCTAGAATGACGTCCATGTTTCGAAGGGGCACCATATTTGCGACGTTCTTCCTCTCTTTAATTAGCGGGGGATTATTGTGTGGTGCACTGGTAACACAACACTGGATTGAAGCCAAACCATGGATACCAGACGGTCCGAAAAATAGTGCTGGAAAAATTCATTTTGGATTATTGAATGGCACTAAAGAGCTCAACTATGGTTATGGATGGAGGACACATCATTTCTCTGGTAAAATTAATTATTATTATTATTCAAAATAATTGAATTTTATCATTATTTTCAAAAATAATTGTATTCTTTCGAGAAATTTTACTACAAGTAAATTAAAAATAATCGCATTCTTTTGAGGAATTTTATTAAAAAATTTCAAATTCCTGCCTAAATTCTTTTAAAGAATTTCGTTGAATTTTTTTTTAACAATCTATTTTCATCAATAATTTTCCTTCAAAATTTTAAAAGTAAATGTGCTTTATAAAGAATTTCTATCAAGTTTTTAAAATAATCGCTTATGTTAAAAATTTTAATTAAATACTTTATTATTAAAAGTTTATTTAAATTGTTTTAAATATAATTAAATTCCTGTGAAAAATTTTATTAATTATAGAAATAATTTAATTCTTCCGAAGAATTTTACTACTTTCAAAAATAATTTAATTGTTTGCAAGAATTTAGTATAAGTTTGGAAAATGACTGAATTTTTTCGAAAAATTTTATTAAAAATTGGAAAAAACTTTTATTGAACCCTTCAGTGAAATTTTATTAAAAATTGAAAAAAAATTTTATTGAACCCTTCAGTGAAATTTTATTAAAAATTGAAAAAAAAATTTTATTGAACCGTTCAGTGAAATTTTATTAAAAAATTGACATAATAAAATTTGTATAAACAAACTGTGTCATTTTTTTATTTAAACAGAAAAAATAATTTCATATTTTACAAGAATTTTCCTGAAGTAACTACTCCAAAATTAAATTTTTTTTTCGTGTTTTTAACTAAAATTCTTTTATTTGTCCATTATTTTTAATAATTAATTAAATATATTAAAAAATTTTAATAATTTCAGAAGAATTTTTTTAAATCTTAAAAAGTTCTAATTAAATCCATTCAGAAAAGAAATTTTAAAAAATTCCAAATTAAAACTTTTTGAAGTTGATCTATTTCTGAATATTGTGAATGCAATTCTTTTAGAATTCAATTAATTTTGAAATATTTAAGTAAAATCACTTATTAAATAATTGTGTAATAATTTTATAATAGTTTGTGAAAAATATTAAGTTATTTGAAAAGAAATTATTATTATACACACGAAATGGAAATAGAAATAGAAAAAGTTTTCTAACAACTCTTCGCATGAATTAAATTATTTACATACATAATAACATTCTTCGAAAGAATTCAATTATTTTTATAAATAGTAAAATTCTTCGCAGAAATTAAATTATTTTTAGTACAATTTTAGTAAAACTTTACGAAAGAATTTAATTCTTTTCTGAAATTTGCATAAATCCATTGAAACAATTCAATTATTTAGTAAAGTCTTTGCCTCTTTGCAAACATTTAATTCTCTCAAAAATAATTTTAAAAGTGATTTAATCACAAAAATTCAGTTATGTCTATGATTGCCTGTAAAATTTATTTCAAACATTCAATTATTTTCCTTATTTTTAATACAATGTTAATCGAATTCCTCAAAAAATGTAATTATTCTTGAAAATTTCATTAAAATTCAAAAATGGATTATTGAAAAATTCGTTGATCAAATTCTTTATAAGAATTCAATTTTTTTAAACATTTAACTATTCAATAAATTATTATTTTAAGAATTAATTGAATTTGCAAAATATTTTAAAATAAAGTTTTTGAAAATTAAAATTTTCATACACAAAAATTTTCATCATAAAATTTCATTTTAATTGACAATTCTGTAGAATTAAATGTTTTCAAATTTAAGTGACATCTTTTTAAAATTATTTAAAGTTTTTATATTCTAATAAAAATTTTACTAAAAAATTTCATTAAAGATTTTTTTTTAAAATTAAGTTTTCAAAGAACTTTTATTTAATAATTAGTAAACAATTAGCTTTTTATGATATTTCAGATTTACTGTTTTAAGATAAATAAATTTTAAAAATAAGATTCTGAAATAATTGAGCTTATCTAAAATGTTATTAAAAATAATTAAAATAGATGAGAGTTAAGTTTACATGTTTTTATAAAGAATTGAATTTTAAAACGAATTGAGTTGAAATTTTAGAAAATTCCAATATTAAACAATTTTAATGGAAAATTCTGAAAAAATCAGTTTTTTGGAAAGTTATTATTCAAACTTCTCTGAAATTAATTGGGTGTTTGGCAATTATTTTCTATTTATTAAATTAAAAATCTTTGAAAAGAAATTTTTTTATTTTAATATAACATTTTTTTACATATGTATATTTTTGTAATTTCACTTATCGTTAAAGAATTCACTTAAAGTTTCTCTGAAAAATAATTTTTTTAAATCAATTAAAATTTTTTAAAATATTTTAGTTGAAAATATTCTGAAATTAGATTATTTAAAAAAACTTTCTACTTTGTCTTTAATTGAAATATTTTCTAAGATAATTATAATTATCTTACAAAATATTTTGTAATATTATTTTAATGATACTTAATAAGTTATAGGGAAAATTTATTTTATAATTTAATTATTTATTAAAATAAAAGATCGAAGTTTCGTTATTTAAATGTTTATAAAATAAACAAAAAATTGAAGGAGATTTCATAGTCTTTAAGTATTTTAAAAATATGTTTAGTTTCCAGAAACCAGAATTTTCGTAATAATTAGAAATGTTTGTTATATTTCCAGTACTTTTGATAAATTTTTCTGACATTTTCCTTATCCCTCTAAGCAGTGGCAATGCTGCAAATAGGATTTTTTTGCTAAAACAAATTTCAAAGATCTATTTTTTTACAAAATACTTGAAATGTAATGGCTTTCTTTTGAAACAATTTTAAATTTATTTAAACGAATAAATTGGAATGTTTATGATCAACGTTACAAAAAATAATTTTTCTATTCAATTTTTTCTGTTTTTAAAATTACTATATTCTATTTTTATCTGAAAAAAGTTTTTTTTTTAATCAATGGTTTTAAAAAGAATAAAATTGTAAACAGAACTTTTACAAGGTTTTCCGCATGAACGTTTTTTTTCTTTCAGTTGTTGATCATAAGCATTGTGCATTTCATCGTTTTGGAAAATATTCAAATTTGATGGAAATTTTTTACTCAAAGGCTTTTGGGATCACTAAACACAAATCGCGAGCCAGATTTAAAATACTTCGAAAGCAGATCCAATGTGGTCAATAAATAAAATAAGTAAATAAATAAAATAAAACTGAAGAAAATTAAGGCAATTCTGATTAGAAAATTCTGAATTATAAACTTTCAATACAATGCTATTTGGAACATTTTTTTAAATTCTGCTAAGAACTTAAAATCTTCCCTGAAATATAATTAGCTGGAAAATCTCTTTTTCAAAATTTACTGATTTTATCTTAACTAATTTTTCTTCTTCCTTGATTAAGAAATTTTCGTCTTATTTAAAATTCAGCATTGCAGATTAAAAATTGTATATTCTTTTTTAAGTAACAATTTAATTCATAAAGAAAAGTGTAAGATAATTAAAACTTTGTTTAAAACATTTATTATAAAAAACAAAGTAAAAAAAACATCCGCACTTTGTGGTTTCTTTCGATTAAAATTCCCTGACTTATCCCTCAAGGTTGCCACAAGAATTTAATTTTTTTCCCTGGTTTTCAAAAAGAATTTAGACTTTTTCTCTGCCTTTATAAAGAATATTCTAATTCACTCTAAAATTAATTAGATACTCAAAAAAATGTTTCTAATACTTTTGTTTTCAAATATCTCGGTAATTGTAAAATTATTCAAAAAATCATTCATTTTTTAAAAATAAATATTTAATTATTAGATATTAACTAGGTCCAAAAATCCCGTGAAGGTCCGAAAATTTATTTAAAGTTCGTAAAAGTCCGTTTAAATAACAAAGTTTCGTAAAGTCTGTAATTTGATTGAGAAAAATTCAATTATTTTCAAATGGAATAAAACTCTCAGTAAAAATTTAACTATGTACAAATAAAAACTGCTCGTCAACATTTTAATTATCTTTATAAATGAAAAGGAGAATTCTTTAACAAAACTTAATTCTTTTCAGGAATTTTAATAATTAAAATTTTCAATATTTACTATTTTATTAAAATTTTTGAAACAAATTTAATTATTTAAAAGTAATTGGATAAAATTCTACGCAAACCTTTAATTATTTTCATAAAATAATAAAAATTTCACAGAAATTCATTTATTTACAAATTTTTTTTATAAATTTCTTCGCAATTCAATTATTTTCATCAAAAATAAAATTTTTACATGGATTCACGTATTTCCGTAAATAATAAAATTTTTTTTAGGAATACAGTTATTTTCACAAATAATATAAATCATTGCAGAATTTCAATTATTTTTAATGCAATCTTAATCAAATTCCTCGAAAAATGTATTCATTCTTAAAAATATTATTAAAATTCGTCAAAAGAATTGAATTACTTAAAAATTTGTTAATAAAATTCTTTATGAGAATTCAATTTTGAAAAATATGAAATTATAGAATAAACTTTTCTTTTGTATTTAAATAATTGAATTCTACAGAAGAATTTTCTAACAAAAATAAATTTAAAAATGCATTTCAGTTAAGATTTTAAATTGTAATTGAATACTACAAGCATTCGAGTGAGAATTTTTAAAAATATTTAAATTTTCAAACTCAAGTTTAAATGGTGATTTTTTAAAAAAATTTTGAAGTTTTTATTATTTTTTAATATTAAATTGAAGAATTTCCGAATATTCAAAAATTCTTATAATTGAATTGTAAACAAAAGAATTTAAAAATTTTGAAAGAACTTTTTCAAGAATTCCAAAAAATAATGGATTTATAGAAGAATTTTAGTTAAAAACAGGGAAAAATTACATCTTGAAGAAGTTATAAATTTATTTACTGCAGAAGCTAGATTATTTTCAAGAATAATAAAATTCTTCTCAAAAATTAAATATGGTTCATAAATAATAAAATTCTTCTTAGGAATTCAAATATTTAAAAATAATAAATATTATCGCTGAATTTAATTTATTTTTAATAAATTTGCAATCGAATTTCTTCCAAAAATGTATAATTATTCTTAAAACAATTTATTAACATTCGTCGAAATAATTCAATTTTGTAAAAATTTGTTGATAAAATTCTTTATAGGAATACAATTATTAGGAACAGTTAATTATTGGATAAATTATTAATTTTAGTATTAATTGAATTTTGAAAAGGTCTTAAAACAAAATTTTTGAAAATTAAATTGTTCCCTACTTTTTACTCACAATTCTGTAGAATTTTTTTTTTTTTGAAAAAATTTAATTCACTTTTTTTTTAAATTACTTAAAGTTTTTATTTTCTCATACATATTTAATTGAATATTTAATTTCTGAATTATCAAAATTTTGGTAAAATTTAATTGTAAACAAATGTATTTAAAAATGCTCAAAAAAAACTTTATTAAAAAATTATTAAAACTAATTGATTTAGAAAAAAATTCCACTACAAAACTTTAGAATAAATAATAACCTTTTTTAATTAGTTTTAAAATTTTTATTAAAATTCGTAGAAATAATTCAATTATTTAAAAATTTGTTGATAAAATTCTTTATTGGAATTGAATTTTAAGAAAATTTAAGTTATTCAATAAATTATTTATTTTTGTATTTAAATAATTGGATTTTAGTAGAATTTTTTAGTAAAAATTAATTTAAAAATAATATTCAGTTAAAATTTTAGTTAATAATTAAATACTATAAACAATCCAGCGTGAATTTTTATAGAAATAATTGAATTTTGAATAAATTCTGTAGAAATCTGTTATTTTCCGAATGTCAGAATAAAATAAATCGCTACATAATTTATAAACAATAATTTAATAAAAGTTAATCAAGAATTTAGTTATATAAAATAAATTCAATTTTATATTCTATAAACTTCAATTATTGTCATAAATTGAATAAATTTAACGATCATTATTAAAATTCGCGATGATTTTAAAAAAGTTTACAAAGTGAATTTATAAATTTATAATAAAATAATAATAATAATATTTGTATTATTTTTATTATTCTCTTCGTATTATAATTTAAAAGTGGATATATTCTTTGTCTGATGGAATAAAAGGGGGAAATTCTTTTTCCGGTAATATTAACTAGATGTGAAAGAGTATAAAAGTAGATAGTTAAAAGAAGATAAGTGTTCAACAGATAAAAGGGGAAAAATAAAAAAAGATCCTCCGCGAGTAGAAAAGAGAATTGCGAGTAAAATTTTTTTAAATTGGAGCTTTACGAAACTATGATATACGTACTGCGTGATACTGCATTCCAGGATTCGTTAGTCTCCTCGTTAGGAACAAGTTTGGCTGCGTAGACTTGTTGAAGAGTTTTTACTATGTTCAAGCATGCGTCTCGAAACCAGTTTAAATACAACTCGCACGTGTTATAAAATAGTCCACCATGACATAACAAATAAGAGATATTTTACCTGCAAATAAAAATAAATTTAACAGAATCTAATTGATATATTTCCCTTTAAATTCCTATTATTTACATCTCTAGTAATCAGTAACACACTAAATAGTAATTTATTATTATCATCATCGTGATTTTTTTTATAAAACACACTGCGAAAGAGATTTTGAGATTTCGTACAATTTTTGAAGGGATTTTTACAGATCCTTAAATCATAAAATAGATTTACCTTGTGGATTGTTGTCGTTTCCTCGCGTATCTCTTTCATTGGGGTAGGTCATACGTGTGACACTGTTTCGGTGAGACGAGGGGGCGGAATTCCCATAATAAGTACGAATCACGTTCTCGACGTAAGGCCGAGGATATTGTTGTCATCTGTCACGAGTTGTATCTACCTGAGGTATTGCTGTATGCATAATTCAAACAGCAAGTACATAATTCCTTCACCGTGACTTCTCTGTAAACATAATATTGATATTTTAGTAGAAAATTCTCTCAAATTAGTGTCATCATATTTCAAAAAATACTCCCTTAATGATTAAATACAAAAAAAGAAACAATCATTAAAAAAAATATATGTTTCATCATTTTTCTTTTTTTTTTTGACATAAATTTAAATATTTTATTTGAACCTGTAAATATTATGTGAAACGTTTGAAAAAAGAAATTTTGTATTCTCTTTATTTCACGAACCCAAATGCAAAATTTCGTAAGGAATTAAACATACATTTTTTTGACAAAATAATATTTTAGCATTTCTACTAAACAAATTAAATGATAAATTATAAATACACAATAAAACTGAATTAATAAGGACAAAAAAACAAAACTACACGAAAATGTTAATTTTCTATAATTTTTTTCTCAAAAGAACACTGCGAGAGAAATTTTATTTTATTACCTGTATTAAATTTGATGCTTTCTGATAGAGCACTGTAAATTAGTCAACTTGTAATTTATTAAAGAAAATACAGGGTGTCCACAAAAATTAAATTTTCCCTGATTTTCAGACATATTTTGACTTTTGACTATGATATACTCGAAAAATGATTAAATATTGAAAAAATGTTCCATTAAATTAACTTTATTAAAGTCTGTGGTTTTTCATTCTGTCCGTTCGTAGTATGAAGTTAGTTTTTGTATATGCTTTTGTTTTTTTTCGTTTTGAAAACACATTTTTCTTGATAATAAATAATGTTTGATTTATAAATTTTATAATTATATTTTGTTTATTTGCTTTAAATTATTAGTTTCTTTTGAAATAAAAAGTTGTGAAATTTTTATTTTTTAATTACAATTTTTAACAAATTTTTTCTATTTTAAATTAATAAAAAAAATGTGTAGGAAGAATTTGTGTATTTCATAATTACAATTTTTATTTTTTTTTTTTTGTATAAAAAGATATTTTATATTTTACTAGCTAAAAAACGCTCGTGTACTTTCTCATATAATTATTAAAAAACAAAATATTTAATTTCATTTGAAGAATTTCTTTAATAAGATTTAATTTTTTAACCTTCTAAAAATGAATTTATTTTAAGTTTTATCTAGAAATTAATGAAAAAATTTGAATCACTTCTTTTTCTTTATTTAAAATTAAAGGAAAAATAAAGTAATTTGAAGTATTTTACAAAATTTGTAGTATTTTTTTAACAAAATCAGAAATATTATTTTTTTTTAATATGTATTGAGTAATAACTTCTTTCATTTTTTATACAAAAAAAAAGTTTTTAAAATTTTCTTTATTTGTTATAAAAAAAAATTTAAATTATTTTACAGAATGTTAAATTGTATTGAGAAAAAGGTAAAAAATTTGAAAAATTTCTTTTCTTAACTTTTCAATCAGGACTTTCAATAAAATTCTGATTTTTTGGAAATAAATAATATAAATTATTATAATTTCCATTTAATAATCATAATGTTTGTTATGCTATGTTTGTACTGCGGACTGACACTATGATAAAAATTGTATACTATGAAAATAACTTAATTCTCGAGGAGAATTTCGTTTAAATTTTTTAAAATATATTGTAATTAAATTCTTTTTGCAGAATGTCTTTGAATTTTTTGTCAAAAAATGGAGTTTCTTTAATAATTTTAATTAAACATTTTAAAAATAATTGAAATTTTATGGAGAAGAATTTTATTAAAATTGTATTAAAAATAATGGAATTCTTGCGAAAAATTGTACTAGGTATTTATAAAAATAATATAATTTTTACGAATTATTTAGAAAGATTTGTTAAAATTTTAGGAAATATTGGAATTCTTTCGTGAAATTTCATTAAAATTTTTGAAAATATAAACTTAAGTTATTTTTTTAATTTTGATTATGAAATTATTTAAAAAATGTATGTTTGTTAATAAAAAAATTTGTAATTTGTATAACAGTATCATATTGAAATCCGTGCGCTAGCGCGCGTATCGTTTGCTAGTTTATTAACGAATTTCCTTAATTGTCAAAATTAAAATCTTCTTCATTCGACTTCATTTGTATCTATTTAATTTTACGAAATTTCAATTATTCGGAAATTCTTCAATTAAATACACTATAATTAATAAAAACTTTAAATAATTTTAAAAAATTTTGATAATGTTTTTTTTCAAAAAATTATTTCTACAGAATGTTTAATTAAAAGTATGAAAAATTCAAATTTTCAAAATTTTTATTTGAAACCTTGACAAGATTCAATAATATTTTTAAAAATTAAAATTGATTTCTCGTAGCGAATTTTATAAACAAGTTTTTAAATAATTAAAATCTTTCTACGGATTTAAAAAAAAGCTTTTTAAAAATAATTACATTTTTCGAGAAAATCGATTAAAATTGTATTAAAAATTATTGAAATTCTGTGATGAGTTTTATTATTTCTAAAAATTATTCTCATCTATTTCCATTGAATTATTATTTTCTACAGAATATTTAACCAAAAATTCTTCTTCAAATCTATTATGTTCAATATTTTTTAAAAAGATCTTTGATAATTTGCAAATATATTTGTTTATAATTCAGTTTTATGAAATTCCTATTATTCAAAAATTTATCAAATAAATATATTTAGAAAAAAACTTCGAATAATTTAATACAAAATTTAATAAAATTTTTTCAAAGAAATTAATTCTACAAAATTGTCAGTCAAGAGTATGAAAATTTTTTTTAACTAAAATAAATTTTTAAATAAATTTTTATTACAAAATTCTACCAGAATTCGGTTCTTTGAAAAGAAAAATAAATAATTTATTGAATAATAGAATGTTTCTTAAATTTGAATTCTCATAAAGGATTCTCATAACAAATTTTTAAAGAATTGAATTCTTTTGATTTAAATATTAATAAAATTTTTATGAATAATTACGTTTTTCGAGTAATCTAATTTAAACTGTTTTTAAAAATAAATGAAATTCTGCAATGTTTTTTATTATTTATGAAAATAATTAATTTATTGCAAAGAATTTTATAAAAATGTATCAAAGAATTTTTTTTTAAATTTACGCAAATTAAAAAATAGTTAACAAATGAATTTCTGTGAAACTTTCATTATTTTAAAAAAAATAATTGAATTCTTTAATGAACATTATTATTTTTAAACAAAATTCACTTCCTTGGAATGATTTTATTATTTATGAAAATAACTAAATCCAAAAAAAATTTGAAGTTTAAGAAAATAATTGAATTACTGTGTAGAATGTAATGTTAAAGTTTAAAACATTTCAGTTTTTCGAAAATGCAAATTTTATTTTAAATAATTGAATTCGTGTCAAATTTTTATTTTTTTTTATAAAATAATTTAGTATTTGTCTAGAATATTATCAAATTTGTTGTTTAATAATAATTGAATTCTTTTGGGAAATTTTATTAAAACAGAATATTAAACCTTTTTTAAAATATTTGAATTTTATTACTTTAAGAAATAATTTAATTCTTGTGTATTAAAAATCATTGGATTGAAAATAATTTTTGAATAGAATTGAATTTATGTAATGAATTTATGAAAATAATTGAATTTTGCAATAAATTTTATTAAAATTCCTGAAAATAATCGAATTTTGCTATATTTATTTATAAAAATAATTAAAATGTTGCCAATTTTCTTTCGATTTTTTAAAAATAATTGAATTCTTTTTTCGAAGAATTTAATGTTAATTTTAAAACATTTGATTTTTTCGAAATAAATTTTTACATATTCTGTTGTAAATAATTCAATTCCAGTGGATTTTTTGTTTTGTTTTTTTAAACAACTGAATCTTTATGTAGAATATTATCAATATATTTGTTAAAAAAATTGAATTAATTTAGTAAATTTTATTAAAATAGTAGAATATTAAAAATTTTTAAATTGAGAAAAAATTTTGAAAAGCATTGAATTTTACTACTTACTTTTGAAAGTAATCGAATTCTTGTGGTTAATACTATTATTTATAAAAACAATTGAATTTTGCTATTTATTTATAAAGATAATTTAAATTTCGAGGACAGTCTTCTTCCGATTTTTTTGAAAATAATTAAACTTGTGCGAAAAATGTTTTTAATTTGGAAAATAATTTAATTCCTCTGATGAATATTGTTATCTGTGAAAATAATTGAATTTTACAGTGAATTTTTTTAATATTCCTGAATATAAGTGATTTTTGGCGAAGAATTTTGCTATTTATAAAGGTAATTAAAATGGTGAAGAGATTTTTTTTTTAATCTTGAAAATAATTGAGTTTCTGGAAAGAATTTTAATATTTAATAAGATGGTTGAAAGAACTGAAATAAAAATTTTTAAAAATACTTTATGACAGGTTTTTTTAGAATTCGTGGTAATTATAGAGTAGTTTTTTTAAATAAAAATCAATGAATTTTCTCTGATTTTGCTTGACCTGTGTCAATCCTGAAATAAATTATATTAAAATTAAAATACGATTCTGGTCCGCGACTGAAAAAAATGAATATATTTCTCGAATAAAAATGGTAAATTCTTTTTTAGTTTCCAAACTAATTGAACAAGATCCATTGGTGATGTCATGGGGCTTGTGGTTTGGAACTTTGGTGACAACATGTGCAGCCTTGTTAGCTGCAGCACTTGCCGCACTTTTGGCTGTCTTAAACACGGCCACAACACCGAGAAGTAAAATATTTTCCGTACCTGGCATTTATTTCATCAACATTTTGGCACGTAAGTGAATTAAATTCTGAAAAAAATAATAAATATTATTGTTACGATTCTTGTAAAAATAGAAAATTAATTAATGAAAGAAAAAAAACCACTAAATGAATTGAATTAAAAATAAACATTCTAAATTGCAAATTTTTTTTTTAAATTCGAAAGAAAAGAAAATTGATTTAAAGGAATTCGAGTTTCATTAGGGAAAATATACTGTTATAATTAGTAGCTCGTAAAAGAAGTGCATTTCATAACATTAAGTTGGAATCAAGTGCGTGAAATTGAATATTTAAGATTTAAGGCGATCATTATGTGAGGATAGCACAGTATTATATACAGCGAAATAAGGAAGTAAGAGATAATTTATCACATTCGTCTATCTAAAAACAGATTTTACTCATTGAATTTCTTTTTTTATTATGCCAATCATTTAAATGTACTAATCAACTCTCCAAGTTAATTAAAAACACTAATGATTCACAGACTTCTTTATAAAGAAAAAAAAATAGATAATCAATCTATTGACAGATAATATTCCATAAAGCTTAATTTATAAGAGCACTTTTAATTAGATAAAAGTTGTTAACATAATAATATAGTATTTCATAATATTTTTCTTTTGTCCGTAGTTTCAATTATTGGAAAAATGTTCTTAAAAGTTATTGCAAAAATAAATTAATTAATACAATCAATTCGAAACGAAAAATTCAAACAAGAACACTGGATTTTTTTTATAAAAATAAATTCTATATTCTAAAATATTAAAGATTTCATTCTACTTTTGTCTTTTTCCGTTTTCAGTATTATTATGCGCCGCTAGTAATGGCACATGGTTGGCACAATATTACACAAAATTGTATGGAAACGTATTGCCGAAGGAAAATATAAACGAAAAATGGACCAGTGAGGGATCTGCTGAATTCGGTTATTCATTTTGGTAAGAGAAAACTAATAAAAAACTGAAAAATAAAACACTAGTAATTAAAAAATAACAATAGAACAATAAAAAAAATGAAAAAATCCATTTCTAATTATTCTTCTGAAAATACAAATTGAAAGTTTTCAATTTATTTTTTTGTGTGTTTTATATTAAATAATAATGCACAAAAAGTAAACTGAATATAAAAAAACTTTTAATAGGAAAAAAATAACTAAACGAACTGTAAATTAAATCAAAAAGAAATAAAATGATCAAATAATGCTTGAACATTAGCGTACAATTTTTCGTAGTATAAAAATCTTTAAATTCCGTAAAAACATAGAGATTTGAATTATTTTGGTATATAAAAAAGCTTTTAAAAATCTAAAAGTTAAGAACTGAAAAAATTATAAACTATTAAATTAAATAGAAAGAATTTAAATTTATAAAAATTAAATAAAATATGGATTTATTTATATTGAATTTTGTAAATATAAATGAACAAAACGGAAAAAGTTTGCATGCTTTTTTATTGGAAAAGTAATTATAAAATCTGCAGATATTGAAAATTGAAATTAACGAAACAAAAATATAATTTTAATTATATGTTAATTAATGTATAAAGTTGAAATTTTTAAAAACGAAAAATCAAAAAAGAATCTTCTTAAAGTCAAATTTATCTTTAATTTTCATGTGTGTTAATTTTATAATTATTATTAAGAAGAATTTATAAAAATATTATTATAAAATTTTCCAAAAAAATTTTAATAAAATAGTTCGCAGGAATTCAATTATTTTTATAGGTAATAAAATTTTTCACATAAATTCAAATATTTAAATAAATAAAATATCTTATAAGAATTTAATAATTTTCATAAGTAATAACATTTTTCATAGGATTTTATTATTTTTAATTCATCTTTAAATAAATTCCTTGAAAAATGTAATTATTTTCAAACATTTTGTGCAAGAATTAAATCGCATATTACAAATTATAAAATTCTTCGTTGCAATTTAAATTATTTTAAAAACTTATTGTTTTATTAAAATTTGTTCAACATCCATTACTTAGAAAAAATGCAAAAAAATCCTTGCACGAATTGAATAATTTTTATAAATAGTAACATTTTTCATAGGATTCCAATTATTTTTAATAACAACTTTTATTATTATTATCTTTAATAATTATTGTCAAAAATTTTTTGCAAGAAAAAAATAAATAATGAAATTTTTCGTTGAAATTCAAATAATTTTCAAAATGTACTATTTTATAAAAGTTTCTCAATCGAATTCAATTATTTTTAAAAAATGTAATAAAATTTCGTTGCAAGAATTTAATTATTTGCATAAATAAAAAAATTCTTTTTAGGATTTCAATTATTTTTTAATACAATTTTTTAGTAAATTCTTCCAAAAATGTAGTTTTTTTTCAAAAATATTGTTAATATTGTTTGAAAGAATTTAATGATGAATTATCAATTACTTTTAATAGTTTTTGCAAAAGTTTGCTGAGAATTTTAAATTACATATTTAGAAAAATAAAAGTAAAAAAAATTTAATTAAAAAAAATAATAATAATGAAATTTTTAAATATTTTAATTTGAAACCTATTCAAAATTTAATTATTTCTAAAAATTCACGCTATATTTCTTTCAAAATTCAATTATAAATAAAATTTTACTAGAAAATTATGTGAGAATTCAATTATTATTTAAAGACAAAAAATAATATCTTAAATAATTGAATGTTTTTTAACATTGAATTTTTATAAAAAAATTATTTTTTGAAATAATGAAACTCTTTTGGCAAATCTTTAAATTAAGGAAAAATTTTTGAAAATAATTTAAATTTTGTCAAGAATTTTATTTAAATTTTTGAAGATAATACAATTTTGTCAAGAATTTTATTTAAATTTTTGAAGATAATACAATTTTAGAGAAGAATTTTATTATTTTGAGAGATAAGTGAATTTTTGACGAGAATTTTTTTAAATAATTGAATTTGTTCAATAATTTTTAACTCCTATAAAATTCAATTTTTTCCAGTACTTTAAAAAAATCCCTGACTTTTCTATAAATTCCCCTCGTATTTCCTTGATATTATGGCAACCCTTTCAAACTTAAAACTTAATTACAAAAATTAATATATAAAATCTGAAAATATTGAAAAATTAAAATCAACGAAATAAAAATTAACAAATTAAAACTTTCAAAAATTAAAAAACTTTACTTTCAATTTTAGAAATGAATACATTATTTTCATTTGATTTTTAAGAAAGATATTAAAGTTTTCAATTTTATGTTCAAAATTGATTTTTAAATTGCCTCCATGCCTTCTGAAAAAGTAATAGAAAGTGAACATAAATTAAAATAATTTATCTTTTCAGGTTTGTCGTATCTGCTGGTGTTGTGCATCTCATTAGCATTGCTTTGATCGGTTGGGGATCTGGAAAAAACAAGAGCGATCGCCTGGAACCGATTCCTCCTCTAGAAGAAAAGACTGCAGCAGCCATAATGCTTTACTAATTTTTTTTTAATCCCGCAAGACTATCGTTCTTTTTTTTTACAAAAATGTTAATAATAATTATTATTATATCTCTAATCCGATATTTTTATATAAAAAAGAAAAAAAAAATTTGTTCACAAGAACTTTACGAATTCATCAA
Organism: Leptopilina drosophilae; assembly: GCA_032873175.1. Taxonomy (NCBI): domain Eukaryota; kingdom Metazoa; phylum Arthropoda; class Insecta; order Hymenoptera; family Figitidae; genus Leptopilina; species Leptopilina drosophilae. The sequence goes on from CM065481.1 coordinate 50,156,658, forward strand.
AAATGAAAATTTAATTTAATTCATCTAATTAAACAAGACAAGTAAAGTGCTATTATACGTGAATAAATGGTAAAAATTAAGAATAAAAATCAACATACATATTTAATGAGTAGTTAAGTAAATTAGCATAACGCTAATTAAATTGCAGTTTCATAGAAGAATTCGCTAAGTTTGTCGTGGAATATAAATTTTAATAAAAATGTGCCTCTTCCTTAGTTTATAAAACTAAATGTAAATAGAAAATGTGTGGAAGATTTTTTTTTATATTCTTATTTATTACATGACAGACTTATAGGTCGTACAAATACAGTATTTATAGCTTCATACGTACCATTATTGTTTTTATTTCGTATGCCTTTTTAAACCCTCAAAATTAAAAAAAAAGAAAGATCTAGTGTCTTATTTCCACTATAAAGAAAAAAATAACGCACGTCCTTTTCAAACATTACTATTTTCTTTAAAAGATAATTCACCGCAGCAAGTAATACCTAAATATCAAAGATTTTCAAGTTTTAAATTATCTTCTTCTTGGTAATGTTAAATTATGTTTATTTACTTACTAATTATAATAATTTACTAATAGCATAAACATAACTTCAAAAATTTTTCTTAATTTCTTATTCTTATTATACTTGTGAAATTAACAAGAATATATGAGGAGTAAGTTTTCAAAACCTGATAAATCCAAATTTTGTCATTTCCAGAGATTTAAACAAATGACAATTTTTACAAAACCATTAAAATTAACTTTAATGTAGAAAAATTGTAATAAATTATTCTTTTTTGAATATTTTTTCTAGTTAAAACGCTATGATTGTAATTAGTGTATTTTAATAAAGAAATTTAAAGGTTTAGATAATTTTTTCTAATAAAAAAAATTAAAATCATCAAGATTAGGCTAAAATATTTTTTAAATTGAAAATTCTTTGGTAATGTTTTTTTCTTAAATTAAACAGTGATAAATCGATTATTAAGAATTGTAATATTTTAAATATGCAGGCATCGGATTAATTTTAACGAGCAAAAAATGTTGCTTTAGTCGATTAAAAATAGAACAATCGAAAAAGTCACTTATTTAATTCAGTTTTGTCACAAAAATTCAAATTAATCAAAACTTGTATAGTTTTACTAAATAAATATTTAAATATACTTTTTATTTTTCTATTTACAGGAAATAACATTTAAAAAATGTCAACTTCTGAAATTTGATAATTTCTTAAAATTAAAACTACAATTCTTCAAAAAATTAAATTATTTACTACAATTTTGAATTAAAATTTATCTCTAAATCAATCATTTATATACATTTTTAATCATTTTTTTTAATTTCTTCGAAAATTAAAATTTTTTAATACAAAAAATTCAATTTTTTATAATAATTTAAACAGTCCATTTTTCTTTTTAAACATATTAATAAAGGTAGAATATTTTCAAAAATTTTAATAAAGAAAATCGTGAAAATTAACTTTCTAAAATTATTTCCAACTGATTTTTAAAATACAATATGTAATTTTACAATTAAATACAATTAAAAAATGTTCAAAAACTTGAAATTTGGTAAAATCTTGTTAAAAATAATTTAAATTTAGCACAACCTTTGAAAAATAATTCAAAAATTGACCAAATCTTTTAAAAATGATTAAATTTTTTAAAAATATAAAAAAATTAATCAAATTTTTCAAAAATTCTAATTATAAATGATTTCTGAACAATTCTAAAATAGAACATTTTTAAAAGTTGTAACTTACTTTATTCGAAGGTAATTGAATCTCATAAAATTATGATAAAACATTTCCAAAAAATTGTTTTTTTATAAATATTGTATTGTAATTTTTCGAAAATAATTGAAGAATTTTTTGAACTATTTAAAACAAAACTTTTTTTGATGAATTTTAATTGAAAATTTCGAATATTTGATTATTTTCTCCGAAATGTTAAAAATAATTCTAAACAATTTTATATTTTTATTATTTTGTTTATTAATTTTTTAATTTTCGGAAATATTGAAAATAATTGAATTTTAAAAAATTAGATCGTAATAATTGAGAGAATTACTTTTTTCAAAACTATTTTAACATTTGTCTAAAGTTATGCTTTTCACGCTAAAAAATCGAAATAATTTGCATTTTATAGTAAAAAAATATGGTATTTTGTCGCAAATTTTGGAAAGAAAGTCTAAAAAATTGCAATTTTTTAAGAAAAGACGCACTGTTTGAAAATAGTCCAAAAATGTCGAAAAATTCATAATATCCGAGTCCTGAATGGGCGTTTATCTCAATTTTGTTAAAAGTTGGATTTATCAACTTTAGAAATATTGCTCCTCATATATTAATGAAATTATTTAGTTGAATAATAATAAAAAGGACTAATGATTTTATTGTTGTTTTTAATTAAAAACATCCATAAAATTGATACAATTTAAAAAAAATTAAGTTAATTTAATTCCCAAAAACAACAACAGGTGAAATACTTTAAAAAGAAAGACACTAATGAAAAAATCTTATTTTAGTTACAAAAAATGCAAAAAATTGAAATTCGAGTGCTTTTCAATTATTATTTTTAAGCAATATAGTATAAGAATTTAAATTTACGTTGCTTAATTTTTACTGCTCACATAATCATACATTTGCAATTCGTAACATTGTAAAATTTTACAAAAAGACAATTGCAATAATTTCTACAATTTTCTTAATTTTTCCTTTGAACTCCCTCCGACATTTTTTTATTAATTGATATTTACAATGCATTTTCTTTTTATCAAGTGAAAAATATTAATAATTTGTAAATAAACACGAACTATGAGGAAATAAAAAGTGTATGAAAAGAGTAAAAATTTTATAGATACAAGAGAACTTTATTGACAAGAAAGTTTCCAGCTCCCTTGAATATCAAAGTTTATTTTATTTTTCATTTCTGTGAAGATAGTTTAATTAGTTTCTAACTATAGACTGCATTTTTGCTAGATTTACGTGAGTAGCATGCAGTGCCTTTATAATTTCTGAAAAATCCATCAAATCCCAAGAGATTTGATTTAACAGAAAAAAAACGCAAATCGTCGATAGACTGCTTGACGAACATTTACACAGGCGTATAGTAAAAAAAAAATATATAAATTGTATCTTTGATTTAAAATTTCGATTTTTTTCTGTTTCCATCAAATTTTAATTTCATAAAATTCCAATGAGAGAAAGAAAAAAAAAGCAGGAAACACTTTTCAAATTAAAGATACTATTTTTCTTTTGTTGTCAATTGATCAAAAACATTTTCTTTAGTGTAAATTTGTAATATTATACATTATTTTGAATTATTCGTTTCTTTTATTTTATTGCCTTGAAGAATAAAAAATAAAAAAATTCTCGATAAAATCAAAATTTTCTAAAAGTGTAAATAAAGGAAATGAAAATTTGTTAGAACATACCAAATGTATCGAAAATTTCAAAGTACTCCTCTGTTCGTTCATTCATTCATTCTTCCACGTAAAACAATAATAATCAACTTTTTTGAATAATTCGTATGTAGATATTATTTTAACGACGAAGAACTGTTGACCAACCATCATCATCCTCAGGTGCTCGGTTTTCCTTTCTTTCGTCGCGAACTTGTTGTTTTTCATCTGCATGGCCAAAATCGTCTTGACTAAAAAGAAAAATACAATTCATTTAATTAAAGAAATTGGCTGTCAATTCTTTTTAATAAATGGAGAAAAATAATTCATTATTTTTCAAACAAAGTCTGAAATACACAAAATTTGAATGATCTTTTTTTTAAGTTTAATGGAGAATGAATGAAATATTTACCGGTCATCTCGCTTCGAGTCTCTTGTATTGTCCTTCGCTGATCTCCAATTTCCGCCACCGCCGCCACCACTTCGCGATGATTCTTCATAATTACGACGATCATTTCGTGGACGTTCATCTCGATTGTCACGATCCAGATTTCTTGGACGGTCGTCACGATCATCCATTCTTCCACGTGGTGGCATATCGCGATTTGATGGACGATTATCGCGCCATGAACCGCCGCTAGACTAATATTAAAATTAATTAGTAATTTTACTGTGCTTTTTAATTTCATTTTAATGCATTCTCTTTTAATTCCTTTAAGATTATGTAATTAAATCAGGGTCCGTCACGGAAATCATATTTTGATTTCGTTACGATATTCCAAAACAAAACGAAATTATTAATGTATTTTGATTTTAATTCGGTAACGAAACAAAATTTACTTCTTATTTTGATTCTGATACTGTAACGAAACGAAATTCACTCCCTATTTTGATTCTGATACTGTAACGAAACAAAATTTATTTTCTATTTTGATTCTGATACTATAACGAAACAAAATTTACTTCCTATTTTGATTTTGATACTGTAACGAAACAGAATTTATTTCCTATTTTGATTCTGATACTGTAATAATTCAATTCGGTCTTTTTATAGAAACAGAAGTCAATGAGACTTATACATGAGCAATAGTATTTTATCAAAATCAAAACAAAGAAGAATTTTGATTTTGATATTGGAATCAAAACTAAATAGAATGGAATTTTGATTTTGATATTGGAATCAAAACAAAATAGAGTGGACTTATAATTATGATATTGGAATCAAAACTAAATAGAGTGGAATTTTGATTTTGATACTGGAATCAGAACATAAACAACATTTATTTTTGATTCGGTTATCTGAATCAAAACTAATTTTGATTCTAATACCCATATCCGAATCAAAATAAAAGTATTTTTCAATTTTGTTTTGATTTCGTGACGGTCCCTGAATTAAATAATTGTCGTTTTTTGTATCAATAATTAAAGCTTAAATAGTGACCAAGTGATAACTTCGTAAAAATAATGAAGCTTAAATAGTTCAAAAATTTCAATAATTCCACATTTACATCGATTAATCTTTAGAAGGATAGAATTTTTGGACAATTTTGAATTTCAGTTAACTTAATCTTATTAAAAGTAAAACAAGTTAAAAGCTAAATATAAAACTTTTATGAATTAAATTTAAAATTAATTTAAAAATTTATCAGTCTATTACTAAAAAAACCTGAGAGGATTTACATTAGTTTTGACTCCCAGTCGATTTTGAATTACTTTCTTAAAATCAAAATTATAAAATTCTAAAAACATAAAATATAAATAAAAAAATTGTAAGATTTAAACATTTTTTAAAAATATTTATAAAAACTAACGTTTAAAAATTTTTTTTCAGATTATATTCCAATTAATATTGTAATAACAGGCATCGAATTTTATTTTGTATTTCCTTGCCCTTTCACTAATTTATAAATTGAATTTTTTAAAACTTAAATAATTTTGTTAAATATTTATTTGTTCGTTCAGTGAAAATAATATTTTTAAATATTTTTAATTTAAAATATCTTCTGAAATTTAAGCATTTCTGAAAATTGCAACTTTTAAATCTTCCAAAATTCAATTACTTTCTTTAATTTTTAATTAAACTTTTTGTCTAAATCGATAAATCTCAATAATTTTCCAACAGTTCTTCGAGAATTTAGATATTTTCTACAGTTCTTAGTTAAATTTTGCCTCCAAATCAATTAACTTTAATAATTCTTGAAAAGTTAGTCGCCAATTAAATTATTTTTTGTAAATTCAATTATTATTTTCAAAATTTGGGATTAAAATTCTTCAAAAGTTAAATTAAAAAAATCGTAATAAAAAACACTTGGAAAAACCAATTATTTTTAATTAAATTTTACAAAATTTCAATCATTCAAAAAAATTTAAATTATAGGTATTTTTAAAAAATTTAATAAACATAAATAAATATAAAAATGTTTTCAAAAAATTTTATTAGAGTTTTTCTGAATACTTAAATTCTTTTGAAGATTTTCTTTAAATTTTTTGAAAATATTGTTCATTATAATAATTTTAATTTGAAATTTCCAAAATAATTAAATTAAACAAAGACATTTTACAATTTTTGAAAAACAATCTTGTCTCTTTATCATTATAATTGAAAATTTGATTAAAATTATATTGATTATAGTATAATAAGATAATAATTTTTAGAAGCAAAAAATCGATTTAAAACTTTAAGGACTTTATATTTATAAAAAATCATAATTACGAACACTAATTTAAATAAAATTCTTTAAAAGAATTCAATTATCTTTAATAGAACGTGAACAAATTATTTGTTTAATATTTGTTCATTTATGTTTATAAAAATTCAATTTATCTTGAAACAATAGAATTGACAAATGTTTAAAGTCTTATTTTTCAGAATTTTCAAAAAACTTTGCCCAACTTCAATTTTTTAAAAAAATTTTTAGGTGTGTATTTTTTCTCAAATTAAATAATACAAATTTTAATTATTAATCTTCGCGCTAAGAAACTTGAATACATTAGAAATTGACTCTTTATAAAATTCAATTATTTATCAATTATTAAATTAAAGTACTTTGAAATTCTATTTTTTAAAAAGTTTCTAATGAAATTCTTTAACAAATTTAATTATTTTTAGTTGAATTTCGCAAAATTTCTATTAATTCTATAATTTTTTAAAAATTCATTTACAAACTATATTTGAATTAATGACTGATTTTTAACTATAAATAATTGATTATTTTTAGATCTAATTAGTTTTAATTAGCTTAAATTTAGAGAACAGTATAAATGTCTATAAAAATTGAAATAAAAATAATTTTTGAAAAAAAATTGAAATAATAAAACTTTTTTTAATTTGGTGAAAAATCCCCGGTTCGGCATAAAGTTCATGACTTATTCCCGATCAAATTAAATTCCCGGAAATTTACCACTTAGTAGACAATCTGATTTGTCTAGTTATTTTCAACACAAAAAAAAATCGCAAGAAGTTGCATTTTGTATTTAAAAAAAGTGTTATTCTGCTGCAATATTTGTAATGAAAGTCGAAAAAGTCGCAATTTTTTAAAATAAGTCGAAAAAAGATGAATTTTTTTTAAATAGTAGAAAAAAATCATAATATCTGAGGCCAGCAATAATTATTGTACACACAATTAGAATTAAAAATTAATTTTGAAGTTACATTTACCAATTTGCTTAGGTCTCTCTTTTGGAAGCGTTTCTCGCCATCATCACGCGAAGAATTATCCCTTCTGTCATCGTCATCCCGATTATCCCGCCTTGGTCTGTAATTTTAATCAATTAAAATAATAGCAAAGAAAATTCAACTCTTGCAGTAATTAATTTAATTTTTTTGAGATTATACTCGTCGAGTATATTTATAATTATCTAGAATAAAAATATCTTACCCATTATCGTCATTATCTTTTGGAGCTGAAGCTGACGATCGCCAGGATTCCACTGTAAAGAAAAAATTCGATTTAAATATAAATTAAGTAAATGAGGCAAAATTCGTTAAATATTGTGTGAAAAAGAAAATTACTTGATCTGGTGTCACTTCTTTCTGGTTTATCGCTTCTATCACGATCGATTCTGTCGCGATCACTTCTGTCACGATCACTTCTGTCGCGATCGCTTCTATCACGATCGCTTCTGTCGCGATCACTTCTGTCGAATCTACTGCCACTACTTCTCCAAGGTTCTGGTTTTTCTCTCATACTCTCTCTTTCCTTTTGCTTTTGCTCCTCTAGTTTTCGCTCAATTTCCTCGTTCTTAGCTTTGGCGATTTCTGCGATTTGATTCAATTTCGCCAATCTTTCGGCTTCAATGGCTTCTCTCTCTTCACGTTGCTTCCTCTCCTCTTCCTCTCTCTGCGCTCGTTCCTCCTCCAATCGTTTTCTCTCTTCCTCCTCTCTGATTCTCAATTCCTCTTGTCGTTTACGTTCAGCAGCCTCTTCGCGCTCCTTCTCCCATTGAGCTTTTCTATCCGCCTTCCTTTGCACCTTGCGTTCCAATAATTTCCTAGCGCGAGCTTCATTTAATTTCTTTTCAAATTCATGTAATTTCTCATGATAAATACTTCTTCGTTCGGCGAGGATCTTCTCCAAGAATGCATCGTGATCTTCTTTCATTCTTGCCATACGTTCTTTCGTAGCGACAGCTTGTTGACGTTCCTCAATGGCAATTTGAATTCTCTCTTGCTCCTGCTGTTCCCATCTTTGTTTCGCCAATTCCAATTTATCTTCCATGGCCTTCTTGAGGAGGGGAATTTCCTCAATTCGTTTGGCACGCTCCAAATAATCGACCTTCTTCTCTTGTGATTTTAATTTCTGTTGCATTTCCCTGCGCTCCTTTTGTAATTCCTCGGCTTCGCGAGCTGCAATTTGTTCGGCGTCTAATTTCTTTATTTCATCTTCATCAAGCTTTTTGAGGACCTTCTGACCGTGACTTGTTTGAGAAATCTGTTGCATTTTCTCCTTTAGATGGCGATCCTTTATTTGTTGAATTTCACTTTGATGTCGTTTACGTTCCCTCTCCTCGCGCTCTTGCTCGAGGCGTTTCTGCTCGGCGAGCATCAGTGCTCGTTGCGCCTCCTCCTGTCGTCTTAATTCCTCTTCCTCACGCACTGTATTAATATGTTCAATATATTCTTTACGCTCTTCGATAATTTTATGTCTTCCCAAAATTATCTTGTGCTCGTCGTTTTTGGTTTCGTGGTAATAATTGACCATTGCGTTGCGCAACTTCTCACGCTCTTGCTTCTTCTTATTTGGATTGATAATATTGATGGAGCGATGCAATACCTTGGCCATGTTGACCAATTGGCAGCGAATTTGTTCGGAAGGCATTGCCTGCAAAATTGGACCGTCTGGATGATCCTCCCTTTGAGCCTCGGACAAATCGACGCCAAAGTGAATGCACGTCATTCGATGATCGATTCTAATTTGCATGTCATTGTAGCGAACACAATCGACGAGAAGGCGTTCCAAATGAAAGTCGGTGGTGAATTTGGCGAGTTCCAATAGACGAGAAAGTTGAATAGTTTGATAAACTTGCGAGACTTGATGAACGAGACGAACGAGTGTGACGTCTTGAAGTGCGGGAACGTATTGAGCCAAGGGATTGGTCTCATCGGCCTGTAGAGTTTGAATTACTGAGTCAACACGACCGCAGAGCTCGAGGGGATGAAATTCAACTTCCAACCAAGAGTGTAAGTTTTGCAATTGCGGGGAAACAAGATTGATGACGTTTAGACGAACGATATCTTTCAAAAGAGAGACGCGCGTGGGTGGTTGATTGAGACCCAGGAGAACTGCAAGTTTCTGAGCTTTCTCTTGTGGACTCTTGTCAGTCTCGATGAAGCGATCAAATTCAGGATGAGCGGAAGGCAAAGGAATCGATAGAGCGGCAAGTAAAACACGATTAGCAAGACGTTGTTGTTCCTCTGAGGACATATTCTTCTTCATGTCGCGTGACAATTGTAAAAGTTTCAATAAAGCCGCAGCGTGGAATAAATAATTGCCGGCTTTCCAAAAGACCATGGCAAGTTTTTGATAATAATTCGCCATTGTCTTTGGGACTGGCATTTTCTTTGAGAGATTCATAAGACCGTGAATATCTTCAATTGCCTTGTAGGCTTCCTGCCAAAGTTCCATTTGAATTGCCGAGTCGAGTTGATTTAAACGTGTCTCGAGATTGAGTTGTTGTGTTTCAGCCTTATTTATCGACACATTCGACACAAGTTGGGGGAGTTTGCAAATATCCTCCAAATGCTTGCGCAATTTCTCGCAGAGTTTACGGAATTCAGTCTTACGATTGTACTCGAGACAGAATTGAAAAGCCATGCGCGCAATATCGTGATAGAGTGTCTCGACGTGAGCATTTGTTCTTAATAATTCTAAACATTGGCAGTAGGATTCCCAGAGAAATTTCACCCATGGCGTTAAAATGGTGCGATCACTTCGATCTTGTGCGTCTTCGCCACTCACTGCTGAGAGTAATATACTTTCGGGTGTTGCGAGATTGTCGAGATCGTCAATATCTATAACGGCTTGTTGACTTTGCTTTCGTGCCGCATCAGTTTTTTCCTCAGCCATACGGAGATAGCCACGAATTACATTTTCTAAACTTCCAACATTTACAGATTGAAACATGTTTCGATATTGAAACAGACCCTCCTTGGCAATATGGGATTTTTTCAATTCCACACAAAGATCCAGATATTTGAACATAATCGGTTCGAGAACCGATTCGGACCAGCTGTACGTCCATTTTTTATTCCGGAAGACTTCTTGAAGAGTGTCTAAAGCTCTTGCCGGTTTACCGACTTCGATGAATTCTGAAAAAAAAAACGAAAAAACGTTATTTTACATTAAAATTGAAATAATAATTACTATACTAAACATAACGGACTCTATACTCGACAATTAATTTAAAAAAACACAAAGCATCTTTAACACTGGTAAAAAGTAATAAAAAAGTCGCCAACGTAAAAGTAAACATGAAATAAATATTTAAAATCCTACTTATTTATCCACAGGAATTAAAATATTTTAAATTATTTCAAGGTAAAGTTTTTTTGAAATTTAACTATTTCTGAACATTGCAACTGTAATTTTTTCAAGCTTTAATCTTTTTTTTGGAATTTCGAAATATATTTATTAAAATTTTATTCCATTACATTTATTTACGAATTTTCTTCATTGTCAAAATTATTCAAAAGAACAAAAAATTAAAATTTTAAATAAACCTTTAATAATTATTCTCTCTTTATGAAAACTAGGATTTTCAAAATTTTTAATTCTTATAATAATTATAATAATTAAAGGTGTGTGAAGTGAAAAAATAATTATTTTATATTACAAGAATATTGTTACTGTAACATCTTTAAAATTATTTTCATCATTTCAATTAAATTAATGTTCTTAAAGTTTCGAACGTTCAAATAAACGACAATATTTTTTTACACCTTAAAATTTGTACTTATTTGCAAAAAAAAAATTTTTAGCTCAAAATAAATTTATTCTGAACTAAATATTGTGTAATATCAATTATTTTTAATATTTTTGAGAAAAACTCTTTGAGAACTTTCAAATCCATTTTTTTACAATTCAATTTTACAAAAATTTCGATTATTCAGAAATTCAATTAAATAAGAAAATAAAAACTTGTAATAATATTAAAAAACTTCGATTCAGGTTTTTGAAAAAATATGTACCTTATAATTAAAAGTATGAAAAATTCCAATTTTTCAAAATTTTAAGTAGAATTTTTTCAAAAATTCAAGATTATTACTAAAAATTGCAATTGTTACACTGAAAAAAAATGTATTTGATTCAAATAACCGATTATTTGACTATTATCAAATAAATATTTACTTGAAACAAATAATTTTTATTTGAATCAAATATTTCAGTATTTGAAGCAAATATAATTTAACTGATTCAAATAAAAATTATTTGTTTCAAGTAAATATTTATTTGATAATAATCAAATAATCGGTTATTTAAATCAAATAATTTTTTTTTCAGTGTAGTAACTTCTCCTAAATTAAAATTATTATCTACAGAAATTAATTTTTAAATCAATTTTTATTAGACAATTCTACAAGAATTCAAATATTTAAATAAAAAAAAATACATAAATTATTGAAAAATTGAATATCTCTTAAAATTAAATACTTATATTCAATTATTTATAAAAATTTTGAGAAACTTTTTGAACATTGTCAAAATTTTAAGAAATTTTATTCTAATTGTTTTGAAAATAATTGAATTTTTTCAAAGAATTTTATAAGTTAGGAAAATAAATGAATTCAGGCGATGAATGTTATTAAAATTTATTTTTAACCAATTTAATTCTTTTGGAGAGTTTTATGAATTTCGAACTCTTTTTGAAATTAATTAAACTTTGACAAAGAATTCTATTAAATTTTTTTTAAAAAACTAAATTATTACGAATTATTTTTTAATTAAAAATGTATTAAAAATAATTATTAAATTCTAATCCTAAATAATAATATCAATTTTTTTTAATAATTAATTTCTTTTAAAAAAGTATATAATAAAATTTATAAAATAGCAGCAAATCGTAAAAAGACAGTAAATAGTAGGTTTTTGTAGATGAATACAAAACCTGAAATATATCTGTTTTATATTCTTTAAAAAGTAATAAATAAATTAACAAATTTTCTAACCTCAACTGTCTGTACAATATTTTTAAAAAATTAAAATCATCAGACCGAATAAAATTTGAAACATCTGCTTATCTTCAAATATTTGCATTATATGAAATAAGTCAATAAAAAAATTTAATTAATAAAACTGTGATTTTAGTAAATATTAATAAGTCAAATAAATTACTAGTATTTAATAATACACTACGTGATGTAAAATATCAAATTTCAATTAGAAATAAGAAAGAAAATGCATTGCTATTTTATTTTATTTTTCTAACTCTCACTCCAAGCTTTTATTTGCTTTTGCATGAATTCCTTCTACAATTACTTTCAATGCCTATCAATGAGAACAAAAATGATAACGATAGTGGAAAAACAGTAAATTATCTAATACAAAGAAGAAAAAAAACATAAAAACTTTATTGTATTCAATTTTTGAATATTTATTCTAGAAAATAATTATGTACGAGGCATATGTTTGCTGTTAACGTTTACCTTGATCAAATGCCAAAACTTAGGAGTTAAATTTAATTAAAATTAAGCAATTTGCTAAATAAATTAGGTCAAAAAAGGATCACTTCATTTCTTAAATAAGGCAGAAATAATAGTTTTAGAAGGAAAAAAATAGGAAATATTGAGTAAGTCTTAAAGTGCAAATGGGGTCGGGCTACTTGTGTAAAAAGAATTTTTCAGCCATGTTGTATTATTGTCATGTGGTGTAAAGGTTGGACTTACCATTTGCCCTTTTGAGGGCATTTTCGGGTCTTTGCCCATATCTTGCCATTGCGTCAAAATAGCGGAATCACTGTTTTAGCATTAACAACACTAGGAAGCCCAAAAAATGCACTATAAAATCAGAATTTATCAATTTTCTGACAGTATAAGTATACCGCGTGTACCGGATGAAAGGCAGACACTAAATAAAAATGGCTGACCGAGTCGTAAACGTGAGTCAAATCAGTATAAGTTTACAAAAGAATTGACAATTATTACAATAGCTGATATTTTAAATATCTGTGAAAATATAAACATTACTAAAATTACTACTAATGACGTGTAGAAAATGATAATTTGTCTTTTTCAATTAAAAAATTAGTCTTATGTGAAATTCATATGTTGCATGCAAAGATGTCCAAATCAAGTTGGAAAATAACTTTTAATTTATAAAATATCTCATATATTTAGCTCGTTTTACTATTTGGGAAAGTAAACTTTAATATGAAAAATTTAAATTACTTTTTAATTTTTCCCAATGTTTGTAAACATATTTCTCTTTTTAAAAAAATATACAACTTGTCCTGTTAAAGATTAGTGTGGATCCGACTTTAATGTTCGAAGTCAACGCCCCCTAGGGGAAACAACGTGATGAATGGTCACGTGATGAAATTTATTTCAAAATGGCGCCTCTCACTGAATTGATATCTTGTGCATTATTAGGTAAACTTTTTAATAATTTAAATGTTTAAACACTTAATAAATTATTAATTTAAAGTTAACAATATTGTAAAACGACTTTTTAGTTTTACCAAAGTTCGAGTGGTAAGAATGAACACTTTATTTTAACATGCATATACAAGTGTCACTTTTTGTTTTGATTTTTTTCTCCCTTTTTGTTTACATTTTAAACTTTTAAGTTATGTTTAAATAGATTCGAGTAAAATTACTATTAAGTTAAAATTTATCAGTAAAAATGGTAATAATATCGATTTCACGTTAATCGTCAAATGGTATCTTAATTTATAGGTTATAACCTCAAAATCTAGTGCCTGTGGAATAATATTTCTAATATAAATATAATTATTCTATTTATTTTCAATCCCTTTTTGGGTCTTAATTATAGAGGATAGTGTGTTTTAAAATTCTACAACTTTTACATAAATTAAAACTTAAAGTTGTTTGAGAGTATGTTGATTTTAAATTGAACTATCATTTTTTGCAACAAATGAAATATTTTTGTTTACTATTGAATGAATGTAATTTTTTATTAGTGTGAGAAAAAATTATTCTTTCCGAGTCAAATAAAAAGAAAAACGCTTCTTTTTAACATTCGATTGATGAAATTCTATTTCATATATATATATCATGTTTTACTTTTTAATGTTTTTTTTTCAGAAAAAGACTGCAATGGTGCTAATTTATTTACTTGGGGATATCCGGCAGTTACAGAGTCGCAAAAAACAATCGTTACCAGAAAATATAATTTACAATCAGAAAAAAGTAATGGACTTTCTTTTGTATTCTCAAGACATCAAAATGAATGGTTTTATATTTATTGTAGTGATATTCTTGAGTCTAATACACTACCCAAGGTTAGTGAAAATCTAAAATTAATGTTTCCATTTTATAATTTTAATTCACATGCATCAATGTAATGAATTCGATCTTTTGAAATTTCATTTTTTGTCTAAAATCAAATTAAATGTATTTATACAAACAAATGTGGATAATTTTGAAATGATTTCTCGTTTTCGTAGGTGAAACAAGTGGCCACTGTCATTTTTAGTAGAGAATTTCATCCGCAAAAATATGAAATTCTTTGTCGCGTTTTAAGTAAAACATACTGTAAAACAGGAAGTCCTGTTGAAGTTTTTAAAATTTATATACTCGTTTATACGACAGGTTCATGTAATTTCTCAGAAAATGGTAGTTTTATTTCTGATGAATTTAATACGAATTTATCAAAATTAAATACCAACGTAAGGGAATTGATAAAGACATTTGAACTTGAGACAATACTTATTTATACTGCTCTTTTACTTAAAAAGAAAATTATAGTTTATCATCATAGTGTTGAACAGTTATTGAAATGGATACAAACGTTTCCTGCTTTAATGACACATCATCGAGTTTCACGTTATCTGCGACCCTGGGTTGATTTAGTTGAAGATGAACTTTTAGAATTAAAAGTAAGTTAATGGAATTCTAAAAAATAATAATCAATGAAATAATAAATCGTGAACAATTTTTTATCATTTTATAGAGCCACCAATATTATGTGATGGGATGCACAGATAGTTCAATTTCATCAAGAACAGAATTGTACGATTTGCTTGTAAATTTGCCAGCGAGAGAAATTACAGTTGCTAATCATGCTAAAGGTAACAAAAAACAAATTATAAATTTACCCATTCAATAAATATTTATTTTTCTATTAATAATAATAATAATAAAAAAACAGTTTATAGTTTTGAAAAATGTTTCTTAAATTTTTATTTCAAAAATAAAAAAAAATTGTTAAATTATTTATCTAATTATTAGAAATTTGATCAATCTGCTATTAATAATTCAAAAATACCTTTCAGAAAGTCTGACAATGACCAAAACTCACAAAGAAATTGCACTCTTTTTGGTGCAACTAAGTGAAAATCAAACATACAGTGAAGCTCAAATAATAACTGAAATTGCGGATAAAACACGAGATCTTCTCAGTCAATTGACGTCGATTGCAAAATCAGAGACAAAGGAAAAGAAGAAAACAATAAGTGCTCGAATTATAAAAGAAAAAAATTTAGCAGCAGCAGTGGAAAATTTTCTTATTAATTTAGCTATTGCTGAAAATTTTGTAATTGTACAGTAAGTACTAACACAAATGAAATGAATGATGGAAATATTTTTTATTTAAACAAAGCATCTTTATTTATTGATGATTAATTCTTGTTAAAGTTTAAAATTTTTATAATCGAATTTATAATTTTATCATTTTCTTTTTAGAATGAAAAAAAATCAGTATACATTTCACGAATTTTATCATTTTTAATACTTAATAATTTATTCTATACAATGTACAGTGCTAAATATGTAAATAAATATTTTTTACAAATTTTCTTGTTTCTTCATATTGTACCAACTTTAATATTATATTTATTTTATTATATTTATTTATTATTTATTATATTTATTTTGAATTTTTTATAATTCTTGTTCTAATTTGAAAAATTGTTACTTTTTTTTAAATGTCTATAAAAATGGAATGAAATGCAAAATTACAAAATACATTAAGTATATTTAATCATTACTTGTGTTTTTTTTCAATTTTGTTTCTTAAAGAACAAACTTTATTAAAAGTGAATTAATTATTATAGAATCATTATTATAATATTTTAATAAAAGTGGTTGGTGTCATTTGTAAGTAACTAAATAATTTTATACAAAAGAAACAATTTTTTGTAATATATATATTAAAAATGTATGTTAATCTGAATTAAGAATATTTTGAACGTAGAATTAAAAACTCGTAAACGTATTTACCAAATTAAAATTTTTAAACAAGTTTTATTTACGAATTTGTTTTACTGTTTTATGAATTTATTTTTTATAGTATGTAGTTAAGAAAATCATTAAATTTAATTTATTATTACTTATTTATTTGTTAAAATTATTTTAGGAATTATAAAAAATTAAAATTGCTATGTTTAGTTTATCTTTTATTACTACCTATATATTTAAATTTTAACTTACGCCCGTAATTTTACTATTAATTAAAATTATTTAATTAAATGTTTGTAATAATGATAATAATTGAAAAGTAATTCTAAATTATATTTCAAATTAAACCGCCTTTTTCGAAATAGATGGTGTTGTACAGGAATTCCTTATTTCCGCCATGCGCATTGGAACATCTTTTCGCGGTTTTTGGCGCCAAGTAGCTGCGATTGCAACGTTGCCATTTGCCAAACATTTGTTTGAAAGAAAACTTCTTTTGACGTCTTTTTGCCGTCGACTGAAAATATCCTTTTTTCAACTTAAAGTAAGCAGTTTACTTTTACTTTATTTATAACACAGTTTATCTTATTTGGTAACAGTAATTTCTAAAGTCAAATTGTTGGAATCGAAAATTTTCATGATTTTCATCGTCAACTGAGTTGGAAAAGTCATGAGTTGCGTTGACCAAGTCGTTCATTTAATTCCTTTCATTAATCATTTTGTGATGAAAGTGAATGTATTAACTGATATTTTTGGTTACAAGCAATATATATTCAGGTATAATTTGCATTTTTTAAATTACTTAATTCATTTTTCGGATTTTTCACAAAAATATTGCGTCCTTTCAATTAACATAACCTCAATATTTTTCTTGCAAATAAGAAAGTGATGATTGTCATTTGCAATTTACTATTGTCAATTATTTCAATTCTTATTTATGAATAAAGTCATAAATCAAAGATTTGTTAATATTGTGATATTTTTTATAACCAATATTTATTTCAGCGGAAATTATCAGATATATAGAAAGTTTTATATATTCTAACATTCAATTTTGTTTCAGGAGACAATGTTTTCCTTTGTAAAAAATAATTTATTTATTTACGTATAAACGGGCTTACAAAGTAGAAAAAATGCCCTTTCGCATTTAAATGCTAATAATAGCATTTTCTTAGTAAAATATAAATTTGATGAATAATAATTGAAAAAGGGTAAATTCGGTAAATTTTGATCTCATTTAACATAACTTTGAAATTTGTCAAAATTTCAAATATCTTTTTAATTATATATTAATTTTTTTTCTTTCCAATAAATGAAAATTTATATTATTTGGGAACCGTTTTTAAGGTTTAAAATTAAATATATAACATAAGCAGTGCGTTTTGTATAAAATTGTTTTATTTATTATACAAATTATAACCTACATTAAGTATATAAATTATTTTTTTAACAAAATGAACAATGTTTATTCAGTTTTTTTCGACTCACTTAAATACTCTCGTTTGTAGAAATTAAAAAATAACATAAAATTAAAGATAACATTTGGAATCATAGCTATTCCGGGGAATTTCGGAACTTTACACGACGGTTGTAAAGAAACCAGTGCATGGAAAATTAAAAGCACAAATTGAAGCTGAAATAATAGAATTCCGATTAATTAGAATTGAAACATATTTTACAATTATATATAAAAGTAATGGAAAAAATAAAAAGTTGCGACTTACCATTTGTGCAATTGTTATATAGCGTTTGAATGGGAAAATCATTTTCTTAACGCCTTCTATATTGCTAAGAAGATAGTACGTGTACATTATCACATGAATTGAACAATTTAACGCTGGATAGAAAACAGCCATTCCCGAAGCGATGTATCGTGTTGAGAGCATTGCAATAGATACTGTTGTGATGTGATGGTACACGTGTAAAAATGAAACCTGATTGTTTTTCTTTCGCAGTACAAAAACAATTGTTTCCGTTAGGTCAATAACTTTCAACATTGTCGCCACATAACATGCTTTGGCAAGCTGTAATTATTTTTCACATGATTAAATGTATAATCAGTTGTTAACTATAAAAATATTCTCTAATTATTTTTCGCTTTTTTCTATTGTTTAAAAAAGGAACTAAAAAACTTACAGATTTTATCCTTTTTATAAATTTAAACTTCGATTATTTTCAGGGACCTTTATTTTTTTAAAATACTATTTCTTAGATTGACTAAAATTATTTACTTTTTCAATGAAAATGTTGCCACATGTCAAGGAATTCAGGGAAAAGTAGCACAAAGTAGAATTGGTAAGAAAAATCAGGGAAAAGTCAGAGATTTTTATTAAAAGTATTGGAAAAAAATTAAAATTCTGACAATAATTTCTATTTAAATAACTGAACTCTTGAAGAACTACCATAAAATTTTTTTACTTATAAATTATTTAATAAGTAATTTTATTTAAAAATTTCAAAAATAATTGAACTTTACAATTTACAATTACAATTTACAAATTTACAATTTTCGTAAATAGATGAACTTTAAAGGTTTTAATTTTAAATTTTATGAAAGTTCAATTCTGAATGAATTTAATTAGAAATTTTAAAGAACTTTGATTTTTGAAACATTCAAATAGTTCAAATTCTTTTGAAATTAGTTAAATTTTTTAATAGATAATATATATTTAATTAATTATTAAAAATAATTGATTTATAGAAGAATTTTAGTTAAAAATGTAATAATAATTACAAAATTACAAAAATATAAATAAATAATAAAAATTACAAAGGTAATAAAATTCATCGCAAAAATTCAGTAAACGTTCAAAAATTTAAGACAAAATTCTCGGAAAAATTTCATTTATCTTTATGAATAATAAAATTCTTATCCGAAATTCGATTATTTAAAAAAATTTTTCTTTAATTCAATGATTTTCAATATTTACTATTGTTAGAAAAATTTTTAAAAGAATTTAATTATTTAAAAAAAATTTAATAAATTTTACGCAAATTCTTAATTATTTTTAAAATACCTAACAATAAATTTTACAGAAATTCAATTATTTTTTAAATTTTCTTAATAAAATTTCATTAAATAATTTAAATATTTTTCAAAATTTGTAATATGCAATTTTTTGAAAAAATTGAATTGTTTTCTACTTCAATTATTCTTAAAAGTTTAAAAATATTTCTTTATAAATTTATTTATTTTTTTATTATTTACATTTTATTTACATACCGAACAATCCCAATTTTAATTATCATTTAAAATATTCTCAATTAAAATTTTTAAAAACATTGCAATATTTTTAAAAAATTTGAAGAAATTCATCAAAAATAGTTAATTGTCAAAAAACTCTGGTAAAACTGTTCAACCGAATTTAATTTTTTGTTAATTATTACAACTGAAAAGAAATTCTTTTTAAAATTAAATTTAATTTTCTATTAATTTTTAGAACTGAAAAGAAATTCTTTATAAAATTAAATTACTTTCAAAAATTTTAATAAAATTCTTGTCAGAATTAAATTATTTTTAATAACTTTAATAATATTATTTGAGCGAATTTAATTGTTTTGATAAATAAGAAAATGATTTGCGAGAGTTCCATTATTTTCAATTTTTTTATTAAATAACTTAGCAAGAATTCAATGATTTTCAAAAAATTTAATTAAAATTCGTGGCAAAATTTAAATTATTTTCTAAAAGTTTTTAATGAAATTCAATTATTTAAATGAATTTTTATTAATATTCTATGCAAATATTTAATTATTTTTATAAACATAATAAAAGTTTCACAAGAAGTCTACATTTATTTTTTGTAAATAATAAAAGTTTTGCAAGATTTACAAATTTTTTTATAAATTCGCAATAATTAAATTATTTTCATAAATTATAAAAATTTCCACAGACGTTCAATTATTCTCATAAATAATAAAATTAATTTTCGAAATTGAATTATTTTCCTGAATAATAAAACTTATCGGAGAATTTCTAATATTTTTAGTACAGTTTTAACTAGATTCCTCGTAAAATTGTAATTATTTTTTCAAATTGTATTAAAATTCGTCAAAAGTTTTCAATTAGGTTTAAAAATTTGTTGAATTTTTGAAAATCTTAATTCCTATGGAAAATTCAGGGAGAAACCGAGAAATAGCCAGAAAACGAAAAAAAGCTGGAAAATAGCTGTGGAATGAAATATAAAAAAATTTTTTATCAAATCGTGTGCTATGAAAAGTTCGACGTACAATAGGTTTGCGAAATAAAAGAAAAAGAGAAAAGGAAGAAAACGATTTGAAAAGCATAATTGATTAATCACTTAAAAAATTTACGGGAAAAGTAAAACTCTTGATCGGAGAATTTTACCTAAGCTTTCAGTATTAGAAGAAATAATTTTTCTTGTGTTTGAACTTAAAAAAAATAATTCCTGTTTTATTTATAAAGTGAGTCAAAATATTGTTTAGGGTAAAGGAAAAAGTCAACATTTTTTTCTCGAAATCAGGTTAAAGACAGGGAAAAATAAAATAAAATTTTTTGTGGCAACCCTGAATAAATAAATATTAATTACTATAACTTTTCTATATTTATATAATTTATGTCCTATAAACTTACCCTGACAGCATCGGGATTCATGGAATAATCTCCTTCATCACAACGCAAAGCAGTTGCGTCAGGATGAACAACCAAAATTTCTCTTATTATATAAGCATTTGCTATAATTTGAAATATATTGTAGAATCTGATAAATGTTTTTAATTCAAATGCTGCCCTATTTTTCATGAGACGAGGTCCCAAATGAAATATAAATATTATATAACTGAGTAATATTATTGCAATCGGCCATGGACTGCCCATTAAAAACCAATTTGTTACTCTTGGATCTAAAATTTAACAGGAATATTGTCAAAATTAGAATTCTTTCAATTTTATCACTTTTGCGCTTTAAGTGTCGAAAAAATAGTTTTAATAATAATATAAATTTTTTATTAAATAAATTTATAAATAATTAATATTTTCATCTTTTTGTGATAGAAGGAATAAATTATAAGTTTTTTTTCTGTATGATAAAAGGAATAAAATAAGATTTTTCTTCTATTTTATAAATCATTTGAAAAGAATTCGCTGACGTAGACAGTTTACTGTAATCGAGAAGAAGTTTAATTAATTCGATAATAGATCCGTTATTTTTTTTCTATCTAGATTGAAAAATATGAAATTAAAGATAATTTTTGTTCTTTTTCCTTTAAGTATGACATCATTAAGGATTTGAAAAACGTGTTATTCCGTCCCTGTATTTCTTTAAAGTTAAATTGCAGCATCACACATTTTTTTTTTTGCATTAAACGATTATTCAGCTAGATATATATTTTTAAATGCAGATAGAATTATTTTCTCACAATCTACGCGTTTCTTGAAAAAAATCTTATATTTTGTTATAATTAATTTAAATGGAATAAAAAAATTTGTTTAGTAGAAAAAAAATTATTAAGAATTTTTACAAACAATTGTCTTTTTAACTCCTGGTAAATTTGAATAATTGTCAAAAATAAGAAGCAAAATTTTTGTCAAGTAAAACAAATTTTGAATATAGAAAAAAAATTTTGACACTTTTTGGAAGGATGTTTATTTGGAAAATTATTTTGTTTCGGGTAAATTATTATTAAATCAGAAAACTTACCTGCTTGCTCGTAATAATAGTGATTATACATATCCGTTAAATTCATTTTTTTTCAGTGTAACTACTAACTATATGCTTAATTTACTTTCTTTTTTTCTTATAGAGAGACCGTCCCTACGATTAACCCGCGTGAAGTTTTGAATCTGACTGATCTAAGTCTTTCGTTCTTAAACTTTTTAATTAGATGCTTGAAATATTTGGAAATCTCATTCATACGAAATGAAGTAGTAATTCGTTTTATAATACAAAGGAATTTCTTTTTAAGGTTCACTCTACCTCCGATACATGGAGAGGTGGTTTCATTAAACATGAACTTCTTGACCCATGCTTTTTAAAAGTTTTTATAGTATCAAGTCACTGCCTCCTCAATTCCTATTGAATAAAAGAAAGTTTTTTTTTCTTTATTTTTATATTATTCTACACATTATCATAATATAATGATGTAAAGCAGTTAATTATATATTTATCTTTTAAAAATTTATTCGATAGTTTCGAATTCAAATGGTAAATGAAAATACGTTTCCAATATGAATAATTTATTTTATTTATTTGAGTAACTTTTATACGATATTCATATTATATATGCATATATTTATGAGCAAAGAAATTGACCATTGAATTATAAATATTTGTAGAAAATCCAAACAAAATCTTATTTCTATTTTCACAACTATAAAATTACTAATTTCTATCACAAAAAGAAAATGATTTTTTATATAATATTTGTTGATAAATAAATAAATGATTTTGAAATTTTTGACAATATAAAAAAAATTATTAAATTGGCTCTACTGTTATTTAAGAAATTTTCAAAAGAAAAACTTGACAAATGGTAGATTTCTATATTATTGTACTTATTTACACGAAATATTTACAGTGAGCGTAAATTTAATGCTAAAATATCGCAGAAACTTTAAAGATTTCATAGTCATCGAGAGAAATATATTTTTTACAATTAAATTTAGTTTCGATGTTAAATGATTTATATTTTTTGAACTTTAATAATGTTTTATGTAAAAAAAAAGTTTTTATGTGTAAAATGGAGCAACTATTTTATTTCTTAAACTATTTGTTTTAAATGGCTTTCCAAGAGCAAACTGCACGTTGATCGTCGGGAGCTTTTCCGAAAGGCTTGGTTCCATCTGGTGCCACATATTGATTAACTTGGTAGTCCAAAAGTACATCATAATTATAAATATCGGTACCAAGTTGCTGAAAATGCCATAAAGAAATTCAATTTATTTTTCCATTGACTTTAATCTACTGAAAAAATTATTTATTATTTATGTTTTAAATAAAATTTCTGTTCTTCCCTTTAATATTTTTAATTTAGATCCACATAAATAATGAAACTGATATAATTTATTATTTGTTACTTATTTAAATAAAATTTTTTTCAGGTGAATTAAGCCGAATGTATGCGATCATTAATAAAAATTTGAGGAACTAAAATAAGGACAAAAGGAAAAAAAGAGAATATTTCGAAAATGAAGTCATGCATCTCCATTGATCCTTCTCAAATATTAATAAGGTACCTAAATGTTATTTTACTTATTAATTGCCTTCTTTTCATTTATATTTAATTTTAAAAACCTTTTTCTCGAAGAATAATTTCTCTTCAATAATTTATATACTAAACAGTCATTTGTTAGGGTTCCGCAAATAATGCGAGAAAATTGCTATTTTCATTCCCTAAAGTTTGTAACATTGAAATTGCACATCGATATTTTTGTTAATACTTTTAATTTTTAATTTATTAAATAATATTGCTTTCTTGATTATTTTGCATATTTAAGAAATTAATTCTTAACTGACAATCAGTGAATCTCTTTACATTATTAAATTCTCATATAAAATGAGAATGTCTTGTGTAATTAATAATTATAATTATTACCAAAATAAAATTAAAAAAAGAAAAATATAAAAAATATTAATGTTTTTAAAAATATACGTATTTTTACTTACAGATTATTCGAAAAAGAAATTAAAGTGGATTAGATTTTATTTCTATAGCGTTTCTGAGAAAGAATTCAAAAAGTTCATGAATATCTTTCCCGTTAAATGATTTTGAAACTAGACGAAAATAATTTCGTATAGAGATTGTATTTTTACGTAAAAAATTTAAACGGAACCCTAAGAAAATGCAAGATTTCTGTATTATTAATTTACAAAATTTTACACTAATTTAATTAAACGACATTTTGTCTCGTGCTCTTAAAGGCATAAAAAACATTTCACAATTTAATTTTTTGTTCAAATTTTACCAAAACTGTAAAGTTAATAAATTTAACTTAAAAGTTGATTATTTACAGATTAATTAAACTTGAAAGTTGATTTTAATAAGCTAGTTTTTGGACATTTTATGACTATTTTCGAATTTTCTTTCAAACTTTAAAAAAAAAATTATTTTTTTGAATCTAAAATGCAAAACTTATTTCAATTGTTGCGTTGTGTTAAATCTAACTATTAGTCAAAGCTTGCAAAAATTATTTTTGAATAATTTTCAAGGTGTAGTTAAATTTTTTAAATATAAAATTAAAAAGTTTTTAACCAATTAAAATTTTGTTCAATCTTATTTATAATGATTGATTTTTATTAAATGTTTCATTCAATTTTAGTAAATATCAAATTTTGAAAAATTTTAATTGCTTTCTTCAATATTTAATTCTCAAAAGTTTTAATAAAAAATCTTCAAATGGATATTTGAAAATCAAAATAAAAAATTTCGGGCAAAGAATCATACTAAAATTCTTAGAATTTTTTATTATAAATTTTTAAAATTCAATTATTTTCAAGAAAGTAAATTGAAATTTTCGAAATTTTTTTTTATTAAAATTTTGAAGAAATCATGTTTTTTCATATTTACTATTAAAATTATTAGTAAAAACTTTCTTTAAATTCTCCAAAAATTCTTTTAATAAATTAAGTTATTTTTAAAAAAATTGATTAAATTTCAATTGTTCGAAAATTTGTCAATTATATATAATTGAAAATGTATTATACATTAATAGAAAAAAATTCCAATTCTAATATAATTAAAAACTCAATTATATTTCAAAAATCATTTGAAATATTTTTAAGAAGCAATTTTTAAGAATTTCGTTATTCCGTGAAAATTTAATTTTATTACTATGTTTTCTTTGAAAATCAATTATTTTCAATATTTTCGGTTAAACTTTTTTATTAAAACTTTCAATAGAATTTTTGTATTTAAATAATTATTGAATTCTCGAAGAATTTTCAGAGAGTTATTAAAAATAATTTATGAAATTAAATTTATCTTTTTCATTTTTTAAAGAAAAAATATTGATAGCAGGCCACGTATATAATATAACTTTTTCTACTCTTTCAAAAACTACGACATTTTCGACATATTTTAAAAAATTGTGACTTTTTAATTTTTCTTTCAAATATTGCAACAAAATACCATTATTTTTGTATAAAATGCAACTTATTTAAATTTTTATAGTGTAAAAAATAACGATAGACAAATTTTTCAAAAGTTATTTTTGAATAATTTTTTTAATTAAATTTTCGAAATCTAAAATTAAAAAGATTTTTTAATTGTCCCAGAATTTTTCAAAGATTTTGAATAGTTGAAATTTTGTAAAATTTATAAATACTGGAATTTAAAAAGTTTAGAAATTGTATTTTTGTTGAAAAATGAATAACAAGAATTTGACAAAATTATTGAAGTCTATTAAATAAATGAATTTAGAAAATAGTGAAAAGTCAGGGAAATAAAAACTGAAATTTTAGTTATAATTATGAATAAAAGGAACTATTTTTTATATTTCTATTTTATCTTAAATCGAATAAGTGATTTTTTTGCGCCTTAAAGTCGATTTAAGGTTTAAATTTTAAATGAAATTGGCAAATTTCTTCCTAAATTGTAATTGTCATAAATTTTAGTTAAATATAAATTAATAAAAGTAATTTTTGAAAATTAATTTTGAATTAGAGTATGTGTAAAAATAATTTGAATTTTCGTTTTATTACCTGCGTGAGTGGACTAGTGTTTGTGGTGAAAATTCCCGCAAAACCTTTTCGCCTCGCTACAATTAAACATTGATGTTCCATTTCTTTCATTAACAATACATTTTCCGCTGCACTAACATTTTGATCTGTTGCCATCATAAAACTGTGAAATATTTTCCCAAGGCCTTTTGGCAATCTTGTGTCTCTAATTGGTCCCTCTAAATATTCCAAAAATTCAAAAATCACCGTCAATTTTGATTCAATTATAACTTCCGGTTCATCCAGCGCATCAAAATTAAGTGCAACACTCAAAATTTGATCATTCTCCTTAGATCTTATGACAAAACTGAAATTCTTCTCAACCAATGGTTTCCAAATTTTTTTCATTAACTCTGAATAATCACTTCTCAATATATCTGATAGAATCCATTGTTCCAAGTCGGCTTTCGAGTAGAAACTTTCGGTGATCATTCTGAAAAGGAAAAAGAACACATTTTTCCATTAATTTTCTGTTTGGCTGAGGGAAAAAATAGGATTTTTTGAAATGGTGCGGAAAATAGTGAAAAACTTACTCTATCACATCGTTTTGGTGTGAATCGTTCAACATTTCGGTGTAATAATTTTTATTCGAATTTATGTCTTCGTCTGAATTTAAATCTGAACTGAGTTTCATTCGGAGTAAAATTTCAGCCATTGTTTTAGCTGTGATAAAATCGGTTATGCTAATTTCATATCCTTGATCTTTTAATTTTGTCACTGTGTAAATTGAATTCAGGGAATTTCCACCTAAATGGTAAAAATTCGAGTCAATTGTTATTGCATGTCGAGTACTGTGTCCAATTACCGATGCGACTGTTGGAAATAGAACTTCGGCTTTTGCCATATCTTCTTCTGGCACTCCAGAATAATCACAATCAATAGTTGTATGATTGTCTGAAAATATAGAGTATGCAATTTAAAATATCGGTAAAATATTCCCAATATTTATCAATCAATATCTGAATTAAAATATTGGATTTTGAATTTTACTTTTTCATTTAAGGACATTTATTTCAAGAAATACAGACCTTCGAAAAAATATAATTAATTAAATTTCGAAAATGAAAATTTTATTATTAATAGTATTTACTAGAAGAACAAATATTAATTCTCAAAAAAGAAAATTAAATTTTGAAAAACTATTTATTTATACAATTTGCATATATAATTATGATCAAAATGTTCTGTCATATTGCTTTTATATAATTTTTAAAAAATGAATCGATTTTCTTGTAGTATCGCTTATTCTCTTCAGAAAATAATTTTCTATAAATTAACCACTCGTATTTTTAACAAGCTCGCCGTTTCGAACATATTCTTATTTATTTAAAAAAAGTTTAAATTTTCTTTTAAACAAATAAGACTTTAGTTTGTTTAAAAATACTGGGTTGACACATGTCAGAGAAAAATTGGAGAATTTTATTAAAATTATTGTAAAAAAAAAATTTTTTTACAACAAAATTACAAATATTTGTGCCTTTTATTGTTTTCTTTAAAACTTTGAAATTACGATGAATTTTAATATAAAGCCTTAAATTTTTTCTCGTTTTAACAATAACTTACTTTAAATAATTTAATTCTTGAAAAACAACCAAAATAGTTATGTATTTATTTATTATTAATAAAATTAATTATTTAATTAATAATATTTTTCTTAAAAATTTCAAAAATAATTGAATTTAATTATAAAAGTTGAATTTAAAATTTAAACAAGTTCTTCCAAAAAATTTAATTATTTACGAAAACTCTAATAAAATCGTTTAAAAGAATTTAATTTTTCTGATAATAATTTTAATAAAATCTATCTATCTTCTATATTTAATAATCGTTGTATTCCGATAATCTGTTCGCAGTTTGAAGTTAGTTGCTGTCTGCTTTTTTATATCTCAACTTTTTAAATAATTTTTCTTTTCACGAATTTTTAATAACTAATGTAACTATTAATAACTATAATTTGGTTATCGAAGTTTATGTAAATTGTATAGAAAATAATTTAATTTCTGAGAAGAATTTTTTTATTTAGAAAAAATAATTTATTGCTTTCAATGGATTTTATTACTTATAAAAAGAATTGAATTGTTTTAAAGAATTTAATACAATTTTAGAAAACAATTGGATTCATTCGAAAAATTGTATTAAAAATAAAAAAAATAATTGAATAGTTTCGATGGATTTGATAACATTTTAGAAAGTAATTTAATTCTTTCGTAAAATTTTATTGCATTTTTGTTTAAAATAATTGAATTCTCGCAAAAAAATTTACTATACCATTTAAAAATAATTGAATAATAAATTATTGATTACAATCGTTAATGTTTACGATTACTTTAAAAAGTTCAGAGAAATTATTCATGAAATTCAAATACTTTCAAAAGATTCAATACAAATTCGTAAAGTTTCCATTATTTTCAAAAGATTCAATTAAATTTTTCAAAACAAACAAATGATTTTTTAAAATTTTAATAAAGTTCTTGTCATGAATACAATTTTAATAAAATTTCCCGAAAGAAGTGAATTATTTTCAAAAGTTTTGATAAAATTCTTCAATTTATAAGAAATAGAATAATATAACAAATATTAATCTTATTAATAATTATATTTCAATAAATATTAATAATTTTCTAGAGTTCTGCATTTTCTTGGATAAGTGTAGAATTAAAAAAATTACCGTTATGAGATGATAGTTCGAATTCCTTTAAGAGAGTTTGCCTATCTGTTTTTCCATTAGTCAACAATGGTATAGAGTCGACGATGATAACTTGCGGAACCATGTAGGGAGCCAGAAGTGTTTGCATAAAAGATTCGATTTGTTGACTAGAAATATTATTTTCCTTTACAGTTACAAATGCTACCAGCGCCTGAAAATAGAAATTTCTTTTGTCATCTTTTTAAGAATCTTTATTGATTCAAAAAGTTCTTTGAAGTGTATTTCCAAAGTATTTTATCAGTTTTAACAGAAGTCACTCTCTTACTTTTTACTTTTTTAATAAATCCAAGAAAAATCTTTGGACAAATTAACGGAACCCCATTTTTAAGATTAAAAGAATCATTCTTAAAATTATTATTTACTTTTGGTTGCAAACTTGCTGCAGATGATTTAATTAAAATCAGTATTTAAATTCATTTATTCTTAAACAAACAGATGATAATAGTCTAGCGATTTTTAAAACCTTTTTAAAAAATCAATTCTTAATTTTTAAAAAATTTTTAAAATCGGTAGACTATTATCATCTGTTGGTTTATGAATAAATAAATTTAAATACTTCATTAAATTTGTAAGTCCCTTACAAGAGAAAAATTTAGATAAATTGTTTTTGAAAAATGATGAGAAATGTCGAATTTGTTTTAGGGGAAAAAGATTGTATTAAACAGATGAAGTACTTTATAAAAGAAGTTTTTTCATACTTGTGAAAGTTCTCCAGGTTTATAGCATAATACAACGGCTTTATCAACTTCCGCTACATTCACAAAAGCTTTCTCAACTTCCGACAAATCAACTCTGTGTCCTCTGATTTTTATTTGCGAATCAGTTCTTCCCTCATAATAAACTATACCACGATCAATTCTTGCATAATCTCCAGTACGAAAAATCACTGAATATTCTGAAAAAAAATTTTTTCATGCAAATTAACTTATTTTATCAAATACGAAAAAAGCATATCAAGTAGCATAATTATATCTGTAAACTGAAGTCTAGAAATAAATCTTTAATCAAAAGTAAAAAATTTGTTATAAAACAGATTTATCTCTGTTCTTTTTTACTAAATAGATTTTTAATTTATTCCAATCATAGTACATCGTAAATAATCTAGTGTATTATTAAATAATGGCAAATGAATCGGATTAAAACCTTGGATATAAAAGAAAGGCGTAGGCATTTCAAAGGAGGGTAACCTTAATAACTATATGGGGTTTTTTATATTATGCAGATCTATGTTCAATTTATGCTTTAAAAATCTCTATTATATAGAATTAAGTTAATTTTATCGACTTTTAATTTTTATAGAACGCCCCTTTTGTCAGTTATTAATTGTTTCCTCTCACCGATACAATTTAAAGTTATAAATTTAAATTTAATAACAGAATTCTGTTCATATGGAATGTATTCATAATTATGCATTGATTTATGAATTTTATTTTAAACTTCTTTAGTAATATTTTTTTTGCTGGGTGAAATAAAGCATTCTAGTCTAGTTTTTTTGCAATAGTGTATTTTGAAAAAAATGTTTTTTGCTGGTTAATTATTGCTGGTTTTATGAAACTTGAAGTAATTAAAAGTACAGGTCTTGGCTAGTATTTATGGCTTTTACGACTATTTTCAGAAAATCCGATTTTTTTGATTTTTTTCAACATATATTGCAACAAAATACCATTTTTTCTAATGAAATGTAACTTATTTCGATTTGCATAGTGTGAAAAATAATTGTAGTCAAATCTTTTTCTTTATAGAAACTCTTATTTTTGTTCAAAATTTTTAGGGTTTGAAAAATACATTTGTTCCCACTGCGTAAAAAAATTGTCAAATTACGACAATATTTGTATTTATTTAAAACCAATTTCTGGGTAATATAAAACTTTTATTAGTTTTATTTTGCGAGGTAAAATAGTTTTTGATTAAAAAATTCTTCGTTCTAATTTGACATTTTTTTTACAGTATTAGAAAGTGAAATTACTCATTGAAATTTTTAAAACACTTAAAAAAGTTAGTTTAAAATATTTTTTCAATTTTTTTTTTGACTTAGACTTGTTTTTACATTTTTACCAATAACAACAAGTATGAGTTGCAGCAGGTCAGAAAAATAGAGTATTTTATGAAAAGTAGTAGAAAAACATCAAAATTTTAAAACGATAGAAATATTTTGATTTTGGTGTTTTTTTAAAATATTGAAAATGTTAAATAGTTCTTGAATTTTCAATTTCACTTTATAAATATTTTTAAAAAACTATAAAATATTACATTTTAGTTTTTAAAAGAATTTTTATATTTAAATAATTAGATTTTTACATATCTTTCTAAAAATTGAAAGAATCACGTGAATAGAGAAAAATTATATTTAAAAATTCTGGACAGTAGATAATATTTAATAATCAAAATTTTATAGTAGAAATTATTAGAAATAATTATTAAAATGTCAAAAAATTTTATATTCCAAATTTTCGAAATAATTTAATTCTCATAGAAATTTTTCAAATTTATTAAAAATATATAACATTTGTAGAGAAGAATTTTATTTTTAAAAATATTAAATTTATTTTTACAAAACAACAATTTTTGTCTTTAAAAAATTGTATTCTAACATTTAAATTATTGAATTCTTGAAAAAATTTCTGAAAATTGTAAAAAATTGTTAAATCGCAGAAGAATTTCTTTTCACAATTCTCAGAATAATTAAATTAAATATTAAAAGTTTTTGAAATTAATAAATTTAGAAAGTTTTCAAATTAAAATTTTCATAAAATGGAAAACAATATTTGAAAATAAATAATTTAATTTTACAAAAATGTAGAATTAAAGTTATTATTTAAGACAAGGAAACAAATTAGAATTCTTTCTTAACAGTAAATAAAAATCAAATTTTGCGACAACTCTGCAATGTTCAAATTAGCATTTTTGAAAATTTGAATTTTGAGTAACTTTAATTAGAGTTTCTATATAGAATTTTTTGAAAAAATATTGTAATTAAAAATTGTTTTAAATTTTATTGAATTTCGTAATATTTATGTAACTAAATAAAATACTTTCGAATTAGCGAAATTTTTTAATCTTGAATTAAAACATTGAATTTTAAATGAATTTTAACTTTCAAGTGAACTTTTTTTACACACCTTAAGTCTCGAAGGGTTTTTCCAAAATTATCAAAAACAAATTTAAAGAATTTTATTTAAACACTTTCGAAAATAATTGAATTTTGTACAAGTTATTGTAGCAGTTTTTAGAAATAATTAAATTTTAAAGGGTTTCAAATTTTTGAAAATTTCAATGAATAATATTTATTAGTAATCTTTAAATATTTATTTTAAAAGAAAGTATTAAACTATTCAAAACATTTAGATAAAAATTGATAAAATAATAAATTTTTTGAAAAATTACAGTAATAGTTTTTGGAAATTATTAAATTTTTATTATTTAAACAAATTGAAAGTTAAAAAAAAATAAAAAGACCCTTTTTGCGCCTCAAAATTTGTTTTTCATTTATATGATCATAAAATTTAGTGAATTACAAATTAAAATTCAATAATATTGTTTAAATAACCGACCTGGATCAATTACGTGAGGATTATCCAAAAACTTATGAGTATCTCGTCCCCGAATATATCCAGCTGCTAAATTCTTTCCTGCGACCACTAATTCTCCCACTTCACCTTGAGGAAGTAATCTCATCTCTTTATTGACGATATAAACTATTGAATTATCTACTGGTTTTCCTAAGGAACAATTTTTATTAGTTAAATAATCGTTACTATGTTTACTAATAAACTGGTAATTATTTAACTATTATTGCTCACTGGCACAATGATTAATAATCATTTGCGATAATTTGAAAAGCAATAAATTTAACGTCTTTTTACTTCCGTTAAAGTTAAAGAAAAAAACAGTATATCTGAATTTTGTTTACCTATTGGGATCTTGTCAATATCTTCTAATTGTGAATGTTCGCTTAGAAGGTGAAATGTAACATCTCCCATAACTTCTGTACTGCCATAAAAGTTTGCTAATAATTTTTCATTATTGCCGAAACGAGAGAAAAATTCTTGCGCTAAACTAACGGATAGCGTTTCACCGGAACATATCCATAATTTTAAATCCGATAAAGCATCTTTTCTGTTCTGCAATTAACAAAAAAAAGGCTTAATTAAAATATTGTGCAATATTCCTTGAGATGATGAAACAGGAAAAAAAATAAATGCAAAAAATAAATTGAAAATAGGTTTCGAAAAAAATACCTCAAGGCCCAAATACATTAGCATCGATCTTAGTAAAGAAGGCACCAGAACAAGTCGTTGGATCTGTAATTATACATTTAAATTGTTTTCTGGTTACTTGTTGAAAAATTTATATATATATTCTTTTTTCTTCTATCCTTGCTTTTAAAAAAACATATTTTTCTGTTGTTTATTACAAAATTTGAATTTAATGTCAGTTTTACTACTCTTTTTTCTACTTTAATTTTTATATTTTTCCAATAAAAATACCTGATGTTTCTCGAGCATTTGGACAAATTTTTCTGGATCTTTTGTTAGTGGTCTTGGTATGACAACTATTGTACGACCTTGTAATAGCGGTCCCCATATTTCAGGTGCACTATCAACGAAAGTTAAAGCTGTTTTAAAAATACATTTCTCCTCTGTTGGAGAGAATGGCAATTCCCTCCATTGCCATTGTAAACGATTCAATAAAGCTGTGTGTGGTAATCTGACACCTTAAAAATTCACAATATTTAGAAAATACTCTTTTTTTTAGTTTCGAATTTTAATAAGAAAAAAAAAATAAATTGAAAAACTTACCCTTTGGAATTCCGGTACTTCCGGAAGTGTACAAAACAATAGCAAGTTGTTCTGGACATTCATTCAATCGCAATGGATCC
The DNA here is from genome assembly GCA_032873175.1 of Leptopilina drosophilae. NCBI lineage: Eukaryota > Metazoa > Arthropoda > Insecta > Hymenoptera > Figitidae > Leptopilina > Leptopilina drosophilae. The sequence goes on from CM065481.1 coordinate 50,190,156, forward strand.
TCCCATTCTTTGTGTGATTCGGCCAAAAGTTGCTCATAAGTTGATAACTGATTTCCTTGATATATTGATCTGTCCTCTATTAAATAAACAGATACCTAAAATAAATATCCCTCTATTCAAAGGAATAAAATTTCAATGCTAATTATAAATAATTTTTCTGCTTTTCAATTTGCTAAATGCAAATATAATCAAGTCTCGGATTTTATGACTTTTTTAAAACTATTATAAAGTACGGAATTTTTCAACTTATTTTTATGAAATTCGATATTTTCACTCTTTCTTCTAAATATTGTAATAAAATATAAATTCAACTCTTTTTCGAAACTCTCTAAATTAGAATCAGTTAAAAATCAAAATTTCAACTGACAATCTGTAAGTGATTTTTTTACTTCTGAATCAGTTAAAAATAACTGCTGTGAAAAGTGAATTTTTGGTAATTACTGGTAATTAATTATTGGTTATTGGTAATTACCAAAAAAAGTAAAAAAATAATTTTTTGAAAAAAGATCCCCAAATTCTTTAATTTGATTAAGAAAAGACGATAAGTTCGTAAATTGTACGATATAATTTGGAGAATTTTGTAGAAATTACAAATGATTGCAAAAATTCAATTATTTCCAAAAGTTATAAAATTCTTCGCAAAAATTCAATTATGATCAAAATTTTTTTAAATTCTCGCCAAAATTTCAATTATCTTTAGAAATAATTACATTCTTCTCCGCAAAGTTTAATTATTTTCTAAAATTTTCCTCAACTCAATGATTTTTAATATCCATTTTAATAAACTTTTACAAAACAATTTATTATTTCAAGCAAATTGAATAAAATTTTACGTAAACCTTTAATTAATTTTATAAAATAATAAAAATTTCACAAGAATTCAATTATTTACAAATTTTTTATAAGAATTCAATTTCAATTATTTTTAATACAATTTTAATCGAATGCTTTAATTTGAATAATCGAAAAAAATTAATTATTCTGAAAAATTTTATTAAAATTCGTCAAAAAACTCAATTATTAAATAATTTATTGATAAAATTCAGAATGAGAATTAAATTTTATTAAATTATATAATAAACAATTTATTTCTGTATTAAAATAATTGAATTCTGATAGTTTTCTAACAAAAATTCATTTAAGTTATAATTTTGGATAATAATTGAACTTTGAAAAAGTTTCAAATTAACATTTTTTAAAATTTGATCAATTATTTATGTAATCGAAATTTTGTAAAATTAAATTGTAAACAAATGAATTTGAAAATTGTGAAAGATCTTAAAATTATTTCAATTAATTGATTTAGAGAAGAACTTTAATGTTGAAATTTAAAAATTTAGGAAAATTATAATTCACTTGAAATAATAAAAATAATTTTGTTGAAGTTACAGCAACTATATTCATATAAAATAGAATAATGATTTTATCATTCGTTCATCTTTAATAATTATTTACAAATTTTTTAAGAGAATTTAATTTCAATTTTTAATACAATTTTCATTCGAATTCCTCAAAGAATGTAATTTTATAATTCTGAAAAATTTTATTATAATTCGTCATAAAATTCAATTATTTAATAATTTATTGATAAAATTCTCTATGAGAATGCAATTTTAAGAAACATACAATTATTGAATAAATTTTTCTTTTTGTATTTAAATAATTGAATTCTAGTAGATTTTTTAAATAAAAATTGATTTAAAAATGGATTTCGCTAAAATTGCAGATTATAATTCAATATTAAAAGTATTGGATCGTAAATTTTTTGAAATTATTGAATTTTCAAAAGGATACCTACAGATTAAAATTTTTAAAAGACCAGAATTTTTATATATTTAACTAACAATTTTGTATAATTTTTTTTTTTTGAAAATTGAATTTTGCAAGTACTTGAATTTTATGAACTATTTTTTTTAAGTTTTTCAAACAATCGTATATTATAATAATTGAAATAAAACCTTAATATATTTGAATTAAACAATTGAAGAGAAGAATATTTTATTTAACTATAAAAATATTTAAATTCTTGCTAGGAATGTTACTATGTTTTTATGATAATAATTGAATTGTTTCGGAAGATTTATTAAAAATTTTAGAAAATAATTGAATTCTTTTGAAAAATGTTATAACGAATTAAAAACTTGAATTCTTTCATGAAATTTTATTGGAAATAATTAAATTGTTTTGAAGGATGTATTAAACTATATTAGACAATTAATTGAATTCTTTTATAAAATTTATACTAAAATTTTTCAAAATAATTGAATTCTTCCGAAGAAAATTTTAATCTTTATAAAAATTATTAAATTGTTGTGAAGAATTATATGGAAATTTTTGAAAATATAAACAAAAATTATTATTAATTATCTTACAAGTTTTATATGATTATGGTCATTGAATAACATGACCTTAACATTTGAATTTTCCAAATCTTGATTATGAAATTATTCAACAATTTATAGTTGATAATAAAAATTTGAATAGCACGTACCGCGCGTAACATTTGCTAGTTTAGATAATTAAATAGAAAACTTTTCTTATTTTTTCACCAAAGCATCTAAAACTAATTTTTTTAGCCTTAAAGTCGATCCGAGGTCTGTGTAATAAACTCGACTGATTTAATAATAATTTTAATAAAATAAATTCTCTCATTTGACTATTAAAAAAAAATTACACAATTTGACCTAAATTTTTCATTTCCGGCTATAAATTTTACTTGTTTCTAAGGTGATGAAATCCTATAATAGAGACAATTAATGAAGTTTTTTTTTATAATCAATGTTGAATAAATAAATCTGTAAAAAGACGAACAACAGATGAATAAAAGATTCTTTGTGAAAATAGTAAACATAGACAATTTAAATTTACACTCGCTATCACACCCAGTCAATTGACAGGAAAAAGTAGTTTCCGTTTACCTCTTTAATCGAGACTTGTTTCAGACGCCAGCAAGGTTTTTTTTTATCATTCTCTCTCTTAAAGTCGATAACATAAAAGGAAATAGATATACTAATAAAACTTAACATAATCTACATACCAACACGCTTAGAATGTACGTGTAATTACTTTTTAGGTACATATTTTTTTAATGTTAATAATAAAATTATAAATATGACAAATTAAAAAAAAATAGCAGGAAATTATATAGCTTTTCTGAGGATAGATAAAAATCTGACATTTCAGAAACGACTTTGAAAATTTAAAAATTACTTAATAACATTTAAAGTTGCCGGAAGTTTCTAAGGGTATAATTTTCACCAGTAAACTTTTAATAGATACTTGTAAATGAAAATGTCAATCTTTCAATTTTTCAAGGAAATTAGTTTTAATTATATAGAAAAAAATCATTTTTATGTTACCATTAAATAAAATATATTTTACCTCCTTCTTCAACAATGACCAATGTCGGTTGTGATTCATTCAGAATATGCTTTATTCTTCCTGCGGGAAATTCAGAGTCCAATGGTAGATAAGCCATTCCAGATTTGAGAATTGCTGTTAAAATAATTGGCAATCGTTCCGTTGGTTTTAAACAAACGGCAACTATATTTTCCGAATTATTATTTTGATTGCAATATCTTCGAAGTGTTTTGGCCAATCGATCAGTTGTTTTGTTAAGATTTTCATATGTGATTGAAAGTTCTTGTCCACTTCCATCTGAAATTTGTTTTTCCATTTATTGTTTTAAGAAAGGTAGCAAAAATTAATGAGAAGTAAAAAAATGTTTGTAGTCGTATTTTTGTTTTATACTGTCTTAATTTGATTTTGCTTTTTTTTGACAAAATAATTAGGGTCGATTTGTTCGATACTTGAATTAGTAACAGTTTTTGATCATTTAGAAAACAAATCAATGTCGGTGAAGTTCGCAACGTTTATTATCAGGGTTGCCACAGGTCAGGGAAGTCACGGAAAAGTCAGGGAAAGAAAAATTGGTCAGGGAAGTCAGGGAAAAGTCATGGATTTTTAGTAAAAGTACTGGAAAAAATCGAATGTCAAAAATTGATGAAAAAACTATAAATTTTGATGTTTTTTTTGTTAGCCTTGTAAACTATAAAAATAACCACGAATTTTAATAAAAAACCTTGAATTTTTTCTATTTCAGACAATAATTTCTTTTTAAACAATTTAATTTTTCAAAGAACTGTCATAAAATTATGACTTATAAATTATGTAATGAATAATTTTTACAATTTTCATAAATACTAGATTGATAAAAGAATTTTAATTAAAAATACTAAAAAAATTTCATTTTGGAAAAGTTACAAATAATTACAAAAATTCAATTATTTTCAAAAGTAATAATATTTTTTGCAGAAATTCAATTATATTCCAAAATTAAAAGAATTCTGTTCATTTCAATTATATATTTAAAAATACAAAAATTCTTCTCCAAAATTCAATTTTGTTCAAAATTTTTAAAAAAAATTCTCGTCAAAATTTCAATTATCTTTATAAATAATACAATTTTTCTTCGAAATTCAATTATTTTTATAAACTTGAATAAAATTCGTTGGAAGATTCTTGTTAAAATTTCACAGAAATTCAATAATAATTTATGAAATTTTTAATAAATTTCTTTGAATTAATTCAATTATTTTCATAAATAAGAAAATTTTCACGTGAGTTCAATTGTTTAATATACAAAATTTTATAAAATTTTTTGAAAAATGTCAATTATTTAAAAAGATTTTTATAAAATTCGCCGCATGAATCAATTATTTAAAAAAAATTTAACGAAGTTCTTTACAAGAATTGAATTATTCTTTTAAATAATAAAACTTTTTACTGAAATTCAATTATTTTAGAAAAATTTTAATAATATTTTTTGAAATTTAAAAAATTTTTTTTTCAAGAATAATAAAACTCATTGGAGGAGTTTAATTAATTTTGGATACAATATTTTAATCAAATTCCTCGAAAAATGTAATTATTCTTAAAAATTTTATTAAAATTTGTCAAAAGAATTCAATTATTTAAACATTTTATTAAAATTTGTCAAAAGAATTCAATTATTTAAACATTTTATTAAAATTTGTCAAAAGAATTCAATTATTTAAAAATTTGTTGATAAAATTCTTTATGAGAATTCAATTTTAACAAACATTCAATTATTCAATAAATTATTTATTTTTCAATTTAAATAAGTGAATTTTTCTAGAATTTTCTAATAAAAATTGATTAAAAAATGAAATTTCCGAATAATTGATTTATTGTTTATAAAAATAATTGAATTATTGCAACGAATTTTATTACAATTTTTTCAAATAATTGAATTTTTTCGAGAAAATTTACTACTTTTAAAAATAATTGAATTATTGCAAAGGATTTTATTAGGATTTTTGTAAATAATTAAATTTTTGTTGAAAAATTTCACGGTTATTTAAATTATAACAAAACATAAAAAATTCTTTGTGTTTTGTAATAATATTCTTATAAATTGTTGAGTTTGAAAAAGGTTTGAATTTGAATGTTCTGAAGAATTTGAATTCCTCTGGAAAAGTAATAACTAAATATTTATTTAAAAATTTAGTTACTGGTGTTTTTAAATAATTTTACAATTAATGAAATTTGTAAATAAATTTAATAGAACATTTTTTAGAGTATCTAATAATTTTTAGAGTGAATCAGAATATTTTTTTTATGGTCAGGGAAAAATTGAGAATTTCGTCTGGAAATCAGGGAAAAATAAAATTAAATATTTGTGGCTACCCTGATTATCAACAATTGAAATAAAAAAATTATTTTCATTCCAAATAGAATGAAATTTTTTGTTCACAAATATTTTGTCTATAAATCATTATTTAAAAAACTAAACGTACTATTTTCTTTACAAAAATTTATAAAAATTTGCTTTAAAAAATATTTTTTTCAGAAATTGTTGACTATAAACGTTGTGAACTTCACCAACGTACAAATCATCCATTTTGATGGAAAAAAGCTTCATTTTCAACAACTATAAGCTTCTCTAGAATTGAATTTACCAAAAATGTTTTGGTTTTATCTTCGACTTCTAAATTTGAATTAAAGTACACTGTAAAAAAGTGTAACACTTTAATTTCCAACAGAATTGTATAAAAAATCGAACCTCTTTAGATTTAAAGCAAAAGGAGTAAAATTTGGACCTTTAAAATTCTCTTCCTCTTTTAACTCCTTCACTAAATATAATTGCGAAATAATTCCCAAGGCAGTTAACGATAAACTTTTTTTGTTACACAAAAAAAGTTGTTTTTTTTGTGTTTTACTACATTTTTGAGTAATATTTTTTTTCTTACATCATTTTTAATCCAAAAACATGTCGGTTGGTTAAAAATTTGAAAATTAAATTTTTGAAGAAGTTAAGATTTTTATTTATTTAATCGTTACATATTTTTGCAAATCCATGCAAAAAGTTGTTTAAGACTATAAAATAAGCCTAGAAAAAAATTTACGTTAAAAAAAAATTGAAAATTGTAAGAGAAGATTAATTTTGAATGTTTCAATTTTTTAAATTTTGATATTTTTCGAAAACCCTACATCTATAATTTCTTTGAAAATTTGTATGTACTTAAAAAAGTTCATGCGCTGACTGCAAAAGTAAAATTATATTTGTCGATTGGCTTATTTTCAAGAAAAAATTTTTATAAAGCTTATTGTACTAAAAACAAAAAAAGATCATTTTTGGGGATGTTAAAATTTTAACCTAGGAAATGAGTGATTTGAAATAATTTTTGCATTCATAGTTTTAAACAAGTTCTCGCATGGATTTGCAAAAATATGCAACGAGTAAAAAGAGTGCCTCCCCTTAATTATAATATAAAATTATTCCTTACACATTATTCAATGAACAATAATTTTACTCAAATATTTAAAAAATTAATTGAATTTTAGAAGAGTTGCATTTACAATTTTCGAAAATAGATGAACTTTAAAAGATTTTAATTTGAAATTTTATAAAATTTCCATTTTGAATGAATTTCATTAGAAATTTTAAAGAACATTTTTAAAAAATTTTAATAATTCAAAATCTTCTGAAATTGGCTAGAAATATATTGAATTAATTATTTAAAATAAAGGATTTGTAGAACAAAGTTAAAAAGTTCAGTTCAGTTAAAAACACTAAAAAAAATTGAATTGTAAATATTAAAGATAATAAATATATAAAACATATAAAATAGTAACATCGAAAACAAAATTTTGGAAAAATTACTAATGATTGCAGAACTTTATTTATTCAATTTCTGCAATCATTTGTAAATTGATAATCTCTTGAATTTTTAAAAATATATTAAAAAAATTTTAAATATTCTCGTCAAAATTTTTATTCTTTTCTCAAATAATAAAATCCTTTTCCGAAATTCGATTGTTTGTAAATTTGTTATTAATTCATTTTCAATAATTGAATTATTTTTATAAATAATAAAATTATTTTCAAAAAATTAATTATTTTCTTATGAATATTAAAGTTTATGGCAGAATTTTATTTATTTTTAATACACTCTTAATCAAATTCATCAAAAAATGTAATCGGTCTTAAAAATTTTATTAAAATTCGTCGAAATAAAATTTTAATTATTTTAAAATTTGTTGACTAATTTACTTATGAGAATTCAATTTTAAGAAGCACTCAATTATTCAACAAATTATTATTTCTGAATTTAAATAATTAAATTTTCGTAGAATTTTCTAATAAAAAATGATTTGAAAATTTATTTCAGTTAAAATTTTAGACAATAATTAAATATTAAAAGCATTATATGTTGCATGAATTTTTAAAAATAATTGAATTTTAAAAAGGTTTCATATTAAAATGCTTGAAAACGTGAATTTTTCATACCTTTAATTAACAATTCTGTAAAATTAATTTTTTTTGAAAAAGTTTAATTGAATTTTTTTTCTACATTATTTATTATTTTTATTTTCTAATATATGTGTAATTAAAGCATTTCTGAATAATCGAATTTTTGTACAATTTAATTGTATAAGAATGGATTTGTAAATTGTCAAAGAATTTTTTTTCAAAATTATTACAAACAATTGCTTTAAAGAAGAATTTTAGTTGAAAATTCTAGAAAACAATAATTGAACTGAAATGTTGAAAATAATTTACAGTAACAATATTGTTATAATATAAAGAATAAAGTAATGATTTTATCATTCGGTCATTTTAAATTATTATAAGTTGTTGAATTTCAAGAAGATTTGAATTCGAAATTTTTGAAAATCTTAATTTGTGTGAAAAAATATTAAAGTTGAAATATTTATTTAAAAATGAAGTTCTTGATGTTTTTTTTAAAATAATTTTACAATGAAATAAATTCTTAAATAAATATAATAAAAAATTTTTTTGAGTATCTATTAATTTTTAGAGTGAATCAGAATATTCATTAGGGTCAAAGGAAAGATACAAATTTTTGTCTGGAAATCGGGAGAAAGGCTGTGGTTAATTTTTTATTTAAATTTTTTTTGACAATGTTATGTTAATTTCAAAAGTTATTGATCGACTAATTATGCTTTACGAAAATATTGTCCACTAACTTAAATAACTTAAAAAGTTTAATTGATTGTAAGTTTTCAGTATAACACTTCAGAAAAAAATGTTACACTACTAAATAGTAGTTAAATACTAAATATTTTTTTCATTTTTCATTTTGTGGATAAAGTTTTCAGTAATTCAAATTTTGAGATTAGAGACAGGAATTTTCTGCTTGAGAATAAAAGTATAAATCTAAAAACTATTGTGTGCTGTAAAAACTCATATGAAGGATTTTTTAAAAATAATAGTTGCAATTTACGAAAGACTATTATATAGTTGTAAATCACAAATGCAAACATGCATAAAGTTTCACATATTTTGTTGATTAAAAAGAATTAAATGGTAAAAAAGCGAAATAGAAAAATATTGGCAACTTGTTTTAGCAATAAATTCTAAATTTATCTTCCGGGGGTGGTACTTTCTTAATTAACGTTATGCAAATTCAAATATAAATTGCCTTGGTCCAATTTACCTTCATATAGAATTGCTGTTCGATTCGGGTATTTCGTTGCAATTTCGGTTAAAATGTTGTGAATTAATTGCTTCTTGTCACTGAATGTGGTATTATTTCCTTTTAAAACCGATTGTTGTTGAAGAGAACCCATCTGAAAAGAAAGAAATTTTTAATAAACCAATAATTGTCAATTTTTACATTTAGATAAAAATAATTATCTACATTGGCATAAATAAAAATATTAGTATATTTTATTTTATTGCTAGAATCGCGCACTTATTATCTAAAATGAAACTCTCTTTTTGATTTACTGACACTAAAAATAAATATACTTTAATTGTTGATAATTTATATTCAAGTTATTATAATGCAAATGTGTGAATTCATTGAAATTATATAGTATAAATCTTTGAAATACTATAAATAATGAACTTTTATTGAAAACGATCGTTGTTGACAAATTGATTCTGTATTGAATTATTTGCAATCAAAAGAAGGTTCTCGATTAAAGGATAAAATAGGAAAAATTTGTAATGCAAATTAAATTGATTATTAATTTCCGTTATTTCTTGACACTAGAAATTATATTGAATAAATCGATTTTATCAAGAGAGAGAGAGAGAGAGAGATAAATTCATTTCTACTTTAATTACCTATAGAAAAATCTCTTTCTATTTTTTTTTTGTTTATTAATTACTGCGTTGAGAAAGAAATTTGTTGTGCGGATATGTACTCATAATGTATGCACGCATACAGTCAAGAAATTATAATTTCGAAACTTGTGAAAATGTCACGATTTTCTCTTTATATGTGTTGTATTCTAATTGAGATATACACAGTTTATCATCTTCAAGGATTTCCCTACAATTATTTTATATGCACACATTGTGCGGTATCAAGTTGAAGAGAAAATAAAGACGTTAGCTGACAAAAGTTAGATGCGAGCTTGAGGAATAGGTCATCTTCATCATCAGACGATTTATATTCTAATTAACTGTTTACTTAGTCCCTTATATTTTCCATGAGTAATGGAACTTTATTACGTAAATTACTGCTATTAACGTCACCGTTAAAAACTTTAGTAGTTAATTTAAAAATATCCGTTTCTTCTTATTAAAGCTAATTCAAAAATAATTTTTATTATTATTACTATTATTGCTTATCATACAATTTATTGTTATTATTGATATTATTATTATTATTATTATTATTTTTGTAATTATCACTAGCAATAAATCGCACTTTTTTCATAAAAATAAAATATGAATTAGAATATAGATTACAACTATTATAATTACAATAATAATATATTCTAAAACAGGGGATTCCAGGGCTCGAACTAGGTCCGTAAATCCCGTAAAAGTCCGTTTTTTGAAAAAAGGTCCGTAAAGTCCGTAATTCGGTTGATAATAATTTAGATAATTTTAGAGAAATCACAAATGATTGAAGGAATTCAATTATTTTCAAAAGTTATAAAATTCTTCGCAAAAATTCAATTATGTTCAAAAATTTTTTTAAATTCTCGTCAAAATTTCAATTATCTTTAGAAATAATTAAATTCTTCTTCGAAATATCAATTATTTTCAAAAATTTTAATAAAATACTTGGGAAAATTCCAATTATTTTCAAAATTTTTCCTCAATTCAATGATTTTTAATAGGTTTCTATACTATTCTAATAAAATTTTCCAAAAGAATTCAATTATTTACAAATTTTTTTTATAAATTTCTTCGCAATATTCAATTATTTTCATAAATAATAAAATTTTTACAGGTATTTAATTTTTTTGGCAAATAATAAAATGCTTATTAAGAATTCAATTATTTTGATGAATAAAAAAGCTAATTGCAGAATTTCAATTATTTTTAATACAAATTTAATCGAATTCCTCGAAATTTGTAATTATTCTTTAAAAACCTTATTAAAATTTATCAAAGAAATTTAATTATTTTAATAGCCTTTGCTACAATTTATTTATTAGAATTTAAATATTATTTTTAATAAATTTTTTATTAAATTTCTTTAAAGAATAAAATTATTGCATTCAAAATTTTTAATGCAATTCTTTGCGTAAATTATCAATTATCATAAATTATAAAATTCTTCTCTAAAATTGAATTATTTAAAAAAAATTTAATAGATTTCTTGTCAAAATTTCAATTATTTTCAAAAATTTTCCCTAATTTAATTATTTTTAATATCTATTTTAATAAAATTTTGCAAAAGAATTGAAATTATTTGAAAATTGGTTGATACAATTCTTTTAAAGAATTCAAATTTAAGAAACATTGTAATTATTCAATAAATTGTTTTTTTTGTATTTAAATAATGAAATTCTCGCAGAATTTTCTCATAAAAATTGATTTAAAAATGGATTTGAGTTAAAATTTTAGATTATAATTGAATATTAAAAGTATTAGAGCGTAAAATTTTAGAAATAATTAAATTTTGAAAAGGTTTCAGATTCAAATCTTTGGAAATTTGAATTTTTCTTATTTTTAACTAAGTAACAATTCTGTGGAATTAATTTTTTTGAGAAATTTTAATTGGGAATTTTTTTTTATTATTTAAAGTATTTATTTTCTAATACATATTTAATTAAAGAATTTACAAATAATTGAAAAATCGAATATTGTAAAGAAATTGATTTGAAAATTGTCAAAGAACTTTTTCGAAAATTATTAAAAATAATTAACTTTAAGAAGAATTTTAGTTAAAAATTCTTGAAAATAATAATTGAATTGATAATGATTTTATCACTCTATCTTTAATTATTATAAAACATGAAGACTCGGAGTTATCTATATCTTCATGTTTTTTTTAGTTTTGAAAAAATCTAATTTATAGTTTTAATTAAAATGTTCTCTTATATATTTTTGTCAGTAATTGGTCCGTAAAAGGTCCGTAATTTTTCATTTTTGGTCCGTAAAGTCCGTATTTTTAAATACTTTCACTGGTTCGAGCCCTGGGATTCAAAGAAAAGTCAGAGATTTTTATTAAAAGTACTGAGAAAAATTAAATTTTTAGAATTCATAATAAAATTCTAAAATTTGGTATCTATTTTGCTATGAAATCACCATGAATTGTAATACAAAATCTTCAATTTTTTCTGTTTCTGACAATAATTTCTCTTTAAATATCTTAATTCTGGAACAAATATCATAAAATTATTACTTAGAGATAATTTAATCAATAATGTTTTTGAATGTATTTCAATATTAATTCAATTTTAAAAGAATTGCGTTTACAATTTTCATAAATAGATGAATTTCAAAGGGTTTTAATTTGAAATTTTTAAATATAATTATATTTTTAATCAATTTAATTAGAAATTTCAAAAAATTTAGATTTTTGCAAAATGTTAATAATTTAAATGTTTCTTGAAATTAGTTAAATTTTTCAATATATATCTATGATAAATTTTATTAAAATTAATGGATTTATAGAAAAATTTTACCTATAGCTAAAAATATTTTTAAAAATTAAATTTTGGAGATTTTAATTAATTTGTATCTAAAAATAATTGCAGAAATCCAATTATTTTCAAAAGCAATGAATTTTTCTTACAAAGTTCAATTATGTTCAAAATTTAAAAAAAATGTTCTTCAAAATTATAATTATTTTTCTATAAATAAAGAAATTGTTCTCAAAAATTTCATGAATTTTAAAAATTTATTCTCATTTCAATGATTCAATTTTTTCACAATAATTCAATTTATTTCATGAATAAAAATTATTTTTGTGAATTTAATTATTATTTTTACAAATAATAAATTTGTATCAATGATTCAATTATTTTCATATGTAATAAAGTTCATCGCAGAATTTTAATTATTTTTTTCAATTATTCAACAAATTATTTACTTTTGTATTTAAATATTTCTCTCAATAATTAATGGAATTAGCTTTTTTAATTTTTTTGGTAAAATTTTCAAAACTTTTCTTAAACTGTATTTAATTGAAGATTTTCCTAATATTCAAAATATCATAAAATTGAATTTTAAGCAAATGTATTTGAAAATTCTCAAAGATTTTTTTCAAAAATTATTATTATTTTGTGAGTTGTTTAATTTCAAAAAGGTTTGAATTGAAAATTTTTTAAAATATAATTCCAGTGGAAAAATAATAAAAATTAAATATTTATCTAAAAAAGAAGTTAGTGATGTTTACGAATAATTTCACAATTATAGAAATTTCTAAATAGTAATAGAAAATTTTCTTTAGTATCTAATTACTTTGAGAAGAATCAGAATATTTTTTAGGGTCAGGAAAAAAGTCAATATTTTGTCTGGAAGTCAGGGGAAAAAAAATTAATTTTTATAGCAATCCTGTAAATGAAATTTAAATTTCAGATGGACGCATTAGTCGTGATTGCTTGCCTGGAAATATTTATTTAATTTAAAAATAGAAATGATGCAAATTATTTCCTTATAAAAATTGAGAATTTTCTATAAAAATATTAAGAAATGGGAATGTGTAATGTTTTTTTCCCAAAAGAAAAATGAGTCTGTGAACAATATATTGTTATTGAGAAATAAAAATTATGCATAAAATGATATACATTTCCTATTTCTTAATCATAATTTTTTGCCAATTAAAATTTTTCTAATATCTTTATAAATGAAAAGGAATAAATTTCTATAATTTAGAACGAAATTTGTTCTAAAAGGCATATATAAAACAAAATTTATTTGATAGTAATAATTTTTTTTTTTAATTTTCTGATTTAAAATATTATTTTCTTATAAATTATAAAAAGTACCTGGATATTTTTGATTTGTCAAACAATATTTTCTAAAGAAAAAAAAACCATAGCATACATGAAAACTAACTTTCAAAGTATGAACAGACAGAACGAAAGAATGAAATACGAAGATTATTATAGTTAATAATAATAATAATTATTATTATTGTTATTATTACTATTGCTGCTATTACTATTGCTATTATTGTAATTATAATAATTATTGTTATCATTATTACAATTCTCATTTATATCTTGTTTGAAATTTTCGAATATAATCACCCAATGAAAATATGATGATTGTCTGCACACTATGTATAGAATAAATTCTTAAAAACTGAACATTATAGCGAATGAAATTACATATTTAAAAAATAATTATGTGTATAGTAGCAGTAGATTGTGTGTTGAAGTTCACACGATTACAACCAACGAAATTATAGGTTTCGAAATTTTTGTGTTTTTTTTGTCACACTTGTAGACAAGATATGAATATATATTGTACATGAAGAAATGAGTGATTTCTTATTAGCATGAAATTTTTAATATCGAACACTCTAATGAAAAAGTCTGTTGAAATTATACATTTTTTATTCCTATCCATGAATTCATTAGCTGTTTACTTTTTCAAGTAAATCAAATCTTTTATGTATATAGCTGAAATTACCAACGTTTATAAATGTCTAAGTAAAAAGAGAAACAAATTTTTTCTATGACCAAGAAGTAAATGATAATTTTTTATAAAGAGAACTTTATTAATAGCCTCATTAATTTCTTGAAAGCTTTTAAATTCAATCAAGGCGGAAAAGATATAGAAGTTCGAGAATATCTCCTTTCATATAAATAAAGGAAAGAGACATAACTTACTTATCTATTTGTTTTTCATGTATTTTGCTTCCTCATAGGAAGCTTTATAGTGATGTGGATTTATAAATTTTTTAAAAACAATCAGTCATGAATTATTTAAAAGGCATTACGGTTAATATTTCTAGTGATCAAAAAAATTAATAATAATTATAAATGTAATAACACACTTAATAACAGAAATAATAATTAGAATATAGAAATTAATCAATCACTCCAAGTGAAATAATAAAACACTGTTTGTTTGACGTTGTCCATGTCAGAAACTAAAAATATTTTTTAATTGTTAATAAAATGTAAAATCGCAAAAAGAATATTCCTTTTAAAAATCACATTAAAAAAATTTTTTTGTAAGGTAAAAGTTATAATGAAATTTGATTTTTTTTATGTATTGACGGAATAATACCAAGCGACTAACTAACAGGCAAAAATAAATGTTAAAAAACGCCGGTTTAATTATCATGAAAATGTAGACAATGGTGATTTATGAATAAAGACAGAACATTGATATCGTATCTAGTATTTCTATTAGAATATTTTTAAATATTACTTTTGTTTGAAAAACGGAAAAAATTTCTTTTTAAGTAAAATAATTTTAAAAAAGAGCATATTTTATTTTTCTAAGTATTTTTTTTTTAAATCTGTGAGTAAAGATTGCTAAGATTTAATTATATCTTCCTTTCCATTAATTCAGCTTTTTTCTAATTTAATTTAATATTTTTATTTGAGTAGTTGCTATTAATTATTCATTATAAAATAAACTAGCAAATGTTACGCGTTCACTGTATTATTATTAGGCAAGTTACACAATTTTTTATTTTCAAATGCGAATTTTTGAATAATTTCACATTCAAACTTTCAAAAATTTCATTATTAACTAATTTACTAATTAATTAAAAGTTAATCAAAAGTTTTAGCCTGTTCTTCGAAAAAATTCAATTATTATTTTAGATAGTAAAATCTTTGCAAAAATTCAATTACTTTCAAAAAAATTCCACCAAAGAATTAAATTTTTTTTTAATTCGTTATAAAGTATTTCAAAAGAATTTAGTTATTTTCTAAAATTTTTAATAAATCCTTCGAAACAATTAAATTATTTCCAAACAAATTTTCACGAAGCAATTCAATTTCTTTCTTAGTTCAGAATAAACTTTTTTTTAATAAAATTCAATTATTTTTTAAAATTGTAATAAATTCTTTAAAAAGTTCAATTATTTTTAATACAATTTTAATAAAATTTCATGAATGAATTGAATTTTAAAAAAATTCTTAATATTTTTTGAAAAAATTCAAATATTTTTCAAAATTTTAATAAATCCTTCGTGAAAATTCAATTAAATTGTTATCAAAAAAATTTCACGAATGAATTCTATTGTTTTCTAAAATTTTAATCAAATTCAATAATTAAATGTTCATATCCAACTTTTAACAAATGCGATTATTTTAATAACTTGAAAGAAGTTCATAAAATTCAATTATTTTAAAAAATTTTAATTAAAATTATTTAAAAATTTCAATATTTAAAGAAAATTTCAAAGAAATTTCTTTAAAAAATCTAATTAGAATTTTAAACAACTTTATAACAAAATTTTTTGCGAGAATTAAATTACTTTCTAAATAATAAAATTCTTCGAAGTTATTATATTATTATCAAATTTTTTGTGAAAATTGTTTGCAATAATTCAATGATTTTCATTCTCATATATTAATTTGAAAAATAAAAATGAAGAATAATTATAAAAAAAACTAAGGGAAACAAAAAAACAAGCAGCAATTAACTTTAAATTGCGAATAAATTACCGGAATACAACGATTATTAATATATATATATATATATATATATATATATATATATATATTTTTTTTTTTTTCATGAAATTTTTTGTGAGGGATTTTCAAAGAAGAATGTCGTTTTTTGAGTTCAGCTCAAAATTTTGAGCAAATATGTCAATTTTTACGTCGAATTCGGATTCAGAATGAAAAAATGCATAAAAATATACTACTGTAGTGTCATAAAAAAATTTTTATTTTTTTTAAAATTTAATTTGGTTTTTTGTGTAATTTTTTGAGATTATCTCAAAATTGTTAGCAATTGGTAGAGGAATTTTTTTAAAATAATGAAATTTTATTGACTAACCACTGATGTTTAATGTGAATACCTAAAAGATGACATTAATGCCAAACTGAAAAATATTTAGTGGAAAAATTCAAATTTTATTATGTAGTAGTCAAATATACTAGAAATTTTTTAAAGTAATTTAAATAGTGTAAAATAGTGAAAAAAACGAAAATAATTGCAATTATCTTCGTCTTAATTTGATATCTTTAGAAAAACTGTGAATATGTTTGCACTTAATAATTTTTAAAAAAGTCAAAAAAAGCCTTTACAAAATATTAATTTTTCATTTCTTGTAAAAATTATTTTTATGCTTAATAATAATAATAATAATAATAATATAGGTTTTTAATCAAATGTTCATTCACTGATGCAGTGAAAAAACCTGAAAAAAATAATTCGTTTAGTAAAAAAAATGTTCCACTAAACAATATATGAATAATAAATGATTCAGAGTTAATTATAATGTTTTTTCTTAAAAAGCTAGCAAATTCACTGTGACACACTTGCCACGCATAGCGTAAAACAATGATTATGCGAATAATTTTCATGGGAATATTGAGCAAAATAAAAAAAAAGTATTGAAGAAAATACATTAGTCAGACTTTGTGTGTGGCAAAAAGCAAAAAAAAAAAAATGCAACACGTGTGTTACTGTGTATAGATTTAAAAGTTATTGCCTTTTGAAAATCAGTACAAAGTCATTGGTGATAAATAACGGTGAAACGTTTATTATAAAATTTGTAATCATTGATAGGAATTGCGGTATATAAAATCTTTCATTATATTATGCATTGTATGCGCAATTAATATACCTTTTATTAGTTATTACACACGTATTTTGTGTTGTATTCAACACTTCACATCAAAGCTCACTGATATATCAATCTCTTTTGCTTTATTGCTATTGAGACTTTCGCGATTAGAGATCTTAACAACGATTTCTTGTGATATAATTAGCATAATACATGTTTTCAATTAAGAAATTAGTAAAGCATTTATGTTGACGCTTGTTTATCTAATTAGTTTTATACACTCTCTCATCACATTAGAAAATCTTGTTGTACAATTTTTGATTTAGTGTTTCAAAAAAATTGTATTATTAATTAATACAAGAGTGAAAAAATCCTTAAGGAATTTTGAAGGTTCAATTAAGTTCATTTGAAGTTTGATTTTTTTGCTACTATTAATTTTGTATTTTATTAAATTCCAAAAAAGTATTAATTAAAGTACTAAAATGATTAATTCTTTATTGAATAAACTGTTGAATTTACATCTTTCTAACTTTTAATTAATTAAATGACTAACTTGATAGTAAACAGTTGGTCACACTGGAAAAAAAATTTATTTGATTCAAATAACCGATTATTTGTCTATAATCAAATAAATATTTACTTGAATCAAATAATTTTTATTTAAATCAATTAATTAGTATTTGCTTCAAATAAAAATTATTTGATTCAAGTAAATCTTTATTTGGTTATTGACAAATAATCGGTTATTTGAATCAAATAAATTTTTTTTTCAGTGCATTTATTCAAATAGTAATATTTTACTAATGAAATAGTTAATAATAACTAACTATTAGTTAAAACTTACTATATAATAAAATATATAATAATCAAAAAATAAAATATATAATCAAGAATTAATAAATAAATAACTACAAAAATAATTATTTCAATGTTAATGCTTTCTCCTCAAAAAAGTGATTTTTTTGCTGATCGTAAAGAGGAAGCAGAATATTTATGACTAGAACATCTGGATTTACCGTCTTGTTGGTTGGATCCAAATAATTAAAATGTTTGGTAATTAATTCAATCTGTGGAATTTGTCTATTTTTGTAGTTATTTATTTACATATAATTAGTACTTTTCTATTAGTTATAAGTTATTTTTTATTAATTGTTGAAGCAAAAAGTTAGTTACGATTTTACTAATAATAAGTTATTTGCAACTAATTTGTATTTCGAAAGATTGTTCTTCAATTAAAGTAATTTATAAAAATATTTAAACAAATAAGTTTCCTTCAATCTCAAAATTTGAATTAGTAAAAATGTTTACTAATTTGAATTAGTGACTGATTTTTTGCGTTTGAATTAGCAAATTTTACTAACAAATAGTAATTTCTACTAATTTTTTTAGTAAAATTAACTATTTTAAAAGCAAAAAGTCAGTCACTAATTCAAATTAGTAAAAAATTTTACTAATTCATATTTAGAGAGCGCATTTCTACATAAAAAGTTTTTATGAAATGTACAAAATAAATTTTTTGATGGACTTTTGAATATTTCTGATAATTTCCTAAATTTTCTTATTTGTTTCCTTTAATTTGTTTAAGTGTCAATTTTTTTTTATAAAATATTCATAACCTATGAATTGTGATCAATTTTGATTATTTGATAATAAATTAATTTAAAGAAATTTATTCTATAAATCAAGAAAATTATTGCATTTCTAGAGTTAATTTCTCTTTCAACTGAACTAAGATTTATTTAATTTAGAGAAAATTGAAAAATAAATTCATTTAGCGTTTAATTAAAAATGTCAAATAAGTATTTCTTTTTAATTGCATAGCTGCAGAAAAGTAAAAAGAGATTTTCATTGATTTGCTTGTTTTTCTGTGTGTAGACATTTTTTTATTTCACAGGAACATTCTTTTTAACCTTTAGCAATAATACAATTTTTTGTATTATTTTTCTTTTATAATTTCAAGTTTGTTATAGAGATAAAATGTCTTCAAAAAAATAAATCCTTTTTTTCGAACTAAGAAGAAAAATTAATAGTTTATTTATTATTATTGTATATTACTTAATACATTTTTTTTATTAATTTATTAAAGTTGAATGAAAAATTTATGAAACTTTTCATTTTGCAGCTATAAATACTATTTTCCCCCGATTTGAATATTATTGTCAGAATTTATTTTGATTTACTTTTCCTTTGGATATAGAAATTTCTTACTTTTGTATTTTTTCCCTCAGTTCTGCTCTCTAAATTTGAATTAGTAAAAATTTTCCTTTCTTTTTTTCTCTAAATTTGAATCACTAAAAATTTTTAGGTACTTATTACAATTAATGACTGATTTTTTGCTTTTGAATTAGTAAAATTTACTTGTTAGTAGAAATTACTAATTATTAGTAAATTCGAATAAATAGTAAATAGTAAATAGTCATTTCTACTATTATGTTTCTAATATTATTGTACTAATTATGTTTCTTTTACAATTTCAAGTTTTATTAGAGAGAAAATTTCTGCACAAAAAAATTAATTTTTTGTTCGAACCAAGAGGCAAAACCATTAACAATGTCTCCAAGATTCTAAATATTCAGCTTAATACAAATTTTTCCCGATTTACTTTTTCTTGGGATGTTGAAATTTTTTATTTTTGTATTTTTTTCCTGTTTTTTGCTCTAAATTCGAATTAGTAAAAATTTTTAGGTACTAATCAGAATTGAGGCCTCGGATCGAAGAACTCGACCGCCGCTCGACTGCACGCTGCCAAGCCAGTCAAAGGTACAAAAATATCAAAAAAATTAAAATTTGAATTTTTAATTTTTGAAAAATTCTATCTTGTAGGAAATGAGATGCCGCATCTTTTTTTCCTTTGAAATTTTTTTATAAAGTGAATACTTTAGGTAATAAAAAAATAAAACTGAAAATTTGTAATTCACAAATTTCATTGATTTTTTAAACATAAATCATCGTATCTTCGTCAATTTATGATGAATTAATTTAGAATTGGATATACAACTTCATTTTATTATACTAAAGGCAATAATGCAATAAAAACTTCAAAAATAATTAATTGTTTAACAATTTTTTATTATAAACAATAAATAACCTCAAATTATGCTTTTTTATATTCGCTGACAAAAAGTCTGCAGGGAATTTTACAGTTCAATAAACTTCCAGTGAGACAATTGTTCGTGTATATATAAGGAAGTTTTTTGCAAAGTTTGAAGTAATTTCATTAAACGGTTTTGAAATTATTGAAGTTTTAAAAAAGCGTGGTGACGCGCAAGTACAATTCTCCTGCATAATATAAACTGATGTAGCATTGAAAGGCTAAGTTTTCAATGCAAACTTAAATAATAGTTAATACAAGAAAGCTTACATGAAAAGTTAATATTATTCACTTTATTTAATAACAAAATATTAACGTTTATGTGACATTTCATGAAAACATAAATGTTTAAAGTATATTGACGTATACTAGATTTGCTTGTAACATTTGGATTTCAATACATTTAACATTTACTTAATTTAATAAATTAAAATTAACTTTTGTAACTATAACATTTTAAAACTAATATCAATACTTTTAATTAAAAAAAAATTTAATCTCACTGTTTTTGTTTAAATAAGTTTAAAAAAAACTCTTTTCCTTTCGGACTTAAATATCTAATTAAAGCTGAAACATCGTCTACTTTTGCTTTGCTTATTTCACCAGAAGGTGGTGATGGCATTTTAAGCAAATCATCGAAGTCTACCTCCGAAGTTATAATATAATCATTAACTTCCTCATTGTAATCGCGATAAACTTTTACAAGATTGTTGGGAAAATAAATAATTCTAACAGTATCTCGAATATTCAAATTTTTGGGAATCGTACACTTCTTTGGTATTAATTGTTCAAAATCGTGCATTATAATGTCAGTTGGTTTAATTAATATAAAAGGTGGGCTTCTTGCGCTTCTTATAAGTTGAAAGTAATCTTCATCGATTTCAATAACTTCCGCTTTTTTATTTTTTTGGCCATAAAGTCCGAAGTTTCGATCACATGAACAATAGCTGTGGCCTCTAACTGGATATAAATGTTGGATCTCTAACTGTAATTTTTGTGACAATAGTGTAAGGAAGTTAAGTAATAAGTAATTTTTATTTTGGCCACCGCAATTGTCCGAAAATAAATAAATTTTGTTATAATGATTTAATTGAAGCTCGCGTTTTATGGCATCAAATAGAAAATTACAAATTGTATTAGCACCTTTTTTTAGTTGATTTTCGATAAAAAAATACATATAACTATTTTTGTTTTTGCCGAATGTGTGAATATTTAAAACATTTAAAGAAATTAGACGTTTATAATACTGTTCGTTTACTGGAATTTTTGGTAATTGTAAATTTTGCCCGAAATCGAATTCTAAGCATAACGCATCTTTATCAGATAATAATTTTTGTTTTAAAATCTTGTGATTAGTAACATGTGTTTTATGTTCTTTAAATTCTGTACTTTTGGGACTGTTTCGATGCTCAAAACAAAAATTACACACATCAGTGCGAGGTTTGGAGAAACTAAAATTCAAATGATGGTTTATGTATTTGGAATAAGTCGATTCACTAATAGGAGGATTAGAATCACAAGTTTTTTTATAATAATATTCGAGAAACAATTTATGTAGCTTCCTGATTGTAAGCTCAGGGTTATCAAAATATAGTAATTTTGATTTTTGTTGAGCATAGTGTGATGCACTGTGAGGTATTAACATACAATGTTCGTATATCATTTTTTTTAAATCTTCATTTAATCGTAAGTTACGATTATTATGTGTACCTCGATGATCCTCAAGTGACTCATTATTCAACAATTTTTTTTGAATTGTAGTAAATCTACCCTTTTTTAAATTGATTAAATTGCATAAAAATTTTTGACAAACAGGAACATGCAATGTTTCCTCTGATGTAAAAATGAAAGAATAATCCCACAAAACCACAGTTCCTCGATTTCTGTCAAATGGCTTCTTCGTCATTAATCCATTTAATATAAAATTTTGAGATTTATAATCTCCAGCTGATTCCCAAAAAAAATTAAAGAATCCTTTTTGTTGTGAAACATCAACTTGCTCAAAACACTTCTTAAAACAACATTTTTTGACAGGAATAAATTTCTTTGCCGGTATTAATTTATTAGAAGTAGAAATATATTCCATTCCCTGAAATATTTAATTACAAATTTAAATGCTAAACAAACAGGCCAAAAGAAGTTTAATTTGTTAACAACAATTAAAGACATTAAATAAAATAAATACCTTATTTTTTGCCAACTTCATAACATTTGCTTTCCAATTTTTCTCTTGTCTAACTTTTTTTCTAACATGTATTTCATCACGTTTTTCATACATTTTTCAAAATATTTCACCTTTTTTCTTATAGTTTACAAAATTAAAAGAAAAGAAAATCTCACTGCTGTCAATACGACAGACACAGCTTAACTATACCTCAAAGTTTATAAACAAAAGTCACTCAGTACCGAAATATTAAACTATTATTGTATTCAAAATAAACTTCACATTTTATATGTCCAAATAATTTTAGATATTAATATATTCTAAACAATATTATATTCATTTTATTTATTAGATAAAATGTTAAAAATTAAATAATATTTAAAATTTTTAATTTTAAATAATATTTATTAATCGAAAAAATTGTTAACTAAAAACTGAAAAGCTGCTTAGTCTTTCTATGCTACATCAGTTTATATTATGCAGGAGAATTGTACTTGCGCGTCACCACGCTTTTTTAAAACTTCAATAATTTCAAAACCGTTTAATGAAATTACTTCAAACTTTGCAAAAAACTTCCTTATATATACACGAACAATTGTCTCACTGGAAGTTTATTGAACTGTAAAATTCCCTGCAGACTTTTTGTCAGCGAATATAAAAAAGCATAATTTGAGGTTATTTATTGTTTATAATAAAAAATTGTTAAACAATTAATTATTTTTGAAGTTTTTATTGCATTATTGCCTTTAGTATAATAAAATGAAGTTGTATATCCAATTCTAAATTAATTCATCATAAATTGACGAAGATACGATGATTTATGTTTAAAAAATCAATGAAATTTGTGAATTACAAATTTTCAGTTTTATTTTTTTATTACCTAAAGTATTCACTTTATAAAAAAATTTCAAAGGAAAAAAAGATGCGGCATCTCATTTCCTACAAGATAGAATTTTTCAAAAATTAAAAATTCAAATTTTAATTTTTTTGATATTTTTGCACCTTTGACTGGCTTGGCAGCGTGCAGTCGAGCGGCGGTCGAGTTCTTCGATCCGAGGCCTCAATTAGTAACTGACTTTTTGCTTTTAAATTAGTAAAAAGTCAGTTACTAATTCTGATTAGCACCTAAAGATTTTTACTGATTCGAATTTAGAGAAAAAAATACAAAAGTAAAAATTTTCAACATCCAAAGAAAAAGTAAATCGGGAAAAATTTGTATGAAGCTGAATATTTAGAATCTTGGAGACATTGTTAATGGTTTTGCTTCTTGGTTCGAGCAAAAAATTAATTTTTTTATGAAGGAATTTTTTTTCTAATAAAACTGGAATTGTAAAAGAAACATAATGCAGATTATTGTTTTTATTGCTAAAGGTTGAAAAAAATATTCATTTGAAATAAACAATTGAATAAATACCACTACGTACATACTTAGCTTACACAAGATTAGGTTTTGATAATTGTCAAGTAAAAAATTTCATCTCCTATCATAAAATTTATTAAATTTATCTTTATAAGCGGAAGGAAAATTTTGTTTTCAAAGTAGTTCCATTTTTTTTAAAGTCCTTCAATTTTTGAGACAATTTCTTTGTCTGCATTTTTTAAATTAGCATATTTTAACTGTTGAAGAAAATTTTGAGAAAGAAATGATAAAAGAATATTTCTTTTTTTTAAATATCTCTTTTTTGTAAAAGGTGCTTTGAGTTTTAAATTGGATAGTGTGTGCGAAACAAACGATTACAGGTACAAGTTTGCAACTATCATTTAAATTCGCTGTGCCCGCTAATGATTATCTTATGAAATCTCAAAGAAACATGTATAAATATACTATGTAGAATAATTTATGAGAGAAAAAAGTGTGTGAGAGTTGAAAAGTGGGAGAGAATTAGAAAGAAAAAGAAAAGTTATTGGCAAGAAAAATGTGTTGAGAAGGGGGCCTAATAAGTCGCTCTATTAGGCAAGTATGCTTTACATGAAAGTTTGTAAAGTTGAACACGCTGAAATTGTTACGGTTCAATAAGCGCATTGCCACACACCGAATTGGAAAGATTTGTCCGTATATTTTAAAATTAATCCGAATATAACTTTTTTTTTCCACATATATCAAGAATATTCTGCGAGAGAAAAATTTGCTCCCGATTTTAATATTTCCTTTTTCATTTTTATTTGCAAGCAATACTTTTCGTTATAAGAAAATTTTATCTAGCAAATATTAAAATTTTTTTAAATAAATAAATTCTTTGTGATTAATAAATAATAATACATGAAATATAACAATAATAATAATAATGGTAATAATAATAATAATAATAATAATAATAATAATAATAATAATGATAATAAAAATAATAAGTAGAGAAAAGTAATCTCATGTTAAAAGAAGAGTTTTTCTCCTGATGTTTTCTCAATTTTCGAAATTAACATTTCCGTTCTAAAAAGCGATTGAAACAAATAAATTTATTCTCCTTCAAAACGAAATAATTATTTATTTTTCCTTTTAAAGGGAGAAAAAAAAATAATTGAAATCGAATTAGGCCTTTTTAATTAATCTTTCATTGAATTTAATTTTTACTTCAAATTTTCTATTTTTAAACTTTTTCTTTATGAGATCGTCAATAAAATAAAAAATTACAAAAATCGTTTCTTTTATCTCGAAGATATTCTCAAATGTCAAATTTTTTAATTTAAATAAATGGATAAAATTAAACTTTAATTCAATTTCTACAATTATAATTAGATATTTAAACATTTTTTTATTCTTTGTCTTTAAGGGCGAAGACAAAAAATATTTGTATTCAAATTAGGCAGTTTTAATTCATCTCTGCCAGCATTTAAAATTTTAATATTTCTATTAATAATTTTTTATTTTTATGTTTTCCACTTTTAAACCTTTCATTTACGAGACGATTAATCAGAAAAACAAATAAGACTCGATTCTTTTATTTCAAAAGTATTTCCAAATGCCAAATTTTGTAATTCAAATTAATGAATAAATTGAATTTAAATTTATTCTTGTAATTGTAAAAATTTTGGGGAATAAAATAATTAATAGTGCTAATAATAGGAAAAGATTTTGCTAATTTGGTATTCAAATTAAGCAGTTCAGTTGAATTTATTTTTAACTATTGAAATATGCAACCTAAAGAGGATTAATTTCTAACTAATGGAATACTTGCAAGGGGATAAAATTATCAAATTTTGATGCTATAAGATTGAAATTTGTAAATGAGAAATTTTCGAACATTTGGGGAATCCTCTGTAAGGTGAAATTACTTTCTTCTATATGCAATCATTATTAATTGTTAGTTAGAAAATTAGAAGAATAAGATTAATTAGAATAATTAAATTTAATTTGAAATTTGTTATTTATAAGATAATTAAGTGTAACTGAAATTTTAATTTGAGCATCTAAAAAAAACTGTTTAAAATGCAAAGAGTAATTGTGAAAATTAATTAATTGCTTACTGTGTAAAGTAAAAATTAAATCTAACAAAAGTTAATAAAATCAGTGAATTAAAAAAACAAAGAATAATTAGAAAATTAATTAATTAATTGCTTTCTGAGTAGAAAAAAAGTAGTTTACCCACCGTTGGTTAATTCCTTATACACTGATCACTATGAACTTAACACGTAATTAGCACAGTAATTAAAGTCACAAAGCTGAGAGTTAACTGCGATAGAAACTCATTTCACCTTATCATTTAATACGCCCACTTCTTAACTGTTCGATGATTTCACTAAACTTCCTAATTAATCTGTATTAAATAAGCAATTGTTTTTTCTTCTATTAGCAATCAGTAATCCAATGAATCGCGTTTTCTTTTATTTGCAAAGAAAACATTCCTGGTTTTACTTTTGAGAAAAGAAAATTTTTTCGACTTTACTCTTTAACATGAGAAGAAGAACATGAAGTTTGTTCAGTGAAATTTTTAGTGATATTTTTTTTTGGTGAGAGGGATAAATCTTTTGTCAGATGATTATCGGCGTGGCTGACGCGAGAGAATGTCTCTTCTCATGGACGTTTCTCGTGCTTTTATATGAAGCTGCCTTCGAGGACCCTGAATCGTTAATATAATCATTTATTGCATACCCTTCTAACAAAAGCTATTGTACTTTTTTTGTAAATATTTTTTTTTTGATATCGATTTCTCTTCAATTATCATTTGACATTTTTCGTACTGAATTTGTTAAATAAAAAATTGTTCAGTGGAATTTTTTTTTTTTTTTTTCTTGTTTGTTTCTTTTTCTGTAAATTTTTGATGACGTTCTGATTTATTTTAATTTATATCAAAAATAATTTATTCTCGTTAAATAGAAGTTTATTTGTCTCAGACTCCAAGGAAATATTTATTTTGTAGAAAAATTTGATTAAGCACTAATGAAGTTTTTATTTTAACTAAAAAATTTTTTTTGAAGTAAATGAATTTTTTATTTGAACTAAATAAAATTTATTTAAAACAAATTAATTTTTTATTTAAATTAAAAACAATTTATTTTGCGCAAATAAATTTTTTATTTGAACCAAATAAAATTTATTTGAAACAAATAAATAATTAAGTACGTTCTGAGTCAAATCTATCTTCCCTCTGAGTGTATTTATTTATTAAATATTTGTGCAAATAATTTTTATTTGTCTTATTAAAATTTTACCACAATAATTTTTTTTTATTTTTAAATATAATATTAAATTATATTTATATTTTATTTTTTAAATTGATTTAAATCAATTAAATTTCCTGAAATGCAGAAATTATTGGTTCGAATAGAGTTTATTGGATTTATATATAAATTATTCGTTTGAAATAAATATTTGTTTGCTAATAGTCAATGTAATTGATTATTTGAGTAAAAAATATTTATTATATTTATTATATTATTTATTTTATATTTATTATTTATTTATTTTATTTATTTATTTATTTATTTTTTTATTTTTTTATTTATTTATTTTTTTTAAGTCCTTTTAGAAAAGAATTTTCCCAAAAAAATTATCTAAACTAAATACCAAATTTTTAAATCTGTTAAAATTTACACCTTGAAAAATATTTATTTATACTTAGAACCAACTGGAGTTTTTATTTGTTTTAATTAAATTTTATTATTCAGTTGAGTAAAATTTTATTTGGCTCAAATATATAAAATACAAAAATAAAATTTTTCTCTTGTTGTACTGATTCTTGAGTAAAAACAATACTTTCTATTGAGAAATTAATAAACTTTAATTGATTTGAAAGCAAAAATATAAGTTACTAATTCAATGAATTAAAATTCTTAATGATTCAAAGAAAACAAAATTTTTAAAATTTTTGTGTCATCAGACTTTTTTGGTTGATAAAAATAGGATAATACTATTAAAGTAGAAAAAATAGAAAATAAATTAATAATAATTAAAAAATGAAAATAAAATAAATAAAAAGAAAGTAACAATAAAATAATATTTTTCTCTCAACCACAATTGCTAGAGAAAAATTCCTTTCTGAAACGACTGAAAGTTTAGTCAACTGAAATATTTTCCTTTATAATGTTACTTAATTGTAAATATTATATTTTCTCCATATTACATTTTGTAAATTTCGGTAAATTTTAGAAACTTAAAAATATATCTTTCTTTATTTTTAAAAACCTAATAAACACAGATATCAAAGTTGTCAAACCAGATTCTCATATTGACGATTCTTTCCAAGGTCCTTTTTTTGTAATGTTTATATGAAGGAACCAGAAATTGGTGTTCATTTTATATTGTTGAGTAGAACATTCTTTTGAGAAAAACATAATTTACAGTTATATTTTAAAAAATGAACTGTAAATTTTATATTATATCATCAATATTTAAATACAATGATATTTATGGGAAGTTAAAAATTAGTTTCCTCTTTTTCTTTCTTTTTCAAGAAAAACAAATTCTTTTAAAAACTGTATATGGTGCACGTGTATTGACGTCATGACGGTTTCACGACCCTTTAAAAAACCGGTTTATATTGTGTCTACATTTTTTTTTGTTTTATTTATTCATTGCATACAATAAAAAAGTACGTATTAGGAAAAAACGTTACTCTATTTATTTTAATTAAATTCCTGTTTTAGTTTTTAAAAAAATTACAATGAGTACGCAATGTAAAACAAGAAAATAAATAAGGAAGAGAGATTCATCTGATTTATACAATTAGATAACTGTCTTTCAATGAATACTTTTTTTTAATCCAGTTTTTATTTAACAATGAATAATTGTTTCTTTATGATTTACATAGTCCATTGAAATTTGATATTTTTATTGAATTGTATTGAAAGAAATTTAAAATGTCAATTTTGAAAATTGTCAATAAACTATATTTGAAAGAAAATATTAAATATTAATTTGAATACATATTTAATAGTAAATAAATATAATAAATATTTTCTCTGTGATGATGAATGAAAATTTTCCCGATTCGGAAATAATTTTTTTTAATAAGCAAAATGGCTTTTCCGTGTTTTAAGTTATGATGTTTAATTATTTTTTGTGAAATTTTTAAAATCATTTTAATAGGAAATAAAGTGAGTTTACTGCATTTAGTGGAATAGAAGCAGGTATTTTCCTGCTTCCTTTGGCAAAAAAATTCAGAACAGGAAAACCTTCACTATTATCATATAATGATCTATTCAGTTCGTGTCTCAACGTTTTTTTTTCTCTTCGCTTAAAATACATCAAGTAGAGAAAATGTATATAGATATACTGACTTTTCTTAGGTGACATCACTATAAAATTGCACTCTCTTGGTATTATTGTCTGCGCGTGTTATTAACCTTTCAAATGTTGCGAATATTCTTCGAGGGATTTTTATAAATTATTCAAATACAAAATCATTAAAATTTAAAGTTCATTTAAATTTATGTATCTCGATGCATTATTATTATAATTTAGTATAAAATTGAACCACTATGAATATAGATTCAGGGAAAAAGTGTGCAGCAATTTTTTACTATTTACAAACGAGAATTTATAGTGTCCGAGAATTTTTTTTCACTTTTGGCAATTTTTACTATTTTTCGAGTAACTTTTATTAATGATAGTACATTTTACTGAAATTTACTTTGGAAACAGTAAAATTTTCTCTGGGACTAATAAAAGATTGCAGAATGACATTGAAGTTTTATAAATAATATTTCTCTTTGTAATAATTTTATACTGTTTTTAATTAATGTTTGAATTTTACTGTTTCCAAAGTAAATGTTACAATATAAGTCAATTTTGTTAAAAATTACTGAATTTGACAAAATTTATTCAAATTGTACATGAGAAGGATACATTTAGACAAGTCGATTTTAATAAAAAAATTTCTAATGTTTTAAAATATAAAAATGATTTTCTTATTGTAGAAAGTTTGTAAAAAATAATACAATGCAAAACTAGAATTTAAAGTATAAATAAAAAATCATTTAAAAAATACCTAAATTTAAAATGAAAATATCAACAAATAAAAATTACAATAAACTAAAAATAAAAAAAGGATAAAAGTTGAATCGACCTTTGTACAAAAACAATTATCTATAAAAAAAGTAAATAGATACATTTAAATATTTGAAATTTTATTTAAAATTGTAAAATTTTTTAAAGTTTACTAAATTTTCTAAAATTTATTTACAGTTGTAACATTTACCGAAAATATCCTTAAAAATTAATAATGTTGATAGTTGAGAGGCATTTCTCTGAAAGTACTAAAAGTCACTTTTACCTGCTTTAATAAGTAAATTTTACTTTGAATGTAATAAAAATTTGACTTAATTGGCAAAACTTTTTTATAAGAATAAAAATTTTATGAAAAAAATAAAAGTAAAAGCGTTTTATAGTTATAAAATCAAGGAATTAAAAATAGTCAAATTTATTCAAGAAACAAAAAAATGTACTGAAAATGTACAAAAATTGAAATCACAAAAGTAAAACTTTTACTAAATTTATTAAAATTTATTTTAAATAGTAAAAGTTACGAGAAGAACAGTTTAAAATTACTGACAATTCAAATACTACTTTTTGTGAATAATACAAGTTACTTTCTACTGTGTCAAAACTCAAAAATAAATTTTACTTTAGAAATAGTAAAAAATGTCAGAATTAGGAACAGTTTTTGAATAAAAAAATTGAAAACATATCAAATAGATAAGAATGAAAACGTTTAAAAATTTCAAAATCTATTTAAGATAAATATTAAATATAGTAAAATTTTTTACGGAAACACAAAATTTACATAGTAAAGATTGGTTTTTTTGCATTTGAAAATAAATTTTTTCTAGAAAATTGTAAATATTGAAAGAATAAAAAAATATTTTCCATATGTACAATAATAAAAACATTCGAAAAATTTTTAATAATATCGATTCAATTTTGTTATCGGATGACGCTCCACAATTTTACTAAAGAAAGTAAATTTAATCCAGATTTATTAAAATCAGTAAAAAATAACTTTTTAAATAGTAAAAGTTATTTTGCTACTGAAATTAAGTTTAACTAAAGTTCACTAAAATTTTAATCGTAAAGGCATCTTTTTACTGCATCTAAAAGTAAATTTTACTTTGAAAACAGTTAAAATTGACAGAAATAGCGAATATTTTTTATAGAAAGTTGTAAATAAGAATGTTTTTTTAATTTTGTCTTTAAAATAGTAAAATTTACTCTAGATGTAGGAAAAATTACTAGAATTGGACAGAAATTTTATTATCAAAATTTAATTTAATAAAAATTTGATTAAAATTAAAAAATAAAATAAATAAAATAATAATAATAATAAATACGATCAAAAATTTTACAACCGAAATTTAATTTTACTGAAATTAACTAAAATGTACTTAAAATAGTAAAAGCTATCAGTTACACAGAAATTTTATTAATTAGATTTAAATAAAAAATTTTAAATTCGATTACTTTAAAGGTGTAAAAGTGAAATTTTCTTCTGAAATAGTAAAATTTACTAAAATTGCATATAAATTTTACCACAGAAAGTAAAATTAACTAAAATTTATTTAAAATAGTAAAAGTTACGAAAAATGAACTAAAATTACAGAAAGTTCAGTTGTCTTTTTAAATTGTAAAAGTTATTTTTTATTGTACTCAAAATACGTTTTACTTTAAAAATAGTAAAAATTTACAGAAATAGGAAAAATTTTTGTTTAAAAAATTAAAATCTCATCACATAAATAAAAATGAAAATGTCTTAAAAATTCCAAATTTATATAAAATGGTACAATTTACTCCGGAAATAGTAAAATTTCCTGAAATTGTGTAGAAATTTTACTGCTAATAGTAAACTTTACTGACACTAACAAAATCTTATTAAATTTACAAAAAATTTAAAACAGTAAAATTTATTTTGAAAATAGTGAAAGTTACTAAAATTGTGTGAAAATTTCACTGCCAAAAAAGTACAATTGCACAGAAATGTTTGCTACCGAAAGTAAAATTTACAAAATGTATTAACATTAATTTAAAATAATATAAAAAATGTACTTAACTAGAGTTTAGAGTATTTTCTTTGTAAATAGTAAAACAAAATAAAAAAATATACTCTCAATTTTAGTTTCGTGTCGATTTGAATATTTGAAAGAAAGAAGAAGAAAAAAGAAGTAAAAATCTGTTAAAGAAGTAAAAATCAGATTTTTAATTTCTAAATTCAGTTTTTTTTCTTTAGTTTCAGATCAACACGAAACTAAATTTAATAATTGTTAATTAATTTTTGTATCAAATCTGAAACTAAAATGAAAGACAACTTTCGTGACTTGTTTTAAAATTATAGTTTGAACTTTTGGAATTTTTTTTCATGAGAAGAAAATCTTTTGTTTACCTCCTTTTTTTTTAAATTCCTTTCATCAAACCAGCAGAACTACAATAAATTTTTGAATGGAACATTTAAGTGTATAGAAGTGATTGAAGGTCTGAAAAGAAATGAACAAATGATAAGAAGTTAAAAAAAAGAGAAAGTTGTGTATAAAAATTATTGGGGATAAGGTCAAGTTATGGAGACAAGAACAAGTGTCGATGATTTTGTTAAATTTTTTTGTTTTGATAGTATAGGGAAAATGTATTATTATATTTTATATTGGAGAGAGGAGGCACACGTGAACATAATACTGTATGTAATAACAATCATTGACTCATTACGTAATCTCGATTTACTGTCTGATTAGGTCAAGTGGTGAGAACAATAGAAGGTATCCATTCAACCACGTAGCCTTTAGATTCCTCATAGCCCTATTACGATCTTAATCTGCGACATCCGTGGGTAACCTTAGCCGCTGCGCCACACTGTCCAAATTTCCGGTTATCAAAAAATATTAACAAAAATTTATAAATGAACAACAAATCAATTTAACTGTCTATTCATAATTGCTGACAAATTACTTCTTTACAATCGAATTACATTTTTTTTTAATGGATAAATAATAATGTTATTTTCCAGTTTGAAATAATTTTCATATTTAGTAACATTTCTAAGGAAAAGAATCGATATTCACCGACATTTTCAACAAGAATATTAAGAAAATAATTTAGATATTCTATAAAATTGTTTGTATAGTAATTTTTTTAGAGAAATTTAATGTTTAGAAAATAAAAAAGATAACATGTTTTTGTATCCACAAAAAATTGATCAAATAAAAAAAATTAATTTTTCTATTATTGAAGCATTTTTAAAAATAAAACAATCGTTTTCAGGTTAAAAGCAGGGTTGCCACAGGTCAGGGAAGTCAGGGAAAGTAAAATTGGTCAGGGAAAAGTCAGGGATTTTTAGTAAAAGTACTGGAAAAAATCAAATTTCAAAAATTCATGAAAAAACTCTAAATTTTGGTGTTTTTTTGTTTGTCTCGTAAACTATAAAAATAATCACGAATTTTAATACAAAACCTTGAACTTTTTCTATTTCAGACAATAATTTCTTTTTAAATAACTTAATTTTTAAAGAACTATCATAAAATTATGACTCATAAATTATGTAATAAATAATTTTTACAATTTCCATAAATACTAGATTGATGAAAGAATTTTAGTTATAAATGCTAAAAAAAATTAATTTTGGAAAAGTTACAAATAATAACATAAATTCAATTATTTTCAAAAGTAATAACATTTTTCGCAGAAATTCAATTATATTGAAAAATTACAAAAATTCTGGTCATTTCAATTATATCTTTAAAAATAAAAAAATTCTTCTCCAAAATTCAATTATGTTCAAATTTTTTTTTTAAAATTCTCGTCAAAATTTCAATTATCTTTATAAATAATACAATTCTTCTTCGAAATTCAATTATTTTTAAAAACATTAATAAAGTTCTTGGAAAAATTTCACAGGAATTCAAAAATTTATAAAATTTTTGATGAATTTCTTCTAAATAAACCAATTATTTTCATGAATAATAATAAAATTTTTACAGGAATTCAATTATTTAATATAAAAAATTTCAAATAATTTTTCGAAAAATATCAATTATTTAAAAAGAATTTTATAAAATTCGTCACAAGAGTTCAGTTATTGAAAAAAATTTAACAAAGTTCTTTTCAAGAATTCAATTATTTTTAGAAATAGTAAAATTCTTCACCGAAATTCAATTATTTTTATAAACTTGAATAAAATTCTTTGGACGAATTAAATTATTTTCAAAAGTAATAAAATTCTACACAGAAATTCAATTATGTTCAAAAATGTTTGTCAACATTTCAATTATCTTGATAAATAATAAAAATTCATTAATATTCAATTATTTAAAAAAAAAATTTTTAATCTCGTCAAATTTTCAATTATTGCTATAAATAATAAAATTCTTCTTCAAAATTCAAATATATTTAAAAACATGAATAAAATTCTTGTTAAAATTTCACAGAAATTCAATAATTTATGAAATTTTGTAATAAATTTCTTTAAAATAATCCAATTATTTTCATAAATAATAAAATATTTACGTGAGTTCAATTATTTAATATACAAAATTTAACATAATGTTTTGAAAAATATCAATTATTTAAAAAGATTTTTTAAAAATTCGTCACATGAATAAATTATTTAAAAAAAATTTAACAAAGTTATTTACAAGAATTGAATTATTTTTATAAATAAAAAATTCTTCACTGAAATTCAATTATTATTGAAAAATCTTAAGAACATTTTTGGAAATTTTTAAAAATTATTTTCATAAATAATAAATCTCATATCCTGATTGTAATTAATTTTAGATACAATATTTCAATCAAATTCCTCGAAAAATGTAATTATTCTTAAAAATTTTATTAAAATTTGTCAAAAGAATTTAATTATTTAAAAATTTGTTGACAAAATTCTTTATGGGAATTCAATTTTAACAAAAATTCAATTATTCAATAAATTATTTATTTTTCTATTTAAATAATTGAATTTTTCTAGAATTTTCTAATAAAAATTGATTAAAAAATGAAATTACTGAATAATAAATTTATTGTTATTGAAAATAATTGAATTATTGGAACGAATTTTATTAAATTTTTTTCAAATAATTGAATAATTTTATAATTAATGAAATTTGTAAATAAATTTAATAGAACATTTTTTAAGTATCTAACAATTTTTGGAGTGAATCAGAATATTTTTTATGGTCAGGGAAAAAGTGAGAATTTTGTCTGGAAATCAGGGAAAAGTCAGGGAAAAATAAAATTAAATATTTGTGGCAACCCTGAAAAGTTAATTTTTCTTTTTTTTAATGTTTATTTAACCCTTTTCGGATTTTTGACATATATAACAACCCCATATAAATGTTTTTTTTGAAAATTCATTAACTTTATTTTTCTAATTTAAGATCATAATTTTTTTTTGCATACAAAATTATGATTTGAAATTATTTAGAAAAATAAAAAAATGAATTTTC
Organism: Leptopilina drosophilae; assembly: GCA_032873175.1. Taxonomy (NCBI): domain Eukaryota; kingdom Metazoa; phylum Arthropoda; class Insecta; order Hymenoptera; family Figitidae; genus Leptopilina; species Leptopilina drosophilae. The sequence continues at coordinate 50,225,710 of CM065481.1, forward strand.
AAATGATAAATCGAATAATAATAATAGTATTTTTTAGCATTTGCATTCGAAAATCAATATTTTTCTCTAAATAAATTGTTTCAAAAAATTGTAAAAATGCATTTTTTCATTCAGCACCTTGTTGTAGATAAACAAAAACATAATTTCTACAAACATTTGTATGGATTTCAAAATCTATCAATTTTTACCTAAAATAAAAATTCAAAAGTTGTCAAAATCTTTTCGGACAAATTTTTTTTGCGACCTTTGAATTTTTCTAGAAAAATTACTAATAATTTTATAGAGTATTCAAATTATCCAAACATTCGAATTCCATTATATTATTCGCTATAAAATAAGTAAATTTTACAAATTTTGTTTATTGAATATTTTTCAAAGTTTACTTTCAAGTAAAGTTTTTTTTACATTTTTAAAACTTTCGTCAAGAATTAAAGTTACAGTTCTAGGAATTTCTTGAGAAATAGATGATCTAATTGTTTTGAACGTACAAATGAATAAAATATTTTTCATTAAAATTATTTCTCAAGAGTACTGAATGCGAAAAACAAAACAAAAATAATAAAAAACATAAATTTAATAAGTTTTAAGACTTAATATTTTTTAAAGGTACATTATATAACATTATTCAAATTGTGTAATTAAAAAATGTCAAATTTCTAGAAATGCTGCAAAAAATTTGGTTTTTTGGTGTCCATTGAAATTTTCTTCAAATTGAAAATAATTGAATTTGAAAACATTTCTAATTGAAATATTTTAAAAAAATTAATTATAAGAATTCTAATTTTAAATTCTGATAACTTTGCTTTTGAAAAATGGTAATTTACATTTTTTTTAAATTATTTAAATATATTATGGGTATATTTAATGGAAAAATTGTCGAGTTATCGAAATTTTTTTTTAATCTAATTGAAAACGTTTAAATCCTAGATGTTTCTTAAATTAACTTTTTTGAATAGAAATTTAATTTTCAGAAAACTTTCTCAAATTAAATCTTTTAAATTGGACCCCTTACAAAATACGCAAAAAGTTTCAGATAAATTTCAAAATATAATTAAACAAAAAACTTTTTTTTTGACAAAAAGACCAGTAAACAGACATTTGTTAGAAGAAACAATTTTTCAAAGTTATATTTTAAGTCTTTCCTGAAAGTTTCAATTAATTTGACCAAAAGTTTTTTGTTATATATACTTTGTGCAGGTTTCTTTGAATTTTGAATAATTTTAATTAAAAATTTTGAAGAAAGAAATGGTCTTTGGAAAATGTTCATTCAAATTTTTTTATTGGACAAATTATATAGTCCTTAATCACATATTGTGTTGTTCTTGACATTGTAAAGAAAAACTTAAAAATTCCAAAATTGCAAAAAAGAAAAAAAGCAAAAGAACTCGAAGCTAAAACTAATTAAAATCCAGCGTCGTCCTTTCGTCAAATTTTATTTAAATAAATTTACGTTTTAAAGACATTTATTACAATTTAAGATATTGGGATAAGGAAAAAAGTTAAAAATTGTTCTGCAAATCAACAAAATTCAAGAAAACAGAAAGTAACATTGTTATGATCAGTCTAAATAAAATAAATGACTTTTTCGTATTTTGGATCGAATGCCTAAAATTATTTTGTTGCGCGTTAAAATCTATTCGAGACTTGTTATTAGTAAATAAATTATTAAACATGAATTAAATATTAATTAAATATAAATTAAATATAAATTAAACGTGTTAATTAATTTAATGCATAAATAGAAAAAAATTTTCTGTTTTATGATTTAGGAAAAATATGGAAAGAAGAAAAGAAAATTATATTAAACCATGGGTAATTAGGATAATTCTAATAATCAAAATATAAAAAAATACAATTTAATGATCTTTATTATTTTTGTATCATTACAAGTTAGTGACGCAACATTTTTTTTCCTCAGTAAATTATGATAGACATTTATAATTAATTAAACTTTTCTCAATAACTTTTTAATAAATAAAATCACATTTGTCTTCATTTGTTAACTTATCCTCAAGGAAGAAATAATCGTGAGTTTGAAAAAACACAGTTAATTAATTTTTCCGCGTTTGCTAACTTTTTTTTCCCTGTTCAAAATAAATAATCTATTTTATTATATTGTAATTACTATACACATTTCTCATTATGTTTTTTTTTGCTATAAAAAGAGGAAAAATAATTTTTCTAATACATTCTTTTTTTGTAAACATTCACAATTCTATTTTCTAAACTAAAAAAAAAATGTTATTTTTACATAAAATTTTATTATTTATTTATCGAAAATAGATAACTTTTTCCATTACATCTTAAAAACAACTTATAGTAACGTAAATATTTCTATAATACTCTTTTTTTGTAATACTTTTTTTGTATTTTATTTTCTTCATTTTTATGTGTAAATAAAATAATTTGATAATAAATTAATTCATATTTGCTAAAATTATAAATTTTTAAATTTAAATACAAAAATAAAATTGTTTGATAAATTAATTCATATTTGCTAAAATTATAAATTTTTAAATTTAAATACAAAAATAAAATTATTTGATAAATAGATTCATATTTGCTAAAATAATAAATCTTTAAATTTAAATGCGTAAATAAAGTAATTTGTTAAATCAATTCATATATTAATTAAAATAATAAATTTTTTATGTTTATTGATTCAATCTTTCAAGACGAAATTGTTATTGGACTTTTTTTATCGATTCTCCAGTCATCTTGAAAGAATGAATCGAAGTAAAAACAGTTTTCATTCATTAAATTTATGCACTTTTGGAAAAAATAAAAAAAAAATGAAATGTTTTCACATCTTCATGATGTATTTTTTGTAAATTTTTTTTATGAACTTTGCGTTTTTATTAAAATTTTGACTTCGAAATTGATTGGAAAAAATGCGATTGGAATAATTTGTAAATTCAGAAGAAAAAATTTGAATGATAATTTTGTTAAAGAAAATTTTGGAATTGATTTGAAATTGAAAGAAAGACATAGTAAAATGTCTGAAATATTTTTTGATGACTGGAAATTAATATACTTTTCTCAAACACTCTTTTCTGAGACATTACTTTGAATACTGCGATTACTTTCCCTTCGTGGATTACTTCGTAGGACTCGTTGTGTGAGTGTTGGTCGTCGATCGCTTCCAACTCTTCTTAAACTATTATCTCTTTCGACATTTTTTGATCCTCTGGGTCCACGTATATTTGAGTAGACAATGTAGACTGCCAAAATACCCACAGAAAACATGGCCACTCCCACTCCACTTACTGTCATGACCTGAAATTTATTTTCATTCAACAATATTTTTTAATGACTGTTTGAGAAATGTTTTCTCATTCAATTTTTTTTAAACAATTCTTTTAAAATGTTTCAAATTCCAAATTCTTAAAAATTTGGATTTGACTATATTTACATATACTATAGTAGAAAAGTGTATTACAAAAAAAAATGTTTGTTCGGATTCAACTATGTTATTTGTTTGTTTAATAGGAGGGAAAAATTTGGAATAAAATTTCTAAGCACTATAGCTAAATTAATTTCTAATATATGTCAGGAATGAATTTGAAATTCTGAACTTTAATTTGTGGGGCCTCGAATATTCGAGTAGACGATGTACACAGCCAGAAATCCCAATGTAAACATGGTTACACCCACTCCACTCACTGTCATCACCTGAAATTGTTTTTATTTTTTGTCATTTGAATATTTTTATTTTTTAGTGTTTTTGAATAATTTAGTTCAAGAATTTTGATATTTTTAAGAATTTGGAGTTAACATTAAAATATTAATTGTCTGCCTCTGATGTATAATCTGATATATAATTTAACATTTACTTTCAATTATGAAACTTAATAACTTTTTAAAATAAGTTTTTTAAACAAATGATTAAAATTTCTTCTTGATTTCAAAGAGGAACATTTTTACTTAACATCTAAAGTAGGAATAATTTTGAGAATTTCTGTAAAAAATTAATAATTAATTAAAAAAAAATTTCAATAATAATTTGTAGTTTTCACTTTTAATTTTATGTTTAATATTATTTTTGTTTCTTTATGAGGAAGCTTTGTATTAATTGTTTATATTGATTTGAACTGTACAATTAAAATAATAAATGCTACAAAGTTTCGTACGTAAATCAGTTGTTTATATATGGTACGAAAAGTACGTAATTTACAATGTCAAAGGCGATTCGAGGCCTGTTAAACTATAATGTAGCTAATCTGTTTTGTTATTTATTATAAACATTTTATATGGCAATTCTATTAAACGACAATTCAAGAAAATAAAAACTGAACAAACCAGAAGTAACACAGGCAGAGAATTAAATTATATATTTTTTTAATTTCCTTTACTTACAATAATGTAAATTCTACTCTATGAGGGAGAGGGTGCTATATTAAAATATAATAATTTATTTCTACAATTATTTTTTTATTATTAATTTGACGTAAATAAAATATATTAATATTGGTATTAATGATACCAATATGATATTAATGGTATTAATATTGGTTCTCGGTATTTAAATATAATTTAAGTACTTCGGTATTTTTAAAACTATATTTATACAATAAGGAAAAATTAAAACTGTGAATAATGTTTTGCATATACTTTTAAAAAAAAAAGAAATACCATTTGTCATTTTTCATAGGAAAAAATTAAGGAGGAATAAAGTGAATCTTCTTGTGGAAAGTACATTTACTTATTTAAACGATATTTAAATTCTTTTAGAAATTGTCTCTGGCTTTGAGCGAGGCTTTGAGTCATATTTAAAAAGGTGTTACGTCAAAATGGAATTTCTTATGTTGACGTGTTTTATCAAGTCCATTTTTTTTCTCCTAAGGAAATGAATAATCATGTCAGCATTAATAGTATCAATCCGTTTTTTTTGTTTCCATTTTTTTTCGGATTAAATTTTTTTTTATCAATTCTATTACTAAATCTCGTCTCGTGTCTATTCTAATTGCATATAATGACTACTTATGTGACAATTAAATAACCCAATAAAATAAATTAAACACGGGCGAAATATGTGTGAATAAAATTGTGTAATTTTCAATATTAAATACATAATATTATGGTAAATTAATTAATATTGTCGTATCCTTTTCATTTTAAAGGAGAAAGAAGATTATCAACTTACCATTGTCCACCATTCACTTTCTTCCATTTCGGAAACGAAAACATGTGAATTATCATCGTCATCATTGTCGATTGAACTTTTCATTTCTTTTGTTGAAGTAGCGCATCCACTGCGTGATTCCTTTTGTTTTGAAATGAGTCTTTTGAAAATTTTCGGTACGTGACCAGTGTCACCATCCTCTTCATCGTCATCACTTGAAAAATCGTCATCGTCATCATCGTCCGATGCACCCCAAGCCATGTTTGCTTTTGTTTTGGTAATTTTCAATCTTCCTAAATTGTTTAATTTTGAATTTCTCGTTTTTAGGGAGAGATCCAAACCCCTTGTGGACGAATCTTCTTCGGCTACTTTTGTCGATAATACATTTACGATGATATTATTCCAATCTGTTGGATTTACTTGACCCTTGCATTTCTTCTTTTTACTATGAGCAATGAAAATAGTATTTTGAATTTTTTGTATTTGGGGATTATTGTATTAAAATTAGAAGACTGATGCTCGCAATGTTTGTAAGAAGGGAAAAAAATGAGTCGGTATTTATTATTTGTGGCACATTCTGAAGAAAAAAACCTTAGAAGCAAATCATTTTAAGATTATGTTTGTTATTTTTACCTTATTTAAGTGTTTTTGTTTAATTATACGGAACAAAAATTAGTTTTTATTTATTAATTTTAATGTAATGAAGACTTAAACATTTTATATTGAGACTTCAGCTTCTTTTTCATTCGAAAAATTGCAAACATAATCAACAATGTTTGTTCTAATATCCCTTTTTTCAGAGTTTGTTACATTTTGGCATTAAATTAAAACTGTTCGTAGATAACTGTATTTTAAATGAAAATTACAAGGATCACAGTTAGTCCCACTTTTTATCTAATTCCCTTTTTCCCCCATAGTAAAATGGGGCTCTTTTTATCTCTTTAAATTATTAACATCTACTAAAACATCTCTTTTTCTTTTATTTTTAAGAAAAACCTATAAAAATTGACTTTTTTGTAAGATAGAATTTTTTTTAGATATACTTGAAAAAAGTGTATTTTTCGCAAAAGTTTGCGAAAAAAACTTTTCCAAACTTGGGAAAAATTTTAGTTTTTTGAAACCTAAAAATCTTTTTATATATTATTTCTATGAAAAAACTTAGACATTTTTTTCATGAAAGGTATTAAACATAATGTAAATTTTACTTGTAAGAAAAATCCAATGTTTGGAATTTTTGTCAAATTGTATTATTTGCAGAATAAGTTTTATTACATTGGCAGTAAATTAAATTAAATATTAAATTGACATTTTATTAATTATGAGTAAAATTCACTTCGGTTATTACAAAATTTACTATAGAAATACCGATTTTGAACAGCAAAATTATAAAAATTGTCCTCGAGCAATACAATTAGCTATTAAAAATTCTTATTTTTAGAGTAAATTTTATTATTGTTGAAGTAAATTTTTCTATTTTTTATAAAATAGAATTTCACCTTTGAAAATAGTAAAAGTCATTCTGAAAATAGCAATTTTTAATATTAAACTTTACTATTATTAAAGAACAATTTTTCCAAGTCCCAAATTAAATTATAGTAATTTTTTCTGAAATTTACTTTGTATGCAATAATAATTAAATACATAAATATATGGAAAATTCTACGTGAGATTTGCCTATGACCATTGAAATTCGGATGAACATATTTTTTTCTGCTCTTTATAGAAAAATATGAAATATGTATTTTTTAATACAATTTTTTTTAACTTTCGTTCAGAATTAGAAAATTTTTTTAAAATATATATTTTAATAATTGTTTAATAAATTTTTTTTATGTTCTGCGCCTTTTAAAGATTTAAGAAAAATATCTACATACACTTAAAACTATAAGAAATCAAAATCCGTTGAGAAAATTTATGAGCGACCATTATTTTAAAAGTTATAATGGAAATTATATCGAACCGAGATGCGATTTTGATTTTTTTCTGCTCTTTATAGAAAAATATGAAATATGTATTTTTTAATTTTTTATTAAAAAAGTTGTTAAAAAGTTGTGAAAGAATGAAACAAAACTAAACAGTTTTCTTTCGACTTTTAAGAAATGTATAAAGAAAATTTATTTTTTAATTTTTTACTAAAAAAACAATTTTTTTATAAACAAATTAATTTTTTTGCTTTTAACTCGATATTTTTAAAATGTATTTATATCTTTTAATATCGAAAATGTTTTTCAAAATCACATGCATGACTTACAAGAGATTGTTTTACAATTAACTTTTCAAAACAAAAACAAAAATTGAAAAAATATGTATTTCATATATTTTTCTATAAAGATTAAGAAAAATATGTGTTTACTGAATTTTAATGGTCATAGGTAAATCATACGTAGAATTGCCCATATATTAAAATAGAATATTTCGTAATTTATAATTAGAAGCACATTGTTGCTTTGTAGAAAATATGTTTTTAAATTGAGAAAAAATTGCCAAATGAAAAAATTGATTTTTACAATTTTTGAAGCATTTCTTTAGAAACGAAACTTTTTTTAGTCTGAAAATGCTAAAAAATATCATTAATAATCAATTTTTTTATTTAAAATTTATTTGTTTATTTTTCTAACTAATTTCAGATCATAATTTTTCTATTTATTATATGAGGCATTACATTTCAAAACGACCCACTTTATAAATCAATTTTATTGTAAGGCAATTTTTAAATAATTATTTCTTCTATTTATTAAAGCCAAACTTTATTTACACTTAGTGGTTTTGAAAGAAAAATTTCCCAACTTTACGATATTTTGAATATATCTCAAAACACGTCATCTCCGATTTTCTTGAAACTTGTATCAAAATAAAGCTAAAATATTCTAGTTTAATTTCCTGTAAACATTATAATGGACAATTCAGGGGAATTTAAGAAATTAATTAAATTTGACAAGAATTTCATAATATAATATGTTTACCGAGCGGAATTTGTTTTTTTCAAATTTTTACACAGCTTACCCCCTGAAATTTAATTTAATTTATTTAATTCATTGAAAAATTTTGAAATTTAATTAATTTAATTAATTTGAAATTTAATTAATTTTTTTAATTTCCCTCAATTGTCCAGTATAATGTTTACAGGAAATGAAAATAGAATATTTTAGCTTTGTTTGGATAAAAGTTTCAAGAAAATCGGAGCTGACGTGTTTTGAGATATTCAAATTATGTTTCAAACATAATTTTTTTTTATAAATAATATTATTTTAAATACAACATTTTTTCCTATCGTAAAGTTGAGAAATTTTTCTTTCAAAACCACTAATTGTAAGCTGAAAATAAAGTTTGGCTTTAATAAATAGGAGAAATAATATTATTTAAAAATTGCCTTACAATAAAATTGTTTATAAACAGGCTCGTTTTGAAATGGAATACCCCATATAATAAATAGAAAAATTATGATCTGAAATTTGTTAGAAAAATAAGCAAATGAATTTTCAAATAAAAAATTTATTCCCATGTGTTTTCCCCACTGAATCCGAATTCAAAGTCAGAATTGACATATTTGCTCCAAATTTTGAGATAAAGTCAAAGAATAACTCAAAAAAAGGAATTAAAAAGAAAAAAATAAATGTTTTTATGAAGTTGTACACTAGTATATCACTATGTATTTTTTCCACTGAATTCGTATTCTAAGTCAGAATTGTTAACATTTCGAGATAAATTTTAAAAAATTAATAAAAAGAGCGATTTAAAATAAGAAAAATGGAAATTTTTTTCTATGACACTACATACTCAAAATGATAATTATTTAATTAGCTCAAAATTATAGTGTCATAACAAATTTTATTTTCTTCATTTTAATTCGGTTCTTTTGAGTCGTTTTTTTATTTTTTTTTTAAATTTTGATCAAATTTGTTAATTTTTAGCTTGTAAAAAAAGTGCTTATTAAAAAAAGTGCTTCAAAATTTATAAAAATCCATTTTTTTAATTGACAATTTTGTTGTACGTTTAAAAATATGCCTTCTACAAAATTACACATATGGATTTCATAATCTGCCAATATTTAAGAAAAATTGAAAATTGAAATTCAAAACGAGTCAAATTATTTTGACTGATTTCATTTTAGGACCAGTGAATGCCTCTCAAAAATTATTTAAAATTCAATCAGATTTGATGAAGTTGAAAATTACAATTCTGTCTAGCGGGATCTTACATTTTCAATTTTGAAAATCTTTCTTCAGATTCGTAAGCAGCGAGCAAAAAATTACCCGTGTGTCAACTTTTAAGCAAGTTTCACTAATTTCTATTTTTGAATCCTTCATTTTGAATTTTGAAAATCGGATTTCAGATACCGTCCTTTTTTGTAAATATTTAGATATCGAGTTTTTTAAATTCAGGAATTTAAAGGGTTAATTTTTGAAAATTATTTTGAGAAATTAATGAATTTACCATAAAACATCGAGGGCTTTTGTATAAACGTCAACTGCGTCTTGTAACCATCGAACATCTCTCATTTCCTCGGTGTCATACGTTCCAGCTCCGTCTTCGTTCCACCATCTTGATCTTTGCACCCTCTGTTCTAAACCATCGAAATCAGTTCTGAAATTCATGCCATAAAATGTTCATTATTTTCTCAATTCTTAAATGTTTTGAAAAGAAAACAATTTTTACTTTATTTTTCTTTTAATTCATAAAAATAAAGATGAGAAAAAATAGACTTGAAGTCTTCTTTTTTTTAACATTCAAAGCATCAAGAAATGTTTAAAATAGAAAAACCAGCATTTGCGATCAATGAATGATTATTACTTATATAGTGTAAGATCCTTAGCCTCAATAATTGTGAAATATGCAAAGGATATTTTATGTTAATCATTTATATCAAATGCGAGAGCTTTTTAATTAATTTTAATATCAGTTTTCTGTTTTTACAATTCATAATTATACATGGCTATTAATTTAAAATTCATGAAGTGAAAATGAGTTTTTATATTAGATACGTTTTTTTTATAATTTTTCATATTTTAATCTGTTTGGTAATTCTAGACATGTGATGCTTTCCGATGAAAGTGATCTTACTCTCCTGAAATTATAGGATTTTTTTGGGGAAAATTTTTGATTAGCTAAAGTAAAAAATTATTTTTATTAATTTAGTTAGTTTTAAAAAATAGTGTCTGAATAAAAATTGTCTGACTTTAGATCTTTAAAAATAAATTTCTAATTAAACAAAAAGTACATAATCTTGCAAGTTTTGCAAACTTATTACAAGATTTTGTATAAGTTTCAAAAATTATATCCATTTGAAAATTGTGGAAATTTTGTAACAAGTTTGATTATTGCAATGTTACGTGCAGTTTGGGGATTTTTTTTCACACAGAACTTATAATTTTTTTGTCGCGTAAGGTGCTTTTGATCGGAAAGCGTCATATTATTATTATTCTGTTTTCTGTTTTCTGTTATTCTGTTTTTATTATTATTCTCATGAAGGATTTAAATTTCCGTCTAATGAATTATTTCGTCTAGTATGGTAAATAATTATTTCCGTTTAGGAAAGTCAATTCTTATCTATACTTAGTAAAATTGGAAACAATCAGATTTTAACAAAAGAAGAATAATTTAATTCCTTGTAGCAAATTTTTTTTTTGCTTTAAACAGTTTAAAATGTAGGAATTAGAATGCAAATGACGTTTCATATTATTACTGTATCGACCTTCGAGAAAGTGGTAAGAAATATAAGTTAACTAGGAAGTCGTTCAGAGAAGTTAATTCTTATTGTAAATTGCAACTTAGTTGCAAAAAGGTGTTCCTTAATTCAAGGCTAAAATTCCTTGTTTTACTTTTTACTGTGTTTTTCAAAAACCGGTATTCGTAATTAATATAACAGAAAGCAATTAAATATTCAATTCAATTTTCAGTATATATAAACATATATATATATTGTTGAGGAAAAATGCATCTTTAACTTCACAAATGAAATTATCATGATGCACTGTTAGATTCCAATTAAAACGGAAGATACGTAATAATTTAGATGTGTCATCGTCATCAGTGTATTGAAAAAATTGCGTTATTTTTCATATAAATTCCTAAATAATAATTCATACGTATTTCTTTTTTTTTAACTACGTGTTATATGAGAGTTATCTAATAAACGTTACCTGGCATCTTCTAAGAGCAATATTGAATTAGTCGAATTTACACGATTTAAATATCCTTCTAAATTTCCTTCGCTAACCACCAGAATCGACGCATTCATTGATCCGGTAAAAAGTCCATTACTAGGTTTCCCAATGTGCACGATTTTCGATGAATAATCTGGTTTTGAAAGATAAGTTTTTCTTTAACTTCGTTGTATAATGGGTGGGTATTTATAATAATTAGGTAGAAAATCTTTTTATTTTAATATTTTTTCTTTATTTTTAAGGACTCTTTCTAACGCATATATAATTTATAAGTAAATTTATTATTAAAATTCCCATTCACCATTCAAGATCCGTAATCTTTTCTTGATACACTAATACATTATGAATGAAGTTAGATATTTACATTCTACAAGGATTAAAAAACTTATAATTTGAAAATGGAAAAAATAAGGTGTAAAAAAATCGATAGTTATGCGAATAAAGCTCTTGAGTGGAAAATATTGTTGAAAAGTAGTTATAGATACGCTATTAAAGTTTTATTTTAAAAAAATAGAAATTAAAAAGTCTCCCGATTTTAAGAAAGTGTCTCCTTTTTCTGCAGAATTAAAAAAAAAAAATTTTTTTAAATATTGTAGGAGACATTTTTTTTCTGCCAATAAAAGAAAAAATTGTTGTTGATAATTTATTTGCTGGTTTGTATATTTACTATGTAATCAAAATGTGTCTAGGATAATGCTAATACATATAATCTTATCGTCTTACCATCTTCGTCATGATCGTGTACCAAGACACAAAGACCTTTTGAAATAGCTTCCATCGTTAATTTCTTGGCAATATTTTGCACATCATCATCATTGTCATCATTATTCTGTGCAACTAAAGTAAACGTTTTCCAATTCAGAGCATGAAGGATTTTCATAATTCCCTAAAAGAAATGATTTCTTTCATGTAATTCACTGATAGTTGAGTATTTTGTTTTCTTTTAGAGAAAATTTCTCTTATTGCATTCCACCACCAAAGTTTTCAAATTTTCTTTCGTTTAAAAATGATATGTATTAAAAAAAAATACTTAGATTTACAAGTTTTGAACGTTCAATAATTCAAAATATTTTTTGTATAAAAAACATTTTTATAAATTAATAATATTGTAACAAAATTTTTAAACTCAAATTTAACATTTAGAAAGTTAATGTTTAATTTTTTGAATACGTGAAGCATTAAATTATGGTGAAAGAAATTTAAGTTAACGAATAAATAAATAAATTTCGTTTATTTGAACATTCAGAACTTTAGGAACATAAAATAGTAAAAGCAAAAAATAGTGTTACCACAGGTCAGAGAATTCAGAAAACTGTGAGGGAACTTTATCACAAGTACAGGAAAATTACAAAAATTCAAGAATTACTACAAGAAATTTTAGTTTTTTGTGTTCAAATTTTTTTTGCAAAACTTAAAAATCTTAAATTCTTAAATAATTCTTTTTATTTTAAAAATTTGTCGCAATCACAATGAACAATGAAGTTTAAAAAAAACTATGATTTTCTTCTATTTCCATAAATAATTCAATCTATTATAATTTAGTTGAAATATAAATCCTAATTTTTAAAACCTTAATAATACTTATTATTAAATTGTTAAATTTTATAAATTATTTAATAATAATTTATTAATAATTATGATTATTATACGTTATTATCATATGTTACTAATATTAACTAATATTCTTAATTAATAATTAATAATAATAATAATAATTATTAATTAATAATTAATAATAATGCCAACCTTCAGAATAAGTCTGAAAATTGAAACTGTTTTTAATTAAAATCTTTTCTAAGCTAATTACAATTTACGTAGTTTAGAAATTAATTGAGAAATAAAGACTTAAATTTACAATAATATTATAATTATGGATATTTTTCATTTTATAGTAATAATAATTAGCTGGAAAAAGGTTATAGTTGAAAAATAAATTGCAATTTTCAAAAATAATTGAATTTCATAAGATTTTAAAATAAATTTTCTAAAAAGTTTAATTGTTTTAAAGAGATTAATAATAAGTAAATAATAATTAAGTTCTATAAACTTTAATGTAAAATTCAGGAAAATATTAACTTTCTAAGATAATTGAATTCAATTTCATGGATAGGTTCTTGAACTTTTACAATAATTTTATCAATTAATTATCAAATTAATTCTAAAATTTCGAGAGATTGAATTGAAACTAACTAAAGTTAAAGAATTTCAATATAGACATTTTAAAAACAGAATTTTTAGTCGAATTTAATTTTTTTAATTTTTAATAATTTTAATAATTAAATTTTACAAAAAGTCATATTCAAATATAACTCATATGTTTATTCAGTGTTAAATGCAGCATTAACCTTCTGCTGATACACTAGGTCATTTTTATCCGGAATAAGAATTAATTAACTTACAATTTAAATTTATTGAATAAAAAATTTTTTATTTACATTATCATTATTAATCATAAAATTTTTATTTTTATTAAAAATAATTTTTCCTTTCACTCTACTACAAATTATATTTACATTTTTTTAAACAAGGATATAGCTTATTCTATATTTATTTACGTACTTCACCAATTTATAAACTAATTTTAATAAAATTTAATGAAATATTTTTAAATTTTATGTAAAACAATCATATTAAAAGAATCTTTCTTACTTTTTATTTTTTTTATTATAGAAAATCGACTGATGATTAAGTTTTGATCTAATTGACCCAGTTTCTGAAAAATTAGGTTTTGAAAATATTTTGGTTTTATTTTTTTCGATAAATAATTGAATATTTCTTGAGATGTGATTAAATTACATTTTTTCGAAATAATTGAAATTTTCTAAAATTATAGTAAAATTAATTAAAATTTTTTTAAAGAATTTTAATGTTTTTAATACAAATTTTACTGCAATAATGTTTGCTCTAATATTAATAAAATAAATTACAAACATTCTAGATGTTTAATTTTGTTTTTGCTTTTTATTAGTAGTTAGTAATTTTTGAAAATATTTATGCTGGCAAAAAATTTGTTCATTCGTACGTTCAGAACTCATGAATCGCAATAAATAATTTTATTTAAAAAATTTTTAAAATATATTTAAAATAAAACACACTTAGAGTTTAAAATAAAACTGTGACGTGAAGGGTTGTCCCTATTTCAATTACTAATTAATGACTAATTATTAGTTGAAAACAACCAATTTGGAATTTAAAATTTAATTACTAAAATACTTTCTAGTCATAAATATACTAATTTTTTAATCATTTAACATATTATACTAAACATTAAATTCACCAAGGAATTAGTTATTTTTGCACCAAAAAATTAATCAGCAAAGTTACTAATTCATTTAATAAAAGAAATTATGCTGTTGGATTAGTCAAAATTAACTAATTCAGATTTTGAGAGCAGGAATCAGGGAAAAAGTAATAATTCTATCCGAAAGTCAGGAAAAAATATCGAACTAAATAATTAGATTTTTTATTTGTGATATTTCTAGAAATCAGGGAAAAGGTCACAATTCTGACTGGAAATCAGGGAAAAATCAGAAAAAAGCAAAACGAAAAACAAAGTTGTAAGCTCTGAAAAAATACCCAACTAAATAGTTAAAATTTTTGTTGTTGATATTTCTAAACAGTAAATTTACGAACTCGAACAATGTATGCATCCGATTCTTTAGGCATGTAGTGCATAAAGGGTGAATTTGATGCTTTTCTTAGAATATGAGGTATTCTTAGGACTGAAGTAACTTTCTGCACAGCCTCAGCATTTGTTATTGTGTCTGGACCAATTATTCCTGAAATGAAAAAATTTTCTTTATATCAACAAATATGTCTATAGTGTGTTTTACTTTATGAAAAAAGGGAGCAGCTATTATGCCCCGAGGAAATAATTATTGTAGTATATATGAATTATTGTCATTAAATATGCAGCTTCATGCTACAGACTTTGAAAAGATAATTTCAACAAAAAAAAATATATATAAATATATAAAAAATCAAAAAAAAATTCCTTGACAAAAATGTCTATGTTGGTCACGGCCTTTATTCTTGTATTGCCATTCACTCTAAATGAATCGTTAATGAATCCGTATTGAATGACAATAAGTTAACTCTCCGTTCACTGGAAGTTTGTATTTATAAATTGTTATAATTATTAAAAGTCAAGTTTCCGATATTAGTGGTATATTGTTGATATTCAATAAAAGAGAATTTCTTGAGTCATTATTCACAACGGGTTTTTTGTATTAATAGAGAGAGAGAAATAATCGTTTCGTATAAAGAATATATTTTATATATTTTATTAATTTGCAACTTTCTTGATGCAGAAGTAGATAAATTGTAATTCCATTTTTGTCCTAACAATTTTGTTCGAATAGAAAACTACAGCATTTGAATGTATTATATTACTCAACTATTAATTGTTAAACGTATAATTAGATTTTTTCTGGTAAAAGTAAATTCAAATTCTATTGTCGAAGATTAATATTCATTTTATACAGTTAACAGATTAGCATATTAATTGTATAATTATGTTAATAATCATCCACAATGTATGATTTAATTCTTGTTTAAGATTGCGCCATACTTTTTTTTTATTTCCCCATTGGGTTGATTGAAAAAAAAATCGCAACTGAATGTATAAAATTAAAAAAGAATTCGAGAGCTAATTGTCGTTTTTATTGATGTCTACTTACCTAAATGGAATGGTGGTTGTAAGCAGTTGACATCTGCCTTAACAAGAGCTCTCATTGAAGCTTTCATTGCCCCTGCA
The DNA here is from genome assembly GCA_032873175.1 of Leptopilina drosophilae. Lineage (NCBI taxonomy): Eukaryota > Metazoa > Arthropoda > Insecta > Hymenoptera > Figitidae > Leptopilina > Leptopilina drosophilae. The sequence continues at coordinate 50,241,752 of CM065481.1, forward strand.
ATGCTTCCGCACGTGTCCATAACAGCCAAGTCTGTATATAATGAAAAATATTTTTAAAAAATAGATTCTAATTTAAATTTTTTATCAGGATTATATTGACAGATGTCATTAATTCAAGGTCTTAAGATCATTTTAATTGTTCAATCATATTAGTCTGTATTATAGTTCAATCTATCAAATGCATTTCAATATACTACTTTAGAATATTCATAGGTCAGGAATTTGAATAAAAAAATATGTACTTTTTGTACTATTATGTCTTATTATGAAATTATAATTTTTGAATATGTAACATTACAAACATTTGAGAAAAAAATAGATTTAATGACTCTTTGTTGCTACTTGTTTTTCAGTGATTTATTAAAAGGAATAATGGAGTTTGCACCTTCTACAAAGTTCACTTTTGATGATGAAAAAATGTCAATTTTTTATATAGTTTTCCAGACATTTCGATTCTTAAATTTTCGTTTTTATAATTTTCGTTTTCTATAACATTTGACGGTGTTGGGAAATAATTACTGATGAGATTCCTTTTAAGAGTTTTTGCAATATCGCTCCAAAGTACTTAAAACTATATAACAAATAGTTTCAAAACGTCTTTAATATTACTACTTTTGACATTTCTTTTGAAAGCAGTAAAACTTTTATAAAATATTTATTTAATTAAATGAAATATTATTTCTTTAATAAATATAAACTTTGAACTAAATTTTTTATTAGACTGATTAAGATTAATATTTATTAGAGTAGTTCTATTTATTTCTTCAATAGTAATACTATACAGAAAAGAATTATAAGAAACTATTACTATTTACAAAGAAAAGCCTCTAAATTTTCAGCAATTTTAGTATATTTTTGGCAACTTTTGCTACTTCAATTAAATTTTAGCTTCGGCAGTTACATTTCTAGGAAATTTTAGTGACTTTGACTATTTCCTGAGCCGATTTTACTATTTTAAATAAAATATTCCAGAATTTTTTAAACTTTTTAATGTTTATCTTTTTGCTTGGACTAATATTTTTGTAAAAATGACTATTGAAAATTCTAGTAACTATTACTGTTTTTAATGTACAATTTACTTTTAAAAGCACCTGAATGTAACTTTTACTATATTAATATAGTAAAAGAAAAAAATATGTGTTAAATTTGTGGCGTGTAATTTTCAGTTGGTGTTGTTTTAACACAATTTTGGTTTTTTCCCGTATTTACAAAGAAAAACCTCCGAACTTTCTCTAATTTTAGTGCATTTTATTGTTTAAAATAAATTTTAGTAAATTTATTTATTTCAAATTTATAAGCAATATTAGTAACTTTTACTATTTTCCGATTCAAATTTTACAATTATGAATTAGTTTTTTAACCGTTTTTATTTCTGTCATTTTGAAAATATTTTTAATTTAATATAAAAAATTCGTTGCTAATTCTGTCAATTTTCATTATTTTTAAAACAAAATTTACATTTTTGTAAGTAAGGACTCGGTAAAAAGTAACTTTAACCTAATACAAAGATGAAAAGTTTTTTAACTATTTGCGACTCCCAAGTAAAAATTTCTGTCAAATTCCAGTATTCACAACAGGCGCAGTATTGCACCAGTACTGGCGAGCCAGCAGTTGGTTTACCAGTACTGGTTCAGTACTGGCTTCAATAAAATTTCTGTACTACGCCAGTACTGGACTTTAAGACTGGTATGCCAGTACTGTGCCAGTACTATGCTATTATTACGAAGACAACACAACAAACAAGTACCGGTGCAGTAGTATATAGGTACATATTTTAACGCCAGAACTGCGTAAATCTTTGTCTGCAAGAAAGAAAAAAATTTCACTATTTAATTTAATTTTTGTTTATATCTATATATAAGTAAATATAATATATACATATATAATTTATTTAATTTTTTTAAATTTTTAATCAAGATTGATTAAAAATAATAATAATAATAATAATAATAATAAATCAAATTTTAATGTATTTAACATTCTTATTTGACAACATTTTTATTAAACAAAACAATTATTCATACGAATTTTTAATAGACAGAAAAAATATTAGAAAGAATTTTTTAGCCTAATTTTTTTACATTAAAATAATATTTTTCCCATTAAAAAATAAGTTTTTCTACAAGTTAGAAAGACTCTATGGTATTTTGTTTTAGCACATTTAATTACGTTGACATACTAAATTTTGTTTTTTAATTAGAAACGATTTTCTCGTATTAATTTTTGCTATTATTTAATATTTTACACTGTAAAAAAAGGAGTTAAATTTTAACTCCCCAGGGGATTCTATAAAAGTCGCACCCATTGGGGAGTCAATGCCAGAGGAGTTAAATAAAGAGAGTTAAAATTTATCTCCCAAATGCCAACTCCCCATGGAAAAATAACTCGCACGGGTGTTAAAGGAAGGGAGTTAATAAATTAACTCTCTTTTGGAGTTAATTTTTAACTCTAAAAATTTAACTCCCGAGTCCGTTAACTCCCTAAATTTTTTACAGTGTAAACATTAAATAAAATTTCAATAATTTTCAAATTCGAAACATTTGGAAAATAAATTATCAAGAAAATAGTTAAATTTTTCATATAAATTGATACAACAAATCGTTTTATTAATTATTTAGCAAAATTTAACTAATTCGCAGTAAAAATAAGACATTAATTATTGTTATTTAAAATTTTTAATAATTCTGATTAAGAAAGTATCATTCTATCCTTAAATTTAGTTACTTTAAGTTCAACTGCACTTTTATAAGCAATATTAAATTTAAAATTCCCCAGTACTGGGCCAGTATTGCGCCAGTACTAAACCAGTACTGGTTGCCAGTACTGCGCCAGTAACGTCAAACCAGTACGGAAAAGCGTTATCATTTAGGTCAAATACCAGTACTGGTTCAACCATGGCGGCCAGTACTCCGCCAGTACTGGGCAGTACTGGCGCAGTACTGCGCCAGTTGTCAATTTTTGCTTGGGCTGTTTTACTAACTTTTGTCAGTAAAATTTCTATGCAATTATGGAAACTCTGATTATTTCCGATGAAAAATTACTATTTTAATTAAATTTTAGTTAATTTCAGTAAAGTTTAATGTGGGTAATAAAATTTATGTACAACTTTATAGTAATTTTTTCTGTTTCTGGAAAAAATTTTACTATTTCAAATAAATTTTAGAATTTTGAAATACTCATCATTCTATCCAAAGTGTTTGGTATTCATTTATTCAATAATTTTCAAAAATTATAATAAAATTGTTGTCAGAATTTTTATTATTTTTAATATACAAAATTTTCATCAAATTTCTCGAGAAATGAAATTATATTGTTAAATATTTTTTAAAATTTTTCTCTTGATAAATGACAATAAATAATAATATTAGCTATGTTTAATAATAAACATTTTATTAAATAATCGAATTTTATCAACAAATTTGTAAATAATAATTGAATGTTTTAAAAAAATATTAATAAAATTTTTTTAAATAATTGCATTTTTTGAGAAATTTGATAAAAATAATTGAAATTTTTCTATTTCTGGAGTAAATTGTACTATTTTAAATGAATTTTTGAATTTTGAAACACTTTTATAAAATTATTTTGGTACAATTTTTATTTTTATCATTTTATTCAAAGTGTTTGCTATTTCTGTCTATTTTTACTATTTTCAAAAGGAAATTTACTTTTGGATCAAGAAGAAGAAACTTTTTCTGTCCAAATATTATTAGTAAACATTAGAAAAATTTAATTTCAGTAGTAAAATAACTTTTACTATTTTCAAAGTAAAGTTTACTATTTTGGATAAATTTAAGTAAATTTAGTAAATTTTTGTTAAATCAACTTTTATTAGCAAAATTTCTGATCGATTTTGTCATCTTTTACTATTTTCATAGTAAATACTATTTCAAAAAGAATTATAGTAAATTTAATTAATCTCATTTAATTTTGGTAAAATTTCTGAACAATTCTAGTAATATTTACTATTTTTGGAGTAAATTGTACAATTTTAAATGAATTTTAGAATTTTAAAACACTTTTACTAAATTTTTTAGGTAAGATTTTTATCATTTTATCCAAAGTGTTTGCTATTTCTGTCTATTTTTACTATTTTCAAAATGAAATTTACTTTTGGATCAGGAAGAAGAAACTTTTTCTGTCCAAATATTATTAGTAAACATTAGAAAAATTTAATTTCGACACCAAAATAACTAACTATTTTCAAAGTATAGTTTACCATTTTCAATAAATTTCAGTAAATTTAGTAAATGTTAGTTAAAACTACTTTCATTAGTACAATTTCTGAGCAATTTTATAAACTTTTACTATTTTTTAAGTAAATTTGACCATTTTAAAAAGAATTATAGTAAATTTAATGGATCTTAGTTAATTTTAGTAAAATAATTTTTCTTACATTCAAAAGGTAAATTTATTGTAATTTTTCGTTTTTCAATATTTTCAGTATAAATTTATCTTTATTATTTTTATTCTTAATTTATTATAATTTGTGTTTAATGATATTTTTTTTTATTGTTTTTAATTTATTATTAATTTTTGTTAAATGTTTTTTCAACTGTTGTTGTTCATAGTATTATTGTTGATAGACATTCTGATGTGAAAATCATTTATTGTGTCAAAACGTTGGAATAAATTTTTAATAAAAACCGTTTAGCCGAAATGTATTCATTTCATTATTTTTCTACAATTTGAATAAAGTTTGAATTTGATAAATCCAAATAAAAATTTACTTTCGGTAATAAAATTTATAATTAATTTTGATAACTTTAATTATTTGTAGAAAAAAATTCTAATAAAATTTACTTTCGATAGTAAAATTTACTTCGGAAATAGTAAAAGTTGACAAAAACAAGTAGAATTTCGAGATAGTTCAAGTTTTACTTTGTAGATAGTAAAAGTTACTCTGTATTTTTTGCGTGATAAGAATCCAAATCGTTAACTGACTAGGAGAAAAGGAATTATTGTGTTCATACTCCGATTGCTAATCTAACCATTAAGAAAACAGGTTGTTGTAAGAAATTTTGTTTAATTGGATTTATTGCTTGGAGCGATAAATCTGTCTAAAGAAGAACAAATTGTTTAACAGAAACTAAACATATTTAACTGAAGTTCAACGAACTTTTGACGATTTTTTTTCAATAAGCCACTTTGATGATTTAATGGATTGCTAAAATTTCTTTCTCCTTGTAAAACAATACAAATAGAGAGGCAAATAATGTAGGAAAGTAGGAACTAAAAATAGTGTAGGAATTAAGAGCTTGATTAGAAAACTATAACAACTTTAATGAATTAGAAAAGGATCAAATGATTGGACTTAGATGTAGTTGATGATGGAAATAAAAGAAACTACGTTTTTAGCTGCATTTTTCTAATTTTTATTATTGAATTTCATTTGCAAGATAATGTAGTAGTTGTAAATAAATAATGGAGGAAAAAAGTGGACCTATTTTATATCCATTTGTCTTATTATTGTGCGCTTCGGTAAGAAATCTGGCAGCCTCGAAGAGCATAACTCCCTTGGAAGACAATTTTCTGCATGCAGGATCGTCGTGTACTCCAGTGAGAACAGAAATTTGCGTAGGTCCATTGCACGCGGTTCTAACACCACACGTGCAAGCACTAATTACTGTAATAATCACTAACCAAGCGCACGTAATTTTTTCCATGTTTTTTTTTAAATTCTTAGAACTTCACTTTCTATTTTTTAAATCAAAAAATTTCGACTAATAAAATTATTTGAATGCCATTTTATTTTTTAAAATTACTTTAAAATTAATTACAATAGAATGAAATTTGAAATGAATTTTGAAATATGTTTATGATTATTTTTGTTATTTGGCGGTCATCAATCTTGAAAGAACTTCTTCGGACTGCGGACCTTGGTATTGAAAAAACGAGTTTTATACGGAAGCCTCTGGGATATACTCAATGTACTTCTAAGGTTTTAAACGAGGTCGAGGAGACTCTCAAAACCTAGAATATAATTTACATTAGTTCTTTGATTGTCAGGCAAATGTAATCTTTAGGAAAAACTGAAATCGATTAAAACATTTGCTGATTTTCAAAAAAAAGATTGTAAGCATTTCATGTAATCGAGTATTACTATACTTGAAAATCAATATTGGGTCAGAATTCGTGAAATTTTCACAGAAAACAAAAAGGATTTTTTTAAAATCAAAATGGTGAAAAAACGTTTCTATTTGGTCTTAGGAATGTGTCCACCAAAGAACAGAAAAAAATATTATTTTTTATAAAAGTTATTGCAAAATTAATTTTTTTGCAACTTTTTAAAGAAAATGTCATTTTTCCTAAATGAATGAACCGATTTAAGTGAACCAAGCGGGAATATAAAGGGAATAAAAAATACTTTCGTTAAGAATTAGAAAATTTTAAAAAAGTTTATATTTTAATAATTATTTAATAAATTTTTTATAAACAATTAATTTTTTTAAATGTTCTACGCCTTTAAAAATTTTTTTAAAAATATCTTCGTACACTTAAAACTATAAGAAAACAAAATCCGTTGAGAAAATTTTGGAGCGACAATTATTTTAAAAGTTATAATAGAAATTATATCGAACGGAGATGCGATTTTGATGATTTTCAGAATTAAAACATTATTTTTAACTATGAAATAAACAAAACACTGTCGAATTAATATTTTTATTCAGTTATATAACCATAAAAATGATCAAAAACTAAGTTCAGTGTTGATTCACCACACCGCGCCAATATAATTTCCATTATAACTTTTAAAAATAATTGACGCTACAAAATTTTCTCAACGGATTTTGATTTCTTATAGTTTTAAGTGTATGTAGATATTTTTTAAAACTTTTTTAAAGGCGTAGAACATTTAAAAAAATTAATTGTTTATAAAAAATTTATTAAATAATTATTAAAATATAAACTTTTTTAAAATTTTCTAATTCTAAACGAAAGTATTTTTTATTCCCTTTATATTCCCGCTTGGTTCATTCATTTCTTAAATCGGTTCATTCATTTAGGAGAAATGACATTTTGTTTAAAAAGTTTCAAAAAAATTAATTTTGCAATAACTTTTATAAAAAATAATATTTTTTTCTGTTCTTTGATGGAAACATTCCTAAGCCCAAATAGAAATGTTTTTTTACCATTTTAAATTAAAAAAAATACTTTTTGTTTTCTGTGAAAATTTCACGATTTCTGACCCTATTTATGATTGCGTTCTCAATTCTATGTTCACGGGAAATAAGAAAATCTTAATTTAAAATCAGTCTTAACTTAAAGTCAGCACTGTTTGTGTAAACGTAAAATCCTCAACAATTCGTTGCTTAGAAATTATTTACTGAATAATATATAATGAATAATATTTAATGAATATTTAAAATCAGTCTTAACTTAAAGTCAGCACTGTTTGTGTAAACGTAAAATCCTCAACAATTCGTTGCTTAGAAATTATTATTATACTTAATTATACTTAAATATTGCAAAATTAATTGAATTATATATTAGTTGCATTTACAATGTTCATTAATATACATATATAAACTTTAAAAGGTTTTCATTTGAAATTTTATGAAATTTCAATTTGGAATGCTTTTAATTTAAAAATTTTAAAGAATTTAAATTTACAAAAAATTTGAATAATCCATTTTCTTCCAAAATTAATTAAATTTTTTAATATATGTTTAATTAATAACTAAAAATAATGGATTTATTGAAGAATTTTAGTTCAAAACACTAAAAAAATTGAATTTTTGAGAAGTTAGTTACTAATGAGATTGTCAAAATCTAATTATTTTAAAAAGTGAAAAAAAATTTTCTCAAAAATTCAATTATGTTCAAAATTTCTTTTTAAATTCTCGTCAAAATTTCAATTATCTTCAGAAATAACACAATTCTTCACAGAAATTCAATTATTTTTAAAAATTTTAATGAAATACTTTATAGAAATTTAATTATTTTCAAAAATTTTAATGAAATTCTTCACAGTAATTCAATTATCTTCATAAATAATAAAACTCTTCGCAAAAATAGAATTATGTAAGAAAATTTTTTAAAATTCTCGTCAAAATTTCAATAACATTCTTAACAAGAATTCAACTATATTTCAAAATTTTTTTAAATTCTCGAAAAAATTTAAATTATCTTATGAATTATAAAATTATTTGCAAAAATTCCATTATTTTCAAAAGTTTTTAAAAAATACTTGACAAGAATTCATTTATTATCAAAAAATTTGAATTACATAAGTACTAAATGAATATAATTTATTGTCTTATGAAATAATTCAATGTATTCTTTACAGAAATTAAATCATTTTCAAAAATTTATAAAAAAAAATCTTAACAAAAATTCAATTATCTTTATAAATAATTAAATTCTTCTCAGAAATTAAAAAATTTTTGAAATTTTTCTTCAAAATTATAATTATATTTATAATTTATAAAATTATTCGCAAAAAATCCATTTTCATAATGTTTAAAAAAAATTATTTTCAAATATTCTATTATTTTAAAAATTTCAATGATATCTACAGCAAAAACTCAATTATCTTTTGGAAATAATTCAATTCTTTACTGAAAAATTCAAAAATTCATAAAAAATCTTAACAAAAATTCAATTATCTTCATAAACAATTAAATTCTTCATAGAAATTTAATTATCTACAAATTTTTGAAAAACCTCGTCAAAGTTTTAATTATTTTTTTTTTTAATTTAATTATCTTTAATAATTATAAAGTTATACTCAAAAATTCTGCTTTTTTAAAGTTTAAAAAAAATTCTTCGCAAATATTCAATTATTTTCAGAATCTGAATGACATTCTTGACGAAAATTCAATTAACTTTATGTATAATACAATTTTTTGAAAAAATTCAATAATTTTCAAATTTTTTTTGAAATTCTGCCCAAGACTTCTATTTTTTAAAAATTGTAATAAAATTTTTCGCAAAAATTTAACTATCATAAACATTACAATTTTTCACAGAAATTTTTTAAAATTTTTCTCAATCTCAGTAGCTACTATTTTAATTTAAAAAATTCAATTACTTAGATAAAATTTTAATAAAATTTTACGCAAACATTTGATTATTTAAATTAGTAATAAAACTTTCACAAAAATTCAGTTATTTAAAAATTTTTTATAAATTTTTTCGCAATTATATAATTATTTTCCTTAAGAATAAAATTCTCTCGCATAATTTCAATTTTTAATAAAATTTTAATGAAATTCTTTAAAAACTGTAATTTTTCTTAAAAGTATTATAAAAAATTGTTTGAAAAAATGTAAATTTTTCTATCGTTTAACTTGACAATTCTGTAAAATGAATTTTTATAAAAATGGTTTATTGAATTTTTTGAAAAATAATTTGAAGATTTTATGTTCGTTTATTTAGATGATTTTAATCCTAAAAATATTACTTTCTTTTTACTAAATTTACTAGAGTTCTAACCGAAATTTATTTATTTTTTCTATAAATTACAATTTTATTATAATAATTTTCTGTTTATTGAACAAAAAATGTATTTATATTAAATAGCCGATTACTTGTCTTCTGTCGAATAAATATTTGTTTTTTTTCTCGATAGTCTTAATTATAAATGAATTTTTAAGATTAACAATCACTCCGAGTCGATTTTTATTTTCATTCTGAAGTATTTCGAAAAATATTGTCAATTTTACTAGAAATGATCGGGAATGATCGTTAATCTCAATGTTCTATTTATAAATATTCGTTTAAATGAATTATTTTTCGCTAATTTTATTTTTAATTACATAAAATAAATTGTATTTGAACTATTTTTATTATTTGAAGTTGAACTATTAAGCATTTGTAACAAATACCATTTAATGGACAAAAACTTATTTAATACAAATAAATTTCTATTTGATAACAAACAAGTAATCGTTTATTAGAATCGAGTAGGTTTTGCTTCAAGTTATCAAGAAAATTAATTACAGTTTCTAAACGTTAAATTTAAGTTTCTAATTTTTATTACAAGAAGTATAGAAATAATCTTAATGAAAAATATTTTGTACATTCAAACTTTCAAAACTTATGAATTTTATTTAAATTCTTAATAATGTTTTTGTAATCTAGCAGCAATAAATTATATTTGAGCATAAAACATATTTTTTTGAGACACTAGAATTTCTATGCTCCATTAATTTTTTAAATAGGAATAGGAAATTAAAAGCATCTATTTTGTTTGCTAATAATTGGTTGAACGATTTAATAATTAATATGAATATACACACATAAGGTGATATACGGCAACAAGTGATTGGTATAATCTAAGGTGTTTAATGAAAGAACTTTTTTATGTATACACATATATTGTTTAATTCTATTCACAATGAATGGATTTTAATTCTCTCTGTTGAATCATAGTAATTTATTAATTTTTATTTTTTTTTTAATTCTTTGAAGGACATCTCGCGTTATGATGCTGGAAATTGTATCAGCCTCTTGTATTATTAATATGTTTAGCAATTCTTTGAATGTTTATCAATTCTTTGAATTTCGAAATATTTTTTTTTATTGAGAAAATTTTCTCTTTTGTTACAGGTGTTAAGTGTTGAATGCATTACTTAAAAGTTTTGTACCCTTTTCATTGAATTCGAATTGCGCAACATAATTCTCTTATGTAATGTTTCTGAGAGAGAAAAAAAGAGAGAAGGAGAACGAGCTTTTTCGTGGTGAGTGTTTTTTAAACAAAACAAATTATTTATTTATACAACTTGAAGCTGTTTTAGTTTTTTTTTAATTTGCATGTCATAGACGCGGTTCAATCAAAGTCTGTTATTAAATCTATTTTTAAAAAAGTGAACATATTCAGGAGCATAATATTGTTTACAAATATGTTTATCAATCAAAAGAGTATTGGCAAATAAATCATCGGTTGTGTATTATTATTTCTTTTTTTTCTTAGTTTCAAGAAATAAATATTTTATCAGTGCATGACTTCTACAAAAATTCAGTTTCTTATTTCTATACAGTAAATTTTAAAACATTTTTTGTGGAATAAATTTAGTAAAATGAATAATTAATCAATAAAAATCTAACCTCTTTTTCATTGTTTTATCATTTTCACTAGAAAATTGAAACTTTTTAAATAAAATATTTACTTTTATTTAATAACAGTGTTACAGGCAGAAAATGAAGGAGAGCAACATTTAAAAAAATTTTTGTTTCTTAAAAATTCATTGGTATCTTATACTAGGAAACAGAATATTTGATCCAAATCTTTATTATGCAATCACTAAAAATTACTTTTTGAATTGAACTACACTTTTGATTCAAAACGTAATTAATTGGATTAAAAAAAATACGTTCATTTCAATTACCAAATTTGTTTAATTCAAACATATTTTTTTGGTCAGCTACTTATTTTTGGATAAAAAAATTTTGGACAGTACTTTTCAAACTTTACTTAATTTGTTGGAAAAAAAACCTCAACTATTTGATGAAAGTGAAAAATTGTAAAAAGAGTCAGTTTTTGTAAATAATTGAAAATACGTTTTATTTTTGAAAAATGATGGTTAATATTATTTTTTTTAAGAATTTTGAAATCGAAAAATAATTAAAAAATGATTTTATATTCATTACAGGGCTCGAACTAGGTCCCGTAAATCCCGCAAAAGTCCGTAACTTTGCTTGAAGTCCGTAAAAGTCTGTTTTTTTGAAAAAAGGTCCGTAAAGTCCGTAATTCGGTTGAAAAAGATCCGTAAAGTACGTAAATTATACGATATAATTTGGATAATTTTAGAGAAATCACAAATGATTGGAGGAATTCAATTATTTTAATAAGTAATAAAATTCTTCGCAAAAATTCAATTATGTTCAAAATTTTTTGAAAATTCTCGTCAAAATTTCAATTATCTTTATAAATAATTAAATTCTTCTTCGAAATATCAATTATTTTCAAAAATTTTAATAAAATACTTGTGAAAATTTCAATTATTTTCAAAATTTTTCCTCAATTCAATGATTTTTAATAGGTTTCTATACTATTCTAATAAAATTTTCCAAAAGAATTCAATTATTTACAAATTTTTTTTATGAATTTCTTCGCAATATTCAATTATTTTCATAAATAATAAAATTTTTACAGGTATTTAATTTTTTTGGCAAATAATAAAATTCTTATTAGGAATTCAATTATTTTCATAAACAAAAAAGCTAATTGCAGAATTTCAATTATTTTTAATACAATTTTAATCGAATTCCTCGAAAAATGTAATTATTCTTAAAAAATTTTATTAAAATTTATCAAAGAAATTTAATTATTTTAATAACCTTTGCTACAATTTATTTGTTAGAATTTAAATATTATTTTTAATAAATTTTTTGATTGAATTTCTTTAAAGAATAAAATTATTGCATTCAAAATTTTTAATGCAATTCTTTGCGTAAATTATGAATTATCTTTATAAATTATTAAATTCTTCTTTAAAATTGAATTATTTTAAAAAAGTTTAATAAATTTCTTGGCAAAATTTCAATTATTTTCAAAAATTTTCCCTAATTTAATTATTTTTAATATCTATTTTAATAAAATTTTGCAAAAGAATTGAAATTATTTGAAAATTGGTTGATACAATTCTTTAAAAAAATTCAATTTTAAGAAATATATGTAATTGTTCAAAAAATTGTTTTTTTTTGGTATTTAAATAATGAAATTCTCGCAGAATTTTCTCATAAAAATTGATTTAAAAATGGATTCGAGTTAAAATTTTAGATTATAATTGAATATTAAAATTATTAGAGCGTAAAATTTTAAAAATAATTAAATTTTGAAAAGGTTTCAGATTCAAATCTTTGAAAATTTGAATTTTTCATATTTTTAACTAAGTAACAATTCTGTGGAATTAATTTTTTTAAAAAATTTTAATTGGGAATTTTTTTTATATTATTTGAAGTTTTTATTTTCTAATACATATTTAATTGAAGAATTTACAAATAATTGAAAAATCGAATATTGTAAAGAAATAGATTTGAAAATTGGCAAAGAACTTTTTCGAAAATTATTAAAAACAATCGATTTTAAGAAGAATTTTAGTTAAAAATTCTTGAAAATAATAATTGAATTGATAATGATTTTATCTCTCTATCTTTAATTATTTTAAAACATAAAGACTCGGAGTTATTGATATCTTCATGTTTTTTTTAGTTATGAAAAAATCTAATTTATAGTTTTAAGTAAAATGTTCTCTTATTTATTTTTGTCAGTAATTGGTCCGAAAATGGTCCGTAATTTTTCATTTTTGGTCCGTAAAGTCCGCATTTTTAAATACTTTCACTGGTTCGAGCCCTGTCATTACAGAAAAATTATTATTTGACAACTTTACCAAAATTGTACAAATTTGAAATTAATAGTTTTCGCTTAAAACGTTACAACTGCAAACACCATGAACACAATTTATTTTTGAAAAATTAATTTTTTAGTATTTTATCACTTTTATGAAGAATAACAATTTAGAAACTACTCCCGAAATCTTATTTGGCATAAAATCATTTAATATAAATATCATTTGACAAATAATCTATTTGGTATAAAAACATTTAATTTGAAATTTTTTGATGTATACATTTCATCAACTATATAATTTACAACGTGTATTTTATTTGATACAAAAATCATTTAGCATAATTTCCATTTAATGTAAAAATACAATTGATTTGACTTTTATTTCACATGAAAATCATTTGATATATATTTCAATTGACAATTTCATTAAACAGAAAATTCATTTGACGTCAAATTTATTTAACATATTTCATTTGACATAAATTTCATTTAGCGTAAATGTCATTTAATATAATTCTCATTTAACATAAGTCCATTTAACATAAAAGACATTTGACATAATTTTTATTTGACATAAATGTAATTTAACATAAATTTCCTCTGACATAAAAGTCATTCAACAAAACTCATTTGACATAACATTTATTTTAGATATAGTTACATTTTACATAAAAAATCGGGGCGAATTTTTAAAGTAACTAATTAGATATTATATATAACATTGTGATTCAACAATTTTGAAATTTGCGCCTATATTTTCATGTCAAATGACATTTATGTAAAATGTTATCTATGTCAACTGAACTTTATGTCAAATGAGAATTATTTTTAATGACTTATTCGTTAAATGAAATTTATCTCATGTGAATTTTATGACAAATGAGAATTATGTTAAGTGTAAAATAAATTTTATGTCAAATGAGAATTAGGTTAAATGGTTAGGTTAATTAGGTTAATTTATTCCAAATGAAATTTATATCAAGTGAATTTTATGTTAAATAAATATTATGTTAAATGATATTTACGTCAAATGAAATTTATATAGCAGGTGAATTTTATGTAAAATGATATTTATGTCAAATGGATTGTGTGTCAAATGAAAATTACGTTAAATGACTTTTATGACAAATGAAATTGTCAAATGAATTTTATGTGAAATAACTTTCATAACAATTAAAATTTACGTTAAATAAGTAAGAGTGTCATAGTGTTTCAGAACTTTTTCGATTTGATTCTTATAGTTGACAGTTCAAGCTTTAATTTAAGTGACCAGTTCTTCGACGAAAATCCTGCAAGAATATCATTGTCCGATCTTTGAATCAGAGAAAAAGTAACTTTTTGTCGACCAGAGTAATTAATGTTTAGAAAAAAAAAATTTTTTTGACATGGGACAATCGCTTTAATGAAAACTGGCAACCCGTTTTAATACATGGAAACGATTATCAGATAATTTTTTAAAAGTGTGAACAATTTCGAAGAGAAACTTTGATTTATAGAAACATGGAAATTAGCATTAAAAGTTAGATGTAAATTAGCTTTTCAAGAGGTCGGGAATTTAAAGTGTTATAAATTACTTATATACTGGAGTAAAAGCGGGAGTAGTCGCGAACATTTAAGGAAACGATATTACATAATGTTTTTTTCTCTACTTTTTTTCCTTTCCTATTTCCTTGCAATAGCACAAGTTTTTGAAGCTTGCCAATTAATGAACTTATTTCGAATTAAAGTCTTATTAATTCGCTGAAATATTTGAATATTTAATATTATAATCAGAAGAAGAATTATTAAAATAAAATTTCAAAAATTTGTAAAAACGACAATAGTATATTTATTAGTTATTTTTATTTAACAATTTTTTAATTAAACATTAATGCTAAGAGGAAGAAAAAATTTTATTAGTTTTTACTCATTGATAAACTGATTAAATGAACTATTAAAGAGTTTTTTGATTTTTATAAATTTTTTTGCTACTGATTATTTATGAAAGACATTTTGTATGCTTTTTTATGCTCGACGAGGTATAATTATTATTTGCAAGTGCAGTTCGTAACTACCTACCCGCGTTTGGTTTATGTATTTAGACAGGTTTCTTTTACATGTAAAACAGATAAATAAAATCACTGTGACTTGCCAATTATTTCAATAGTTGTATTTATGATTCTTGCAAAAGCAATGGTTTTATATTTAATTATATTGTTTTATATTTTCAATATTTAAGGGACATTGTTTTAGCCAAATTGTTATAACTTTAAAAAAGAAAATTAGGTGATTTCGATTTTTATATATGAGCGATTCCACGTCAAGTGATCAAGGGATCTTACGATGTAATGTTTACTTTAATAATTTTTTACTCTTAAGCAATTATTATTTATTTCAAATATTAAACATACAAATTTGACAAAGTATATTTTGGAAAGGTTTTTCCATGCTCTTTCGATTGAAAATAAGCATTTTGAAAAAAATGTTGTGATCCAAAAAAATCAAAATTAAAAATAAATTTCAATTTTTGGGGGAGTTAAGGAGAAAATTCTTTTTTCCAATGTTTAAACATTCTAGTCCCACTTTTCAACCTCAGCTTTCGTTTAAAAAAAAAATCGTACCTCTCCCCCCCCCAAAAAAAAAAAAATTGAAATTTGTTTTTAATTTTGATTTTTTTGGATCACAAAATTTTTTTTCAAAATGCTTATTTTCAATCGAAAGAGTATGGAAAAACCTTTCCAAAATGTTCTTTGTCAAATTTGTATGTTTAATTGCTTAAGAGTAAAAAATTATTAAAGTAAACATTGTACTGAAAAACACAAAAATTTAACCCCCTCCCCCTCGGAAAACATTGGACTAGGTAAAAAAATATTTTCACGAAAAATTACTATCTGTTAGTACTACAAAAGCCCCAAGTTTTGCTACGATTGGAGAAAAACACCACCTTAGATCACTTGACATGGAATCGCTCATATAGTGAATTTTAAAGCAATTTTTGTTTATTTTTTAATTCCAAAACTTAAAAAAAATGATTCAATACATCTTTTTCAAAAATAAAACTTCTTTTTCCATTTTTACAGAACTTGACTATATTACTATATTACTATATTTATTATTACTTATTCTATTGGAAAACTAATATTCTTTCCAGTAAATTATGTAAAGTATTAAAAAGTGGGACAAGAATGGATTTTCAATAAAATAAATAAAAACTCGTTAAAAAGTTGATTTTTTTATTTTCTTGAACACTAATTATTATCTCACTTTTTAAAAAATACACAATTTATTCAAATAAATTGCAGCTTTTCCAATGAAAATGATAAAATATTTGAAAAAATAGGTTGATTTTGTGAAAATTGAAAAATAAGGTTTATTTTTTTAAAAAAGAGAGGTTTAACAATTTTTTTTGTGATAAAAGAGTTTTTTAATTAAAAAAAAAAAAACAATAAATATATTTTACAAAAAATAAAATATTTTGATAGAAACAATCTTAAAATTTACATGTTTAAAAAAGTGCATATTTTTGACATTTCTCCATCTTTGGTGACAATTAGATCAATTATTTTGTTATCGTTATAAAAATATCATAAAAAGTAAGGTAAAAAATTTTAATAAATTTATTACATTCTAAGAAAAACGTACCAATATTGTTAAAATTGATATATAAGAATATTAAATCTCAAAAACAGTTTGTAAAACTACTAAAAGTTGTAATATAATAAAATTCGTAAATAATTAAAATTTTGAAAAGCATTTACTTAAATTTAACACGTGTGTCAAATAATTTTAATGGACAGTTCTAAAAAAGATAGTTTTTTGAAAATTTAGGCAATTGAAATTTTATAAATTCTTCATTATTTATTAAATTGAAAATCATAAAAGTTTGATTATTTTTAATCTTTATTAAAATTCTATAATAATTTTCTTTTTCAAAAATCACTTATCCTTAAAAAATTAAATTAAAATTGCTCGTAAAAATAATTTTTTTTAAAATAATTTCAAATAAACTGATTTAAAAATTAAATATTTTTTAAAATAAATATTTAATTGTTGTTAATTTTCTCAGAAAAATTAAAATTTTTAAATTGTTTTTTGGTTTAAAACATTCTGAAATAAAATTATTTTTGATAAAAAACTCTTTTGTCTTTAAATAAAATTTTTCTAAGTTATTTATAATTTTTACCTAACAAAATATTTTGTAATATAATTATTTTAATGGTAATCAATAACTTTAAGGAAAATAATTCTAGAATTTAACTGTTTACTGAAACAAAAGATTTTGATCTTTTGTTGTTTTGGTTGTAAAATATATTGTGATTCAAAGGTTTCTAAAGTAAATAGAAAATTTAAAAAGATTTCGAGCTCTGAAAATTATTATCATTATTTCTATTTGATTATTATATTTTAGAATTAAAAAATTAAAAAATTTAAATAATTAAATATTTCAAAAAGGTTTTTAATAAAAAATACTAGAAAATAATAATTGAATTAAAATGATGATAATAATTTTTATGAAGTGACAGTAGCAATATTTTTACACTGAAAAAAATTTATTTTATTCAAATAACCGATTTCTTGACTATTATACCAATTAAATAATATTTAATGGAGTCAATTAAATGGCGTTTGAACCAATAATTTTAGTATTTGAAGCAAATACCATTTAATTGACTTTAATAAACATTATTTGATTCAAGTGAATATTTAATTGATAATAGTCAATTAGTCGGTTATTTGAATAAAATATATTTTTTTTAGTGCATATGTAAAATAATTGATTACAAATAACTAAATCTCCGCAAATATTATCTTCTTGTAATTTTTTTAAGTGTGAGTAAACTGTTTATTTTGATACACCATTAATAAACAAACATTTTTTTGTTTATAAATCAGAAAAGTATTTTTTTTTAATAAAA
Source organism: Leptopilina drosophilae (assembly GCA_032873175.1). Lineage (NCBI taxonomy): Eukaryota > Metazoa > Arthropoda > Insecta > Hymenoptera > Figitidae > Leptopilina > Leptopilina drosophilae. Next base: position 50,259,944 of record CM065481.1, read on the forward strand.
TGGAAATAATGATTTTAGGAAATATCCTTTTTTTAAAATAAAGAAAAATGCTAATTACCTTGACATTATGGGGAGTGTTCTTATGTAAAGAATTACTATTCTTTAAGTGCTAATCTACTTTGTCTTGTAGACACGCAATAAAACTTTTAAGGTTTCAGATTTATTTTAAGGCACATTAGGTAGATAATTCAATAAGAATGAGTAATATGCAAAAATTGTTTTTTTTTAAATTTTCAAAAATCAATATCACTATTTTGAATATTCTATTTTGCAAAACATGTCGAAACTCTCCTTCTATTAAAAATTCGTCTTTATGACATTATGTTTAATAAAAATTCTACGAAATAAAAATTTCGATAAATTAAAATTCGACGTAAGGTAAATTCAGTCAAAAAAATTTTAATTATGAAAAAATTTATTTCTTTAATTCAAATAATCGATTACTTGACTATTATTAATTAAAAATTTACTTGAATCAAATAATTTTTTTCCAAATCAATTAAATTGTATTTGAATAAATAATTTCAGTATTTAATGCAAATAACATTTAATTGATTTTTATGAAAATCAATACAGAAAAAGATGTAAGAAAAAGCTACGTTAGACAATAAATTTTTTATCTCGAGAATAAAAATATTTTTTTAGTAATAGAATAATATTGTGAGCCACCTTTATTCTTTTTAGATAAGAGAATTAATCTTTTAAGTTGCCTAACTAGCGCCCAGTTAAGAATTAAATTTTGTGCATTAGCATTTGTAAATGTTTCAATTTTTAAATTAAAAAAAATATATTATTTAAATAAAAAAATTGTATATCTGCTAAAATCATTTCAAAAATCTACTTTGTATTTATTTTATGTTTTGTGTGCCCTCTCGCGAATAATTTTTGAACTCTTGAGAAACCAGAAGGTAATTTATCGATCTCTTGTAGAGAGCTCGTTGAACATGTTAATTTTTTTTTAAATATTAAACACAATAACAGGTTTACTTATAGTAAATCTAATTAACTAATCAATTAAATCTAATTTTTAATGTAGAGTTTAATTCTTTTGAATTTGAATTTTTTGTTCTTGTTTCTGTGGTAAACTTTCGTTTGTTTTTATTATACAACAGCAGGAAACAAATTTTTGTCCTAAAAAATTAATTATACAAATTTGTCAAAAATTAAACCTTTTAACTCTGTTTTCAAAAGATTTTTTTTCAATGGTGTATGAATTTTTTGAAAAAATTCAAAATTTTACCCTTTTTTGAAATCAAAAATATTTTTTACTTTTTTTTAAAAAATAGTTTCATTTTTTCTTTTTTTTTAGTCTTTAGATAAAGATTAGGATGTGTACTTTCAACCATCGAAATAAAGCAAATGAAGGTTTTTTAGTTTATCATTTATAATTAAATAACTAAAAATTAATTAAACATGTTGGTAAAAATGAATAAAAAAAAAAATTTAGTAGGCTTTAAAATGATTACTTCAAAACTATTTTTACTTTATTTATTTATAAAAATATCATATTTTTTTAATTTTTGTTAATTTTATGATTAGTATCTCAAAAACGTTTAAAAAGGTCATGTTTTTCATTTTAACCTTTGAAAGTATTCATCTCTTTTAAGGCTAAACAGCCTTCTTTCAAAATTATTTTAAAAAATTAAAAAAAAATTTTTTTAAATGTCAAATAACTTTTTTTAACATTTTTTTCGCATTTGAAGTAACAGGATAAAATTTTTTCACACTGTTATGTATCAGCTTTGATTTTTTTATAAATGTACTGATCAAACTGGCCCAAAATTTTTAACCCCTTCCTCTGAGTAAATTTTCAAATAAAATTCCGTAATATTTTGTGGTTTAAGAATATTTTGAGTATTAATTTATACACTTGAGAAAATTTGCCTCTTGTATACTATACAAAGTTGTTATTTAATAAAAAATAATTACTGTCCTGAACGAAATTATAAACTAAGTACATGTTTTCCTTTCTTTATACAAACAATTCGCAAATAACAATTTTTTTTAGTTTTTTGTATACAACTAGAAAAATGAAAAATCCAAGAGCAAATTTTTTCAGATACACAAAGTAAGAAGTAAAATAATATTGATGATGTAACAGAAATAAACTATAGGAAAGAAAATCAATGCAAATTGGATTGTTAATTAAGAATAACAAATTTTGCATATAACGTAACTTTTAATTGAATTAATTTTTTTCTTCTTTTGTGTTAAAACACCTTGAGAGTTTTCTGAAAGTATTTTATTACACTATGATGTATATAGAAGGCAATATAGTATAGAACCGCATAATGGGAATAAAGTGGCGATAGCTCTAAAAGGTCCACCCCGCTGACAAGCTACATCTAACAAAACGTGTTGCTGACTTTCTCTCTTTCTCTCTAGTGTATGTGTTTGTGTCAAGTGAGACTTTTTGAAACACATTAAAGCTTCAGAAAATGAGGAGGGGTTGAAAACGATTTCGACAACAGAAAAAATCTTAAATTCTTCAATAACTGTTTTTTTTTATAATATAGTCAAAAACTTTTCCAATAAACACAAATGTTTCTTTGCCACTTTTTTTCAACATTTCGTATCAATATTTTTTCAACTAGGAAAGAAAATTCTATAATCGTTCACATCTTGAAAGTTTTCCAATAGACAAATACTTTTTTGATTTTTTGTATACTTCGTATGAATATTTTACATCAAGTACCTAGAAAAAGGAATAAGTCTCGAATCGTATCTTGAAACCGAAATGACTAAAACTCATGAATATTTCCAAAAATTGTTTAATCTAATAGTAATTTGACATTAAGTCATGAATCATAAATGTAATTTGAAAATTCATTTGATATGCAATGTATTTAACATTTTTATTAGTCATAACAATTATATGGCATAAATGTTATTTCACCAAAAATCCATTTAACATAAATTTTCTTTTGACTTAAAATTCATGCATAATTCTCATTTGACGTAAAATAAACTTCATACGAAATTTATTTAACGTAGAATTCTTATAACATAAATTTCATTAGACAAAAAATTTATATATCATGAATATTATTTTACATAAAAATTAATTAGCACAATTTTTATTTGACGTAAAATTCATTTGCTATAAATAAAACATTTAGATATGAAATTCTTTGACATAATTTTCATTAGACATAAAATGAACATATGACACAAACGTTATTTGACATAAAATTCATTTTATGTAGAATTCGTTTAACATAAATTTTATTTAGCCTGAAATTAATTTGATATGAAATTTAATTGAGATTAAATTTATTTTTCATAAAAATCAATTAGCAAAATTCTCATTTGATACGTAATTCATAAATTGAATTAGACATAAAATGAACATGACATAAACCGTTATTTGAAATAAAATTAATTTAACATAAATGTCATTTGACATTAAAATGAATTTAGCATAATTTTGATTTTACCTAAAATCACTTGATATATAATTGATTTCATGGACAATTTGTTTAACATAAATTTTATTTTACCCAAAATTAATTTTATATGAATTTCGTTTGATATAAATTAACTTTATTAAAGTCTGTGGTTTTTTATTCTGTCCGTTCGCAGTATGAAGTTAGTTTTTGTATATGCTTTTGTTTTTTTCGTTTTGAAAACACATTTTTCTTGATAATAAATAATGTTTGATTTATAAATTTTATAATTATATTTTGTTTATTTGTTTTAAATTATTAGTTTCTTTTGAAATAAAAAGTTGTGAAATTTTTATTTTTTAATTACAATTTTTAACAAATTTTTTCTATTTTAAATTAATAAAAAAAATGTGTAGGAAGAATTTGTGTATTTCATAATTACAATTTTTATTTTTTTCTGTATATAAAGATATTTTATATTTTAATAGCTAAAAAAAACGCTCGTGTACTTTCTCATATAATTATGAAAAAACAAAATATTTAATTTCATTTGAAGAATTTCTTTTTTTAACCTTCTAAAAATGAATTTATTTTAAGTTTTATCTAGAAATTAATGAAAAAATTTGAATAATTTCTTTTTCTTTATTTAAAATTGAAGGAAAAATAAAGTAATTTGAAGTATTTTACAAAATTTGTAGTATTTTTTTTAACAAGATCTGAAATATTATTTTTTTTAATATGTATTGATTAACTTCTTTCTTTTTTTTATATAAAAAAAAGTTTTTAAAATTTTCTTTATTTGTTATAAAAAAAATTTTAATTATTTTACAGAATGTTAAATTGTATTGAGAAAAAGTTAAAAAATTTGAAAAATTTCTTTTCTTAACTTTTCAATCAGGACTTTCAATAAAATTCTGATTTTTTGGAAATAAATAATATAAATTATTATCATTTCCATTTAATAATCATAATGTTTGTTATGTTATGTTTGTACTGCGGACTGACACTACGATAAAAATTGTATACTATGAAAATAACTTAATTCTCGAGGAGAATTTCGTTTAAATTTTTTAAAATATATTGTAATTAAATTCTTTTTGCAGAATGTCTTTGAATTTTTTGTCAAAAAATGGAGTTTCTTTAATAGTTTTAATTAAACATTTTAAAAATAATTGAAATTTTATGGACAAGAATTTTATTAAAATTGTATTAAAAATAATTGAATTCTTGCGAAAAATTTTACTATTTATAAAAATAATATAATTTTTACGAATTATTTAGAAAGATTTGTTAAAATTTTAGGAAATATTGGAATTCTTTCGCGAAATTTCATTAAAATTTTTGAAAATATAAACTTAAGTAATTTTTTTTAATTTTGATTATGAAATTATTTTAAAAATTTATGTTTGTTAATAAAATAGTTTGTAATTTGTATAACAATATCATATTAAATACTACATTCCGCGCGCTAGCGCGCGTATCGTTTGCTAGTATAATATATGATACGAATTATATTTGTCATAAATTTGATTGAATATTAACTGTATATGGTATAAAAGTCATTTAACATAAAATTCATTTAGTATAATTTTCATTTCACATAAAATTTACTTAATAATTTTCTTTGACGTAATTTTCATTTTACATAAAAACATTGGCGCGAATAATTTTGAAAGTAATAAATCAATTAAATATACTATCAGTATAAAATTTTTATTTTTCAGTTTTAAAATTCGTGTTTACATTTTAATGTCAAATAAGTTTTATACAATTGAAGTTTATGTAAAAGTAAATTTTATGATAATTAAAATTTGTATCAAAGGAGTGTAATGTCAAGTGCGTCAGTAATGTCAAATAAATTTTATGTTAATTAAAATTTGTTTCAAATAATTTTTATGTCAAATGGAAATTATGTTCAATGAATTTTATGTAACATTTATGTTAAATGAATTATATGTGCAATAAAGTTTATGTCAAATAAATTTAATTTTTAATGAAATGATCTTATGTATTTTATATTTTTACATTTTTTAAAAGATAAATTTGCATCTTTCTTCTTTGACTGAAATTATTCCTCTCAAATTGAAACAAATTTATACTAGAAAGAAGATTTTTAATTTGCTTTTTGTTGTTTTTTTTAACGCAGCTTTAAACTGTTTAAAAATGGAAGTTTAATAAAAAATATGAAAGAGGAAAATCCTCTCAATTAGAAAAGAAAATTTTTGCGCCCATATGTAAGAGGAAAAAATGCTGCAAAAGTAGAGAAATCGTCTAAAATTGAAAACTTTTTATTTTCGGTGTTAAAAATAGTCACTGAATGACTGTACAATTTCTCAATGAAACTACTTTTAAACTTAAACGATTGAGCTTGCGGGTATTCTTTATTAATTTTCGCACGAATTATGCTAGTATCGCATTTTTATAACCAACTTAAACAATATTACGAACGTAAAAGAAATATTGATTGGAACAATTTTCCTTCTCAATAAGTTCGTATTCAGTAATTGATATATAAAGATAGTTGATATATAAAACTATTGAAGCGTAGAATTTTAATTAAAAAAGAAGATAAAAATAATAAAATACTTGCTGTAAAATTTATAAAAACTGCAAAAAAAAAATTTGTTCTTTCTACAATAATTATTAGTGTCAGGTGGGGTAAAAGCAAAAAAAAAACACAAACAGTAATTATACCAATTTAATTAATAAGAGAAATAATGATCTTATTTTTAAAAGAAGAGAAAAAATACTATGTGTTAGTGACGTCAGGGAAAACAAATTTTTATATTAAAATTAAGAAAATTAAATTAAATTTAAAAGCCACTTAATACGATCATAAAGTAAAATAGGTAGACTAGTTGTTGATATAAATTATATCCTCTATTTATTCATTTTTCATAAATTTTCACTACTTCTTGTGAAAATAAAAATTGTCAGGGAAAATCATTTTAATAACCATTCCTTAAGTAAAAGTAAATAATTAAAGTTAACCTCTGAATTATTATTATTATTCTTATTTAGAGAGATTTTTCATCCACTTTTTTGTACAAAAAAATGTTAAGACTGAATTTTTACTTGTGCTGAAAGAAATATTTATTTTATTTAAATAACAGATTAATTGACAATTATTAATTAAATATTTACTTGAATCAGATAATATTCATTGAAGTAATTAAATTGTATTTGAACCAATAATTTCAGTACATTTTAAATTCGAATTAGTAAAAAGACTTACTAACTAGCAAAACTAAACGTGAAATTTTCTTTTCCATTTTTACTTTCAAAGTTTGCTTTTACAAATTAAATGAAAATTCTTAATTTCTTAAAAAATATCATTTTTCTTACGATCCTTCATTAAATGTAATTATTTAAACAACTCGTATAGTAAATACAAAACTATTTCTAACACCAACTTGAATTAAAATTCAAAAGTTATTTCAATAAAAGTTGGCATAATTTTCAATTGTTTCAACTTTTTAAAATTATTTTCGGAAATAGAAGTATTTTTAAAAAATTTTAGTTTTATTTTTTCAAGAAACAATTTTACGAAATTTGTGAACTAAATTTTTCAAAACTTTAATACTTTTTGTTAAACAAAAATTTAAAAACTTATTCATATTTACTTTTGCCGAGGAATTAAAATTTCAAATATAATTTCAATAAAAAACCTCATGAAATATAATTATTTCTAAAATTTGCAACTGGAATTCATTTAAAATTCAATTACTTTTTTTAGAATTTTTGAATAAAATTATTGAAAAAACTTTAATAATTCTTAAAGAAAACTAATATTATTAATAATTTTTTTAAACAAAAATTTAAAGGTTTTTAAACTTTTGCTTCCCTTAAATTTTCTTGGAAATTAATTTAAAAATCTTTTAAAATTTAATTAATTCCAAAAATTTCTGTTATAACGGTTTAAATATGTAATTATTTTTTAAAATATTAACTGAAATTTTTGTTAAATCAATTCCTATCAGAGTTCAACTACGAGAATTGAATTATTTAAATAGAATAATTTTTGTAAATTCATAGAATGATATAATTTTAAAAATATAATTATATTTAAAAACAATTTTTAAAGAGGAAAAAATAAAATTCTTCAAAATTTAAAATTTTACAAACTTTTCAATTGTTTCAATCTGTTAAAATTAATATTGTGAATTCAAGTACCTTTTTCTTTAAAAAATTTTATTTACTATTTTTTAAGAACCTAATTTTTTTAAAAATTCCCAAATTAAATTTTTCAAATTTTAATAACTTTTGTAAAATAAATATTTAATTAATTATTGTTCTTTATTTGCTTAACTTCAGGTGAGGACAGATTACGTCGATTATTATTATAACGCAATATAATAATTGGAATTAGTGATTCTCTTTTTGCTTTTTAATTAGTAAATTTTGCTAATAAATTAGTAGAAATGACTATTTTTTAGTCAAATTTACAAATTTAAAAACAAAAAGTTTCTTCATAATAAATTTTCTAATCGGCTAATTTTTTTATCTTCAAACCAAAATCTTTTGCTAATAATTTAATAAATCATAAATTTTGAATATTCGTCTATTACTATAAGGAAAAAATTAATGAACCGAAAAATGTGTAATAAATAAATAATATTAATTAATAAGATTAATTAATGAGATTAATTAATTAAGAATTAATTAATGATAAAATTATTTAATTAAGAATTAATGAATTATTAATTAGTTAATGCGAATAAGAAATTAATTTTGCATATCGATTAAAAATGTAAGTATTAACTTAATAATTTATTTAATACGTGGAAAAAAATTTAACTTGTATATTGAGTATATAGTTGATCAGATGCACATGTCAGTTTATATTGAGAAAAATAAGAAAAAAAATGTCCTGCCTGCAGTCTAGTTGGCATGAGACCAAAAGCAACAGCAACTTTTAAAAGCCGAAACGAGATTTCGTAGAACTTTAGGTGTTAATAATTTATTTATTTTTGTGAATTCTTAATCAATTTGACTTTTCTTTAAAAATAAAATTGTATATTGCTCAGTCGATGAAAATTTTCATTTCAACTTAAGTATTTGATACTTGTCTTATTTTTCTTAGTTTTATTTTTTATTATTAACTATATATGCTCCATTTTTATTCTTTATTGATTTTTAAACAGTCTTTTATATTTTTTTGCTTGCTTATTCGTATTAGTAAAACTTGATTATTCTGTAAAATGCGAAGTGTCTAAATTATAGATTTAATTTAATGTCACTGCAATTTTTAAGGTGTAACTGCTGAAAAATTTGAATGTTTATTTAAATTGGATAAAAATAAAAAAAAAACAGGTTTACATTTTTTTGTTACTCGACATTTATTTTTGATTGTTTGAGCCGTTGATCTTTATATCTAATCTGTGATTTTCAATATTTTCGTTATAATGATAAATTGTCGTCAATATTTGATCTGTTATTCATGGCAAATTTTGTCTACCATGTTATATTGCTAGAGTCAAATTCCTATAGAATCTGTAAAAATTTTTAAGAAAAATATATTTTTTTAATTTTAATTAAGCAGGGAAAGTTCCCTCGCTTTATCAAAGTTGAAAATATTATAGTAGAGAAGAATTTTTTTTTTTGTTTTAAATTCCAACATCAAAGTCGTATTTCAATTGCAAATTTGATGCTTTATTACTCATATTTTCAATTGTTTGAGTAGTGAGTTCAAATAAAAATTTATTAAACACTTTTTGAACTTTTCAAAGAGAGGAATATTGATTTTTTAAATATTAACTTTAACAGAATTTTCGTTTTATAAAAAAATAATAAAATTCGAAATTTTATTGCTTTTTTATTGTTATTTTTTGTATTATATATTTTCGTTTATAAAGAGCGTTTTAGACAATTTATTTTATTATATTAAATTAACATTATTTACTATTTATATCGAAAAGATAAATTAAAATCTTAATGGAATTTAGAAAAATTGTTTTTATTCAAATGAAAAAAAATAGTTTCTAGTTATACAATGTGGACAGGTGGCTTTTTTTTATTTTCAATAAACATTAGGCAGCGTTGATTAATTTTTTTCCGAAAAAATTTCTTTCCCGACCTTATGGAAAAAAAGTTAATCCAATTAAATTGACAGTAGGGTTCATCGCTGCTATCATCTCTGCTTTTATATAAGGCAAGCACGTATCAATCATAGTTTTTTTCTATAGAATACACAGTTATCTCAAAGCGAAGAGATTGGGGAAATTTTTATATATTTCAATTTGTAAAATTTTCTACGATAAATAAAAAAAGTATAGAATATTGTCTAAAATAATTTAAAGATTTTAATTATGTTCTAGAAAATTTATCTGCTATTATTTATTTAATTTGGAAAATCAAGTTTTGTAAGTTATTGCCATTTTTTATTTTTTTTAAACGTTAAATTTTTCAACGGTTATGTCACATTAGCCTGAAATTATTTCTTTGTTCTTATCCTTCTAAGAGTAAATTTAAATTTTATTCTTCATTATGATTCTTGGATAAAATTTTTAATTTTTTCTTAAAAGCTTCTTAAATTCAAATGATCCTAAATTGTATGGAGCAAATTTAACAAAAATTAAAAGAATATACAACTTAAATTTTTTTACAAATATATTTTTTAAAAATGTGACACGCTTTTTAGAAAAGTGCCTAACAAGCAAAAAATTTAAGGTAATATTTATAATTTTTGGAGGAAAAATACAAAAAACAGTTTTAATTACTATTATAAATTATTTTTTTAGCCGCCATGTTGAAACGGTCATTTTGATTTTTAAAAAATAAAAAAAAAATGAAATTACATAAAGAACCTGACTTGTAGTACAAACAAGGACTTTGGATTTGAATTCAGCATTAAAATTTTCTTTAGGAACAAGTTTTTGTTGATCGGGTCCCCAATATTATTGTATTCCAATGATTATTAATCAAATTTTATTAAATTTTACACCCCATTTATTTTAAAATTTCCTTGCTATTTATTTTCGTCATCAGTAATATTTTTATGGCATTTTATGATTAATATCATTCTTGAATGATTTCTCTTAAAGTAAAGAAAAGTAACTCACCGAATTGACATCTGGAAATAATTTTAGTTTCTTATTTTCTGAAGAGGGAAAATAACTTCTCGATTTTATGTGAATTTTATCGATTTTGATAACTTAAATTTTAATATTTTAAAAAAATATTTGCAGTTTTATTTTAACGATGTCATATAAAGTTTGATATTTTGAAGAAATAACATGAATACTACTTTCAAAATTTTTATCAATGTAATTAATGACAGTTGAGGAATTATATATTTTTCTGCGGAGAAAAAAGAGAAAGGGGAGAGGTACAGAAAACAGAAAATCTTTCATACTAGTTACAATAGATAATACAAATTAAAGTGATAAACAATTTAGTTTCCAAAAAGCTGAAAGTTCAACTCTTGACGCGCCCGCATATGAGGGATGCAGCATCAGTAAATTTCAAAAGTTTCCTGCTAGAGTCTTATGAAAACATATATTTTCTAGTATTTATTTTGGCACGATTCCAGTCATACATGGGGCATTTAACAAATATCCTCTAGAAAACTCCTCTTTCACACCTAAGGAATTAAAGGGAAAAAATTAATATCCATACAGAAATGTTCTTAAATATCAATTAAAATTTTCTTCGTTTTCGGTAAGTTTAAACTTTAAAAGTTGCGAAATAAATAAATATTATGTATTTATTAGTTTATTTTTTTTAGTAAAAAGTCTTTTACTGATAAAAAATATTTAGTACATGATAAACATTTTTTATGAATTCAAAATTTTAGAGATAAGTGTACATATAAAATCAGTAAAATGTATTGAAAATTTAAAAAAATTTTTTAATTTTTCTGAGTCAAAACAAAATTGTGAGGCATTATTTTAATATTAAAATTAATTAAAATAATACAGGCACACACAAAAAAATGTTTTTTGGCCGAGACACTACAATAAAATATTCCCATGTATTTTTTCCCTCTAAATCCGAATCCGAAATCTGAATTGTCCAATTGGTTCTTTTTTTGAGTTATACTCAAGAAACGAATTAAAAATAAAAAAATATAAAAAAATTTTTACGTTACTACAATTGTATATATTTCTATATATTTTTTCTCGCTGAATCCAAATTCGAAGTTAGCGTTGACAGATTTGCTGAAAATTTTGAGATAAACACAAAAAACGACTAAAAAAACCAAATTAAAATAATAAAATTAATATTTCACTATACTAGTATGTTCCTGTAATTTTTTTCCCAATGAATCCAAATTCAATATAAAAATTGAAAGAATGTCTAATAATTTTGACACAAATTGAAAATTTTGATTTTTAATTCGCATTCAGCTAGAAAAAATACATAGAAAATTACTAGTTATGTTATAAAACTTTTTTTTTATTTTTTTAAAATTTGTTTCGGTTTTTTGAGTAGTTTTTTGAATTCATCTACAAATTTTGATCAATTCCGTTAATTCTGACTTCAAATTCGGATTCAGCTAGAAAAAATGCATAGAAAATTACTAGTTATGTTATAAAACTTTTTTTTTATTTTTTTGAATTTAATTTGGGTTTTTGAGTACGAACTAGGTCCGTAAATCCCGTAAAAGTCCGTAACTTTGCTTGAAGTCCGTAAAAGTCCGTTTTTTTGAATAAAGGTCCGTAAAGTCCGTAATTCGGTTGAAAAAAATCCGTAAAGTACGTAAATTATACGATATAATTTTTCCTCAATTTAATGATTTTTAATAGGTTTCTATACTATTCTAATAAAATTTTCCAAAAGAATTCAATTATTTAAAAAAAAAATCTACTAAAATTCTACACAAACCTTTCATTATTTTCAAAAAATAATAACAATTTTACAGGAATTTCATTATTTACAACTTTTTTTATAAATTTCTTCGCAATATTCAATTATTTTTATAAATAATAAAATTTTTACAGGTATATAATTTTTTTGATGATTAATAAAATTCTTATTAGGAATTCAATTATTTTGATGAATAATAAAGCTAATTGCATACTTTCAATTCTTTTTAATACAATTTTAATCGCATTCCTCGAAAAATGTAATTATTCTTAAAAAATTTTATTAAAATTTATCAAAGAAATTTAATTATTTTAATAACCTTTGCTACAATTTATTTATTAGAATTTAAATATTATTTTTAATAAATTTTTGATTAAATTTCTTTAAAGAATAAAATTATTGCATTCAAAATTTTTAATGCAAATATTTGCGTAAATTATCAATTATCTTTATAAATAATAAAATTCTTCTCTAAAACTGAATTATTTTCAACAAAATTAATAAATTTCTTGGCAAAATTTCAATTATTTTCAAAAGTTGTCCCTAATTTAATTATTTTTAATATCTATTTTAATAAAATTTTGCAAAAGAATTCAAATTATTTGAAAATTGGTTGATACAATTCTTTAAAAAAATTCAATTTTAAGAACCATGTAATTATTCAAATTCGGATTTAAATAATGAAATTCTCGCAGAATTTTCTCATAAAAATTGATTTAAATAGGGATTTGAGTTAAAATTTTAGATTATAATTGAATATTAAAAGTATTAGAGCGTAAAATTTTAGAAATAATTAAATTTTGAAAAGGTTTCAGATTCAAATCTTTGAAAATTTGAATTTTTCATATTTTTAACTAAGTAACAATTCTGTGGAATTAATTTTTTTGAGAAATTTTAATTGCGAATTTTTTTTATATTATTTGAAGTTTTTATTTTCTAATACATATTTAATTGAAGAATTTACAAATAATTGAAAAATCGAATATTGTAAAGAAATAGATTTGAAAATTGTCAAAGAACTTTTTCGAAAATTATTAAAAATAATCGATTTTAAGAAGAATTTTAGTTAAAAATTCTTGAAATAATAATTGAATTGATGATGATTTTATCACTCTATCTTTAATTATTATAAAAAATGAAGACTCGGAGTTATCGATATCTTCATGTTTTTTTAGTTATGAAAAAATCTAATTTATAGTTTTAATTAAAATGTTCTCTTATATATTTTTGTCAGTAATTGGTCCGTAAATGGTCTGTAATTTTTCATTTTTGGTCCGTAAAGTACGTATTTTTAAATACTTTCACTGGTTCGAGCCCTGAAATATACTACACTAGTGTTAAAATGATTTTTTTTATTTTTTTTTTATTTTAATTCGGTTTTTGGATCGTTTTTTGAGTTTGTCTCAAAATTTTGAGAAAATCTATTAATTCTAACTTCGAATTTGAATTCATCGTGAAAAATGCATGGAAATATACTACTGTATTGTCATAAAAAATTGTTTATTTCTTTGATTTTTATTCGCTTTTTTGACTTGATTTTTGAGTATAACTCAAAAAAAAGAACCAATTTAATAATTCTGCCTTCAAATACCACATCATTGATGCAAATAAAAATTCTGTGATTCAAGAACATATTTATTTGTTAATAAAGAAGTAGTCGGTTACTTGCATCAAATTAATTTTTTTTCAATGTATAATTACAGGCAAACATCTAAAAATTTTTAAAATCATAAAATTGAAAAATATTTTGAATTTATTTCTAGAAATGCGATATTTATTCGATATTAATATATGGTTTCTATATATCTATATAAGAAATTTATCTTTTCCAGATATGTGGAGATCAACACGCGCACGATGGGGAAAAGTATTCTTCTTTAATGAAGGCAGTTGCTGAAAAGAGGGTTGACATGTGGTGAGTAATGCACTTCTCCATTTGCTGTTATCATTTAATTTTTTATTTATCGTGGAAAATATCTTGTCATTTATATTCTGAAAATAGAAGAAAGAATCGTCATTTCTTTTTATATTTTTTCTCAACACTTTTTTCTAATTATATTATAGAAATTTTGATATTATTATAATATAGATTATTTTCTTCTCTAAAAGTACTCTGGACGTACTAAAGTTTTTATTTATCTCCCCGATCATTTTTTATTTTTTTCTAATGTCAATTTTCACGAATAAGTCTTTTTCACGACTGATTTTTTTCCCGATTTATTTTTTCTCGCAATTTTATAAAATTTAATATTTCAGTTTTCATAATGAATTTAATTAGAAATTTTAAACAACTTAGATTTTTGAAAAATTGTATTAATTTCAAAGTCTTCTAAAATTAATTACATGAATTTATAGAAGAATTTTAATTCACACGGAAAAAAATGAATATTAATTTTTGTAAAATTATTTTACAAATTGGGGAAAAAGTGCAACAAAGCAACATTTTTATTAAAAAAATACTAAACTTTTAAAAAACTTATGTAAAATGTAAAATGTTAAATTAATTAAAATTAAAAATAAATTAAAATTATTATTTTCTATATCAAAATTTCGCTTTATTGCACTTTTTCTCCAATTTTTAATACTTAAATTTATTTAATAATTAAATTACTTTAATTTTTAACACTTTTTCAAAATGTAATAAATATTCTCTCCGCGTGCAAAACACTTTGAAAAATTGAATTTTTGAGTAGTTAAAAATGATTGCAGCAATTCAATTATTTTCAAAAATTCTTAGCTGAAATTCAATTATGTTAAATTGTTTTTAAAAATTCTTGTCGAAATTTCAATTATCTTTACAAATAATAAAATATTCTTTTCCAAAATTAAATTATTTTCAGAAAATTTAATAAAATTTTTCGAAAAATTTTAATTTTTGAAAAAATAATCCCGAATTCAATGATGTTTATTATCTACTATTTTAAAAAAATTTTCCAAAAGAATTTAATTATTTAAAATAATTTGAATAATATTCTACGCGAACAATGAATTATTTTCATAATTAATAAAAATTTCAAGGGCATTAAATTATTTACAAATTTGTTATAAATTTCTTTGCAATCATTCAATTACATATTTTCATAAATAATAAAACTCATCACAGAATTTAAATTATTTTTAATATATTTTTATTTTTGTCAAATTTCTCGAAAAATGTAATTATTCTTCAAAATTTTATTATTTGTCGAAGAAATTTAATTATTTAAAAATTTGTTGATAAAATTGTTTATAAAAATTCAATTTTAAGAAACATTTATTTATTTTTGTTTTTAAATAATTAAATTCTCGTAGAAGTTTGTAATAAAAATGAATTTAAAAATAAATTTTATTTAAAATTTTAGATAATAATGAAATACTGAATAAGCATTATAGCGTAAATTTTGAGGAATAATTGAATTTTAAAATAGGGTTCAATTTAAAAATTGGACAGTTTCCGAATAATCGAAATTTCGCAATATTGATTCGATAACAAGTGAATTTGAAAATTCGCAAGGAACTTTTTAAAAAAATTATTAAAAACATTTGATTATAAAAATTTTTTCACCCGGAATAAAAGTATATCATTTTTTTTAATTCAAAAAGCTAGAATTTGAGGATTTATCGGAGAATTTGTTCGGATTTTATGAAAGTGCAAATTATTCCACCGGAAACTATTTCTCCGCCATTTTCGCAGATAAACACAATTAAGACCATAATTTAATGGAGGTTTAACAGGATATAGCTGAGCATCGCGATCTAACTAGAAAATAACACTTGAATTGTTAAAATGGTGTTTAGAAGTGTACAATATGCGATAATTGCCACGTTTTATTTAAAAGAATTTTTTTCTAAAAATTTTACATTAAAAAAAAAATTTCTATATTTAATATCATATTTTTAAAGAACGATATTTCTGTTTCGAAATATTCTTTGATGAAAATATTGATTATAATTATTACCACTGACATACCTTTGGATGCTTACTCGGAAAATAAAATTACACAGCAAGGGATTAAAATATTCTTTTTAAAAAATAATTTCAAACAAGCTTAAAAGGAAAAATATTTAGTAAACTCTGATTATTTTTTTTCTAATAAACAAAAGTTACATTTCAACTTAAAAGAATTTAGGGAAACAACTAAAACATTTGATTGCGTTAATTTTACTGATAAACACGGAGAGAGGATATTTTTATTAAATTTTTGTAAAAGTATTTTACACATTGTGGGAAAAGTGCGATAAAGCGAAACTTTGATAGAGAAAATACTAAACTTTTAAAAAACTTTTGTTAAATTAGTTGTTGTTTGCTTTTTTGTTTCTCAACTTTTTTAATAATAGTTTTTTTAATAGAATGCCAAAAAAATCATTTAAATTCTGGAGAAGAATTAAATTAATTTAATAATTAAATTAATTTAATAATTAAATTAAATTATTAATGAAATTAAAAATAATTGCATTCTTTTGAAGAATTTCATTATTAAGGAAAATAATTGAATTCTTCCAAAGAATTTTTTTTAAATAATCTATTTTCTTCAATAATTTCGATTGAAAATTTTGAAAGTTATTGAATTTTGTAAAGAATTTCTTTCTAGTTTTTAAAATAATCGTTACTGTTAAAAATTATAATTAAATACTTTGTTGTTGAAGTTTATTAAAATTGCTATAGAAATATAAATAATTTAATTCTTACGAAGATTTTTACTATTTTTAAAAGTAATTGAATTGTTTCGAAAAATTTATTACAATTTTGGAAAGTAATGAACTGTTTTGAAAAATTTAATAAAAATTGCGGAAAAAATTTACTGAATCCTTCTGTAAAATATTATTAAAAAATAAATTGATACAATAAGATTTTAATAAACAAATTGTCGTTTTTTAATTTTTAAAGAAAATAATTTAATATTTTACTACAGTTTTCTACAAAATTTGGAAAATAATTGAATTTTTAAAAAAACATTTACACACAATCACAGAAAAAATTTAATTTTTGAGATTAAATCACTTTTAGAATTATTTTTAACTTTTTAAGAAAATTGAACGCTTGCAAAGATTTTACTAAATAATTGACTTGTTTTAATGGATTTATCAAATTTCATAAAATAAATAAAATAAATGTTACTTTCATGTAATTTTGTTAAAATTGTATTGAAAATAATTTAATTTTTGCGAAAAATTTTACTATTTATGAAAATAATTGGATTCTTCCGAAGAATGTTGTTATGTATGTAAATAATTGAATTCTTGCGAGGAGTTATTTTAGAATTTTTTGAAAATATAAACAATAATAATTAAATATTTACTTAATAAAGTGAGTTAATCAAATTTTGATTATGAATTTATCAAAAAATTGAAAGGAAATACAAATTTTGTAATTTGCAGTAAAATAAATTGAATATCACCTTCCGTAAAATTTGCTAGGTAAATGAATATTCTTGATATTTGATATAATTATACTAAATTTTACATAAGTTTTTTTAAAATTTGGTATTTTTTGTATCAAACTTTCGCTTTGTCGCACTTTTTCCCCAATTTCTAAAATATTTTTACGAAATTTTATAGTCATTCTCTTTTCGTGAAGTATAGTTGAAGTTATTATTTATTATTAATATTTATTGCTAATCAAATTTTTATGTAGTTTTCTAAACATTTATAATTAACTGAAATTTTTTATTTCATTGAATAATACACTGAAAAAAATTATTTTATTTAAATAATCGATTACTTGACTATATAATTTAAATATTTACTGGAATCAAATAATTTTTGAGTTAATTTGGTTATTTGAATCAAATAAATTTTAAGATCCTAAAGTTTTGAACATTCAAATGAACGACGTTTATTTATTTCTTCTGAAAATTAAATTTTTATTGCAATTATTTTGCGTCACTTTTTAAAAAATTATTTACTAAGTTTGTAAGGGTTAAACTTTAAGTTTAAAATTTTTTTATTTTAAATTTAAAAAATTTTTTTTTATTTATTTTTTATTAGTAATTTATTAAAATATCTTCAATAGAAAATATTTCGTTCATTTGAACATTCAAAACTTGAGGATCATTAAATTTTTGTCAATACATTGAATAAAATTTAATTGAATAATCGTAATATTAAATTATCTAATCGAAATTAATTTATGAATATTGTTAACATTTAGTTTTTAGAAATTCTTTCATTTTATTATTTTCTTCTTTTGATTAATTTTTTAATTAGATCGTAGATGATTTTTAATTTTTTCAACTTTTGATTTTTGTTTTTGAATTTTTGTACATAAGCGATGTTGGTAAACAATAAAGGTAATAGAGCGCATGCGTTGCGAAAGAAACGTTTTCAAGTTAAGTTGGCGGGCAGTGGCTTCCAACATTAAAAACAGTGTACCGTCACGATCCGCGCGCTTCGGAGCAACTTCCTTCATTTTTTTACAAGTCGGTTACGTATGGTCATCCATACGCAAGCCGCAAGCATGATTGACAGTTATCACGTGCGTCCAAATTATTTACGCGAAAAATTCTCACACATTTTTCACACATCTGACATAATGTTTTTTTCTTCTTTTTTGCTTCTACATTCATTGTTACATCAATAATTATTAATAATTATTTCGCAGTTTAATAAGTCATTAGATATTTTCTTAATTTTCTTTTTTTTTAATCTTCACTATAAATTATAAATACTTCATTATAAATCTTTTTGTTTTGTAAAATTAAAAATTCGCGTTTTAATTCTTAATTTTTGAGGGAATCGAATTGATTTTTGAAGGAAAGAAAAATGTATGTGGCGAATTTTTAGTTTTGTTTATAAATGATGATGATGATGATGATGATGACATCAACTGGTAAATTAATGGAAAAAAAGAGAAAATGAGAGGGAGAGAAAGAGAGAAAAAAAAGTAAAGAGAGTATAAGGTACTGAGAATCGTTTCATGATCCCCTAAAAGGTGATCGAAGAGTACCGGCGCGTCTCAAGAGATGTGAAAGTGAACATTAAACCTCGTAACTTCATCTTTGCATTTCTTTTTTCTTTTTTATTTTGATAAGCAGAAAATAGGCGTGAATGAAATTGTATTGGAATTTGATTTCTATATAAACGCGCGATTCAATTTTATTCCTTTTAGATGCTAATATAATTTTTTTCTCTCACAATTCTTCTCCGCACATTTATTTCTTCCAAAATATAAACGAGAGTAGGAAATGAATTATTTTATTATAAACAAGAAAGGAAATTATTCTTGGGAATGATTCAATAGAATTTTCTCAATACTGAAAAAAATGTATTTGATTCAAATGAACGATCACTTATCTATTATTAAATAAATATTTACTTCCAAAGAAATAATTTTTAATTAATTCTAATTTTTATTTAAACCGATTAAATTCATATTTGCTTTTAAATACTGAAATTATTTGTTCAAATACAATATATTTTATTCAAGTTAAAATATACTTATTCAATTCAAGAAGAATATTGATTTGATAATAAACTGTTACTTAAATCAAATAATTTTTTTAATTTTTTTCAGTGTAAAACTTGAAATTAGAAAAAATGCAAAAAAATCGGCTCAACGTTGCCTTTTTTTGGAAAAAGATTTAGTTACAATTGAATTGCTTATAAATTTGTGAGTGTAAATTATCAATTTTTTTCAAATAAAAAATATTTTTTATACCTTTACTAAAATTTGAAATACAATTATTTCTTGGAAATTTTAATTGAGACAAAAATAGTGTTTTACACATAGAGAAAAATTTATTTTTAACCAAATATAATTTATTTGGGTTAATTGAAAAAAAATTATAAAAAAAATTAAAATAAATTACAATTTTATAAATTTCATAAATTTGAAAAATTAAAACTTAGTGACAATTTTATTTTAAACCAAATATAATTTATTTGGGTTAATTGAAAAAAATTATTTAAAAAATTAAAATAAATTACAATTTTTCTCACGGTCTACTAAATTATTTATT
This sequence comes from Leptopilina drosophilae, assembly GCA_032873175.1. Lineage (NCBI taxonomy): Eukaryota > Metazoa > Arthropoda > Insecta > Hymenoptera > Figitidae > Leptopilina > Leptopilina drosophilae. Next base: position 50,280,075 of record CM065481.1, read on the forward strand.
TATTTAAAAAAAAAAATTCAGAACAAATAAATTTTTTATTTCAATCAAATAAAATTTTATGTATGTGAGCTCATTTATCAAATTTTGATTAATTAATTGCATTTAAAAAGCAAAACTAACAAAATACTTAAATACTAAATTATTTATTTGTTTGAAATAAATTCAGAACAAATAAAAGTGTTTATTTCAATCAAATACAATTTAATCCATGTGAGATCCTTCATCAAATTTAGATTAATAACTTGAATTTTTAAAAGTAAAATTAACAAAATACTGAAATTTTTATTTTTGTTAAAAAATGTAATATTTTAATCATTGAAAATTTTAATCATGACAATAATTAAAATCCTTCGTTTAATTTTAAATTAAAAGTTAAAACCATATTTGGTATAAACTTAAATTTATAATCATAATTTAAAATTTAAAAATTATTATTACTTAATATTTTAATTTTTTTTAATATTTATTAAAAAAACCTGTAATTTTCACTTAACAGAAATTTTACAAATAATAAAGTGTGAATAAAATGATTACTCAGAGTCAAGGAATTAAAAAAAAAAACAATATTTTTTGTCAAATGAAATGAAATTTTTTTTTCAAAACAAAAGGTAAAAAAATAGTTATAACGAAAACTCTCCAAAATTAAAAAAAGTAAAAGTTTGTCTACTAAATTAGTAAAAAGTAGTAAAATTTGTCAAAGTTAAATTTGTTAAAATATCTGGTAATTTCTAGCGTTCTAAAATTAAACTAACTAACTAAATAAATAATAATAATAATAATAATAATAATAATTTTTTTATTAACTAAGTTAATTTAAGTTAGTGAAAAAAGTGAATCAATTAAAAACTATATTAATTAAAATAATAAAAGTTGGGAAAGTTTCTTATATGGCAAATAAAAAAAATAATGCTTTTTTGGACAAAAAAATAGTCTTTGTTAATAAATTTTATCTTATAGTCTGAGCTAATTAATTTGCAAACTAACCAAAAAATTGTTTACTTCCGACAAAGTTATATTATATAATATTATAATTTTTATAGTTGAAATTAAAAAGTTAAAAATCCATAAGTGTTTTTTCTTTGATTTGGAATTTTCATAATAATAATAATAATAATAATAAAATTTTATAATATTAACAATACAAATATTAAAAATAATAAATTCATAGTAATTTACAATAATTATTAATTTTTAAAAATAATATGCTGCTTTTTTCTTGATGATCGCGGTGATAGCCGACAATTTGTAATCATAGCCGCAACTATCGAAACATTAGCGCATCTGTATTTTAAAAATAATAAACAGAAAGTTTAAAAATGTCGAAGTTACCCGACTCTCCCCCTGTGTATGCGCTATAAAAGAAAAAAAAAACAATACTGATTCTTTTCTTCTTTTTCTTTACTTTTTTTAATGAAGAATAAAGGCGATAACTGATATTGGCATCAATGCCTTGAGGGGTTAATTGGTGTTAATAGAAAGTGACAAGGTGAGCCCTACTTTAGGTGATACAAGTTCAAATAATTGCATTCGCGAATGAAAGGTATAATTTATTACTTTTTTATTTTTTTCTTGTAAAGAATCGAGAAATTAATGTCGTCATTTATTACATCTGTCATTAAACTGTGAATTTTGAACCTACACTGATAGAAATTATATTGTAATTTATGTAATACAAGAACTTGCCATGTATTGATTAAAATTTATTAATGCAATTATTCACCTAATATTCTAAATTACCATATGTTTAAAACCAATTATTTATTTACTTATCAGTTATCAATTAACTTGTTTTCATTATTATATTTATTCTAACAGATATTGCAATATATAATTATTATTTCTTTTAGTTATTTTTTTCAATCGATCTCAATTGTGATAATAATATTTACAGTAATAGTACTAATAATATTAATAATAAAATGTAATAAATGAACATTTAGATTTTAAATTGAAACGAATTTAAATTAATTAAATGATAATTGTTATTTCCAATAATTAATTTTTTATTATTATTTAATTTATTTTATATTTAAATCTATGTGTATATTTTGTATGCGTATTTTTTTAAATTAATATTTATGATTATAAATTTGTGTTAATTAATTATCCCATTAAATCAATAGTTAATTAATCCTCGGGGAATCTTGTCAATTATTATAAATTCTTATCCTTAAGAACTACATAATTTCTCACCAGCTCATTATTTTCAATCGCTTTTAAATTAATTGAAAGTAAATGAAATACAAAATTTATAATTGTGCCGAACTATATTCAAATAACAGTAAATACTTCTCATTCAAGATATAATTGAATGTCCGGCAAGTTTTTTATTTATGAAAGTAGGAAAAAAATGTTAATTTTAATTACAAAACAAAAGTATGAACAATATTTTTTATATTCTTCGATATTTTGTTTTATTTTTTAAGGAAAGTTTGTTTTCATTGATAAAAAAAAATTTGAGTCTAAAATAAGAAGAAGAAGAAGAAGAGAGATTTTTCAAAATTTAAGATGTAAACGAGTTAAAGATTTTCTTTTTTATATTGCGCGTGACGATCTAACGACAGTTTAAAACTATTGCATTAATCCACGTCATATTCAATCTCAGCAGTTTTCTTCACCCTATTGTTTCAAAACTTCTCTTGTGTGTGCCATGGTTTTGTGGAAACTCATTTCTGTCTGCAATTTTATGGATATTGGTTTCCAATACCGACAAATTGAATCTAAATTTTAACCTTCTATCTTTCAACTTTTTTACTTGTGTATATATAGAGAAGAAAAAAATCTCTTCACATTGTGTAGATATGAATTCTCGATATTATGAAAACTCAATTTAAATAATTTTCAAACTATTTTTGTTAAATTGTTTTCTTACATTCTTGTAATATGAGAAATTATTGTTAATACGTACCTAATATTACGAATTAAATAAAAAAATTTTGAATTTGGAGTCTAAATACAAAACCATGAACATTTTTTTCTATTTCTGATATTATTTAATTATTTCAATTTTTTAACGTAATTATCTTGACAATTATCAAAATTCATTACATGAATTCAATTATTTTTAGGAATTCAAAAAAAATTTCCGTAAAATTCAATTATTTTCGTAAATCACAAAGTATATCTCAAAAATTCATTAATTTTAAAAAGTATTAAAATTGTTTGTCATAAATAAATTATTTTCAGGAATGTTAATAAAATTCTTTGCAAAATTTAAATTATTTTCAAAAGTTTTTCCCGATTTAATGGCTTTTAATATATTTACTATTTTTATACAATTTATCAAAAAAAATTGTATTAGGTATTAAAAAAAATTTTATTTACATTTCTACAAAAACATTCAATTATTTTCATAAATAATAAAATTTCAATTACATGGAAAATCAATTATTTTCAACGCAGAATTTTAATCAAATATTCATTATTCAATTTTAAATAAATTCCTCGAGAAATGCTTCTTTAAAATTTTTGTTAAAAATAACGAAAGGATTCAATTTTAAGAAACATTCCATTATTCAATAAAATAATTTAATTCGTTGAAATAATTCATTTTATTTTCATAAATTTTTAAGCAATTCGACAAAAGAATTTAATCATCTTAATAAATAACAAAATTCTTCCCATAAAAACAATTATTTTAAGGAATTTTAATAAAATTCTTTTTCAAAATTCAATTATTTTGATAAATATTAAAATCCATCACAAGAATGTAATTCTTTAAAGAAGTAATAAAATTCTTTGTACAAATTAAATTGTATTCAAAATTTTTTGAAAATTCTCGTCAAGAATTAAATTATCTTTATAAATAGGTTACGAAAATTATTGACAAAAATTTTAATAAAATCCTTGGCAAAATTTCAATTATTTAAACAAACCTTAATAATTTTCTTTTCTTGAATTAAATTATTTTCATAAACAATTAATTAATCTCTTTTCAAGAATTAAATTATTATTTTCAAAAATTTTAATAAAATTCTTCAAAAAGTTTTCGATTATTTTCAAAAAGTTGATGTAAAATTCTTTAATATATAGTAAATTTCAGTAAAATTTTGTATTAAAATTATTGAATTTTCGTAGAAATCTTTAATTATTTTAAAAACATGAAGAAATTGATCTTTACTAGTCGAAGCCTCAGAGTGATTGACTTCTTCATGTTTATTATAATATTTTTATAAGTTATTGAATTTCAAGTAGGTTTAAATTTTGAAACTTTACAAAAATTTTAATTCCTATGGTAAAATAATAGTTATTAAATATTTATTTAAAAATGAAGTTGTTTTCAAATAATTGTACAATTAAGGACTATTTAATTATTATTTTCGTAAATTATTTTCGTTAATAAATGCAATAGAACATTTTTTTCAGTATTAAATAATTTTTAGAATGAATAAAAATATTCCTTAGGGTAAAAAAGTCCAAATTCTGTCTGAAAATCAGGAATATGACAGGAAAAAACGAATTAAAATTTTTGTGGCAATCCTGATTTTATTAAATTTTATTATTAAATTAATAATTTTATTAAATTAAATTTGAATTTATTAAATTATTATTAAATTATTATTTATTATTTAATTATTAAATTTGAATTGTATTCAAAATATTTAAATTTAAAATATTCCAGTTAAATTAAAAAAGATTAATTTTTACATTATTCATTAAACTAATTAAATTATTTGTTTATTTATTATTATTATTATTCTTATTATTATTATTATTATTATTATATTATTATCATTATTATGTTATTATTTTAAATTATATTCACTAAATTTAATATTTGTAACTAATAATTAAATTTAAATAAAATAAATTTCGCCAGCGACTAAAAAATTACTTATTAATATACTTTGAGATAATAATTGAAAATATGTTTTCATTTTTTAATATGATGAGCGTGATTTTTTATTTAAATTGATATTTGAGTTTTTTAAAAAGAATAATAAATTATAGCTTTTAAGGATGAAAAACGTAATAGCAAAACAAAGAAGATAACATAAAATTTGTATATATATTTATAAACATCCTTGAATACAATTTGGTCTGAGATTTGCGTGGGATCAGTTATAAATCGGGCATCCTTTTCTCTGCATGAGATTGCAAATATTTTACATACCTTGTCAGGATAAGAAACTCTCACAGTCTCAAAATTAGTTTCTATTTTTTTCTTATTGCAATTTCAAACCATAATAACTATTATAATTTATAATGAATAATAATGAAAAATTTTAAAAATGACAAAGAAATAGTATAAAAATAGTAATTTTTCTAAGCAAATAAATAATTTTATGCGAACTAATTTTTTACCAGGTACACTGTTTGATCTTTAACTAAATTTTATTTAAAAATTTTATTAAAGTAAATTTTGTTTAAATATTTTTTAAAATTAATTTTATTTAAAAGTTTTTTAAATTAATTTTATTTAAAAGTTTTTTAAATTAATTTTATTTAAAAGTTTTTTAAATTAATTTTATTTAAAAGTTTTTTAAAATTAATTTTATTTAAAAATTAATAGATTTTCTTTATTTATATTTTTAAATTTATGAAAATTACTATTTGCTTTTTATTAAAACCGTTTTTTGAAACTATATTTTAATAAATAACGTCTAAATCCTATTTATCGGCCATTTTGTAACAAAATTTATTAAATTAAAATATATAATATATAATATATAATATATAATAATAATATATAATATATAATATATAATATATAATATATAATATATAATATATATATAATATATAATATTTATAGAATATTACGTTAATATTTTTTGTTGAAACGGTTTTTTTGTAATAATTTCGTAATAAAGTGGCCTAAATATCGTAACATTTGCATTTATTATCAAATACCTAATTTAGGTTATTCTATTAAAAAATATATTAAATAGTATTTGCTTTTTAAAAATATTTTTTTGGATTTATTTTATAATAAAAAGCCTAAATACCTACCTTATTTGGTATTTGCAGTTGATTTAATGAATTGATAGATATAAGTATTTATTAATTTTGAAATCAACTATTATTTAAAAAATAGGATTATTTTTCAATCATTTTCATTTATTTTTTTTTCAGAAAAGAAAATTGTCAATAAAGATTCCCTTTTTCGAAGAAAAAATTTCATTTTTTTCAGTTTGCTGATGCTTTTCAGCTGTATTGTCTTAAGTATTTTTATTTGTTTCTTTGCTGCACATACAGAAAAGTCCACTTTTCGATTCGTTTTGGTTTATATTCTTTTCGAATTTCTTTGGCAACTTCATATTTCAATTCTTTAATGGATCGAATAATAAATGACAGGAAGAGAAAAGTGAAATGTCTATATGCTTCTTTTTACATGAAATGCCGATGCAAATTGTGAGTCACGATGAAACATGTGTTATTTTGTTTTCTTATTGAAAAAAGATTTTTTTTTTATTTTCTTGTATTGAAACAAAATTTTTTTCCATTGAAACAAAATTTTTTTTCATTGAAACAAAATTTTTTTCCATTGAAAAATAAATTTTTTTTTATTCTCATTTTTTTAACGTGATGAAAAGAAAAATGAAATTGACAATTGAGCTAGTGTAAATATGGAAAAAAAAATGGAAAAAAAAGAAGGAAAAGAAAAAGAATGATTGCCCATAAGGTACACATACCGACAAGATAGGTGACTCACCCTACGTTTTCGCCGACAGATTTTCAGTCTATCCTCGAATCCCGTTCACTGAACATCGCCCGCGATTTTCATGCATATATGTGTAAACGTTCGAAAATTCAAACCAAATCCAAACACTATCATTTCACCGCACATAAGAGATTCGAAATACTTCAGAAATGCATTTTTATCGTTTGAGTTTTGATAAATTGTCAAATAAACAATACTTTGTGAGGGAAAGATGTTTTAAAATTTCCAAAAGATTAGTACAAACATCACAGTTTGATGATAAAAAACGAATGAGTGCAGTGACAATTGATTATAATGGAGATTGAGTGCGCAAGTTTGTGTTTTTGAAATTTAGTTAATTTTTCTTTTTTCTTTTTTATTTTCTTTTTTGCATTCCATCTTTTTTTGTGCGTATGTGTGGAAAAAGCAAAAGAGAATTATTAATATTGAAAAGTGAGAATTTTAAGGAAAGTTTTTCATTACCTCAGTGCCGATCAATTTTAGATCAAATGAGAAAAAACGGATTTCAAATAATCGGGTCTACCGATGAAATGGACAAAACTTAAATGAATCGAATTGTCAGTGCTTTATATTTTTAGAGCACTGAAGAAAAATATTGTGATTGTTGTGTTGTTGTTTTTTATTTTATCGATGTTTCTTTGAAAATGTTTTCCACCATGGCGTCCATGGCATTCGAACAAAACAGTTCGTTTTATACCACCGCCATGGGGAGCAGTACTCTTGATGGATTTTCAGGTAAAAAATGTTTCTTTATAATATTTCTATATTTGATAAATAAATTTTTATAATAATTTGAAATTTTTTTGTATCACTTTTTTTATTTCTTAATAAAATTTTTATTATTTTTTATTTCTTAGATACGCGTTTTGCTGCGAAAGTGCTCTCGTTATTTTGTTGGAATATTAGTTCAAAGTTAGTTAGTTAGTTAGTTCATTTTGGAGCTTTTTCTTTCAAAACCGTTAAAATTCACTATTCGGTCAGGTGACAAATTTTTATTGACAAATTAGTAAATTTTAATAAATTGAAAAGAAGAAAACTTAGTCATTGATTTAAATTAGTTAAGATTTCAACTGATTTAGATTTATAGAGAACATAATTTTTAGTATAGTGTATTTTTCTTTAACGTTAGATTCATTTCAAAATTTTTTAATAAAATTCCAATTTCTAATATTCCAAAACTTTCGAACTTTGAAATGAACGACGACATATTTTTTCATATTTTTAAATTATACTTTCTTAAAATTATTTTCTGTAATAAGAAAGTGAATCGTCAACAAATTAAATTTTTTGTTTTAACTATTTTGTTGTATAGTAGTTTAAAAACTATTTAGTAAATAGAAAAAAATTGTATTCAGTCGAGCTTTCAAAACTTTAGCAAAATAATTTTGAATATATTGTAATATATCTTTAATAAGTTCGGAACTTTTAAATTATTGGATTTTTTTCGAGATCTAGAAATATTTTCCAAACTTACTGTTTGCAATAAAACTAAAAAGTGAAATATTCAAAAATTTATAATTAGTTTATTATACGCGACTTATTAATTTTTATAAATACGTTCATATTATTAGTATTTTTTTATCTTCGTCTTGTGTATTCTTTTTGGGTATTTACAAATCTTAATTCCTCACAACACTTGATTTATATTATTATATGTAATAGATTTAATTAATAAAATAATTAATTAAATAATAATTATTAATTAAATAAATTAATTTAATAAAAATTAAAAAAATATTTTTAACATAAAACAAGTAACAAAATTTTTAAATTCACATATTTATTAGTAAACGAACGTAATTACTTAAAAAATTTCCCACAAACATTTCCCAGCTTTAGAAAATTAAATAGAAAATGTCTCTTATTTCCTTTAAACAATTTAATGCAGAAAAATTTTTTATATTTCACTTTCGACTGATATTTATTTCTTAAATATTCTTAATAAGAAAACTTATAAAAATACTAAAAATTAAGAACAATTTACTATTTTTCAATCACTTTTGTAATAAAAAATATAAATAAATAAAAAATATAGCAATGCTTTTTTTTGAAAAATTAAAGCTTTTCTGTTATTTTACAAAATATATCTAGAAAAATCCGCTTAAAATTATACATTCGTAAAACAACTTAAAAACATTAATTGTTTACATAATATCAAAAATAAAGTGACAATAATTTTTTACATAAAAATAAAATTTTTAAAATTATTATTAAATAGTTTAATAATGTTCTATAATTAAATACAATTATATTATACACTGTAAAAAAATTCTATTGTATTGATTTTAAGAAAAACACAGACATTTTCCACGAAATTTATAAGAATAAAATTTTTGAATTTAAAAAAATGATAAATAAAAGTTTCATTCTAAAAGTATTTCACTAAGATCAGATTAAATTGATTTTTGATTTCATGGAATTGGTTTTGAAAAATACTTAAATTAAAGCGGATTCTTGTAGAAGTATTTTGGAACAGAAATAGAAACTTTACAGTATTTTTGAGACAAATTAACATACTTATCAATTTGTTAATTAAGATTATTTAAATAATAAAATATTAATTAAATTTACTGCAAAATCAAATAAATGCTAACTTATTATAATGCTATTTAATAATTTTCTTTTACTAATAAATATTTAAATTTAACAAAATTTATCTCTTATTTTATCAAAAAAAATGTTTTCAATTTTTATTAACAAATAAAAATTTTTAGATATTGTTTATAAAAATCGGCCTCAAGGAATTGATGGACAACTTAATATGCTTTAATTTAAAAAAAAGTTGAATAAATTTCGTCCGAAATTGAAGCTCTAAAGTTGTTTTGTCCGAAATCGTGTTTTTGTCCCACTGCGCGTCCGTCTCTCGTAGCGCACGAGAAAAACTTGAATAACTTTTGACCTAATTGCGTGGCAATACTCACTTTTTTGAAATTATTCGTCATTAAATAAGGAGTAATATTGAATAAAAGATTCTAAAAAAATGTTGGGAGAATATGAAATTATGTTTAACTGTTTAAATAAATTATTTATATTTTTAACAATTTATAAAATTTTTAATAATGACAAATAATAATCAAAAGAGGCATTATTTCTTATAATCCATACCAAATATCAACTCAATGTCTCTTAAAAAACGGTAGAAAATAATTAATTTCGAAAGTCTAAAAAAAGAATGTTATTAATAATAGCTATTAAAAATTTTTTAATTTAAATACAAAACTGTATTTTTTCTTTATCATGAAGAATAAAAAATGTTAAAACAAAAAATATTTTTCCATTGAAGAATGATGACACACTTCACAGATTTTGATACTATTATAATAATTTGTAAAACAAAAATGGTATTGTAATTTATTGCAAAAAGTTTGTTTTATTTTCAATTAATTACAAATAATTTTTGAAATCATTATTAGATTGATAGCACACACTATAATATAATATTTCTTGTAACATGTTATTCAAGTAACGATGATATAATTATAGGAGCCAAAAAGTGGGTAATTGCCAAAAAGAAGATAACCATGAAGGGAAACATTACGCCATCGCGATGATAAATTGTTATAATTTTCTATATACAAGTTTACTTTGAAAATGTGTAAACATTGCGAACTGTTTACTCAAGTTATTTTTTCTTATTGCTTTTAAAATTGTTTTAGAGTATTTTTATCTCTTCAACTTGAAATCATTTTAAATTTAAAATTTTATTAATAACAAGATAATAATTAATGATAGAAAGTCAGTTAAAAATAAATAATGTTGATTTGTCTGCGACTGGAAAAATAATTTACAGCAGAGGAAAAGAAATTTAATTTAACAATTATTTTAGTCACTAGCAAAATTATCCGCGCGCAAGCGCGCGGGAATGTTGTGCTACAATGTTTATTCGTTATTGTAAACAATTTCAAGTCATTTTAATTTATGTAATTTTTAAAGAAATAATTATTATGACACATAACTGAAAAACTAATTAGAATAAAATTTTCAAAATATATTATATTTTTAAACTTTAAAGTATATAAAAAAAAGTTTAACAAATTTCGATACTAATTTCAAATTTGGCATCAGATTTTCAAAATTGAAAATAATTAAACTTTCTTGTACGAGGAAAATTGAATTTCACAAAAATTGTTATCTGATACCTAAATTAAAAAAACTTCATTGCGAAAATTTTAATTATTCTAAAGAATAGAGAAGGTAATAAAAATTATTAGCTATATATAGGTATTTAACTTTCCGAACAAAGAATATAAACAATATTTTTTTAGAGAATTTCCACTACTTTTAATTCGCTAATATTGAAAAAAATCAATTTTATTTAACAAAATTTTATGCAATTTATTTTTACCAATAATTCAATTACTTTTAATAATTATCAAATTTTTTATGTAAATTCCATTTTTTCAAAAAAATTTTTGATTAAAACTAAGCATGAATTTAATTATTTTCATAATCGTAAAATTCAGTTACTTTCACAAATAAAGTTTTTGACAAGAATTCAATTATTTAAACTAATAAAATTTTCATAACATTTAAAAATTCGTTATTTAAAACAATGTTCATAAAATTCTTATGAAGATTTTAATTCCTTTCAAAAGTAATAAAATTTTCAACAGAAATTCAATTCTTTTTAAACATTTTAATAAACTTTTCCGCAATAATTCAATTATTTTCAAAAATTTAATAAAATTATTCGAAAGAAATTAATTGTTTTAAATATAAGTTTAATAAATTTTTTTTTAAGTGATAAATAAATTTTTTAAATAATTTTTTTATTTATCGACATAATTATGTCGATAAAAAAAAATTACTCCTGAAAATTGAATTATTTTGAGGTATTTCAATAAAATTCTTTACAAAATTCAATTATTTTCATAAATAACAATATTCATCACAATAATTCAATTATTATTAAAAGTAATAAATTTCTTCTCAAAAATTACATTATTTTAAAAAATTCTAATAAATCGTTCGCAAGAATTCAATTATTTTCATAAATAATAAAAGGTTTTTTTGGAAAATCCAATTATTTTCAAAAAATTTTTTATAAAATTTCCCACCGACATTCAATTATTGCCAAATTTTTTAATAGAATTCTTTGTAAAATTTAATTATCTTTAAAAACTTTTCAACATTTCAATGATTTTTAATATCTACTATTTTTATAAAATAACCAATTCTAGGAAAAAATTTAATTATTTTCATCAATTTTAATTAAATTCGCCGCAAGAATTTAATCATTTACCTAATTAATAAAATTCTTTGAAAGAATTAAATTATTTTTATAAATAATAAAATTCTTCGAAAGTAATTAAATTATTTTTTCAACAATTATTAATAAAATTTCTCGAAAGAATTCAATTATTTTCATAAATTACAAAATCCTTAGAAAAAATGTAATTTTTTAAAAAATTCAATTTTTCTCAAAATTTATAAAATTTTTCAGAAAAATTCAATTATTTTCCAAATTTTTTTTTAAATTCTTCCCAAGAATTCGATTCTTTTCAAATTTAAAAAAAATTCTTCGCAAGAATTCAATTATTTTTATAAAAATAGAAAAATATACCACAAAAATTTAACTATTTTCATAAATTATGAAATTCTTCAAAAAAAAAGTCAATTTTTCTTAAAATTTATGAAATTCTTCAGAAAATTGAAATTATTTTCAGAATTTTTTATAAATTCTTCGCAAGAATTTAATTATTTTAATAAATAATAAAATATTTCAAGAAAATTCAATTATTTTCATAAGTAACAAAATTTGCCTAAAGAAATCAATTATTTTTGTAAATAATAAAATTCTTCTGAACAATTCAATTCAATATTTTTATAAATAATAACATTTTTCATTGAAAATTAAATTATTTTTAAATATTTTTTTAAATTCTTCGCAAGAATTAAATTTTTTAAAATTCTTTCACGAATAATAAAATTCGTTGCATAAATTCAATTTATTAGCAGGATAAGAAGAAAGTAAATATTTTTGATGAAAATTTGGAAAAAGTCAGGAAAATATAAAATATGGAATGGAATTTTTGTCAATTTTGTGTAGTGAATAAAAGAGTTTTTTTTATTCTTTTTGACATTAAAAAAATGACAATAACCCACAAAAATGAATTAAAAAAAAACAAATGAATACAAATAATTTGCTAATGGAAAGGAAACTTACGTATAATGTATATGTATATTTCTATTTTCTATCAAAACGTATAAAAAACAAAAAAATAACTATAACTAACTTCAATCTGCGGACAGAATGAATGAACGAAATACTACGAAGATTATTATAGTTAATAATTCATTTATTTGAAATTTTTTTAAGAAATGGTACTTTAAATAATTAAAATCTTGTATGAATTTTATTATTTATAAATATAATTTAATTCTTGTAACGAATTTTATTATTTTTTTGAATTCCTGTGAAAAATTGTATTTTTCTTAAATAATTGAATTCTTGCGAAGTATTTTATTAAAATTTTTTACAAATAATTGGATTTTTTTGATGAATTTGTTATTAAAAATTTTGAAAATAGTTTATTTATATAAACATTATTAATAATATTTGATTGTCTTTGAAAAGTTTTATCAAAATTGCATATTAAATAATTTAATTGTGCTGAAAATTTTATTATTAACAAAAATAGTTTAATTTTTGCTAAGAATTTTGTTTACAAATTGTTTTAATTTTAATTCTTTTTGTGAAATTTTATAATAAAATAGTAGATATTGAAAAGAATTGAATTTTAGTGAAGAATTTCATTATTAGTAAAAATAATTGAATTATTGAGAAAATTTTTTGAAAGTAATTGAATTGTATAAAAAACAAAAGAATAACTATAACTAACTTTAATCTGCGGACAGAATGAATGAAAGAAATACTACGATGATTATTGTAGTTAATTATTGCTACAACTACGTTTTGTTTTCACAGAGAAAAGAAAAATATTTTGATTTGTTTGCTTTCAGTTTCACTACCGGAACCCGAAAATGCAACATCTCTTCCTTATATGCTACCAGCATATATCAGGACAACATCTATGGTGGTGTGCATTATGGTCATGGTGTTAGGGATTATAGGTAATCTTATGGTAGGTTTTTTGTCATTTCTCAAAAAAGAATTTGATTCATTAAAAAAATTTTTTTTTTCAATTTCATATTCTTTGAAAAATTAGGTTAATATTTAGTTAACAGCGTGTGACTATTAGAAATTTAATGGTGATTCTTCGACCACTTTTCTCTTTCAACATTTAATCAATTGAGTTTGAAATTTCGTACAAAAGTCTAAAAATATACAATAAAGATGGGCATTGATGTATAGAAGTTCTAATTTTTTTAAAATTATTTATTAGAAATTTACTTTAAAATGATTCAAAATTATTTTTTAAGTTGTCACGGTGACTTCAAATTAATTTCTCCGTCTCTACCGATTTCAAAATATTTCATTATAATTTATTTTTGAATTATTAAAACTTTTGCAAATCACTGCCTTTCGTTATTATATTTTAGACTTTATGACAAATTTTCAGCTCTATGTATTAAATATTTTAAGGGAAAAGTGGTTGAAAAAATTACGATTGAATTTCTAACAGTCACATGCTGTTAAGTAATTTTTTTTTACACATCTGTGTGGAGTTTGATCGATTTTACTCTCTAAATCTAAATTAATGAAAGGTCGTCTACTAACAGAAATTAATCGTCTGATTATAGATTAAATTAATCTCTTGATTATCATTTATCATTTATTAGTAATTATTAATTATACAGGTTTACAAATTCGAATTCTAAAATCATTTACCAGAACGCATATTAATTAATTTTTTAAATTTATTCAACAAATCCTATTGAATCGACCATTTTTAATTTTAAAAATCTGACATATTAGTTATTAATTACCCCAAAAACCTTACGAGTAACAAGTTTGAAGCAAATCCGAGTGATTTTTATCTTTTTCAGTCGCCATGTTGGATCCACCATATTGAATTTTGAAAAATAAGCAATGGGTTAATAATCAGCAATACCGAGAAAATTGAAAGTAGATTGTTCAATTAGTTAAAACCGACTGATATTTCAATCTTTTTAAACTGATTTTGAGAGAACTTTCACTGATTTTTCACTCGCCCACTGGTTCTCACATTTGTCAGTCAAATTTCATTGATTTGATTTTATAGAGTTAATTCTTTTATGAATATAAAATTGTGTCTTAAAAACAAAAAAATAAGATTTTTTTTCCGTCTATGTTTTTTTATTTTAGCTATAAACTTTTGAAGTACTAATTGTTCGATGATTGAATACAAATATATTAATTTAAAAAAAATATTTCAGGTGCCGTTGGTTGTACTACGAGGGAAAGACATGAGAAACAGCACGAACATCTTTCTGGTGAACTTAAGCGTGGCTGATTTGTGCGTATTATTAATTTGCACGCCCACTGTCCTCGTGGAAGTCAATTCAGGACCACACGTTTGGCCACTCGGAGAACACATGTGTGAGTGCATTATTTTTTACATGTTTAAAAATTTATAAACAATGAATTAATTTTTCCTAAATTTACTACTTCTTGAGTATATTCACATGTACCTATCGAATTATTTGCATTCAGAGATAAGTTTAATTTAAAACAATTATTTTCTTGAATTAAATAGAAGCATATTTGTCTCAGAGTCTGCTAAACTATTCATTTGTTTTAAATAAACATTTTAAGGGTAGACACTTTTTTCATAAAAAAAAATTCACGAATTACTTCATGAATTACTTTCCCCGGTCATAAAGAATAACTTGTGAATAATTCTTAAAACATAAATTATTATTCAAAGAAAGATGAAAGTTTTTTAAATATTGATAGTTTGTGAATCAATATCGTACGAGAATATGAAGGGTTGCTACAAAAATTTTAATTTATTGTTCCCTGATTTCTAGACAAAACTTTAGCTATTCCTTTAACCCTAAAAATATTTTAGTTTACTCTAAAAATGATTAAAACATCAAGAAATGTTTGTAGTACATTTTTTTGGATATCTTTAATTATAAAATTATTCAGAATTTGAATATATTTTTTAAAATAAATATTTTATTATTATTATTATTATTATTATTATTCCACCAATATTAACAATTCAAACAAAATTTTTAAATCTTTTAAAATTGAATAATTTTTAGGAATCTTTAACTCCTGAGAAATTACTTCCAGATTTTACTTGGATTATTTTATAGAAATTTTATTTAAAATGTATTTTTAAAATCCACTTGTTTACAAGACAATTTCATGAAATTTCGAATAATTTGGAAGTTCTCCAATGGAATATATATTTTTAAAATATAACTAATTTATTAATAAAAAAGTGAATAAAAAATTCAAATGAAGTGAATGAAAATGTTTAAAGAAAACGAACTTATTCAGAATTTGTAATTAAAACTTTTTGCAAATCAACTTTTCTAAAATTTTAATTCAAAACTTTTTGAAATTCATTCTATGTTAATAGATATTAGTAATATTAATTAAAAATTTCAAAATATAAAAAATTGTTACTTATAAATTACTGTGGTAAAACAGAATTTTATTTTTTTTTATTCACTTTATTTATTATTTAAAAATCAATTTTTAGAAATTTCGTATCACTTTTGTTTCAATCTTTATTAATTAAATATAGTTAATAAGTTTAAATATAAATATTTCTATTTTTTCTCACAAAATAATCAGTGAACTAAATAAAGTTTTTTTTAATCAAAAAATTTCAAAATTCCCTGTCAAGATAAAAATTCATAGACATTTTTCGGTTTTTCCTGGTCAAAAAAAAAATTCGGTCATTTCACGGTTTTCCCGGTCTAGCGCCTACACTGATTTTTTTCAACACAAATAACATTTTTAATTGAACCAAATAAATTTTATTCAAAAAAAAAAGTTAAAAGTTTAGAAGTGTAGTTGAAAAGTTAAAAAGTGTAGAATGCTTTGAGACAAATGAGCGGCTGGATTCCATAAGGGCACGTAAATTTTTCTCGGCCGAAATCGAAGTCCCCTGGACACTCAAAATTCAACTTCTGAATTTAAATGTTTAAAATATATATCCTTATAGGAAATTTCATTGCGCATCTTTTTTTCTTTTAAATTTTTATTGTATCTGTTACCGTTTTCAAAATATAAGGAAAAAACTGTTTTTTTAAAGAGTGAAATTTTTATTGTTTTTTTCACTTCAACTCGCGATTACTCAGTCAATTTTACGAATTTTTTAATGAAACAAAAACGAAAATACGCGTTGTTTTATCCTACGAGTGACTAAAAAAGAAAAATGTTGTTTTAATTATAAATAAAAAAGTTATTAATTTTTTATTAAGATATTGCAAAATTCGTAAACTGAAATTTTCACTAAGCGGGGAAGTTGAGCAAATTTTGAGCAACAAAAAACTTCCAGCGAGAAAGTTGTTCATTTAGGTCTAAAAAAGTTTTTTCCCGAAAGTTACAGTTCAATTAAACAATTAGTTAACAAATGGCGAATGTTAAAAGTCGTTGGCGGCTGAACGCCCAGCGTGCGTATCTCACCCGTATTATGTATACACAGAATAAAACTCTCCAGCTTACTATTAAGTGAGATACGCGCGCTGGGCGTTCAGTCGCCAACGACTTTTAACATTCGCCATTTGTTAACTAATTGTTTAATTGAACTGTAACTTTCGGGAAAAACTTTTTTAGACCTAAATGAACAACTTTCTCGCTGGAAGTTTTTTGTTGCTCAAAATTTGCTCAACTTCCCCGCTTAGTGAAAATTTCAGTTTACGAATTTTGCAATATCTTAATAAAAAATTAATAACTTTTTTATTTATAATTAAAACAACATTTTTCTTTTTTAGTCACTCGTAGGATAAAACAACGCGTATTTTCGTTTTTGTTTCATTAAAAAATTCGTAAAATTGACTGAGTAATCGCGAGTTGAAGTGAAAAAAACAATAAAAATTTCACTTTTTAAAAAAACAGTTTTTTCCTTATATTTTGAAAACGGTAACAGATACAATAAAAATTTAAAAGAAAAAAAGATGCGCAATGAAATTTCCTATAAGGATATATATTTTAAACATTTAAATTCAGAAGTTGAATTTTGAGTGTCCAGGGGACTTCGATTTCGGCCGAGAAAAATTTACGTGCCCTTATGGAATCCAGCCGCTCAAATATATATTTCTTCGGTTTGTAGAATATAAACTCTGGTTGAATTAAAATTATTGCATTACATTTTTCAATTTTTCATCCATTTTATTTTTTTACGCAATGGAAATAAAAATGACATACAGAAAATCTATGTATTTGAAAAAAAATTGCTTTTTTGAAATGTGTCAATATAAAAAAAGAAAACAAAAACTTCCATAGGTAATGGAAAATGTTTATAGGAAAAAATAATGAATTAGTGAATTCTGTCTCTTCTCGTTATTTATAAAAGGAGAAATTCTCAAATCAAACACATAATAGAATTGATGGAAGAATAATTTTTTTTGTAATTTTTTTTCCAAATGCAATTTTTAATATGAAAAAATTTATTACAATATTGTTCTGTGAAGGATATGAAAGTATTTCTTTGGACGTAATCCAAGAAGTAGTTTAATCACATGAACTGTGTTGGGACTGTATGGTTATAAGGAAGGAAGGAATGAATATAGGGAGGGAATGGGGACTTCATGTAACTTTTATCTTGAAGTGTATGGCAAATACCTACTCTACTCTATATCCTGTTCCTTATATATATCTATATTCCAAGAACGGCAGCGCGGCGAAAGCACATTTTCGTTGAATGGCCAAAAAGCACTCACGCTCTTTTTTTTACTGACATAAACCTTCCACAATTTCTCGATCACAAGATATGAAAATCTCTATACATGTCACTAGCATGTTTTGTAACATTTGTTACAACGGCAATGTTGAAAACATATAAATACTTATCGCAACCATTTCTTTCACTTCATTTCGGAAAATTCTATACTCAAATATATTTATTATTTTCAACTTTTTGGATTAAATAATAAATATTATTACTTTTAATTCTAAAAATTTGTTATCATATAATTAAGGTACTGTGATTATTATTATCACTAGCAAAATTATCCGCGCGCAAGCGCGCTGGAATGTTGTTCTGCAATGTTTATTGTAAACAATTTCAAGTCATTTTAATTTAAGTAATTTTTAAATAAATACTTATTATCACACATAACTGAAAAACTATTTAGAATTAAATTTTCAAAATATATTATATTTTTAAACTTTAAAGTATATAAAAAAAAAACTTTAACAAATTTCGATACTAATTTCAAATTTGGCATCAGATTTTCAAAATTGAAAATAATTAAACTTTCTTGTAGGAGGAAAATTGAATGTCACAAAAATTGTTATCTGATACCTTAATTAAAAAAAAACTTCATTGCGAAAATTTTAATTATTCTAAAGAATAGAGAAGGTAAAAAAATGATTAGCTATATATAGGTATTTAACTTTCCGAACAAAGAATATAAACAATATTTTTTTAGAGAATTTCCACTACTTTTAATTCGCTAATATTAAAAAAAATCAATTTTATTTAACAAAATTTTATGCAATTTATTTTTCCCAATAATTCAATTACTTTTAATAATTATAAAATTTTTCATGTAAATTCCATTTTTTCAAAAAAATTTTTGATTAAATTCTAAGCATGAATCTAATTATTTTCATAATCGTAAAATTCAGTTACTTTCACAAATAAAATTTTTGACAAGAATTCAATTATTTAAACTAATAAAATTTTCATAACATTTAAAAATTAATTATTTAAAACAATGTTT
Organism: Leptopilina drosophilae; assembly: GCA_032873175.1. Classification (NCBI taxonomy): domain Eukaryota; kingdom Metazoa; phylum Arthropoda; class Insecta; order Hymenoptera; family Figitidae; genus Leptopilina; species Leptopilina drosophilae. The sequence goes on from CM065481.1 coordinate 50,299,531, forward strand.
ATAAAATTCTTATGAAAATTTCAATTCCTTTCAAAAGTAATAAAATTTTCAACAGAATTTTTAAACATTTTAATAAACTTTTCCGCAATAATTCAATTATTTTCATAAATTACAAAATTCTTAGAAAAAATTTTTTTTTTAAAATTCTTCCCACGAATTTGATTATTTTCAAATTAAAAAAAAATTCTTCTCAAGAATTCAATTACTTTTTTAAAAATAGAAAACTATTCCAAAAAAATTTAACTATTTTCATAAATTATGAAATTCTTCAAAAAAAGTCAATTTTTCTTAAAATTTATGAAATTCTTCAGAAAATTTCAATTATTTTCAAAATTTTTAAAAAAATTCTTCGCAAGAATTTAATTATTTTAATAAATAATAAAATTCTTCTGAAAAATTCAATTCAATATTTTTACAAATAATATGTTTCAGTGAAAATTCAATTATTTTCAAATATTTTTTTTAATTCTTTGTAAGAATTAAATTATTTAAAATTCTTTCACGAATAATAAAATTCGTAGCATAAATTCAATTTTTTAGCAGGATAAGAAAAAAGTAAATATTTTCGATCAAAATTAGGAAAAAGTCAGGAAAATAAAAAATATGTAATGGAATTTTTGTCAATTTTGTGAAGTGAATAAAACGAGTTTTTTTGGTTTCTTTTTGACATTAAAAAAATGACAATAACCCACAAAAATGAATTAAAAAAAACTGTTAAGTGAGTTATAAAATCTTAGCATTTTTACACATTTGTAAATTTTTAAATATAGGAAAAGATTTACTTTATTTATTTTGGAAAGAAAAATTTCCCAAATGTGTCACATTTATGGTTAGTACACTTTCAAATTGTAAATCTCTGCGATATCTCATTTTTCAATACTTATAATTCCTAAACTGCAAAAATAACAAAATATAAAAATTAAAATCTTAGGGTTCAGGTTTATCACTTTCCTCCAATAAACTGTAAACCATTTTTATTGAATAGATGAAGGGTCGGCTTAACGCACCTTTAGAAATCTAAGGAGGCATGCGAGTCATTAAGATCTTGCCTGCAGTTATTTTACAAGTTTCAAGGTCCAAACTGAGCAGTTCATTTTAGGGCGTTTTTAGGGCGGTTCCGAATTTCCCCCACTTTGTAAATTTTGTCTTCCCACGCATCGAACATTTTTGTATGTAAAATTTGACACTCAAAATTCAGTCTTCAAACAAAAAACATGTATCCCACTCGCGAACGTATTTAATTGTGTACGATTATTATGATTGACATTTTCAAATATATGTATCAACTTAGCTCAGTGTCCATATTTATTTATTAACCTGGCGATGATACTTAATTTTATCATCGTGATATGAGAATTTCTCATACGTATCAACATTTTTTGGTCCTTCGAGCCGGATACTAGTCGAGTTCAAGAAACAATACCGAAAGTGTCAAAATCACGTTTGGTTCAGTGTCGAACACTATTCATAATGACGTCGCGAGTGTTCAGTTTAGTTTAATCTGAAACATTAATCAAGACAATCATGTTTTTTGTTTAATTAATTGACAAACAAACAGTGAAGTGAAAGACTTCAATATACAAGTGCCTGATACAAATAAAGAATCTATTCAAGATTCATTATAAAAAAATCAATTCAACAACGGAGACAAGGAACATTTCAAAGTTAATCTGAGGGTCATTCTAAGGGCCAATCCAAGGGTCAATTCGTCAATTCAACACTAGGGTCCAGTCTCATTCATCATCAAGGTTCATCTTCAAGGCATCAACTCAACTACCACAATTCAAAAAGAAAGTGAAAAGGTAAGCTCAAAATAAATCACTGATTTCCTATCTATTATCCTTTCATTTGCTCCATTTTGGAAAGGTAACTTTCATTACTAATCATGGTTGATGAAGGTGAAATTAATGAACAAGCATCGGTTGAAGCCGAACTTAACGATTTAAAACGTTCACGAACAAACATTAAGAGTAAATTCACGCGTTTTGTAAATTACATTCATAACACAGCAAACAGAAATAACTACAGTGAAATTAGAACGCGATTAGAAAAAATTGAAAATTCAGTGGATGAGTTTGAGTCAATTCAAATGAAAATCGATATTTTAATGAACGAAACAGAATCGGGAACAGAACTATCAGAATTCGAAAATGTTTATTATCCAGCTATTAGCAAAGCTCGCGAAATGTTAAATAATCAGCAAATTACCATTGCATCTACATCCATACAGCCAAGTAGTCAAATCAATCATGTAAATCAATTACAATTTCAAAATCACGAATCAATTAGATTGCCAAAATTGGATTTGCCATCTTTCGGTGGTGCTTATCAAGATTGGTTAAATTTTTATGACTCCTTCAAATCATTAATTCATGATAACAATAAATTAGCTGATGTTCAAAAACTTCAATATTTAAGATCATGTTTGAAAGACGAAGCATCTAAGGTAATAAGTTCCTTAGAAACTTCTTCTACAAATTACAATGTTGCTTGGAATTTATTGAATGATAGATATGATAACCATCGCATAATTATTCAAAATCATATCAAAACACTAATGGAACTACCAAGTTTTAATAAGGAATCCGCGGTTAATATCAGAACTCTCGTGGACAATTTTCAAATGCATCTTCGCGCGCTCGCAGCATTAAACGAATCGGTTGAACATTGGGATTCAATTTTAATTTACGTTTTAACATCGAAATTAGATAGAACTACACACAGGGAATGGGAAAAGAGTTTAACGGGAAAAAATATGCCGAAGTTAGAAACACTCTTAGAATTTTTACGAAATCGCTATCAAATTCTCGAAGCTTCAACCTTTGATACGACACCGAAAAATCAATCTCAATGTCAAAACGCTAGTAATGCTAAAAAACAAAGTTTAACAGTTACTCAAACACAAGATTTTTGTAATTTTTGTAAAGGCAGTCATAAAATATATGGATGCGAAAAGTTTCAAGCTATGCCTGTCACTGAACGGCGAAACGCTGTACAAACAGCGGGTTTGTGTTTCAATTGTTTACGTAAGGGTCATCGTAGTTCCGATTGTAAACTATCAAATTGTAAAAAATGCAACAAAAAACACAATACTCTTTTACACATAGATAATTTTGTAAAATCAGATCAGCCTTCTCAAAATTTGCAAACTTGTGCTCAATCTCAAAGCGAAAAAGATACATTGCCTCCAAAACAAATTTTGCAAGTTTGTGTACAATCACAAGTCCTGTTATCAACGGCAATCGTATACATTCATGATAAAGATCATAGGCAATTTCAAGCGCGTGTCGTTTTAGATTCCGGTTCACAAAGTAATTTTATGACGGAAAAATTCGCGGAATTATTAAAACTTGATCGTGAAGAAATTAACATTCCTGTAGAAGGACTGAATCAATTGGAAACTCAAATCAAACATTCAGTCAAAGCACAAATAAAATCAACGCAAACGGAATTTGCAACTAATCTAGAATTTTTGGTTATTCCTCGAATTTGTAATGCCTTGCCATTAGAGTACATCAATCGAAATCAGATCGAAATACAACGAAATTTAAAACTCGCTGATCCAGAATTTCATATTCCGAAAGAAATTGATGCGTTATTAGGAGCCGAAATTTTCTACGAATTAATTTCAGTCGGTCAATTAAAATTATCGAAACAAAGCGCAGTATTACAAAAGACGAAATTAGGTTGGGTATTAGCAGGTAAAATCGGTCAAACAATGCGAAGTAATCGAACGAAATGTCATCTTAGTTTAGATCACATTAATAATCAAATGAAACGTTTATGGGAATTAGAAGAATTTCCTTCAAAAAAATTCCTCTCGCCTGAGGAATCCGAGGTAGAAAAACATTTTAAAGAAAATATAAAACGCGAATCGACGGGAAAATATACCGTAAAATTACCGACTAATGAAAAAATTCACAAACTTGGCAATTCTTACAAAAGTGCTGAGTATCGATTTTTTGCGTTAGAAAAGAAATTTGAATCAAACGAAACTTTAAAAACCGAGTACTGTAAATTCATGCAAGAATACGAGCAACTAGGTCACATGACAAAAATTCAAAATGATAAATTATTCGAAAAAGGGTATTTTTTACCACACCACGCGGTTATTAAAGAATCAAGTAATACAACCAAGGTAAGGGTCGTTTTTGACGGTTCCGCGAAATCGAGTTCCGGAATATCGCTGAATGATGCTTTAAAAGTCGGGCCCACTATTCAACAATCGCTTCTTGATATTTTAATTCGTTCAAGAACTCACCAAATTATCTTATCTGCTGACATCGAAAAAATGTATCGAATGGTCAATATTGACAAAAATGATAGGAAATTTCAAAGAATAATTTGGCGTGATGATCCCAAAAAGGAACTCGGTATTTACGAATTAAATACTGTCACTTATGGAACTGCGTCTGCTCCATATTTGGCAACTCGTGTTCTCCAAGAGTTAGCCGAAAATGAAAGAGAAAAATTTCCAAACGCTTCTGAAATTGTGACACGAGATTTTTTTATTGATGACGTATTTACAGGTAGTAAGGATAAAGAAAATGCTATTTCTTTACGAAACGAATTGATTGATTTGTTAAAACTTGGAGGTTTCAATTTGCGTCAATGGTGTTCAAATCATTTCGATTTAATCTCTTCTTTACCAGATGATTTGGTGAACAAAAAATTACTTTTAGATCCTTTAATGTCTATCAAAACTTTAGGCATTCAATGGAATCCAAGAACTGATAAATTAATATATACAATTGATAATATTTCCAATAACATGCGAATTACAAAACGTACCATGTTGTCTCAGATTGCGCAATTGTTATATGATCTAATTGGATTATTAGGTCCTATAATAATAAAGGCAAAAATATTTATGCAACGTCTATGGAAAATCAAATGTGATTGGGATGAAACAGTTCCTCCTGACATTCATATTGATTGGCAAAATTACAAAAAAGAATTGAATTGCATAAATAACTTGAGTTTTCCACGACGTGTTGTGATTAACGAATCCACAAATATACAGTTACATGGGTTTTGTGATGCGAGCGAAGTTGCATACGGTGCTTGTATATATGTTCGATCACAAAATCCAAATAATGAGACTTATGTAAATTTATTATGTTCAAAAACGAGAGTTGCTCCATTAAAATCAATCACAATTCCAAGATTGGAATTGTGTGCGGCCTTTTTATTAACAAAACTCTTGCAATCCGTACAGTCAATTTTAGCATTGAATATCGATAATGTATATTTGTGGTCCGATTCAACAATAACGTTGCAATGGATAAATACAGAACCTTATCTTTTAAAGACATTCATCGCGAATCGTGTTTCTCAAATTCGCGAAATTTCAGATCCGTTAAGTTGGAGACACGTTCCCACAAATCAAAATCCAGCTGACCTTTTATCAAGAGGTCAGATGCCCCGTGAATTCATGCAAAATTCCATATGGATTTCGGGACCAACTTGGCTCAGCGCGGATGAGAGCCATTGGCCTCATAGTCAATTTGAGAAGGTACCAATCTTAGAGCTAAAGGCTAACGTAAATTTACTTGCAAACAATGTCACAAAGACACAAGAAACGAATGATATTTTAAACAAATTTTCATCTATTCAAAAAACTAAACGGGTTATGGCATTTTGCATGAAATTCATTAATAATATCAGGAAAAGATTGCAAGCAAAAAAACAAGGAAATTTGTCTCAATTAGTTTCAAATTATGATATTAAAAATGTACGATTATCAATTGAAGAAGTTAAAATTGCAATGAACAAAATTCTTAGTTTATTGCAAAAACAATTCTTTTCACGCGAAATAAGGATTTTACTAAAGAAAGAAAATTTAACTCGTGCGAGTAATTTGTTCTATTTACATCCTTTCATAGGAAAAGACGGTTTGTTACGTGTTGGGGGACGATTAAAAAATTCAACTCTATCTTACAATGAAATATATCCGATCGTTCTACCCAAATCGCATCATATTACAATTTTAATAATTAGATATGAACACCAAACGAATTATCACAGCGGTGCTCAAGCAACATTGAACGCAGTCAGATCGAATTATTGGCCAATCAATTGTATGAGCACTGTAAAGGGTGTTATAAAGAAATGTATGACATGTTTTCGTGCAAAACCTACGATTTCGAATTACTTGATGGGCAATTTACCAAAGGAACGAGTCACTCAATCTCGACCTTTTTTAGTTACGGGTGTTGATTATTGCGGTCCATTTTTTATTAAAGAAAAAAAGCATAGAAATCGGAATAAGGTTAAAGCATATGTAGCAATTTTCGTATGTTTTGCGACAAAAGCTTGTCATATAGAGTTAGCTAGTGATTTGACTACTGAGACTTTTATTGGATGTTTAAAACGATTTTTTGCGCGACGAGGAAAAAGTTCAACCATTTTTTCTGACAATGGAACTAATTTCGTTGGCACAAACAATGAGTTAACTAAAACATTGCGCGAACTCATAGAATCAGAAAATCATAAATCAGAAGTTTCAAAATATCTCGAGAAGCAGGGTATTAGTTGGAAATTTACACCTCCAAATTCACCACATTTTGGCGGTTTATGGGAGGCTGCGGTTAAGTCTTTCAAATATCTTTTTATTAGAAGTATTGGCGAAAAACTATTCAATTTTGAAGAATTAAGTACATTTACAACCGAAATTGAAGCAATTCTTAATTCACGCCCAATTACTCCATTATCCTCAGATCCTAATGATTTAAGATCCTTATCTCCATCCCATTTCTTAATTGGTGATTCATTAATGAGTGTACCCGAACACGATCTGACTGATATCCCGGAGAACAGGCTGTCAAACTGGCAGAATATTCAACGTGTAAAGCAATTCTTCTGGAAAAGATGGTACAAGGAGTACCTGAATCAACTAAACATCCGTTGCAAATGGCAACAATCTGATGACAACAATCCAAAGGTCGGCACCATGGTAATCATTAGAGAGGACAATACGCCATCTTTGCGCTGGCATCTTGGAAGAATAATCGAAATTCATCCTGGTGATGATTCTGTTGTTAGAGTTGTGACTGTTCGAACAACAGCTGGAATTTATAAACGATCAGTTAAACGCATAGTACCTTTGCCTATTGATTAGGTACATTTTAATGTATTTAATTATGTTTTACTTTATTGTTATTTTTTTTGAACTTGTCTCGTTCAAGGCGGGCGATATGTTAAGTGAGTTATAAAATCTTAGCATTTTTACACATTTGTAAATTTTTAAATATAGGAAAAGATTTACTTTATTTATTTTGGAAAGAAAAATTTCCCAAATGTGTCACATTTATGGTTAGTACACTTTCAAATTGTAAATCTCTGCGATATCTCATTTTTCAATACTTATAATTCCTAAACTGCAAAAATAACAAAATATAAAAATTAAAATCTTAGGGTTCAGGTTTATCACTTTCCTCCAATAAACTGTAAACCATTTTTATTGAATAGATGAAGGGTCGGCTTAACGCACCTTTAGAAATCTAAGGAGGCATGCGAGTCATTAAGATCTTGCCTGCAGTTATTTTACAAGTTTCAAGGTCCAAACTGGGCAGTTCATTTTAGGGCGTTTTTAGGGCGGTTCCGAATTTCCCCCACTTTGTAAATTTTGTCTTCCCACGCATCGAACATTTTTGTATGTAAAATTTGACACTCAAAATTCAGTCTTCAAACAAAAAACATGTATCCCACTCGCGAACGTATTTAATTGTGTACGATTATTATGATTGACATTTTCAAATATATGTATCAACTTAGCTCAGTGTCCATATTTATTTATTAACCTGGCGATGATACTTAATTTTATCATCGTGATATGAGAATTTCTCATACGTATCAACAAAAACAAATGAATACAAATAATTTGCTAACGGAAAGGAAACTTGCGTATAATGTATATTTCTATTTTCTATCAAAACGTATAAAAAACAAAAGAATAACTATAACTAACTTCAATCTGCGGACAGAATGAATGAAAGAAATACTACGAAGATTATTATAGTTAATTAATAATAATAATAATTATTATTATTATTATTAATTCCTGTGAAACATTTTATTATTTTTGAAAATAATTGATTACTTATCCTAAACAAATTTTACCGGCATTATTAAATATAATTAATTTTTTCAAAAAAATTTTTAGAAAATAGCATTTTAACTAATTGAAATCTTGTGTAAATTTTATTATTTATGAAAATAATAAAATATATCATTGAATTTTATTATTTTTTTGAAATAATTTAATTTCGTTGAAAAATTTTATTATTTTCAAAAATATTTTAATCTTTTCGAGAAGTTTAATTACTATATTTAACTTAAAATAATTGAATTCTTATAGACAAATTTTATCAACATTATTAGAAATAATTCATTTTTTTGAAATTTTTTTAAGAAATGGTACTTTAAACAATTAAAATCTTGTAGGAATTTTATTATTTACAAATATAATTTAATTCTTGTAACGAATTTTATTATTTTTTTGAATTCTTGTGAGAAATTTACTATTTATTCACATTATTGAATTCTTGCAAAGAAGTTCATTATTTTTTTGAATTCCTGTGAAAAATTGTATTTTTTTTAAATAATTGAATTCTTGCGAAGTATTTTGTTAAAATTTTTTACAAATAATTGGATATTTTGATGAATTTGTTATTAAAAATGTTGAAAATAGTTTATTTATATTAACATTATTAATAATATTTGATTGTCTTTAAAAAGTTTTATCAAAATTGCATATTAAATAATTGAATTCTGCTGACAATTTTATTATTTACAAAAATAGTTCAATTTTTTCTAAGAATTTTGTTTACAAATTGTTTTAATTTTAATTTTTTTGTGAAATTTTATAATAAAATAGTAGATATTGAAAAGAATTGAAATTTAGTGAAGAATTTCATTATTAGTAAAAATAATTGAATTATTGAGAAAATTTTTTGAAAGTAATTGAATTGCTTGAAAGAATTTTCTTTAAATTTTTTGAAAATAATTGAATATTGTTTTAAAGAGTTTTATTAAAATTTTTGAAAATAATTTTTTAAATTCAATCATTAGCGGAACAATTGGATTTAAATTTCTCACAAAGCAACAATTGTATTATCTGATATCAGGCATCCAAATAAAAAAATAGCGAATGCAATAAGTCACTTAATTTTCTAATTCTCAGATTTAAAAAATTCAAATTCGTGGGTCTAATAATTATATATAATCTAATAATTATAAAATATGCAATAAACGTAATCCACTGTAATAAATTTTTAAAGTCGGACATTAATTTCTGATTCATTTTCCTCGAAAAAAAATCTTCCTGTTAACACTTTTAGACAAATGGATTAGTTTTGAAAGTTTTTGGTCAGCAAAAATTTTAGTACTTAAAAATTTGTTATTTTGAAACTAATTTGGAATGAAATAATAAGTACTATAATAAAATAATCAATATAGTGAATTATTATATTTAATTAGTTATAGTGACATTTTGCCTGCGGTGAAAAATTAGATGACGTAATTTCCCGGAAGGAAACGTTTCATTCTATATAAAATAGTACTGGAAATTTCAATTAAATTTTAATCAGAAACTGAGCTCTTAATGGTTATGGCATATGAGCTATTCACCTACGAGGGAAGACAATGTTATCTATATTTTACGTTCATTTTTCGTTGAAATTGAAACCTTATTCTAATGGTTTCTTTAAACTGCCTTTTAACTCAATTAAATAATATATTTTTTTACTATTCGATAAATATCATTATTAAATTATTAATTTATTTTACAAACATTGTATTTAAAATATAGTAAAATAGAAACATAGTATAATACTCGACTATAATATTACGTCAATATTACTTCAATATTGCTTTAAAATTGATTATTTCCGCCCTGTGGTAATATTTAATGTAATATTTTATTCAAATATAATTAAAATTGTTATTAATTTATTTTAATTATTAACTATAATAACCTGCTTATTCATTCATTTTTCAGTCCCTTACACTCTAAAGTTAGTCTTTTGTGAATCACTCTAAAACATGATGAAGAAAGGTACTGTGATGCTAAAGTTTTAATAATTAAAAAATTTATTATTATAAAAATTTGAGTAAAACATACATAGTTTTTTAAAATTTTTTAATAATATTTTATTAATTATTCAAAATCATGGAGTAATAGAAGAATTTTAGTTGAAAACACTACAAAAATTAAATGTTTGAGAAGTTACAAATGCGGAAATTAAATTTTGTTCCAAATTAAAAAAAATTATACTAAACATCTCAATTATCTTTATAAATAATAAACTTCTCCGAAATTCAATTATTTTCATAAATAATAAAAATTTCACACGAATTCAACTATTTACAAAATTTTTTACAATTTTTTACAGAGATTCAATTATTTTCGTGAATAATAAAACTCATCATAGAATTTTAATTATTTTAAATAGAATAATTTTAATTTTATTCCTAGGAAAATGAGATTATTTTTAAAAAATTTGTTAAAATTCGTCAAAAAATTCGATTATTTAAAAGACTGCTGATAAAGCTCTTTATGAGAATTTAATTTTTAAAAACATTCCAATTATTCAATAAATTTTTCATTTTTGCATTTAAATATTTTAAAATTCGTTGAATTTTCTAATAAAAATTATTTGAAAAATGAAATTCAGTTAAAATTTTAGAAAAAGTTTAATTTGTTTTTTTTAATAATTTGATATTTTTATTTTCTAAATATTTAATTGAAGAATTTCTAAATAATCCAAATTTCGTAAAATTGAATTGTGAACAAATGAATTTGAAAATTCTCTAAGGAATTTTTAAAAAATTATTAAAAATAATTGATAATTATTTATTTCTTTTGAAGAATTTTAATAAAATTTTGAAATTAATTATATTTTTCGAAAAATTTACATAAAATTGTATTGAAAAAAATTGAAACGCTGTAAAGAATTAACTTTATTAAAGTCTGTGGTTTTTCATTCTGTCCGTTCGTAGTATAAAGTTAGTTTTTGTATATGCTTTTGTTTTTTTTTTCGTTTTGAAAACACATTTTTCTTGATAATAAATAATGTTTGATTTATAAATATTTTAATTATATTTTATTTTAAATTATTAGTTTCTTTTGAAATAAAAAGTTGTGAAATTTTTATTTTGTAATTACAATTATTAACAAATTTTATCTATTTTAAATTAATAAAAAAAATGTAGTATTTTTTTTTAACAAAATCAGAAATATTATTTTTTAATATGTATTGAATAATAACTTCTTTCATTTTTTATACAAAAAAAAGTTTTTAAAATTTTCTTTATTGTTGTTATAAAAAAAAAATTTCAATTATTTTACAGAATGTTAAATTGTATTGAGAAAAAGGTAAAAAATTTGAAAAATTTCTTTTCTTAACTTTTCAATCAGGACTTTCAATAAAATTCTGATTTTTTGGAAATAAATAATATAAATTATTATAATTTCCATTTAATAATCATAATGTTTGTTATGCTATGTTTGTACTGCGGACTGACACTACGATAAAAATTGTATACTATGAAAATAACTTAATTCTCAAGGAGAATTTCGTTTAAATTTTTTAAAATATATTGTAATTAAATTCTTTTTGCAGAATGTCTTTTAATTTTTTGTCAAAAAATGGAGTTTCCTTAATAATTTTAATTAAACATTTTAAAAAGAATTTAAATTTTATGGAGAAGAATTTTATTAAAATTGTATTAAAAATAATTGAATTCTTGCGAAAAATTTTACTATTTATAAAAATAATATAATTTTTACGAATTATTTAGAAAGATTTGTTAAAATTTTTAACAAAAATGAATTAAATTATATTTTATAATTAGAATGCGCAGAGTTTCATGGCATAGAATTATAATTACTTGTCTAAAATTAATGTAAGAGTTTTTTTATGTAGAGTTTACTGTGTTGAACATTTTTTTTTGTAGAATTTAATTGCGTAAAATCGCTACCGACCAGTTGAAATCTTGTAAAATATCTTTGAAAATAATTTCATTTTTCGAGAAATTCATTTAAAATTGTATTAAAAATAATTTAAATTCTAGGAAAAATTTTATTTCTGATAATAATTGAATTCGTACAAACGAATTTTATTACATTTTTCAAATAATTGAATTGCTGTGAAAAATAGTATTACTTTTAGAAATAATGGAATTCTCGCAATGGATTTTATATTTTAATTACAATTTTTTTGTAAATAATTTAATTTGTTTTGAACAATTTTTTGAAAATTTAAATCATGAAACAGAAAGATAGCAATTACTTTGAGTCTTCGACTCGGAGTGTTTGGAATCTTTATATTTTATAATTATATTCTTAAAAGTTATTGACTTGTATAAAGTTCAAATTTGAATTGTTTAAAAATCTAATTTCCTAGGAAAAAATAAAAATGATTAAATGTTTATTCAAAAAAGAAATTATTTGCATCCCTGAATGAAAAAGAGCAAAGCTATTAATAAACTATTTGTATAAAAGGCTGCAATTTAGCAACCGAATTTTTCTTCTTGTAGAAACTGATTTAAAAAAATTAGAAGTAGTTTTCATTATCGGAACATTATACATTTTTGGCAATTTAATAATTTATAGAAATACAATATTCAACAAAATGTCCTGACATTTGACTTTAAATGGAATTTAGGTGACGGTAACAGATTTTTAAACCGCAATAAATATAATAGAGCTAATTGATAAAATATTGCCTAGAATCTGGCACACCTATAGTCAGACTTTGCGTTCTATTAGATGAAACATTAATACACCTTTTTATAAGCTCTAAAAGCACTTTAACAGATGAGACAAAAATTGATATTTTCATAAAGTATTCTTTGCATGATTTTTTCTATGAATTTAAAATAAGAAAAAAAAATTAATAAAAATGCCCAACACAAGTGCACTTCTCATGATGGCGTGATTTCATATATAAATGCCGGAGGTTGACTAAAATAGCTCAGGTCGCTTGTTGGAAAATCTTGTCTCGTGTATATTTATCTACTGGTACTCTGATGCCATTTTGATGGAATATATATATATCATTTCAATGGGAAGAGATTTTTTTAAATGAGGAAAAAAAATTGATATATAAAGCAGGCAAATCGTGGGCTATGTTGTGTAGGGTTGTTCTTCGTTTCAAAAATGATAGTCGCTCATCAACTCAGAGTATAGTGCTTAGCCATGTGAATTTTTCTGGACCGCAGACAGATTTTTTTTTTATTTTTACAAATGTTACTTTAGTCTAAAGCGTAACACGTGATTCATTTCTTTTTATTACTGGTGGTCTTTTAACTTAAACGAAAAGGGGCGCATAAAAATTCTTCAAGAGAGGATTACTTGAACGGAATTTATATACATTTGACAGAAAAGAGTGTATTTCTGTCGAATTTTTATTTTATGTCATCATCCTTACACGAAACTGGCATTTAATCCAGTAATTAAGTAAATTGTCGAATTTTTCTGATTTTTGTTTTTGATGAATAAATTTTTTTTAATAGAATTTATATTTGGTATGGAATTTTGATCAATCGATTTTTTGTTGTTTTTGTATCTGAACATTATTACTTAATTGAATTTATAATTTTGTCTTTGGTGGAATTTTAACAAATTTTTGTTGTTTTAATTTTTCTGACTGATTTTCGATTAAATTGTAAATTTTGATTAGATGACAGCTTAATCATTGGAATTTTAGGTTTTTAATTCTCCTTTAAGTAAATCAAAATTTGTGGTGAGACAACGATTTTTTGCTTTTATCGTAAATTCTAAAAAGACAGAAAATAAACGAAATATTGTAAACATTCTTTTTTTACTTTCTTAATTTTTCTCTTGATTTTTTCTAAAATCACGTAATAGTTTAATCGTTCTATTTAAAGTTAACAGCCCCATATCTAAGTTGTATAAAAGCAATGTGGTCCAGGAATACATATGTGAGGGTTTATTTATACTTGATATAAAGGCTATCCTCTTTTGTTTGGATACATAAGCTTCATAATGGACAGAAGTTTATACTTCCAAGAGTTACGTGCATTAGAATTCACTTCATCTATACTACAATGTTTTTGATAAAATTATGTCCTATAGACTAAATAATTCCAAAGTATAGTGACATTCATATCAAGTTAATTGGAGCAAATTATTGTTGCTCAAATTAAATTTTTTTTTAAAGGAAAAAGATTATTACACTGAAAAAAAAATTTATTTGATTCAAATAACGGATTATTTGACTATTATCAAATAAATATTTTCTTGAATCAAATAATTTTTATTTGAATCAAATAATTTTTATTTGAATCAATTAAATACTATTTGCTTCAAATACTGAAATATTTTATCAAATAAATATTTATTTGATTCAAATAAAAATTATTTGATTCAAGTAAATATTTATTTGATAATAGTCAAATAATCGGTTATTTGAATCAAATAAATTTTTTTTTCAGTGTATAATTACATTTTTATCAAATTTTTAAACGGATGTTGTATAATTTTGAAGCACATGAATAAGTCCTAAGAGACAATTATTGTCAAAGAATTTTCATTTATGACAGAATTCTTCATGAATGTAAGAAAAATTTTGGAAATTTTCTCTAAAATATTTGGGAAGCAAGTTCCACTAATTTTTTAGACAAATTTACTGACATAAAAAAAGGAATTTTTCTAAAAAAATTATCGAAAATTTCCAATAAATTTACAAATATTCCCATGAAATAATGTAAAAAAAATCTCGAAATTTGGGAAAAATTCTCTTTAAACGTTTAGGAAAATTTCCTTATGAAATAAATATAGAAAATTACAACTTCCAAATATTTTCATTTCAAACCTTTTCGAAATTATTCAATTACTTAAATCGTAAAGTAAATAATTTATTAAATAATTAATTGATTTTGTAAATAGAATTCTGATAAAGAATTTTATCAACAAATTTTTAAATAACTGAATTCTCGGCGAAATCAAATTTTTAAGAATAATTACATTTTTACAGGAATTCGATTAAAATTATACTAAAAATAATTTTTATTCTGCGTTGAGTTCTATTATTTATGCAATTAATTGAATTATTTGGATGAAATTTATAAAAAAAAGTTTTAATAATTAAATTCCTTTGCTATTTTTATTATTTATAAAAATAATTTGTAAATGTTTGAGTAGAATTTTATTAAATTGTTGTTTAAATAATTCAATTCTTTTGGGAAATTTATTAAAATAGCAGAAACTGAAAATAATTCAAATCAGAAAAATTTTTGAAAATATTTAAATTTTTGAGAAGAACTTTGTTATTTATAAAGCTGCTTGTGATTTTGACAAGAAATTTTCTTTAAATTTAGAACATAATTGAACTTTTGTAAGAAGAGTTTTATTACTTTTGAAAATAATTGAATTTCTGCATTCATTTGTGTAACTTCTCCAAAATTAAATTTTTCAAAACATTTTCATCAAAAACTTTTCTGTAAATCTATTCTTTTTAATAATTAATTAAATAATTGAAAAAATTTAACTAATTTCATGAAAAATTTGAATTCTTCAAATTTTTTAAAAATATAAGTTTTTTAAAATTTCTAATTATATTCATTAAAATCTGAAATTTTATAGAATATCAAATTAAAATCTTTTGAAGTTAATAAATTTATGAATATATATTACTGTAAATACAACTCTTTTAACATTAAATTATTTTTGAAATATTTAAGTAAAATTTTCATTAAATAATTTCCAAGAAATACTTTTTTGATAGTTGTTCAAGAATTAGTTATTTAGAATGAAGCTTTTTATAATTACAATTTTAATATATTTAAATTAAAGGTATATTTAAAATGAAATTATTTTCAGAAATAGAAAAAAAATAATGGCTTTGTATTAGAATTCTTTTTGATTTCATATAGTTTATGAGGCAAACAATTTAAATTCATTCAGCTTTCTTTTTAATAGAATTTATTTTTATTGTTGAGGTCAATTTTTCTTGGACATTTTTTAATTTAACAGAATTTATCTTTAATTGAAATTTTGTTTGCATTTTATGAGTTTGAAGCAATTAGGAATTTTCCTGTAAAAGAATTTTTATTCAATTATATTTTCATTTGCCATAATTAATTTTCACTCTAATTAACAAAAATTTCTGTTTAACAACACTTTTATTCAAATGAATTTTCAGAATTTTCATTTGGTATAATTTTTTGTTAATTGAATTGAATTAAAGTTTTACTTAGGAAAATGTTATGTAATTATTTTATTTTCAATCTCACATTTTTCTTTCAGCTGAATTTTTATTTAACAGAATCTTTTTTTAATAAGAAAATTTGTTCTCTATACTTGAATTTTAATTGAATCGAATTTCTTACATATTTTTAATATAAAATTAAAAAATTCAATTTTCAATTTTTAATTTTTTTTGTTAATTGAATTGAATTGAATTGAAGTTTTACTTAAGAAAATGTTATGTAATTATTTTATTTTCAATCTCTCAACATTTTTCTTTCGGCTGAATTTTTATTTAACAGAATCTTTTTTTAATAAGAAAATTTGTTCTCTATACTTGAATTTTAATTAAATCGAATTTATTACAGATTTTTAATAAAAAATTAAAAACTGTTAATGAATTTTAAATAAATAGAATTGTTTCTTTTTAACTTGAATTTTTATTCAACAAAATTCATTTGTAATTGAATTTTTATTTGATAGAATTTTTTCTTTCTAAATTTAAACTAACTTGAATTTATATTTGACAGAATTTGTATACAATTGAATTTTCGCCTTGGCAGAATTTTTGCTTTTTTGAATTCTTACATTTGACAAAATTTTTATGCATTTGAATTTTTGTCTCAATTTTCAGTTGAGGAAACTTTAATTTAACCTATTTTTTAAACAATGTTTATTTAAACGAATTTCTATTAAATAATAATTTTTATTTAGCCTTTAATATTAAATAAGCCGAATTGTAAATATCGTAATTTTCATTTCACATTTTCTGTATTTTAGGAATTTTTACAAACTGATCATTTTTAAATTTCAGTAAAATGGAAATTCCGTCATTTGAAAATTCCACTCAATTAATATTCTGTTGGATAAAAATTGTGGTAACTACCGAAAAAATATTAAATAGAAATTTTTTTATATTGAATCTTCTATTCAAGATGAATTTAATTCTAAGGAAGAAAGTTCTGTTTAGTACAAATAAGTGAAATTAAATTAAATTGAAAGCAAAATTATATTAAGTAGAAACTTGAATTAAGAATTTAAATTTGATAAAACAAAAAATGTTATCAAAAGAAAATTCGACTCCAATAAAAATCAAACGAGTTAATTTTAGGATTTACTTTCTAAATTTGAATTAGTACAAAATTAAAAATATTTACTAATTTGAATCGGTAACTGACTTTTGGCGTTTGAATTAGTAAATTTTCCTAATAAATAGTAATTTCTACTAATCTTTTAGTAAAATTTACTAAATCATCGAGTTTCACTTTCACTTTAACAAATTTTTATTTTCACTTCCATTTTGTATTTGACTTCCATTTTAATATTTTTATTTTTACATTCATTTTCATTTCCACTTGAAGAGATTTTAACTTTCATTTTGAAAGATTTTTTCCTTTTATTTTCACTTTCACTTTGATAGTAAGAGAACAAAAATCAGTTAAAGTGAAAGTAAAACTAAAAGCCTATGAAATTGAGAAGGAAAATGAAAGTAGAGATAAAATTACGTAATCGACGTGATTGTTGAAAACAGAGATTTTTTTTTTAAATTGCAATCATTAATGAGATTGTATTTTTTTCGTGGAAATTGTAAAAATTTAGGTCGTATTTGATTATTCAAAGTTAATTCAAGAGTCAAGTATCTTTTGTTCCTAATAGGGATATAGAGAATAAAATCTTACGTGGGCGTGAGTGAGTCATATATTATTGTTTATTACTGATACATAGTGCTTTATCGATTTATCGACTTCTATATTTTCTCCTTATTTCCAACAATATAAACTTACGTTTCTCATTGCATTGAATCGTGTACATAAAAGGTATATAAATTTTTTCCTATCGCAGAAATACGTTTTCTAAAGGATTCATGAATGAATTCTTTTTTCCTTCAACAAAAATATAAAATTCTAGTTAAAAATTCATTGTGATTGAATATATTCCATTTTCTTTTTGACTTCTAAGGAAAATTTAATTTTTTTCCGTTTATGTCTATTAGATATATATTAGATTTGAATCAGAGATTATTTGATTCGCCTCTCTTAAAGTAGAGGAAAATGAAGATTGATAAAAATATTATTGTGAAAATGAAATTTATATTCAAAGATAATGTTTATAATGTATATATATAGAGAAATGTTATTATGATTTTGGTCACGGAAACTAATAAGTTCTTTGAAATGCACCAAGTGTAATTTGAAATGAATTGAAGAGATTAAGTTTCGCGTGACAGGAACTTTGAGACGAAGAATTTTTCCTTACTTTTATATTTCTTGGGAAAAATTGTTTCATTGGGGCAAAAAAGTATTTTCTTTTTATGTTAAAATTATTCTGTGGAAATTTATAATTACTTTCGTGATATTTCAAGATTATTTCTTTTTTTGTTTGTAAGGAAACTAATTATAATTTTTTATTACATTTTTTGTAATTCTAAAATTTATGTTAAAACTAAATTTTTTTCCCAACGAGAATTGATAATTTTTTAAATATTTTATTTCAACTATTAAAGTTTGTTGGAAAATTTTGCGAGTTTCGAATTAATTAGAAATCAGTCTTCAAGTGGAATACGTGATTTTGTCTCCTTAATTAAGATTTAATTTTTACCAAGCTACTTAGCATTATGAAGTAGAATAAATTATGCGAGTTTCCTTGACAATTACTTATAGCTAACATGTACAAAAGTGATAAGTCGCAAAGCGATAAGTAATTTAAAGGAAAAACTTAATTAAAAACCCATTTTTCGGATAAGTTTATTAAAATATCGAATTTAACAATCGCAGTCAATTTTAAGGGAAGAACATTAATTTTACGGACTGGGAGAATATAAATTGAATTGTATCCAAGTTCCAAATGTAGAGATTTGACTTTTTTCTTCTTCTGATAATTCACTTGTGGATAGATTAATCGCTTCGCAATGAACGATATTTTATCTTCTATGGTTGTAAATTAACGAGATTCCTAACCGAATAAAATAGAAATTTATTCTTTCTTTTTTAAAATTCACTTTAAATGATTAATTTCGATAATTGGAATGCTTCCAACAGTTCCAAAGAAGCTGATCTTTCTGCAGTTTTAAAGGAAGTGATACATTTCAAGACAATTAGTTACTACTGTCAGTTCAAAATTCTGTATAAAATCTTGAGCAAAAAAAAAAAATTGCAAATGATGTAGAAAATTAGTTAACTAATAATTTTTAACAATTTTTCAAAATAAATAATAAAAATAGAAAATTAGTAATGTTAATAAATAATACTAATTACTGCTAAGGTTTTATTAGGTAATTTATTTATCAGATATTTTTTATTAGCTTATAAATTTTATAATTAATTAAATTTATTATTCTTTTATAAATAAAAAACAACAATAATAAAAATAAATTACCAAAATCAAATAATAATGTCGAATTTTCTTTTTATAAAAAAAACTGTTTTGCTTAGAAAGGAATTTCTTTCAGCTACTGTTGAAGGATAGAGGAAACTTTTTGAGCAGATCAAACGATTTACAAGTTTTAAAAACTTTCTTTCTTAAACTCACTACACGCCAGATGTTGCCTATTGAAAGCAAATATGAATGTTCATATTGAAAAAAAAATCATGAAAAATCCCAAATTTAAAAAAAAGAATTTTTTTGTTTACAAGTAGTATTGAACATTGTTCTTTTTTTAATTATTAAACATTTTTACTAATTTAAAAAAAAATGTTTGCCAAAAACTTTTTATTAAATGCTGAAAACAATTTACTAAAAACTTTTTTTAATTATAGAGAAAAAAAAACAATTTTTTTTTAAAAATAATTTGTTCTAAAATCTTGATATAAATAATAAATTACATTTTTCTATGCATAAAGAAGACTTTGTAAAAAATTAGTTTTTTTATTCGAAAAACTTGCGTTTAAGAAAACTTTTTCTTCTTTTATCTTTTCTTGTTTCGTTCATGAAAATTCATTTCAAGACAATTTCATTTTTCCTTTCTAATTCTCGTGGCATCTAAAGGGGTTGTTGACATACACGTGTTATGAACGTATAATAAACATCAGTACACGAGATTATTTTTGTTGGACGTTAAATGTAAAGCTTCACTTTAAAGCTTTCCTCTTATAAAACATTCAATATATATCATTTTCAAACTGACTATTATGTTGTTTATCGGGGATTATTTTTATGTTAAAAATAATTTACCAAATTTAACGCAACATAAGAATGTCGTACAATGTTTTTTTAAGTAACATTTTAACGAAAAATATTTATTTTCATTTATTTAATATTATTTTTGGATTGCCTTAAGTTGGTGAAATCGCAGAAAAATTGAAGAAATTTCACGAAATTTTATCAAATGTACTGTAAAAATTAAAAAAATTTCTAGTTTCTATTTCTTTCATTCGAATCACAATGAAGTTCAAAACAATACATTATTTTTTCTTAGTTCTATAAACAATATAATTAACTATATTAATTTGAATGTTCTTTCATTCTTTCATTCACTTTTTCTGTCCCTCACACTCTGAAGTTGTCTTTTGTTTATACTTTTGTTTTTTGTTAACTTTAGATAGAAAGTAGAAATCATAAGAATTTTTTTTACTTCTTTTCATTAAAAGACTAAAATTTTGTTAAATATTTAGTTTTGTCAAATTGAAATTATTTTTGTTCTTTACTTCTAAATAAATTAGAAAATTATTAAACAACTGTGATTAAGAAATAGAAAATTTATTTATTTTCCATTATTTTCTTTTTGAATCACAATTTTTTTTTAAGAAAATTATTATTTTGTTTTAGAAAAAGAAGAAAAATATTTGTACAATTTATATTTAAATCTTATCATTGGAACAGTATTTTCCACATGAATTAAGACATTAAAAAATTCAAACCTTTTTTAAATTAAACAACTTATAAAAGTATTGTTTATAAAACTTGAAGATATCAATTGTGAGAGATCAATTTCTTCATGTTTTCAAATAAATTAAAGATGACCGAGAAATAAAATCATTATTTTACATCATAAGAATATTGTTACTGTAACTTCATCAAAATTATTTTCATCATTTTAATTAAATTACTACATTCTGAATTTTAAATTATTTTTTATGAAAATAATAATTAAATTTTTTAAAAAATGTATTATTTATGAAAATAATTGAAATTAGGAAGAATTTTATTAAAATTTTACACAATCTTATAATTAAATTCATTTCAAGAATTTCTTTGAATCATTTTAATTACAAGTTTTCAAAGTAATTGAATTCCTTATGAATAATTTCTTTCAAACTTTTATAATAATCCTCTTTCTTAATAATTGAAATTAAGCATTTAATTCTTGAATTTTATTTAAAATTTTTGGAAAATAATTGAATTTTTTTGAAAAATTTCCTTAATTTATTGAATACAATCGAATTTTTTAATAATTGTATTGAAAATAATTGAATAGCTGAGAAGAAATTTATTATTTCTGAAAAATACTTTAATTCTTGCGATAAATTTTAACAAAATATTTCTTGTTAAATATTTGAATTCTTTTGTGAATTTTTATTAAAATAGTAGATATTAGAAATAATTGAATTTTGATATTATTGAAATTAATTTAATTCTACGAAGAATTTAATTCAAATTATTTTGAAAAAGTCGAATTGTTAAAAATTATTTCATTAAAATCTTTGAAAATTAATTTTAATAAAAATATTAATAATTACATTTTTCGAGAAATTCTATTAACATTGTAACAAAAATAATTGAAATTCTGTGATGATTTTGATTATTTATAAAAATAATTGAATTCCTGGTTAAAAAAATTTTATTCTTCATTAAAATAATTGAATTATTGCGAAGAAATTTATAAAAAATTTGTAAATAGTAGAATTCCTCTGAAATTTTTAATTATTTAATTCATTCATTCAAAATTGTAATTTTCTAAAATTTCAAAATAAAATTTTTTTAAATAATATTGAATTCATATTTAAAGATGTATTTTGCTGTTTTGAGAATATTTTTAGAGTATTTAGAGTATTTAGAGTATTTTGAGAAATATTTTATTGAAATCGTAGATATTAAAAATCATTAAAATTGGAAAAATTTTTAAAAATAATAATACTTTTGAGAAGAATTTTGTCATTTATAAAAGTAATTTGAACATAGTTAAATTTAATAAGAAGAATTTTATTTATTTTAAAGAATTTTTGCAATTATTTTTAAATTCTACAAAATTTAATTTTTTTAGTATTTTCAACAAAAATTTAAATTAGAAAATTTTCAAATTTTATTATTTTTAAAATTGTTAATTTAATTTTAAAAAGGTAGTAAAAAGTTAGCCGCGCGCTTTAGCGTGCAATTTGTTGCTAGTTTATTTTTAATTAAATTCTAAAATAACTTTAAACTCAGTAGTTATTTAATATCTATAATTTTAATGAACTTAAAGAAGATTTGAAGTTAAAAATAATTGAAATCTTTTTAAATAATTAAATTTCTTAGAGTTTTGAATTAATATTTTTAAATTCAAATTTTTATGACAAATTTAATAATATTTTGAAAATAATTTTTAAAATATTAATCTTATATTAATTCCTAAATTATTTGATTTGAACTACTGAAAAAATTAGGCTTCTAAGAAACGAACGGCATGTATTTAAATATTTTTTTTACAAAAATTATTGAAATTTGAAAAATTTAATTTGGAAATTCTGAAAAAATTAGGTTTCAGAAAAATAGTCGTTAAAATTTTTTGACGATATACTTGACTTCTTGAAAATAATTTTAAAAATTGAAACAGTTGGAAATTTCATAAAATTGTATTGCAAAAAATTTTTATATTTAATAAACTTTATTTTTTCATCTTTATAAATTATTTATAAATAGAATTGTACTTTAGAAAATAGATTTGTTTATGAATTTAAAAAAGTTATTCTGTTTAATGAATTTAATTCTTGTAGTTGAATTCTGTTAAAAATTCATTAAAAAATAAATTCAGTTAAAGTTTTGGAAAATAATTGAAAGTTTGTTATAATAAGAATTTTAGGAATTAGTTAAATTTTAAAAGATTTTTAAAATAAAGTGTGAAAAATTAAGCGATGCAAAAACATAAAAAATAGTCAAACTTTTATTTCGAAAAATTATTAAATTTTTTACTTTTTTTAAATTCCTAAAGTTTTGTGTAAGTTTTAAAAAAATTCTAAAAAAATTCAATTTTGATAGAAGGACAGTTACAATTTTTGTAAATATTTTAGTTTCAAAACGCTTTTCTTTGAAATTTCTGATAAAAAAGAAATAAGAATAATGTTTTCAATGTTTGTTTAACAAAAAAGTATTGAAAGTTTGAATAATTAACGAAAAAATTTATTTCTTTTTAGAATTTAAATTAACTTGAATTTTTATTCAACAAAATTTATTTGTAACTGAATTTCCATTTGAAAGAATTTTTTCTTTGTAAATTTAAACTAACTTGAATTTATATTTGACAGAATTTGTATACAATTGAATTTTTAATTGACAGGATTTTTGCTTTTTTGAATTCTTATATTTGACAAAATTTTTATGCATTTGTATTTTTGTCTCAATTTTCAGTTGAGGAAACTTTAATTTAACCTATTTTTTTAACAATGTTTATTTAACTTACTAGCAAACGATACGCGCGCGGAACGTAGTATTCACTATGATACTGTTATACAAATTACAAATTTTTTTATTAACAAACATAAATTTTTTAAATAATTTCATAATCAAAATTAAAAAAAATAACTTAAGTTTATATTTTCAAAAATTTTAATGAAATTTCACGAATGAATTCCAATATTTCCTAAAATTTTAACAAATCTTTCTAAATAATTCGTAAAAATTATATTATTTTTATAAATAGTAAAATTTTTCGCAAGAATTCAATTATTTTTAATACAATTTTAATAAAATTCTTGTCCATAAAATTTCAATTATTTTTAAAATGTTTAATTAAAATTATTAAAGAAACTCCATTTTTTGACAAAAAATTCAAAGACATTCTGCAAAAAGAATTTAATTACAATATATTTTAAAAAATTTAAACGAAATTCTCCTCGAGAATTAAGTTATTTTCATAGTATACAATTTTTATCGTAGTGTCAGTCCGCAGTACAAACATAGCATTGCAAACATTATGATTATTAAATGGAAATTATAATAATTTATATTATTTATTTCCAAAAAATCAGAATTTTATTGAAAGTCCTGATTGAAAAGTTAAGAAAAGAAATTTTTCAAATTTTTTACCTTTTTCTCAATAGAATTTAACATTCTGTAAAATAATTTACATTTTTTTTTATAACAAATAAAGAAAATTAAAAATTTTTTTTTTGTATAAAAAATTAAAGAAGTTAACCAATACATATTAAAGAAAATAATATTTCTGATTTTGTTAAAAAAAATACTACAAATTTTGTAAAATACTTCAAATTACTTTATTTTTCCTTCAATTTTAAATAAAGAAAAAGAAATTATTCAAATTTTTTCATTAATTTCTAGATAAAACTTAAAATAAATTCATTTTTAGAAGGTTAAAAAATTAAATCTTATTAAAGAAATTCTTCAAATGAAATTAAATATTTTGTTTTTTAATAATTATATGAAAAAGTACACGAGCGTTTTTTTAGCTAGTAAAATATAAAATATCTTTATATACAGAAAAAAATAAAAATTGTAATTATGAAATACACAAATTCTTCCTACACATTTTTTTTATTAATTTAAAATAGAAAAAATTTGTTAAAAATTGTAATTAAAAAATAAAAATTTCACAACATTTATTTCATAAGAAACTAATGATTTAAAACAAATAAAAAAATATAATTATAAAATTTATAAATCAAACATTATTTATTAATCAAGAAAAATGTGTTTTCAAAACGAAAAAAACAAAAGCATATACAAAAACTAACTTCATACTGCGAACGGACAGAATAAAAAACCACAGACTTTAATAAAGTTAATAATTGTATGTTTTAAAATAATTTTTAAAAAATGAAGCAATTGAAAATATTGTCAATTGAAAATTGAAATAAATTTTAAATGTATATAACTTTTATTTGTTTACTTTTAAAAATTGTTTTGAAATATCGTATTGTTGAAGAATTCTAATTGAAAATTTGAAAAATAATTAAATTTTAAAAAATAAGAATTAAACATCTTAGCAGGATTGTTCCAGTGGTACTCGAAAGTTCAAATATTTAATCAAAAATATTCGCTAAGTTTAAAATTTTTATTTTCAGATTTTATTTAGAAAAGTAAAGAAAGTTATAATGTTGAGTGATAAAGAATGACAAATGTAGGTGTAAGAAAGACATTGATAAATAATTAACAAATTAATACAGATTTCGCGAAAAGGGAAATTCTCATTCCTCCTCTGCCCTTTTTTTGCGAAGTTGCGAGTAGAATTAATAAATAAGTTGTAAGCGGTCCGACAAACCAACAAAATTTTATAGTCGTTTCACGTTTTGCTCTTTTGTAATTAATCACAGGACCTCGACGGTAATTTTTCACATTTTAGAAAAAATAGGTTCACCTCGAAAAGAAAAAAAAGAGAGGCTAAATAAAAGTTTCTCTTGAATTAACGTATTTTTGATATAGCGGTAAAATTTTCCACACTCCAGATAAATTTATACATAATATAGAACTACTTGGCTTTTACGGGCCAACACGACCCATTCAGGTATCTTGAATTTGCATTTATTACGAGGAAACACACCTTATATTCTCGTTCCTCAGTCTTCCAATTTTTTTTTCTTTTTTTTTTGAAAAATATTCGCAAAAACAAGTCGATCAAAAAGTTTTGTTCATATAATAAATGTTCTTATTTACCTTCTTCATTTTCTTTGAGAGGTAATATCCTCGCTCTCGGTGTAGATAAGATTTACGAAAAGGAAAAAATATTACGATGTGTCGTTTTTTTATGATTTTTTAATACCCAGAGAAATTTTGTCCTTTTGTAGCGAGAAGTAACACGTGTCTTGAGTAGAATTTAATTTGACGTGTATTCCACTGGGATATGAAGTTTAACGATGAGTCTGGTAGTTTTGAAACGTTAAGGAATTTTAGACAAGGATGATAAGGTAAGGGACATTCGAGTGCGAGATGATATTCAGACGAGTTTATAAAGACGCATAAATGTACTACTGCAAAGACTATATTTTCGTATATTAAGAAATTTACTGTATTTATATCGTTGATAAACTGTAAAATAATCGTTATGATAAAATAATCTTTTTTTTAAAAGGATCGTATAATTCCCAGTGGAAAAATGCGATTTACGTAATAGATTGAAATATTCTTGAAAGAAATTTAAACTGTAAGCACATTGATGTCATTTTATATTTTCATTATTTTTTTTATTTTTCATTAACAGCCCATGGAATACTATATATAATTATAGTAAAAAAAATTGTAACTTGATAAGCCACTTTTTTATACTCTTGTCTATTTCATTTCTTTTACGAGCAACAAGCTTTGCTGCCACCTAAAGAAAATTAATATCTTGTGTAAGGTGCGAATTGTAGGTTATGTTCGTATTAGATTTATCTTGATAAAAATATTTTTAATTATATCTACAATTAAAATTGCTTTTTATTGAACATTTTGGATGTAATTATAAGTCTGGAACAACAATAATTTGTAATAGTTATTCTTTCAATTTTTGTATTTTTACTCCAAATATTATAAACATAACCTAACATTTTTTATTCCTGATCAGGTACTTTTCTTAAGAACGTTAGGGTACAGTTTTTCTAAAACATATTTTCTAATACTTTTCTTTAATGAAGGTGATTTTTTCATTTTCTTTCTTCTAATACAGATCATTTTTCAAAAAATTTATTTTTCTATTAAAAGCAATTTTCGAATTTCTTTCTCTAACAATATTAAATTTTTGTAATTTGGTATTAAAAAAGATGAAAAAATAAAATTTATACAAATTTTTTGATTCTTTAAATGAATACTTCAGATTTTATTAAACATTTGTAATAAAAAAAACCAAAAATTATGCATATTTTTCAACAAAATTTAAAATATTTTTATTAAAAATCGTAATCAATAAATAAAAATTATATGGATTTTATTCCTGAAGATATTTAAAATTTTCAAAAAAACGCTAGTAAATATATTAATTTTAGAAATTTTGGTATAAAACTGATGCAAATAATTATTTATTTCTTTTAAAGAAAATCAAAATTTTGTTTAAAATAATAGGAATTTAAAAAAAAAAATTTGTCTGTTCAAAAAGAAACTCGAAATTTTGTGAACAGAATAAAATTGTGACCGAGAAGCAGAAAATAAACAAAACAGTTTCTATTTCCTAATATTATTTTTTTTATCAAAATTATGGAACAGGAAAATAAATATTTGAAATTGTAACTTTTTAGAAAAACTTTTTTCTAGAAATCAAAACTTGTTAGAAAAAGTGTCTTCAGAAAACAGATTTCATAAGAAATTGATTTTTTTTTGGACAAAAAAGATTAGAAATAACTAAAATAATCTTCGTATTCGTTCATTTTTTGTCCCTCACACTTTGAAGCTAGTCACACTTTTGTTTTTTGTTAAGTTTATTAAACAAAAAATTATTTTTACACTAGCCAAATTATTCGCGCGGATAATAAAAATAAAATAATTGAAAATAATTAAACTTTCTTGTACGAGGAAAATTAAATTTCACAAAAATTGTTATCTGATACCTAAATTAATAAAAAACTTCATTGCGAAAATTTTAATTATTCTAAAGAATAGAGAAGGTAATAAAAATTATTAGCTGTATTTAACTTTCCGAACAAAGAATATAAACAATATTTTTTTAGAGAATTTCCACTACTTTTAATTCGCTAATATTGAAAAAAATCAATTTCATTTAACAAAATTTTATGCAATTTATTTTTCCCAATAATTCAATTACTTTTAATAATTATAAAATTTTTCATGTAAATTACATTTTTTCAAAAAAAAATTTGAATTAATTCTAAGCATGAATTTAATTATTTTCATAATCGTAAAATTCAGTTACTTTCACAAATAAAGTTTTTGACAAGAATTCAATTATTTAAACTAATAAAATTTTCATAACATTTAAAAATTCAATATTTATTTCATTTACCTAATTAATAAAATTCTTTGAAGGAATTAAATTATTTTTATAAATAATAAAATTCTTTGAAAGTAAATAAATTATTTTTTCAACAATTATTAATAAAATTTCTCGAAAGAATTCAATTAATTTCATAAATTACAAAATCCTTAGAAAAAATGTAATTCTTCAAAAAATTCAATTTTTCTCAAAATTTATAAAATTTTTCAGAAAAATTCAATTATTTTCCAAATTTTTTTTTAAATTCTTCCCAAGAATTCAATTATTTTCCAAATTAAAAAAAATTCTTCGCAAGAATTCAATTATTTTTATAAAAATAGAAAAATATTCCAAAAAAATTTAACTATTTTCTTAAATTATGAAATTCTTTTAAAAAAAAGTCAATTTTACTTAAAATTTATAAAATTTCAAATATTTTCAAAATTTTTTTAAAAATTCTTCGCAAGAATTTAATTATTTTAATAAATAATAAAATATTTCAAGAAAATTCAATTATTTTTATAAATAACAAAATTTGCCTAAAGAAATCAATTATTTTTGTTAATAATAAAATTCTTCTGAAAAATTCAATTATTTTTTAAATATGTTTTTAAAATTCTTCACAAGAATTAAATTACTTTAAATTCTTTCATGAATAATAAAATTCGTAGTATAAATTCAATTTATTAGCAGGAGAAGAAAAAAAGTAAATATTTTTAATGAAAATTAGGAAAAAGTCAGGAAAATAAAAAATATGGAATGGAATTTTTGTCAATTTTGTGAAGTGTATAAAACGAGTTTTTTTGGTTTCTTTTTGACATCAAAAAAATGACAATAACTCACAAAAATGAATTTAAAAAAAAACAAATGAATACAAATAATTTGCTGACGGAAAGGAAACTTACGATTATTATAATGATACAGTAAAAAATAATATTTATATTTTACTGTAATAATGATTACAGTAAAAATTAATAAAATCAAACGATTTTTACAGAATATTAAAAATATTTGAGAGTAAATCACTATTTTTTTTATTCACTAAGAATTTAGTATTTTTCGCGGAATCGAAATTTACATATTAAAAATTTTTAATTTCCCATAAAACACTAGTAATTTAATGATTTAATAATATTTCAAGTGGATCAGCTGTTTTACTTGTCGCCACAATTTTGTTTCTCGTAATTCTTAGAAGTGATGGAATACAGCACAAAAAATTTCTAAATTTGATGTTTGGAATTTAAAATAAATGTTTGATCTTTTGGTTTTTGGCGAAATTTTTATATAAAAAATACTAAACCTAAAAAAGGTTGTTTTATTTTACTAAACTTTACATTATTTCTTTCACTGTTATTAGTATTTTCTATGTGAAAATTTAGGTTTTTTGCACCTTTTCCCCAAATTATATACAATACTTTTACAAAATTTAATAATAATTAATTATTATTATTATTATTATTTAATAATTTTTAATTTTTTTTTCTCACTGTGTGAGTAATTATTGCTATTAAGATTAACCACTAAAGAATAAAAATATTCTACATTCCAGTGGAATGCTTATGTTTTGAGAGAAAAATGTGAGAGAATATTAGAAGAGGATTTTTCCTCTAAAAATGGGATTACTTTTCTTAGAATTTAATATGGAATTCTTCATTATAAAGTACATAATAATAAATTAATATCATTTAAAAACCAGTTTGTTCATTCGAAGTTTCGTACTATACCATTTGTAATAATTAGCAAGTTTTTAAATTCTTTCCACTTAAACGCAAAATTATATTATACTGCGCGTAATTTTCAAGGGGTTTGAATTGGGTGAATAATGATTGTTTTCAATTATAAATTTAAGCTGATTTTATCTAATAAATCAGTAATGTTTTATTATTGAAATCTGTCATATATAGAAATTGATATGAATAATTGGTCTATATTGCTTTATAGATGTAATTTCATTATCATTTACATAATATTTCGATGTTATAAAACAAGGAACTTTAGTCTATATGACTATTTATGTCAAGGGAATACATTGTGCGCATTTTCGCGCACAATGTCACACATATATATTACTTGTTAATGTTAATACACATATTATAAAGGGATCATTAAGAAAATGTGTACTTTTTACAGAAATAAAATCAGTTCGCTTTGATAATAAAACTGATTCTTTCGAGAAATCACATGCATATTTATATTAAAAAGAAGAAAAAAGAAAAACTTGTTGCTTTTATAAAAATGCAAATTTTATTTTTTTCAATATTGTGCGTTTATATATAGTACTTATGGAATTTAATTTAGAATTACGTCTACTATCACGTTAAGCTTATAACATTTGAAGCAGATATCCTTTTTTTTCGTTTAATTATTTCTCCAATCTAAACTGCCCAGGAGATTTAAAAGGTGGGTTAAGCACCTAAGAGGATTATACAAAGCAACAATAAAGTGCATCAATGTACTAGATAATACATTTTATTACTTGTCAAGATACTAATTTCATTTGAGAAAATAAAAATAATGATATTAAAAATATTTATCTACAAGTCGAAAAATCTTTATATTTTCTTCAATATAGTTAATGATAATAACATAGTTTAGGTTATTAAAATTTTTCAAAAATCGCAACTTTTCTAAATAATCATAAAAAATAGCATTTGATTTATTATTATTGAATGATTTCTAATTCAAAAATTAAAAAAATCCACTTTCCAACTAATTAGCTATTATTATTAATGATTGCAAAATCTATTCATAACATTTGTTTAAAGTAACTCAATTATTTGTAAAAATAAAATTTTTCTCAAAAATTCAATTGTTCATAAATAAAATAATTCATCGAATTATTCATTCACAAGAATTCAATTATTTCCTATAAAATTTTAACTAAATTCTTTAAAAAAAAATTTTATTTTCTTTGAAACAATTCAATTATTTTCAAAAATTTTAATAAATTTCTTGACAAAAATTAAATTATTTTCAATGAAGTTTTAATAACATTTGTAGTAAGAATTCAATTAGTTTGCAGAAATTTAGTAAAACACATTAAAAAAATCAATTTTTTTCAAAAACTTTGATATAATTCTTTATGAAAATTCAATTATATTCACTACAATTTAAACTAAATTTTTTGAAAGAATTTAAATTTTCGCCCGAACAATTAAAATTATTTTCATTAATTATGAAAAACAAAAATTATTTAAAAAATTTTAAAAATTAATAATTAATAATTAGTAATAAAAGAATGACAATTAGTAAAAAATTAAAATTAATAAAGAATCTCTATATAAAATGTTAAAAAATTATAAAATAAATGGGAAATAGTAATACAATCATAAGAAATAATAAAAATTAATAATAAATAAAATTAAATTGAATAAAACAATAAATAGACATACCACAAATAAATAATCCGTCTTGGTATAAAAACAATAAATAAATAAATGTTCAAAATACAACAAATAAATTAAAATAATTTGTCAAATTAGATAAAACGTATATTGCATACTGCAAAGTCAAATTTTTGGTAAGATAACTATTTATTAATTTAAATTTATTTGTTGTTAAATTATTTTGTTTATATTTTTTGGATAGACTCCCAAAAGAGGAAATCATTTAGATTTGGAAACGTTGGAGAAAATAAATATTTTATTTATTGTCCGAATGTTTTCGTTTTATTTACTTGAATTTATTAATAATATAATTTTTTTAAGGAATGTAATTCTTTTCTATATTATTTCAATAACATTTTTTTTATGGAATTCAATTATTTTAAAAAATTGTAAAAAAATTCTTTGCATGTATTCAATTAATTTCTTTACAATTTCAACTAAATGGAAAGAATTTAAAGTTTCTTTGAAGCAATTAATTTGATATTTTTACAAATTTTATTATCTTTTTATTATTTTTATTTTATTATTTTCATAAATCATTAAAAGTTTCGCAGGTATCAAATAATTTTTAATACAATTATTTTAATAAAATACTTTGAAAGAATTATTGTAGTATTAAAACAAATTTCTTTTTTAATTATATAATATAATAATAAAAGAATCCATAATAATCTTTAGTAGTTACTAAATATTTTTATAAAAATGAACTCTTTATGAAAGATAAAAAAATTCGTCACTGGATTTCCGAAATAATGTTATTTTTAAAATTTCTATAACTATTATTTCATACTCGTAAGTATCTAAAAACTGGGCTAAAGATGAGAAACTACACGACTATCGTCTTAAAATCGTGTCCCCACTCAAATGTACTTATTTCAAACTTTAATCATTATTCAACTGAAATTAGAGCCGCAGTAACTACTCTGAATTTTAAAGGAAAATTTTTCCTTTTTTAAAAATGTAAAATGCAACATTTAAAATTTTGGAAATTTTTGTAGGTACTTTATTAATTTCTCTTTTTTATTGCAGAAATAATTTTTATAGTTCACTTAATAAAAGAAACAGTAGATTTTTACAATTTTTGAAATTTTAATTTTAGTGTGAGAAAAATAATTCTTTGCAGAGATAAATAAAGAGTGTAATTAATTTTTTTTTGAGACGGAAATATGAAAAGGAGGAATGAAGAAGAAGAAAATTATACTAGGTACTTGGGTAAAATCTCATAATCCTGAACTTGGATTTACTGACGTAATAAGGCAAGAAGCGAGGTCAAATCACATAAATACGTAAGACACACCAGTCATGCGATTAGGACATACGAGGTAACCCAAATAGATAATAAAGAGGTTCCAAGCGGGTTCTATCAATTTTCAAGCTCACCTGCTATGTTCCATATATATTTCACAAAAACAAAAAAAAACGAAATGCCCGCGTGCTACTTCAAAATTTCCTCCATATCAAATATCCAAAATGGTGATTTTAATTCTATGCTGATTGTGAGACATCTCATAGAAAAAAATTCAATCATACGTCCTTCTAATTAGCTATCGCATTTCATGCACCCCTTTTTCTTTTAATAGGTCTTTTGTTTCATATGCTTTTCAATTTGATTTCTTGGATATTAATTTTTTTTGATGATTTGGCTAAATTTCAGTACAATTATGGGTGAAAATTTTGTAAAATGACAACATGATTAAGTAAAAATTTATCTAAATGCATATGATTATGTAACATTTTTTCTAGATGCCAGTAAGATTAAGTAAAAGTTTGGCTAAATTAAAATATTATGAATTAAAATTCGGCTACATGACAGAACGATTAATTAAAATTTTAGATAAATAATTGTAGTTTCAAGTAAAAATTTGCTTACTAGTTATGTGATTTAAAAAATTGGCTAAATTACAGTACGATTAATTAAAAGTTTGCCTAAATGACAGTAGAATTAAATAAAAATTTAGTCAACCGACAGCACAATCAAGAAAAAATTCCGGATTAATTAAAGGAAAAAATCTATCTACATAACAATTCGATTAAGTAAAAATGGGGCAAAGAGTTTGCTTATTTACAAATGATTAATAAAAATTCTTCTTAAAGTCTATTCTTCCTTTAAATAACAAATCTTCAAAAGCAATTAATTTGCAATTAATTTAAAATCTAATTTCAAATAATTTCTACCATTTCATGTCAGTATTTGTACAATCATTAATGTGCACGTCTAAATGAAATATTAAAAAATTTGACGAATTTTTGTTTAAAAATAAAAACAATTTTTCAGTTCTTCTTTTTTGGTTCAACATTCATGAACCAAAAGCGCTGTAGAAAATTATTCTTTTCTGAAAATAAATCCATTTGAAAGCTCTCTGTAATTGATGTAATCAATTTGGATGGGATTTCTATAAAACGAATAAAAACAACATAGAATAGAATTTCCTCTTCTATATTCTGTTATTTCCTCTTGCTCTTCGCGTAACAACGAACGAGAAGACGAGTCATGAAACGACGCAAACCAAAGAATGACAACGGACTAAGTGGTCGAGATCTAAATTCACTTTTCTGGGTCAGACAGCTTGTATTTGCCAATTTTTATCTGTAACCTGTCATTAAGTCCCAAACATACTTGAAATGTAATATATCTTGGTATTCCGATTTTATTTTAAAAAATCTACTTATCACTTCATTATAAATGTATCTTAGAAAAGTAGAAAAAAAAAACAAGTAACTATTTCAAAGTCATTCGTATTGTCTAAAATGGAACGCATGAATATTCCCCGCATTTGACTTGACTGCAAAAATAGATGACTAATTTGGTATCTGTAAAAATAAAATCAGACTTTTTTCTGTAAATTATGCTCAAAATTATGTTTTTCTGTTTTTGCTATCTATTAGTTTTTAGTGCAACTTAAAATATTTGCCATATTTAAAATAATGTTAAGCTGAAAGAAAGTTATGATTATTTTTCAAATTGTCAAATAGTATCATAGAAGTTTTTAAATGTTTTTAATTAATAATTGAAAGGTTTTGAATAATTGTGTAATGTAAATGAGATCTATTTAAAATATTATAAATAGAAATCAGTTCAACAATAAAAGGTAGGTACTTTGTAAACAAATGTTCCTAACCTCACTAACTTAGAAACTTATCCCCAACACATCAAATTGTTGTTGTGTCAGACTAAAAATGCAACAAAAAACAATGTATA
Source organism: Leptopilina drosophilae (assembly GCA_032873175.1). Classification (NCBI taxonomy): domain Eukaryota; kingdom Metazoa; phylum Arthropoda; class Insecta; order Hymenoptera; family Figitidae; genus Leptopilina; species Leptopilina drosophilae. Next base: position 50,334,378 of record CM065481.1, read on the forward strand.
TTATACGTCTTTAAATAATAAATAAACATTTATTTGCCGAAAAAATAGTAGAATTTAAAAAATATACGGTGATATTTTTTGATTTGAAGTGACATTTTTTATTGTATGTCATTTAAATTTACTAAACAATTGTAAATTCTATCTATTTTACATCAAAAAGCTCATCTTTATATTTAAAATTTGCTATACAATGATTTTTTTAAATTCCTTTTAATCACAAAATCATATTTTTTATAAAATTTAACAAAACAGACTTATGGAAAAAGTGTAGTTAATGAAAATTTTAAAAATATTCATTATGTATGAATAACAATGTGCATATCGCATGTCATACGTCGAGTGTCGCATATGGGATTTCATACACTGATGTTTAAATGTTTTGCATAACCTATTTGTTTTTTTATGAATTGATTTTATTTGATTTAACATTTTATTTTTTTAAAGATAATTAAAATGTAATAATAATAAATTAATAGAAACCCTCTTTATGAGGTAAGTTCTATCTTTTTTCTTTTGACATTTCCTCTTGTTTACGAATTCTATTTTTAATTAAAATTTCTATTGTAGATGTTTCTGTTTTCTTTTGTTTTTTCGATGAAATAACTGAATGATTGAACGACTGTTTGTTTTTTATTTTCAATTTTTTGACCTGAAGAGGATACTTAATGTATCGTAATATAAGTACCTAACCCTATTGTAAGCTTACTCGAAAAACTCATAGTAGGCCTACATGTGAAAGTTAATGTAAGCTTACAAGTAAAAATTGTGGTAAGCTTACAAGTAAAGGGTGACGTAAGCTTACATGTAAAGGTTGAGGTAAGCTTACATGTAAAAGTTGAGGTAAGCTTACAAGTAATGGTTGAGGTAAGCTTACATGTATAGGTTGAGGTAAGGCTGTTGGAAGGTTATTATCATGGTGTAAGGTTGTAGTGAGTTTACCTATTATGGTCAATATTAACAAAATAATTTGTAACGTAATTAATTAACAAATATTAAATAAAAAAATTAAGTTTGTTGCTCTTCTCTTTATTGAAAACCAAACATTCTGTAGAAAATTTTGGAATTTGGTTTCGCTACGATTGGAGAAAAATTTTTCCCCACCTTAATCACTTGACATGGAATCGCTCATATATATGATCCAATAACAAGAAAATAATTATTTGCTAATTTATTTATTCATATTGTTTTACGGAAACATACACTAATACAGTATTTAAAATACTCCAACTTATATTTATATTTAATAAACATGTAAAGAATAAAAATAAACAATACCACAATTTAAGGCTAATTTATTTATCCGTAACTAATACGATTGATATGAAATAAAGATAATCTATTATTGAAAACATTTAGCAATTGTTTAAACAAATAAATGTTGCTATTTACCTCTTCACACAAAGTACCTGGAAGCTTGCAGTTTTTATCTAATTTTACAATGGGGCCGTTCAAAAAATACATAACGCTATTTTTCGGAAATTTGAACCCCCCCCTCCCCCCACGTAACACAATGTTATATACATTAGCGCCATTTTTTCTCTTTACCGTAACAAATTGCTTGACCCTCCCCTCCCCAAAACGCGTTACGTATTTTTTGAACGGCCCCAATTGACTAATACGAATACTATGAAATAAAATGTTTTATAATTTCAACAAATTAACAATTTTTTAAAGACTCAAACAAAAATTGTTATTTACTGATTCTTGATTCTAACTACATATGTATATAGAAAGTTGCAGGATTTTTTTATGGTTACCGTTTATCAGGCAAAATCAGAAATAACTGCAAGCAAAATACAATATTGAGGAAACATTTGACCCGCCCAGAGTAAGTTCTCGTTTTTTGCGCACTTAAAATTCTTTGGTATTGCAATGATAAATTGTAAAACCGTATTTAAATATTAGCTTATAATATTGACAAATATTTAAAACCTATACTCAAAGTTAATCTAAAAGAAATTAGAATTATATAGAGTAAATTTCGATCAGTTTTTGAAGTTGACATATTTGTGGCAGCAAATGTTATATTAAACCAAAATTTAAGGTCAGTTGTTATGTATATTAATTATAACACAAATATTATTATTATTAGGTACACATGGTCATATTCGGTTTCAGCGACCCCAAAAACATGGGGATAAGGGGGTGTGACCTCTGGGTTTTGACTTTTATTTTTTTATGTGCCTGTGTTATTAAATAATAATTAATAATAATATATTAATTATATTTTTATTGCGTTTTAATTCTTATAAACAATAGATTCATACATTATTGTTTATTATTATGTTACTCTAGCGACGGACACCTCACTGTCTAACGCTCGTTCGGTTGCAATTAAACTTGTATTTTTTTATTTACATAGTTTTCCAATTTCTTGCAAGATTGCGAGAAATACCTCTCTCGCACACGACTTGCTTCGCGTAGAGTATAAGTCCCCTAAACAGGCTCTTCACTATCTTATAATTATCCACTGATCACGAATAATAGTTCATAACTCTAATTCTTTGGGGAAATTAAAAATAATTTTTATTATAATAATTTTTATTATAATAAAAATAATTGTTACAATTACATGTGTAATATTAAATAAAAGTTGAATGTTAAATAATCTATTTAATATTATATAATTAAATATTTGTTTTGAAGACAACCTTACTGCAAGCTTGTATTAAGGCCTTGCAGCAAGCTTGCACTAAAAGCTTGCAAAATTTAAGACATATTAGTACTTGATATGAATTTCGCACAAGCTTGCCGTGCAAGCTTACACATCTTGCATGGCAAGCTTGTTGCAAGTTTGTGGCAAGCTTATGTGCTGATTGGGAGAATACATTCATACTCGATACATCGAGTCGATCTTGGACTCGGCTCCAAAAAAGTACGTCTCAACTCGGCTTTTCGAGCTTCTTGCACAGCTCTCATAAATTGCATTATATTTTAATTAGAACATTATTAATTTTGACTTTCCATAAATTGTTTTTCATGACACTCCGAATAAATAGTATTTTCTCTTATTATTAAATAGATTTTGTTTGACCAGTTCGTACCATTAAAAATAATTTCAGGCATTTCAGAGAAAAAATCATGTGATTGTCTTAAAATTTGAGTTTCATTATACTTATAATCAATGTATTTTAATAAACCCAATCTATCTATTCCGTCTAACACTTTTAACAAATATTTGGTTCTATCATTTCTTTCATTTTCAGCAATCGCTTCAATATTGTAAAGAATATCAGATTTTTCATCAATAACTTTTAGCATTCCTTCAATGTAATTTACATTTAAGAAGCAAAAGAATTTAAGAAACTTCAAACTTGTATTATTACTACAAAAAGATTTTAAATTAGTACTGTCTATGTCATGTATTTCACTATAAACAGAATTTATGAAAATATAAAGTTGCTGAACATCTTTTATTTTAGAAATAGAAAAGCTAATTTTGAGTTCGTTATTTAATTCCCGAGCAGATGAGCACGGTAAATCTTGAAATAAATAGTATGTATTATCAACAATTCGTTCATCATTTAAAAAATTTAAAAATTTGTTGGAATAATTAATGTATTCAATGTTTTTTTCATGTAAACCTTCATCACTTATAAATGCTGGAAATCCAACATGAAAAGTAGCATAAAGTGGTGAATATTGTGGAAAACGACTGTAAAATTCTTGATGTAATTTAATTAAATATGAGGGATTTAGAAAACGCTTCTTACATTTTTCTTTCCATACATCACAATTATCTGGTAACGCAGAAATTACCAAATCGGTACAATTATTACAAACAACGTAATGAGGAGTAAAATATTTCACAAAGTTTACAAAATAGAATTCAACTTTGGAATAATCTTTAATCATTTTGTATTCGAAATAGGTAATAAATGTGTTGTGATGTCTGCTCGGGTCCATAGAGTAAACATAATAGTACGTATCATTGGATTGAAACATGTGAATGTTTTTCATGATTATATCGTACAAAAACTGTTTCGTATAGTAAAGATCTTCTCGTTTTAATTTTGGTAATACTCTGCTGACATTAATTTGTTTAACAGTTTCAAGTCCTGTTCTTATATCATCTGCTATAATTATTACTAATCTTTGAAATTCCACTTTAAGAAGTAATTCATCAATTGTCGTCCAATAATTGTAAATAAAACAGAATGAATTGAATATGTTTGTACGAAATATATGACCTTTTTCGTTCTGTTAAACAAATATTTATAATGAATATAATATTTGCTAAAATAAATTTGATAATACTTTCAACAGTCATAGTAACGACACCCATGAAAATGGAATAATTGGCACACTTTTATAAACGATACCGTACTTAATTATTAAATTGATAATTGAAGACATCTACAGAATTAATAATTAATAATTTTTTTTAAAGAATAACAATGTACTATTCATTTAGATGACTGGTTTAATAAATATTTTAGTCTGATTGTTAGGAACAATCTTACATAAAAGAAATTTTTAAAAAATATATGAATTGCACTTTTTAATAAGTGTTAATTAAAAACATTGCTTTGGGTGGACGACTACTGTTGGATTGTTACTTGTTCATTTGCAATTTTTTTTAACTAATAAGAAATTTTGTTTGTAAACATGATTGGTATACTAGTTTTGTAGGACCATGAAAAAAGATTTTCTTAAGTGGATTTTCTTAACTGTGTGGATTACCCTATTATTCATTGATAACAATTTATTACTTACCAGTAGCCGAAAAACAAAGTTGTAAGAAGGATTCATTACTCTTCTCCATTTTTTATTAACATTCTGCATTTGAATCTTAAGATTTTCAAGTGTTCTTAGAGTTTTATCTCTTTCTTGTAAATATTCATCTCTGTACACTGATATTAAACTATTGAACCACTTCAGTTTACTTGTCAATGATTTTGCAACTAGTTGTTGTAGGACGCCTATCCAAGCCGTTATGTTATGGGACGTAGCACCTGACACAATTTTTATAAAACAAAATAATTTAAGTGTTTTTATTTCGTGTTTATTTCTGCAAAGGTTTGCAAATGAAGTGTCATTGCTATTCAATGATGATATGGTACTATTAAGCCAATTTAAGTAATCCACCTTAATCATTACAGGATATAAACGAAATTTAATTGTAATATCTTTATAAATCTCATCTTCGACTTCTTCAAGATGCCTTGATTGAAAGCAATTTAAACTTCCTTGTACAGTACTTCTTTTTTTTCCAACATTGTCAGTACTGTTTTGAATTTTCTTAAGCAATGAATTAAAATGCAATAAAAAGAATTGGCTTTGCGAATTTAAGTTGAATCCGATCGAATCACAAATGTAATCGTTTTTGAATGCCGTAACGGATGTGTACATTTCCCTTTGACTAAACAATTGTTTACGTAACTTGAATAATTCTGAGAAACTTTCGCCATTCTGTAGTTTTTTGTCTATATATTCATCAAGAGCACAATTAGGGCAGCTTGCTCTTAACGGAATTAAAATGTCTTCAAAAAAAGGATATTCTTTCTTTACGTTAACAAAGTCAAAGACAACACCTAAATGTTCGTTTAAAAGTTTTTTTTGACAATATATAGTCAATAAGTTGTCTAAAATGTGTACCGGATATATAAAATAATGTATGTTATTGGCTTCGAATAGATAGAAATTCTCGAACAATGTGTGATAAATTTGACTAAAGTTTGGATTATTTTTAATTTCATTGTCGTGTAATATTCTTTTGCTCTGGGTTACATTTCTCACTCTGTTGAGGCCGTCAGTAAATGTTTCTGCTATAATAATAACCAATGGCCTGCTCTCTTTTTTGAACAGCAAATTGTCGATTACATGGGAATAATCATAAATAGTACAGATATTATAATTATTCCTTTTTTGGTTTCTTTCATTTTTTTTCACCTGTAAAGTATACATTCTACTCTTTAAATTTTAATTAGTAGAATTTTTCTAAAGAATAGTAAAATTTTTCTAATTTTTATAGACAATTTAATGGACAACCTTGTTTGTTTTCAATTAGTCGAATATTAGTTATTATTTAACAGCGAAGCTGCCCTCTTCGGAAACGTAAAAATTGCGAAAAAAAAATTAAATTATAAATACATATTTAAAAAAAGAAATGAATGGAGGAAACGTTCTAATCACATAGTATACGATTAAAAACTTTTTTTGTGTCTAATCGCATACGATGTGATGAGGACGTTTCCTCAATTCATTTCTTTTTTTAAATACGTATTTATAATTTAATTTTTTTTCGCAATTTTTACGTTTCTGAAGAGGGCAGCTTTGCTGTTGAAAACGTTAAAGGAATTGTTTTAATTTTTTCCATCTACTAGACTCGGAGTGATGGTTAACTTCAACACATAATTAATTTGAAAACCGAGTTATAGAATCATTATTGTATCATTATTAGTAATTATTATTAAAATTTTACTCATTTTTTAGTAGAATTTAACTAATTGCTAGTCATCTCTTTCACAAATTGAATTAGGGAAATTGTTTTACCGACTATTGTTAAAACTGTTCTACTTATTATTAATAAAATTATTTCTAAATCATTTGGTGGACGAGTTTTTATCATTCCATAAGTAATTTACTGTTAATTCAAATTGTATATAGCAAGAAACGATATTTAATTTTTTAGTACATTCTGAAAGAAACAACTATTACTTATTTTAAAAGTTAATTTCTATTTGTTTCTAGTACATCATAAGAATAAAACCTTTGTTTTTTCAAAAAGGCAAATATTAAAACATCACGATTGTTCATGCTTTTAGAAAATGCACAAAGATATGAATTTTATTTTTTAACTTTAATTCTTATCAATACTTATATTATAATGCTCAACTAATATATATATAGTAAGCTATGATATAATCTCACTGTAAAAACACTGCAAAAACAAATATCTTAAAAATTAAAATACATTATAATCACTTTTACAACGATTAAAACATCTTATTTTTCCATCTTCTATCTTAGAAACTAATGCATTTTAAGATGCTTTGGATAACTTTTTGAAAACAACTTTAAAATGACTACCAAAGTATCTTAAAATAAAATGCCTCTTTTTACAGTGCTATTACAAATATTTTTAATTAAGTAGAAATCTAACTGACAGACAAATCAAAAGTTAGTCCAAATTCATAACGTCCATTTTGTATTTTTTTAAAAATAAAATATATGTTTCAAAAGTTCAAGGATGTATCTTTATTTTAAAAAATACTACATCGCTAAGTCATAGTTGTTCCCCGCAAAAAATTGTCTAAGTTTGGGTTGATTTTAACCTCCCGCAATGAGAACTTCCCCTCTTAAACTCATTATTAAAAATTTAAAAAGATTTATTTGTATGTAAAGGAACAATTATTCATTTAAAAAAAATAATTATCGTACCCTTCCCTCCCAAAACTTAAAATTTATTTTTAATTTTGATTTTTTTGGGTCAACATTTTTCAAAAATGTACTTTGTCAAATTTTTATGCTTTACAGTTTAAGAGTAAAAAATTGTCAAAATAAGCATTGTACTGAAAACCCCAAAAATTTAACCCCCCCCCCCCCCCCTTCGAAAAATATTGGACTAGGTAAAAAAATATTTTCACGAAAAATTACTATCTATTAGTACTACAAAAGCTCAAAGTTTTGCTACGATTGGAGAAAAATTTTTCTCCAGCTCAGGCTTCGCACTCTTCTACTAAAAGCTACTATTTGCTACTTTTTTTATACGAGGCTACTTTTTGGCTACTTTTTTGAGCCTAATGCTACTAAAAGCTACTTTTCTCAACAAATAGTCAAATTTTTATTTTTAGTTTTCACATTTCCATTTAAAAACAGTGTTAAAAACTAAAATCGTTAATCAAAAACTACCGTCAATAAAATAATAGAAAACAATTTTACCTACATTTACTCTATCAATAGTGACTGATTATAAATTTTTCAAAAAAAATCTTGTCTGTTCATAATTATAATTGAAAATTTGATTAATTCATTTTCGTTTAAAATTTATTGATACTAATTGAATTCCTGCAAAGAATTTTACTATTTATAAAAGTAATTGAATCCTTCCAATGAATGTTATTACATATTTATGAAAATAATTAAATGTTTACGTAGAATTTTATTAAAATTTTTGGAAATAATTGAATTGTAGAGAACGATTTAATTATTTATAAAGATAATTGAAATTTCGGGGAATTTCAAAAAAATTTTAAACGTAATTGAATTTCTGCGGAGAATTTTATTAATTTTGAAAATAATTGAATTGTTTTTTGTTAATTTTATGCAACTTTATGAAAATAATTAAATTCTTGTGAAGAATATTTTTCAAAAATAATATTCCAAAGAATTTAGTAAATTGGAAAAATTTTGCTTTTTATGAAAATAATTGAAATAATTGAATTCTTTAGACAAAATTTAACTAAATTTTTAAACCTAATTGCATTTTTCGACGAATTTGATTAAAATTGTATTAAACATAATTTCATTTCTGCAATGAGTATTATTATTTATGAAAGTAATTGAATTATTGCGAGGATTTTATAAAAAAAGTTTCAAATAATTGATTTAGAAAAAAATTTAGATAAACTATTTTTAATCATTCAATTCCTATGGAATTTTCATTCTTTTAGAAAGTAACTGAATTTTCGTGTAGAATTTTAGCAAAATTGTTTTTAAATAATTGAATATTTTTTGGAAATTTTATTAAAATAGTAGACACATATTATATTGAATTAAGAAAATTTTTTGAAAATAATTGAATTCTTGTGGTGAATATAAATGAATTTTTGTTGTTAATAGAAATAATTGAACTTTTACAATGAATTTTAAAAAATTTTCTAAAAGTAATTTAATTTTGTCGAAGTTTACTATTTAAAAAAATATTTGAATGTATTGCGAATAAATTTTTAAAAATAAAGTTGTAATAATACGGTGACTATAACTTCCCTCGATTATTTAGAAAATTTAAAATAAAATTCTTGAAAAGAAGTAAATTATTTTTAATAGAATGTAAAGAAATTTCAATTACATCAAAAAATTTTCAATTATTTGTTCATAAAAATTCAATTATCTTGAAATAACAGAATTAAAAAAATCTTTTTTTTCAAAATTTTCAGAAAACTGCGAAAATTCAATTTTATTAAAAAATTTGAGTTGTGTATTTTTTTTTAAATTAACTAATAAAAATTTTAATTATTACTTTTCGCACTAAGAAACGTGAGTAAATTAGAATATGATCCCTATAAAATTTAATTATTTATTAATTATTAAATTAAAATACTTTGAAAATTCGATTTTTTAAAAAGTTTGAATGAAATCCTTTCATTCTTTTTTTTCACCAAGGCTATTGTTAAGGCTATTTTTTATTTTTTCTTTTTCCTACTTTTTTTAAACTCATAATGGAGTGCGAAGTCTGCCAGCTTGATCACTTGACATGGAATCGCTCATATATATAACTTTATTTGTAAAACATTACAATTCACATGCTTTTTATACTTACATTGCTTCCTTTAAGATTTGAAACTTGTACAGCGAGCAGCAACAAAATCAAACCAAGACTCAAAGAGAATGTACTTTGATAGTTCATGTTTGGTTTCCGTATTAACACAACTTCTTTAGTCAAGTACTGGTATAGCTTTGGCATCAACATGATATGAAAAATTAGTCATATGAAGAAAATAAATTTTATTTTCAAACTATAAAGCTTATCTCATCAACGAAAAATGCAAATAATAGACAAAAATTTTATGTTTAAACCAGAAAGCCTATCACATCTACACGAATTGCAAATAATAAAAATATGAAATCTAAAAAAAATTCGTCTTACGTAAAAAATATAGTTTCTCTGTAATAGTTAACAATAATAAATGAATAGCATTGAAATATCAGACAAATTTATAGTACACAAAGTATATTATCTTTCAAGAAAAGAGACTGCAGTTAAAATATGACCCCACTCTACCTTCTTTTAGCTACAGCAGATAACTATCCTATGTTAAAATTTGACATATTATTTTTATCAAAGTATTCAAGCTGGCAAAACAACATTGCAAAGAATAGAAATAAACTATACCACAATTTAAAGCTAATTTAATGTACAAGTCGTTTTTTACAATAATAAATAAAGTATATGGAAGCTGGACAATTTTTCAGTACAGGAAGAAGACTTATTTGTGTCAAAAATAAAATTATGTCATCTATTTATTTCTTGGAGGAATTACATTATTTCATTACTCCATAGTTTCGCTTAGAAAACGAGAAAATTAATTTTATTCAAATTACTTATATAAATTGTTATATGAAAACACCATCCATACAGTATCAACTTGCATTAAATAAGGATTTATAAATTGCATTACATTTTAATTAGAACATTATTAATTTTGACTTAGCATAAGTTGCTTTTCATGACACTTCAAATAAATAGTATTTTCTCTTATTAATAAATAGATTTTGTTTGACCAATTCGTACCATTAAAAATAACTTCTGGCATTCCAGAGAAAAACTCATGTGATTGTCTCAAAATTCCAGTTTCATTATGCTTATAATCAATGTATTTTAATAAACTCAATCTATCTATTCCGTCTAACACTTTTAACAAATATTTGGTTCTATCATTTCTTTCATTTTCAACAATCGCTTCAATCTTGGGAAGAATATCAGATTTTTCATCTATAACTTTTAGCATTCCTTCAATGTAATTTACTTTTAAGAAGCAAAAGAATTTAAGAAACTTCAAACTTGTATTATTACTACAAAAAGATTTTAAATTAGTATTGTCTATGTCATATATTTCACTATTAGCAGAATTTATTAAAATGTAAAGTTGCTGAACATCTTCTATTTTAGTAATAGTAAAGTTAATATAGATTTTGTTATTTAATTCCCGAGTAGATGAGCATGGTAAATCTTGAAATAAATAGTATGTATTATCAACAATTCGTTCATCATTTAAAAAATTTAAAAATTTGTTGGAATAGTTAATGTATTCAATGCTTTTTTCATGTAAACCTTCATCACTTATAAATGCTGGAAATCCAACATGATAAGTAGCATAAAGTGGTGAATATTGTAGAAAACGATTGTAAAAATCTTGATGTAATTTGATTAAATATGAGGGATTTAGAAAACGCTTCTTACATTTTTCTTTCCATACATCACAATTATCTGGTAACGCAGAAATTACCAAATCGGTACAATTATTACAAACAAAGTAATGAGGAATAAAATATTTCACAAAGTTTACAAAATAGAATTCAACTTTGGAATAATCTTTAATTATTTTATATTCGATGTAGGTAATAAATACGTCGTAATGTCTGCTCGGGTCCATAGAGTAAACATAATAGTACGTATCATTGAATTGAAACATGTGAATGTTTTTCATTATTATATCGTACAAAAATTGTTTCGTATAGTGAAGATCTTCTCGTTTTAATTTTGGTAATACTCTGCTGGCATTAATTTGTTTAACAATTTCAAGTCCTTTTCTTATATCATCTGCTACAATTATTACTAATTTTTGAAATTCCACCTCCAGAAGTAAATCATCAATTGTCCTCCAATGATGGTAAATAAAGCAGGATGAATTAAACATCAAGTTAGGAATGATATTATCTGTTTCGCTCTGCAGAAACAAAGATTTATAATTAAAATGTATGTATTTTTAATATTCTCAGTAATAACACCTATGAAAGTAGAATAATTAACATTAGTGATACTAAATTATGAAGTTGATAATCGAATTCTTAGGTTTTATTGTCCTTTGTTATTTATACACAACCATTGAAATTAAATATTATTCATCGATAATAATTTATTACTTACCAATAGATGAAAAATAATGGTGTAGGAAGGATTCATTATTCTTCTCCATTGTTCATTAAAATTCTGCATTTGATTCTTAAGATTTTCAAGTGTGGATAGAGTTTTATCTTTTTCTGTCAAATATTCATCTCTGTACACTGATATTAAACTATTGAACCACTTCAGTTGACTTGTCAATGCTTTTGCAACTAGTTGTTGTAGGACGCCTATCCAAGCTGTTATGTTATAGGACGTAACATCTGATAAAATTTTTATAAAACAGAATAATTTAAGTGTTTTTATTTCGTGTTTATTTCTGCAAAGTTTTGCAAATGAAGTGTCATTGCTATTCAATGAAGATATGGTGTTATTAAGCCAATTTAAGTAATCAATCAGAACCATGGGGCGACTTACAAAACGTTTAATTGCATTATCTGTATAAATCTCATCTTCGATCTCAAGATGCCTTGATTGAAAGCAATTTAAACTTTCTTCTACACTACTTCTTTTCTTTCCAACGCTGTCGGTAGAATTTTGAATTTGTTTTAGTAATTCATTAAAATACAATAAAAAGATTTTGCTTTGCGAATTTAAGTTGAATCCAATCGAATCACAAATGTAATCGTTTTTGAATGCCGTAACGGATGTGTACATTTCTCTTTGACTAAACAATTGTTTACGTAACTTGAATAATTCTGAGAAACTTTCGCCATTCTGTAGTTTTTTGTCTATATATTCATCAAGAGCACAATTAGGGCAGCTTGCTCTTAACGGAATTAAAATGTCTTCAAAAAAAGGATATTCTTTCTTTACGTTAACAAAGTCAAAGACAACACCTAAATGTTCGTTTAAAAGCTTTTTTTGACAATATATAGTCAATAAGTTGTCTAAAATGTGTACCGGATATATAAAATAATGTATGTTATTGGCTTCGAATAGATAGAAATTCTCGAACAATGTGTGATAAATTTGACTAAAGTTTGGATTATTTTTAATTTCAGTATCGTGTAATATTCTTTTGCTCTGGGTTATATTTCTCACTCTGTTGAGGCCGTCAGTTAAGGTATCTGCTATAATAATAACTAATGGCTTGTTCCTTTTTTTGAATAGCAAATTATCAATTACTTGGTAATAATCATAAACAGTACAGATATCATAATCAATTGGTTCTTGGTTGTTTTCCTTTTCTTCTTCCTGTAAAATAATCATTCTTAAAGAAGTTTCTAAATTTTAAACGATTCGACCTTAAAATTTGAGATTTACAAGTACATGTGACCTGGTAAGTTAAAAGGAACCTTAGGACAAAAAGTTTATTTTTGCACATTTCATAAACACTTTGCTTCCTTATAAAGATTATAATAATGATAATAGAAATAAATGAATAACTTTTTATAAATAAGGTAAAAGTGATTAAATTTTACATAAATTAATGTATTTTTAGATACCTTACAAGATAGTTATATGGTTATTTAGTTATATGGTTTAATAGTTAAAAAAAGTTTTCAAACAAAAAAATTGAGAGAATGTCATTTTCCACAATTTTTCGTTTTTAAAAACCAATAATTTCGATATTTATGATAGAATCAGGTTCCATCACAATTTATGTTTTTAAAATATGAATAACTTCTTTATTTCTAATTGAATTAGGTTCAAAAATAGGTCAATCGAAGCGTTTTTTAATTCTCTACAAGATGACAATGATAGTTTTAAAGTTACTTCTACATTTTTCAACAAAAATTTTTAGTACAGTCTTATTTTCTAAAGTTTTAGATATTTAAAATTTAATATTTTCGGTTTATATGAATGAAAAATGTTTAATTAGGGCTTAAAAGATGCGTCTAAAAAATTCTATAAACTTATGGAAAAATATTCATAGGTGTCCTAACATTTTTTTAAAGTTATGACACTGTTCGTAAATAAACCTAGTTTGAGAAATAATTAGATTCGCTTGAAATCTGTTACTCAGGGGCTTTCAGGGTCCCTAATTACGAATATGTTGTCAGATTTTGAAAATTCAAAATGTCGCATCCAATATGGCAGACTAGTTTTTAAAAATCGTTTCAAACTGTCTGAAACTTATTAATTGAGGGTTGTCATGGTCGTTGATTATGAATCTAAGCACAAATTTTTTATTTTCACATCATATTTATGAAAAGCTACCCTGAAAACCCCAGAGTAACAAATTTTGAGCGTATCCAATCATTTTTGAAAATAGTTTTATTTACGGACTTCTCAATTTCAGACAAGGGAAATTTTTATTTTTGTAGGCTTGTGTTACTTACGTTATTAATTATTATTATTCATATTCAATCCTTTAAAAAGTAATTTTAAATATATATGGGGCGTTCTACGTCAACTGGACCAAAGCTTTGTCCAAAATTCTGTGCGGTGAAAATAAACATACAATATGTCAAAATACTCGTAAACTAATGCCCTTTCAATTGCAGAGTGGCAAAATTGAAAATTCAAAATGGCGCCATTTCTGTGGCACCTCAAAGACACTAAATTCCATAATTTGCAAATATATTTATCAATTACATTTAAAAAAAGGTTCAAAAGTGATGACTCATTACATATTTGTATGTTTTTGGGGTCGCTGATTACGGATTTGAAGTCATATTCAAAATTCAAAATCGCGGATCCATTATGGCGGCTATTTTCGAAAATTTTTGTGGATTTACTTGAAACTTGACACTCGGGGGTTTTTCTGGGTCGCTGATAACAAATCCGATGTCTATTTTTTAAAATTCAAAATTGCGAATCCGATATGTCAAAACAATGCTGTTTTGTAGTCCTAAAAAGGGCTAATTGAAGGTTTATTTTTTGGTGTTTTAATTAATTTATTAACCCTGAAAAAGGGCTGATTGATAGTAACTCTTTAAATGGTTTTAAAACCATTCAAAAAATGGCAGATTAATATTGGACAATGGCGAGCAATTCATGGTCACTCGAGTACCTATAAACGTTGAGTTTATTATGTGGTGTAACTATAAGACAATGTGCCGATTGGATTTTTCTTCCAGAAGGTGCCGAGGGAAATCTTTTGTTCTGCGAACGTTTTGTTTTTTCATGTTCCTATTATGTCAAATGAGAATTATATTAAATGGCAATTATGCTAAATGAAATTTATATAAATTTAATTTTACGTTAAAGAATAATTATGTTAAAAGATATTCACATCAAGTGGAATTTATGTCAAGCTAATTTTATGTCTAATGATATTTATGTCAAATGGATTTTGTGTCAAATGAGAATTACGTTAAATGACATTTATGATATTTATGAATCTGCAATCGGATTTTCAAAATACAAAATGGCGGACCCAATATGGCTGACAAAAACTAATCATGGGTGAAAAAGTTTATTCAAATGATATTGAAGCTTAAATTCCATAATATTGGTCAACTACTCCATATGTGTCATCTCAAATTGTTTCATCAACAATGTCAGAATTTAAGTTTTGCAATATTAAGTCTTATGCTAAGATAGTTTTGAAACAATTTATCAGAGCTTCAATTAGATTTAGACCAACTATTTTTTCGTTGTGTACTTCTAAAGGATTTTATTTGCATTTTGCTCTATTCCGACGGCAAAGTTCTTATTTTACAAATTTTGAGTCGACTAGAATTGATTTAAATAATTTTTGTTGGACATATTTGATCCACCATTTTGTATTCTGAAAGTCCAAGTACAGATTCATAATCAGCGGCGCCAAAACCCTCTGAATAAAAGATCCCTAAGTGGAATTTATCGGAAGTTAAAACAGTTCTCTCTTTTTGTCTCCGTGTGAACATATTAAGACTATATAAATATTAAACTTACATTACTTTCTTTGAAAATTGAAATTTGGCCAACGAACAGTAACAAAATTAAACCAAACGCTGTCGAAAATTTACTTCTGAAGTTCATGGTTGGTTCCCAATATGAATACAATTTCTGTTGATACATACTGATATAGCTTTGAAACAAATGTATTATCAGGAAAAAAGTAATAAAAAAATTTGTTTTTACAACTTTATTTTATAACATTTTCATTTTTAAACTATAAAAGCCTATCTTATTTTGTGTAAAAATACAAAACAATAAACATAGAAAAAAATTTGTTTTAGATTTTTTTATGAAAACCAATAACTATCGTATGTTTATTCTCTATAAAATATTTCTGTAAATACTGTATATTTTCTGAAATAATATAGGAGTTTGAAACCCATAAATGTCGCTCGAATTTTACTCCCCAGAACGTATACACTTACACGTATTAGTTTGTTAATTTTCTTGTTGTCAAGTGTATGCTAATATTCCTCCGCTTTGAAAGTTTTAAGAAACTCCTCTGTGTTCACAAGTTTGTCCTGAAGAAAAGTCGTAAAACAGAACAACGCTATATATTTTCTGCGCAAGCGTTTCCCTAACAATGAAGCAGGGAAAATCTAGTATATACAGTAAATTGCCTTTTTAAGTCCACTGCTTTCAACATTTTTAGATCATTTAAAGGACTTGGTAAATAGGTTGGTAGAAAAAACGTGAAAAAAAAAACTTTAAATAAAGCTAAAAAGTAAATAAAGTAAGAACAAAAATTATTATCGCTCTGAATTGATATTGTGTGGACTCGAAATGTGATGCAAACAAAAACTTTACTTTATTACATCAAATAGACGTTGGACTTATCGAATAATTTTTATTTACCTAAAGCAAATAACTTTCAGTTGCAACCTTAAAAACTGCATTTTTTTCAATAATTTCAGGCTTCGCACTTATCTACTAAAACCTACTATTTACTACTTTTTTTAAGTTACGCTAAACTATTTGGGTACTATTTTTAGATTTCGTCCACTAAAAGCTACTATTTCTGTTTTGATTTAGTATTTTCACTACTTTAAATTCGCTAATATAAAAAACAGAAAACTGTTCTAAAAAATTATAATCAAATTCTTTGAAACGATTCAATTAATTTTAAAAATATTCCAAATTCACTTATTTTTAATATCTAAAATTTTCATTAAATTTCGCCTTTAAAATTCAATTATTTAACAAAAAATTGATTAAATTCATCCCAAATTCAATTATTTTTATAGATAATAAAAATTCCATGAGGATTTAATTAATTTAGAATAGTATTTTCAAAAAATGTTCGAAAAAATAAATTATTTTTTAGAATAAAATTGTGATAATATTTATTATATTTCGAAAAAAATTAATTGTTTAAAATTAAAAACAATGTTTATAAAATTCTTATAAAAAATTCAATTGTTTTCAAAAATAACAATTTTACACATAAATTCATTTATATTCAAAAATAATAAAATTCTTCTTAGAAGTTCAATTATTTTTAAAATTATCAATAAAATTCATGGTAAAATTTCAATTATTAACATTTAAAAAAATGTTTATAAAATTCTTATAAAAAATTCAATTATTTTCAAAAATAACAATTTTACACATAAATTCATTTATATTCATAAATAATAAAATTCTTCTTAGAAGTTCAATTATTTTTAAAAATTACCAATAAAATTCATGGTAAAATTTCAATTATTAAAGACAATTTTTGATAATATTTTACACAAACATTCAATTAACTTCCTCTCAAAAAATCAAAATTCCACAGGAAATGAATTATTTAAAAATAGAATTTGCATATATTTTTTTGAAAAAATTAAATGTTTTAAAATTTGGCACTAAATTCTTAGCAATAATTCGATTATTTCTATAAATTTTTAAATTCTTTTCAAGGATTTAATTATATTTGTAAATAAAAGAATTGTCAGAATTCTTCGAAATTCAATTATTTAAAAAAAAATTTTAATGAATTTTAAACATTTCAATTGTCTTTACGAATGCAAAATTCTTCGACAAAATTTAATTATTTTCAAAATTCTATATTGTTTTCAAATATTTTAATAAAATTGTTTGAAAGAAGTCACTTATTTTAAACACAATTTCAGTTGAATTTTTATGAAATAATTCAATAATTCTTTTAGATTTTAATAAAATTCTTCCCAGGAATTTAATTATTTATGAATAAATAATTCTTTGAAACAATTCAATTATTAAACATAAATAACAAAATTATTCCCGAAAATTCAATTCTTTTGAGTCATTTTAGTAAAATTGTTTGCAAAATTCAATTATTTAAAAAATAACAATATTTATCACAAGAATTCAATTATTTTGAAAAGTATTAAATTTCTTCTTGTTAATTCAATTATTTGAAAAAATTCTAATAAAACCTTTCGCAAGAATTCAATTATTTTCATAAATAATAAAATTCTTTTTATAAATTTAATTATTTTCAAAAAAATTTAATATAATACTCCACAGATTTTCAATTATTGTCTAATAACTTGAATTGAATACTTTGTAAAATTTAATTATTTTTAAAAACTTTTCTATGAATGCAATGTTTTTCAATATTTAAAAAAAAATTTCAAACAGAATTCAATTGTTTGAAAATTTTTATATAAAAATCTTCATAAGAATTCAATTTTTTCCATGAATAATAACAATTGCTCAGAAATTCAATTATTTAAATAAGATTTTGCATAAAATTAGTCAAAAGTAATGAATTATTTTTAAAAAAATGGTTAATTCTTCGCAAGAATTTAATGAATTTTATAAATATTCAAATTCTTTCGTGAATAATAAAATTCGTTGCAGGAATCAAATTTATTAGCATTTGGATAAGAAAGAAGTAATTTTTTTTTAAATTAGGAAAAATTCAGAAAAATAAAATATACAATGGAATTTTCGTAAAAGAAAAAAAGTTTTAAAAAAAGTTAAAAAAGTTAAGTTAAGATAAGTTAACAAAGTTTCTAAAAGAAGTTTTTTTGGTCATCAAGTTTAATTTTTCTATAGCTACTTTTTTTTATTTTTTTAGTTTGAGAGATACTTTTTGATACTTTTTTAAAATTAATTATCGAGTTTATTAATTATTTATTTATATTTGGAAAAAATATGTTTTTATGGACTGTTAAATTGACGATTTCATTTTACCACTATTTTGATTGTATTATATAATTTTGACGTTTTGTGTATTCTATTTTTAAAAAATATTTATAACACTTTGTAGACCCAACAATTTGGTAGTACTTTTTATCTGTAATTAATATTTTAGCTATAGAAACAATTTTTCGACTCAAAAGTTTCTAAAAATATTTTATACTTATTTTAACCGTATTAGTAGAAAGTGTGTTTAAAAATTAAAAAATTCTTTTATATTGTCAATAAAAATTTATATTTTGAATTGAAAATCTTTCTGAGAATAGAGAGTAAAATAAGTTATTGGTATTTCTTATTTAGATAATATAAATTTATATCGTGAAAAATAAACGACCGCAATGATAGACAAGTACAATAGTTTATGAATAGTCAATGAAGCGCATTTTTCAGTAGTCATAGCCAATTGGTCAGACGGTTTGTCTGACTAGAAATGATCTGCGCTACTGATGATGATTTAGATTAAAGTAACTTCATACTCTAGAAGAAGTAATTTGGAATCAACTTTCAAATAATTATTCTTTTTATTGTATTTCTCAAATTGGATACCACTGTTCATTCACGTTGAAAACATGAAAGTGAGCGAAATACAGACAATTTGTGAAAGATACAAGAATCAGGGAAAATTATCCAATCAGATTTATTATATCTTAACAAGTAAAAATATTCGTCTTACATCTATTTCCTATATTTGTTTTAGACGAAAGAAAGGCACGCACCAATCGATCAACATTTTTCAAAAATAATTGATTTTTCATTATAACTACTCTATTGTTTACTCATCTTTGAAGCAATTTTTTTCATTTGATAATTATTTATTTTAATGTCAGAAGCCATTTAACAAAAATTCCAAGAGATTCCAAGTTGGTGAAAGCAGTGATTTGGAATTTTTTTGTGTTACGGATTTTCCAAAAGTCTCGGAATTTTAACTAACTTATTCATTTCTCACCTTGAAAGCAATTTTTTCTCTTGTTAATGGTTTATTTTAATGTCAAAAGCTATTTAAAAATATTTTTAAGAGTATTCAAGGCGGAAAAGCAGTGATCGTCTTGCATTTTTTTTAAATGGCTTCTGAAATTAAAATAAATAATTATCAAAAGAAAAAAATTGCTTTCGAGGCGAAAAAACAATAATTTAGTTGAAATTTTGTGATTTTTGGAAAATTCGTGACAAAAAATAAGAACTAATGTTTTTTATTCTAGGGTTTTTGAGAGTTTACTATTAGGTTACAAGTAAACGAATTTTATTAAGAAAAATTTGAATTCTGAACATTTTAGGAAATTTTTTTAAAAATTTTTCCGTTGAATCAACATTGGTACCTTATTGTAACTTAGATATCATTACAATTATTAAAATTTGTTTTTATTTGTCAGTAACAATAAAAATTGTTAATAATTTTTTATAAGAACTAATGGTAGTTCTAATTAGTCATAAATTTTAAAATTGTCCGTAACAATAATTGTTAATACTTTTGTTATTAACTACTAGTAGTAATACAGGATTTCCACAGGTCAGGAAGTTCAATGAATTTTATTAAAAGTACTAAAATTTTGTAAAAATTCAAATTCTTTTAAAATTAGTTAAATTTTTTAATATATATTTAATTATATAATTATTAAAAATAATGGATCTAGAGAAGAATTTTAGTTCAATACACAAAAAAAAATAAAATTTTGAAGATGTTACAACCATTAACTGGAACAGCGATATTTTTGGCTGAAATAGCGAAAGTTATTGTTCCTGTAACTGTCAATTATAATTATTTTTTGTTAATAATAGTTCATACCTGTTACGAATAGCTAAAAATAATTTATTTATTATTAGAAATGAATATTTTAAGTTTGACTTGTATTACAAAAGTATAAGACTCTGAGAAGTCATTTTGTTCGTAATGAAAATATTGCCACATTAAAAAAAACAAGCTTTCCTCTTTTTTCTATTTATAGAAAAAAATAAATATTTCTTAAAGTTTTATGAGTTTCATTCATGGCGAAAGCTTATATTCAACACCTAAAGCTCGTAAATTGAGAATCGATAGCTCTTTGCCTCATCTATCGAATCTTCAATTGCGCATAAAAGACTAAATTGTTTCGGCATTCGATTGTCAGCTATGCCAGAATAAATAACTCTCTGACGATGTATGACTAAATAAATTGTTCGCCCGATTCGAAGTCTCGCTCTTTCTCTCTCTTGTTATAGGATATCACCTATCAATGAAGCATGATTATTTTTATTTATTTTTACAATCGGCTCCCACGGTTTTTTATTTCCATTTTTTTAAAATAAATATCCATTGAATAAATTTAATTGTTCGTTATAGGTATTACATGTTTTGCGTGTGATTGATTTACCAATTTCATGGATGAATTCCCATTACTTCTGTGATATTCGATAATATTGTACAAAATTGTTTCTTTACATAATTTTATTTTCAATTACATTTTATATTTATTTTGCAAATGAAAATAATACCGTCGAGTAAAATAATATAATATTTATTTGATGAATATTTTATATCAATTTCAAAGTATTGTAAAACCAAAAAAAATAAAATAATACTTTTTCTATTTTTTGATAACTTCTTCCATCTTTCATTTTTTCATTTTTGTTGCGTTCCTATTTTTATTTATTTTTTGTTTTTTTATTTTTTTAGTTTTTATTATATCAAACTAGCAAAATTATCCGCGCGCAAGCGCGCGGAAATGTTGTACTACAATGTTTATTGTAAACAATTACAACTCATATTAATTTAAGTAATTTTGAAAGAAATACTTATTATGACACAAAAATGAAAAACAAATTAGAATTAAATTTTCAAAATATATTATATTTTTAAACTTTAAAGAATATAAAAAAAGTTTAACAAATTTCGATACTAATTTCAAATTTGGCATCAGATTTTCAAAATTGAAATAATTAAACTTTCTTGTACGAGGAACATTGAATGTCACAAAAATTGTTATCTGATACTTAAATTAAAAAAAATCTTCATTACGAAAATTTTAATTATTCTAAAGAATAGAGAAGGTAAAAAAATTATTAGCTATATATAGGTATTTAAATTTCCGAACAAAGAATGTAAACAATATTTTTTTAGAGAATTTTTACTACTTTTAATTCGCTAATATTAAAAAAAATCAATTTCATTTAACAAAATTTTATGCAATTTATTTTTCCCAATAATTCAATTACTTTTAATAATTATAAAATTTTTCATGTAAATTCCATTTAAAAAAAAAAATTTAATTAAATTTTAAGCATGAATTTAATTATTTTCATAATCGTAAAATTCAGTTACTTTCACAAATTAAGTTTTTGACAAGAATTCAATTATTTAAACTAATAAAATTTTCATAAGATTTAAAAATTCATTATTTAAAACAATGTTTATAAAATTCTTATGAAGATTTCAATTCTTTTCAAAAGTAATAAAATTTTCAACAGAAATACAATTCTTTTTAAACATTTTAATAAACTTTTCCGCAATAATTCAATTATTTTCAAAAATTTAATAAAATTATTCGAAAGAAATTAATCGTTTTAAATATAATTTTAATAGTTTTTTTTAAATAATAAAAAAATTAGTCCCGAAAATTCAATTATTTTGAGGTATTTCAATAAAATTCTTTTCAAAATTCAATTATTTTCATAAATAACAATATTCATCACAAAAATTCAATTATTATTAAAAGTAATAAATTTCTTGGAAATTACATTATTTTAAAAAATTCTAATAAATCGCTCGCAAGAATTCAATTATTTTTATAAATAATAAAAGGTTTTTTGGAAAATCCAATTATTTTCAAAAAAATGTAATAAAATTTCCCACCGACATTCAATTATTGACAAATTTTTTAATAGAATTCTTTATAAAATTTAATTATCTTTAAAAACTTTTCACATTTCAATGATTTTCAATATCTACTAATTTTATAAAATAACCAATTCTAGGAAAAAATTCAATTATTTTCATCAATTTTCATAAAATTCGCTACAAGAATTTAATCATTTACCTAATTAATAAAATTCTTTGAAAGAATTAAATTATTTTTATAAATAATAAAATTCTTCCCAAGAATTCAATTATTTTCCAAATTTAAAAAAAAATTCTTCGCAAGAATTCAATTATTTTTATAAAAATAGAAAAATATTCCAAAAAAATTTAACTATTTTCTTAAATTATGAAATTCTTAAAAAAAAGTCCATTTTTCCTAAAATTGACTTTCCAAATTGTTTTAAAAATTCTTTCCAAAAATTCAATTATTTTTCAAATTTAAAAAAAAATTCTTCGCAAGAATTCAATTATTTTTATAAAAATAGAAAAATATTCCAAAAAATTTAACTATTTTTATAAATTATGAAATTCTTCAAAAAAAAGTCAATTTTTCTTAAAATTTATAAAATTCTTCAGAAAATTTCCATTATTTTCAAAAAATTTTTAAAAATTCTTCGCAAGAATTTAATTATTTTAATAAATAATAAAATATTTCAAGAAAACTCAATTATTTTCATAAATAACAAAATTTGCCTAAAGAAATCAATTATTTTTGTAAATAATAAAATTCTTCTGAAAAATTCAATTATTTTTATAAATAATAACATTTTTCATTGAAAATTCAATTATTTTCAAATGTTTTTTTTAAATTCTTCGCAAGAATTGAATTATTTTAAATTGTTTCATGAATAATAAAATTCATAGCATAAATTCAATTTATTAGCAGAATAAGAAAAAAGTAAATATTTTTGATGAAAATTAGGAAAAAGTCAGGAAAATAAAAAATACGGAATGGAATTTTTGTTAATTTTGTGAAGTGAATAAAACTAGTTTTTTTTGTTTCTTTTTGACATTAAAGAAATGACAATAACCCACAAAAATGAAAAAAAAACAAATGAATACAGATAATTTGCTAACGGAAAGGAAACTTACAATCATTATAATGTATATGTACATTTCTATTTTCTATCAAAACGTATGAATAACATAAGAATTATTAATTAATTATTAATTAATTAATTGTTATACTTTTTTAATTTTACTATTTTTTGTTTTCTAATATTTTTTTTATTTTTTTCATTTTGTTGCGTTCCTATTTTTTATTTATTTTTTTTGTCTTCTAATTTTTCAATTTTTATTATATTATATTGTTATACTTTTTTAATTTTACTATTTTTTTGTTTTTCTCATTTCTCAATTTTTTTATCTTTCTAAATTTTCTATTCAATTTTTTTTTTATTTTTTTAAAGTGAATTTTGTTCATTGTTGAAAACGTTGACATATTTTATGCGATAAACATTTCTTAAATGTACAAAAGAATTATGTGATATCGTTAAAACAGAAGAACGCGTGTAACTACTGTAAAAGAAGGGAATGCAAATTTCGCATTATGGGAAAATTTACATTTGAATGGATAGGCAGGGACAAAAGGCGCATCCTGTTTACGTAAGGAGAGACATAACGAAAATTCTTCCTTTTATTCTAAACAATTTTTACTTCTATCAAAATTTTTCCCCAACTTTCTTTTAATTTTTTTTAATTTCTTTTGTTAATTTAAAAAATTTTTTTTGATTTTTCTTTATAATGTAAAAGATACTACTTAAGAATTGTCATTTTCTTCTTTTTTTTTAGTGAAAAAAAGAATATCAGATTTCTTCACTAAAAGAGAATAAATATGTTGAGAAAAGAAAACTTTAAAGGGAATGTACCAAAAGGATTGAAAAGCGCTTTTTACGAATATGAATCTCACCAAAAGTATACTCACAGTTTCTCAAAGATTGTTTACGATAATAATAATAAAAGTATAGGAGTTTACTCTCTTGAAAAGCTTTGTATATTCCAAGAAAGTGATCGAGAGGATTTTCTTGTCGTCGGGCTTTGCAAATGGGAAACAAAAACGAAAATGCGGCCAATGAAAAAAAAAAATAAATAAAGTCGAGAGTTTCTAAAGAAAATGACGCATTTCAAGCACCATACAGTAAAATATCTTCAAGTATTTTTTTAAACTTTCTTTTTTTTTATCTCAAATACAATAAACGTCAATAAATCAATACATACAATGTGAATTTGTAAAGAATTGTAATTTTCAATTAACGATTGAAGAAATAGTGCGTCGTAGAAAAAATTATATTTTCTCCAAAAAGAAAACAAGTATTTTCTCTATAAATTCTTTTTTTTTATTAAAAGTCAGTTATTTATTTTTTTTTTAAATTTGAGGGAATTTTTTTTTTCTTTAGAATTACAAATTGTAAAAAGAGATAATTGAAAAGAGGTATAAAAAATTCGGGTAAAAAAATTAATCTGATAGAAAAATAACACGAATGATGAGAATGGAAAGTATGTATTTAGAATCTACTGTTTTTTTCTTTGGATTAGAAAAGAATTTTATTTCAACACGAGAAGGAAAATGTATGTAACAAAGGTCTTGAAAGTTGTCAAAGGAATCGAAGGACTTGCAAGAAAGGAGACTAAGAGAGGAAAACTGCCCCCTGCAACGAATTACCGTTGCTCTTAGTATTATACTTCTAAATTCCCTCTAACCTTCGGATCAGGAAATATAATAAAAATTCACCATTTAATTCACAGATTGAAAAATGTCAAACGAAAAAGGTAGAGAAAATATATTATTATCGGTTTTTCCCTAACGCAATGCTGACGTAGGGAAAGTTTTTTAATTCCCTTTATTCGACCTTCTTTTCATTTTTTTTTCTCCTGTGGAGAAATAAAGAAATCAGATTTGCTTTTGCCTGAATTTTTATTTAACTGCGTTTCCGTTTAAGTAATGTTTTTATTTAAGGAGTAATCTACATAACGAGCAAATTTTACGCGCGCTAGTTCGCGGAATGTGATGTTCAATAATTCAATTTATTATAATGTCAATTATAAAATTTTTTTATTTTCAAATTTCAATTTTTGGATAAATTCATAATCTGAAAAATTCAGTTATTAAGTAAATATTTAATTATTATTGTTTATATTTTGAAAAGTTATAAAATAACTCTTCGCAAGAATTCAATTATTTACATATTGATAACATTCTTCGAAAGACTTCAATTATTTTCACAAATAGAAAAATTCTTCGCAGAGATTAAATTATTTTTAGTACAATTTTAAAAAAAATTCACGAATGAATTTAATTTTTCTCTGAAGTCTGCATAAATTCATTGAATCAATTTAAATTTTTAGTAAAGTCTATGCAAACTTTCAGTTCTCTTAAAAATATTCTAAAAGTGATTTAATCACAAAAATTCAATTATTTCTAAGATTGACTTATTTATTTTAAAAATTCAATTATTTTAGCTGAAGAAAATTTTTGTAAAATGTTAAATTATTTTCTTTAAAAATAAAAAATGACACAATTTATTTATTAAATTTTTATTATGTCAATTTTACAAATAAAATTTCAAAAAGGTATCAGTAAAAATTTTTCAAATTTTTAATAAAATTTTTCGAAAAAATCCATTTATTTTTTAAACTTCTAATAAATTCTTAGAAACAATTTAATTATTTTTAAAAACAGTGAAATTATTCGCAAGAATTAATTTATTTCTATATATAACAAAATTTTGTACAGGAATTCAATTATACTGAAAACAGTATTAATAAAATTCAACAATAAAGTATTTAATTATAATTTTTAGATAAGCGATTATTTGAAAAACTCGAAAGAAATTTTTCATAAAATTCAATTACTTTTAAAATTTTCAATTAAAATTATTAAAGAAAATAGATTATTAAAAAAATATTTGAAGAAATTTTTCAAAAATCATTAATCAGGATTTTTATAATGTTTAATAAAATTCTTCGGAAGAATTCAATTATTTTCATAAATAATAAATTTCTTCAAAGGAAAGCAATTATGTTTAATTTAATTGCAGTAAAATTTCTAGAAAGAATAAAATTATTTTTGAAAATATTAATTAAATTCAGTTATACATTTATTTTTAAAAATATTTCATAAAAGTTTTCGATTGGATATAATTGTTATGGAATTTTTTCAAAACTTCTTTTTAAACATTTAATTATTTTCAAATATTATGTTAAAATTTATTTAAAACAATTTAATTATTTTTATAAATTGTTAGATTCTTCTGAAGAATTTGAATGATTTTTATGACATTTTATCAAAAAAAATAAATAAATAAAATTATTAAAATATTGGAAAACAAAAAACCAAACAACAACTAACTTCAAACATAATTATTATTTAATTAAATTGTTAATTAACAGAATTTTAATTCGGTTTACTTTAATTAATTCACCAAGTAGAGAATTAATTAACATATTTTAACCGATTTGAATATCAATCGAATTACCTGTTGACAGTCAATTAATTAAACAATTAAATTAATATTATAGAATTGCGAATTCGGGTCAAATTTTGGACTCAAAACGAAAACAATTGTCAGATTTTTCCTAGCAGTTAAAATTTTAAAATGGCGGATCGAAAATATCGGAAAAAATAACAATTTTGATAGAATTCGCTTGAAACTTGTTTCTTGGAGGCTTTCGAGGTGACCGATTACGAATCTGAAATTAATTTTTAAAAATTCAAATTCAGGGGTTTTTTTATTTCATTTTGAAATATTAAAATCATAATCGTAACCAGGAACCGAAAAAAATTCCCAATGAGAAAAATTTCAAGCAATTCCGATAAATGTTTAACTTTCTCGTCAGCCATTTTGAATTTTAAAAACCTGACTTCAGACTCGTAATTAGCCAACCCAAAAACATACGAGTAACAAGTTTCAAGCAAATCCGAGTGATTTTTATATTTTTAGCCGCCATGTTGAAATCGCCATTTTGAATTTTTAAAAACAAACATCAGATTCGTAATCAGCAACATCGAAAACATTTAAAATAGATTATGACTTGTTTTTCTAAGTAATAATTATATTTTAATTTTCAGTAACAATTGTTTTATGTAATGAAAAAAAAAATTGCAATTATCTCAAAAACCTGACGTGTAGTATAAAAAGAATTACTATGGTTTCGAATTCACCGTTAAAGTTTAAATTTCTTGTCTTTTATTAAATAAAAGTGTATTTAAATCAAATAATTTTTATTCTTATGAGAATTTATTTATTTTATCAAATAACAATTAAGTGACAATTGCTTCAAGTACTGAAAAATGATTTTGTAAAATACGATTTTATTCACTTAAATAAAAATTATTTTGTGCAAGTAAATATTTATTTGATAACGAACAAGTTATCGGTTATTTGAATCATATCCTTTTTTCAGTGTTTATTGGATTAAACAAATTTATTTTATTGTTTTTTATATTTATTTTTCTTGTTTTGAATATAATCAATTATTATATTATTTTTATAAATTCGCTTGATTATATCATTTTGTGATTTTGAATTTAATCAAAATCGACATTATTTGTGAAAAATCGTTCACTAATTTAATTTTCTCAGTTTATCTACAAGTACGAATGAATTAAATTTCAAAACTAAAAGTTTATGTTTTTCTATTTAATAAAAAACAAGGGAAGGAATATAAAAATAAAACAAATAACAGTAAATGAAAACGAAATTAATTAAATTACTAAAAATGGCGATTGGTAAAAATTGAAAATACAATTTAATCCTCGTACATGTGTCTTCCATCAATATTCCTGATGACTACCGTGAGACACTTCTCTTTCAGTTCCATTTAGAAATTAGAACAATGGTTGTAAATACAAAGGACCATTACGAAATGTATTTTATGACTTTTGGTGTTGTACGAGCGGGCACAAGATAAAATATTTGTTATAATGAATCACACAACTTAAGAGCAACGGAAAAACATCCGCTTTTTGTTCCTATTATATGGAATAAATTATCTTTTCGGAAAAATGGCATAAAATAGTCGTTGACAAGAAATTAAAGGCGCACAAATTGTTTTCAAATTTTTAAATATATATACCGTCTGATCTGAATTCGATAATTACAATCGTCTGAATAATGTTCTCTAATTTTTCTTTGTCCTCATTTTAATTTACCTAATTCGAGTTTTAGACTAGTATTAATTTGTGCTTAATATTTTATATATAGTTTTTTTCATTTAATTTCAATTTAATTTTTATTTAAAATTCAAATCTAGATATTAATTATTGCGCAAAGTAGCAAGTTCCTAAATGACTAATTAATTGAAAAATTATTCAGTTAACTGGATAAATCCGCTTAAATATCATTTTTGGTTGAATGACACTTCCGTGAAATAAATAAGTTGCAGACTGCATTATTATTAGCCTATTATTTATTATTATTATTATTATTATTTTAATTATTTCGTTACTTTTTTAAAATTTGTGACACTAAAAGCTACTTTTGCCTATGCTTGCAAATGTTTACGAGTTTAAATTCGCTAATGTAGTTGGAATAAAAAAAAATTATTCTTTGAAATTTTTTAAAAATTCTTTTTAGAAACAATTAGAAATTTTTTATAAAATTATTTGACACAATTCAACTATTTGACAAATTTTTCAAAAATCCTTTTGCGAAAACTCAGTTATTTTCACAAATAATGAAATTGAAATGTTTTCAATATTTATTATTTTATTTATTTAGATATACGAATTCAAAAGAATTCAATTAATCATAAAAAATTTAATAAAATACAAGACGTAAATTTTCATATTAATTCAATTAAGTGCAATAAAAAAAATCTGTTTATAGTAATTGAATTCATTTTTTTTAATTGTAATAAATTTTTGGTAAAAATTCCATTGTTTTCATAAACAATAAAATTCTTCAGAGGAATTCAATTATTTTCAATATAATATTAATTATATATATATATATATATATATATATATATATATATATATATATATATATATATATTTAATTAAATTTTTAAATATATTTTTCATTATTTTATAAATTTTTTTAAAACTGCTTTGCTTATTTTAAAAATTTCATAAAATTTAAAGCGAAATTTAAAATAATACTTTAAAAATAATAAAAGTTTTAAAGTCATTCAATTATGGGAAATACAATTTTCAATAAATTTTTTCGTAAGTAATCAATATTATAAAAAAATATTTTAATATATTCTAAAATATTTTAATTATATTCTAAAGTTTTAATAAAATTTATTTATAATAGTTAAATTATTATTTTCATAAATAATAAAATTCATCGCACACATTCCATTATTTTTAATCCAATTTTAATTCCATTATTTGAATTGTTCCATTAAATTTTTGTAGAATGAAAAAGAGAATTCAAATATCTTTACAAATAATAAAATTTTTTTCCGTGCATTCAATTATTTTTATAAATAATAAAATTCTTTACAGAATTTGAATAATTTTTTTAATACTGTTTTTTAATGAATTCTTCTAAAAATTTAATTAATTTCTAAAGTTTTATTAATATTCTTCGAAAGGAAAGAATTATTTTTTAAAAATTTCATAAAATTGTTTTTTAAATTTAATAATTTTAAGAAACAAGCAGTTATTCTATGAATAATTTACTTCTGTATTTAAATTATTGAATTTTTTTTTAGAATTTTTTAATAAGAATTGATTTAAAAATAAATTACCTACAGTTAAAATTTTAGATTATAATTTTAAAAAAATTATAATTTTAGATCATAATAATTCATTATTAAATGCGTTATAATATGAATTCTTTTTTGAAAATGCTATATATTTGAAAAAGTTTTTACATTAAAATTGTTTTAAACTTTAATTCCTGAGGAAAAATAAATCTGTGTTTATAGATATATTTATTGAACAAAAATTTGAATAACTTAATTTAATAATAAAAGAATACATTTGTCTCTTGAAAAATTGTAAAAATAAAAATTCAATTATAAAATTATTATTATTATTATTTATTAATTTAATTATAAAAATTTTTCAAATAGTTATTTAAATTTCCAATTATTGGAAAATTTTGTTAAATGTAATTGAAATAAATTTTCTGATTTCGAAAAAATAATTTTCTGACTTTGAAAAATTATTTTGAAATATAATCAAACTTTTGAAGAAATCAAAAATTTCTAAATAATTTCAAACTAAAGGTTTGGCAAATGATTGAAGTTTAGAAGAATTTAGAATAAAAGTTTTTACCAGAAGAAAAAATATTTTTAATGAAAATTAGAAAAATGTCAGAGAAATACAGAAGGAAATTTTTTATGAATTTTATCAATCATCAAAATAAGTTTTTTAGTCGCCAAATTTTATTTTTCGTTAATAGACACTTTTTTACTGTTTTTTCCAGTCTAAAAGTTTCTTTATGACACTTTTTTAAAATAAATTTTTAAGTGCAAAACCTGTAGTTGAAAAATAGGAATTCCATACAAATAATATAACAATATCGATGTGAAACTGATAGACCTCACTTAAAAAAGAGAGTATTTTTTAATTATGCCTAATTGACATTTTTATTCGGTAACGTTCACAAAGGGAAAATTTATGCAGAAATTAGGCAATTCATTTGAATCTCTACTGTTTACAAATTCAATGGAAGAAAAAAAAATTTACATAAAGTGATTGAGAGCAGACTTTAGTACAAAAGTTCCATTTCTTCAACATTTATAAATTTATTTATAAAAAAAAATCGAAATTGACGTTCACGCGAGAAGTACAGAAAAAAGTTTTGAGATACCTCCTTGTGTGCAGTAGATAAAGCTTTTGTCAATGAAAAACTAGTGCCGATGTAGTATTTGAATTATGAAGAGAATTTGTTTTGTTTGAAGAACAAAAGTTTGCTGTTGACAGAAAATCAAATTTCAAAAATTTCTAGGTTTTTTAAATTCATCCCTTCATTTATATAATTCATCAGTGATCAAGACTTTATTAAATAAATTAAAAATAAATTTGTTTATATTAGAAAAAAAATTTATTTTATTCAAATGCGAAAAAAAACTCACTTAGAACTGCTATAAATTTTACAATAAAACTGTTTATTTGTTTTAGTTTGAAGTTCATAATTCTCGAGAAACTTATCGGTGCTTTGAGCTAAACTTCATTCCTAAAATAATCGATTACTTATAAATTAAGAAATATTTGTATTTTATTTATTTATAAAGAAAATCATTTTTATTTAATTAAATCAATAAAATGGTATTTTAGATCAAGTGTTAACATTATTGGTTTAACTAAATAAAACGAAACTAATAAAATTTAACACAAATAAAAATTATTTGATTCATATGTAAATATTCATTTTATAATAGTAAAGTTTTTATTAGTAAAGTTATTTTAATTTTATTAGTTAAGCTATTAAGTTATTTTAATCAAATACATTTTTTCCTACATGTGTGATGTGATACCAATCAAGATACCGAAGAAACAAAAAATTTTAGGAAAAAGCAGTTCCTTTTATTAATTATTGATGTTAAAGTCTTCATTAGATCCAAAATATTCAATAAAAACTATTTTCAAATTTACATAATTAAAATGGAACTTTGAATCGAAATAAAATAATCGATATTCATTGTACAATATTTTTTTTGGCAAACGAAATTTCGTGCAAAGCTCATGAAATAAATCGATAATTGAATTGAAATGACAAAATTTTTGCGTTGAAATAAAAGTAATGTTCACGTAGTAAACATTTTTATTAGCTCAGGAAGAATGTTCGATAAAATGTCAATAGAAAAGTCCCCGAAAATAAATTCGACATATTTATATTCTTGTTTAATCTAAATGTCGTAGTTGTAAAAGATTCATGAATTCGCGTTTCATTTTTATTGGCACAAAAATGTTTCAAGTTTTATTGAATTCTTCAATCACATAATTTTCTTCACAATTTTCTTTGTTTTTCAGTTTAATCATTTTTCTTTTCTTCTCCTTTCATATGAAAATCAATAAATTATTATTTGTAATGTAGAAAATTATTATTTGAACCAGTGCCGCTTGCTGACAAACACGAATAGCGTTGCTATATAATGTAGAAAACTTTTATTATTTATTTATTTTTAATTTATTCTTTTAAAATTAATTGTTATTGTTTATTGAATTGTTAATTCTTTAAAAATTAAGAATGGTACTTTGAAAAATGAATTGTACTTTGTACATCCCATTTTTTTACTTTTCTTTAGGTAAATATTTGGACCTTTGTTTTTCGATGGTCAATATTGCAATTTATTTATTATTTTAATTTATTATGTTATTAATTGTTTAACACTTTTAGAACCAGTGTTGCTTTCAAGCAATCACAGTAAATCATGAGGTATTAAAAAGTGTTGCAGATTAAATTAACACCAAAAAAGATTAAATTAATCAATTTTTGTGTTATTTTTTATTTTTACAATGAATGAAACTTTAGTTTATTAAATTTTTTTATAACTATAAAACATGGAGATATCGATAACTCCAAGTAATCAATTTCTTCATATTTTATAATTAAAAATTACCAAGTAATAAAATCATTATTTTATATTATAAGAATATTATACTTCTTTAAAATTATTTTCGTTTTTTCAATTCCAATTATTATTTTCAAAAAATTTTAACTACAATTTTACTCTCTATCTATTATTTTTAATAATAATTAATTAATCAATTTCACGAAATTTCAGTTATTCCTAAATTCTCCAATTAAATGCATATTAGAAAATAAAAACTTCAAATAATATTTAAAAAATCAATTCAAATTTTTCAAAAATATTAATTTCAAAATACAATTATTTCCAAAAAGTTCACTTTTTACTTTCTTTTAATATTCACTTATAATCTAAAATTTTAACTGAAATTCATTTTTATGAAATCAATTTTGATTAAGAATTCTACAAGAATTTAATTATTTAAAAGCAAAATTAAATAATTTATTGAATAAGTGAATGTTTCTCAAAATTCAATTCTCGTAAAGAATTTTAGTAACAAATTTTTTAATAATTTAATTCTTTTGTTGAATTTTATTAAAACTTGCATGAACATAATTATTTTTTTTAAAGAAATTTAATTACAATCTTAAATTACAATTACAATAATTAAATACAAACAAAAAAACATCACAATATATTTAATTACAATTGTATGAAAAATAATTGAAAAGTTTGATGATGAGTTTTATAAGAATTTTCAAATTTATTCCTTCACAATTCAATTTTACAAAATTTCAATTATTCGAAAATTCTGAAATTTTTATATATTAAAAAATAAAAACTTCAAATAATATTTAAAAAATTCAATTAAACTTTGTCAAAAATATTAATTTCAAAATTCAATTATTTCCAAAAAGTTCACTCTATATTTCTTTTAATATTTAATAATAATCTAAAATTTTACCTGAAATTAATTTTATGAAATGAAAATCAATTTTTATTAAAAAATTCTACAAGAATTTAATTATTTAAATGCAAAAGTAAATAATTTATTAAATAATTGAATGTTTCTGAAAATTCAATTCTCATAAAGAATTTTAGTAACAAATTTTTTAATAATTCAATTATTTTGTCGAATTTTATTAAAACTTGCATGAACATAATTACTTTTTTCAAGGAATTCAATTATAATTGTATAAAAAATAATTGAAACGCTGCGATGAGTTTTATGAGAATTTTTAAATTTATTCGTTTACAATTCAATTTTACAAAATTTCAATTATTTGGAAAATCTGCAATTAAATATATATTGAAAAATAAGAACTTGAAATAATTTCAATAAAAATCCTACTAAACTTTTAAAAAGAATTAATTCTACAAAATTTTTTGCGAAAAATATGAAAAATTATGAATTTCAATGTTTTTTGTTAGAATCTTTTTGAAAATTGAATTATTTCTTACAATCTACGTTCTAATGCTTTTAATACTTAAGTATAATTTAAAATTTTAACTGAAATTCATTTTTAAAACAATTTTTATCAATAAATTCTACGAGAATTCAATTATTTAAATACAAAAATAAATAATTTATTAATTTCATGTTTGTTGAAATTAAACTCTCATGAAAAATGTTATTAACAAATTTTTTAATCATTAAATTCTTTGGACGAATTTTAATAAGATTTTGAAGAATAATTACATTTTTTGGGGAATTGGATTAAAATTGCGTTAAAAATAATTGAAATTTTGCAATGAGTGTTATTATTTATAAAAATAATTGAATCTCTGAAGAAATGTTATTATTTATAAAAATAATTGAATCTCTGTAGAAATGTTATTATTTATGAAAATAATTGAATTATTGCAAAGAAATTTATAAAAAAATTTGTAAACAATTGAATTCCTGGAAAAATTTTTATTAATCATAAAAATAATTGAATGTCTGCGTAGAATTGTATATTTAAAATTTTTTTTAATAATGGAATTCTTTTGGAAAATTTTATTGAAACAGTAGATATTGAAAATTATGGAATTTTAGAAAACTTTTGAAAATAATTGAAATTTTGACAAGAATTTTGATTAAAATTTTATAAAATAATTGAATATCAGAGAAGAATTTTATTATTTATGAAGAGAATTAAAATTTTGATGAGTATTTTTTAAAATTTTTGAACACATCTGAATTTAGTAACTATGTTATTAAGTTAGTTAGTAAGTTGCTAACTAAGTTAGTAACTAACTTATTATTCTCCCTGGGGAAGCTAAATTTGTTGAATTTTTACAAATCGTTGACTTTTTCGTTTTTTTTATTTAAAATAAAATTTCATTTATAGTTAAAAATAACACCAAAATAGAGTATTTTAATCCCTTTTGGTGTTAATTTAATCCTAGAGGGATTAAACTGTTGCAGATTATGTTAATCCATTCTGGTGTTATTTTAACTCCTCACGTTTTACTGTGATATGAGCATTTTTTTTATAACATGATTTATGTACTCTATGTACACTACTAGCTTTATTTCTTTTGTGAGCGAATTTTCATGCCATCTAGGCGGTAATTTAGTGAACTGTATTGGCGCGAAATTCAACATAGGAAAAACTGAATAATACTTTGGTATTAATAATATACATTATAATTAATATTTATAAGGAAAAATAATTGTGTAAAATTGCTATTTTTCAAAATTATGAATTAATAAAATTATGAAATATATTATTAAAATTTACATTTGTTGTTTTCTTTGCTTCAGGTAAAGCGGTACCATTCGTGGAATTAACAGTAGCTCACGCCTCAGTCTTAACTATATTGGCCATTAGTTTCGAACGTTATTACGCTATTTGTGAGCCATTAAGGGCGGGGTAAGTTATTCTCTTGCAATTTATCAATTTCTTGAGAGTATATTATTTCTCTATTAGATAAACTGTGAAAATTTCTCCACCTTCTCTATTTTGTAATAATCGATTTGTGTATTGTAAAAATGCATATT
Organism: Leptopilina drosophilae; assembly: GCA_032873175.1. NCBI lineage: Eukaryota > Metazoa > Arthropoda > Insecta > Hymenoptera > Figitidae > Leptopilina > Leptopilina drosophilae. The sequence continues at coordinate 50,370,414 of CM065481.1, forward strand.
GACGAGTTTATAGCGAAGAATTGAAATATTGAAAAAAAATTGTTTTACTCTTAATTTTCAAAAATAAAGAAACATCATCTACTTCAGTTAAAAAATATTTCTTGTTTGCATTTATTTTTAATTAAAAAATATTATCAACTTCACATAAAGTAAAAAATATATGAAAACACTTTATGTTTGCTGCAACGGAACGCACGATTATACCATAAAGATTATTTTTTCTTATTTTTGAAAGATAGAAGTTTTTAATAAATGAAATTTCGTTTCTGTAAAAAGTTTTTTCGTGTAATTTAGAATTAAATAATATATATGTTTATATTGAAACACTAAAAATATAGTTTCTTGTTTAAAAAATGTATTTTAACAATACAAACCCAACGTTCAAATTTTAGTTAAAAACATTATAAAAAATTAATTTTGGAGACCTTACAAATGATTTCATACATTCAAATATTTTCAATATCTAATATTAGATTAAAGTTTTCAAAAAGAATTCAATTACAAAATTTTTTATAAAATTCTACGAAAGCATTCAATTATTTACAGAAATAATAAACATTTCACAGAAATTCAGTTATTTACTAATTTTTTATATATTTCCTAGCAATAATTTCCATTATTTAAAAAAAAATTTTAGAGGGATTCAATTGTTTTCGTAATATAATTTTTTTAAGAATTCAATTATTTTTATAAATTATAAAACTCATCGCAGAATTTCAATTATTTTTAATTCCATTTTTAATCAAATTTCTCGAAAAATGTTATTATTTAAAAAAAATTTTATTAAAATTCTTTGAAAAAATTCTATATTGTATATAATTCTATATTATTTAATTTTGAGAAGTATTCAATCATTTATTTTCGTATTCTAATAATTGAATTAACGTAGAATTTTGTAATAAAAATTGATTAAAAAATGAGTTTTGGTTAAAATTTTAGATAATAATTTAATATCAAAAATTTTATAGCGTGAATTTTTATAAAAATAATTCAATTTCGATAAGTTTATAGTTGAAAATTCTTATAAAAAATTATTTGGATTTTAGCTATGAAAATAATTTTTATGAATAAGTTATATGAACAATAAGTTACATCAACAATATTTTTATAGTAGGTATAAAATCATAATTTTTTCACTCCGTCATCTTTAATTATTTTAATTTTTGCAAATGTTAATTTCTATTGAAAAATAAATAATGATTTAATATTTATTTTAAATCAGCTTATGGATGCTTCCGGATAATTTTATAATTTAAAAAATTTGTAAATACTTGCGAAGAATTTTTAAAAAAATTTTGAAAATAATTGAAATTTTCTGAAGAATTTTATAAATTTTAAGAAAAATTGATTTTTTTTTTGAAGAATTTCATAATTTATGAAAATAGTTAAATTTTTTGGAATATTATTCTTTTTTTATAAAAATAATTGAATTCTTGCGAAGAATTTTTTTTTAAATTTGGAAAATAATTGAATTTTTGGAAAGAATTTTTAAAACAATTTGGAAAGTCAATTTTAGGAAAAATTGACTTTTTTGAAGAATTTCATAATTTAAGAAAATAGTTAAATTTTTTGAAATATTTTTCTATTTTTTAAAAAAAAATTGAATTCTTGCGAAGAATTTTTTTTAAATTTGGAAAATAATTGAATTCTTGGGAAGAATTTAAAAAAAAATTTGGAAAATAATTGAATTTTTCTGAAAAATTTTATAAATTTTAAGAAAAATTGAATTTTTTAAAGAATTACATTTTTTCTAATGATTTTGTAATTTATGAAAATAATTTAATTCTTTCGAGAAATTTTATTAATAATTGTTGAAAAAATAATTTAATTACTTTCGAAGAATTTTATTATTTATAAAAATAATTTAATTCTTTCAAATAATTTTATTAATTAGGTAAATGATTAAATTCTTGCGGCGAATTTTATTAAAATTGATGAAAATAATTGAATTTTTTCCTAGAATTATTTATTTTATAAAAATAGTAGATATTGAAAATCATTGAAATGTGAAAAGTTTTTAAAGATAATTAAATTTTACAAAGAATTCTATTTAAAAATTTGGCAATAATTAAATATCGGTGGGAAATTTTATTAAATTTTTTTGAAAATAATTGGATTTTCCAAAAAAACCTTTTATTATTTATGAAAATAATTGAATTTTGAAAAGAATTTTATTCAAATACCTCAAAATAATTGCATTTTCGGGTATCGAAAATTGTTAAAGTTTTTTTTATATACTTTAAAGTTTAAAAATATGATATATTTTGAAAATTTACTTCTAATTAGTTTTTCAGTTATGTGTCCTAATAAGTATTTCTTTAAAAATTACTTTAATTAAAATGACTTGAAATTATTCACAATAAATATTGGAGCACAACATTCCCGCGCGCTTGCGCCCGGATAATTTTGCTAGTATATAAATATGTTAAAATAATTGTTAAAATATAAAATTTTTTATTGTAAAAACTTGTTAAAATACAAATTCTTTGGCGTAAAGATAAGAAACTTTAAAATTAAGATAAAGTGCTTAAAAAATAAAAATTAATTAACAAATTATTTGATTAAAAAATACCACACACTTTGCACACTGAGAGAAAGATAGCATTGAATAAATTCCTGTAAATGATGGGAAATGGTAAAATTGATTATTTATCAAATGAAGGGGATCATAATGTGTCATCAATTTTGGCAATTCAGATACAAAGCTGAAGCGATAAATTATTTTTGGTCTAGGTACGTATGCACCAAAGCGAGAGCCACCTGTTTGTGTCTGCTGGCATGGATAACTGCAGCGCTTTGTACAAGGTAAGAATATACATATATATATATATATATATACAATCCTATCCAAGTGTGTATCTAGAAACTCTCTATTTAGATGCTTTAAAGTTGACAGTGACTAATGTCAATTTGCCAGAGCTTGTAAAATTTATTCGCTAGCACCTGCAATTTTACTATAATTTGCACACAAAAGGGCCAGTAGCTACTTGATTTGCTTTAGCTCATTTTATGGTGCATTCCTTTCTGCAACACTCATTATTTATAATTCGCATATCACTATACATCAATCTGTCTCTTTCTCTCTGCATGAATACATTATTTATTCTCTTCGCCCATCAAAGTAAAGAAGAAACCATTTGGAATCAAGAAAAATTTTATAAAAAATTTCCAAAAATATCTAACTTCTAAGGTAATATCTTTTTATTGACTTCAAAAGTGTTTATTTTTTAAGTTTATAACAGCTCTCCAAACATCCAGAGGCGCATGATTATTTCCAAATTTTAATATCATAATTTTCGATTCTCGAAATTCTTAACGTTAAACTATTATTTGACATAAATTTAACATTTTTGTTTAATGACATTTTCGTTTTAGTTGAAAACAATACAGCAATGTTTATAAATAAATTAATTGAATAACGTCTAGAATTAAAATTTTTTGAAAATTTAAATTTCTATAGAAAAATTTATAATAATCCTAATTACAGGGCTCGAACTAGATCCGTAAATCCCGTAAAAGTCCGTAACTTTGCTTGAAGTCCGTAAAAGTCCGTTTTTTTGAAAAAAGGTCCGTAAAGTCCGTAATTCGGTTGAAAAAGATCCGTAAAGTACGTAAATAATACGATATAATTTAGATAATTTTAGAGAAATCACAAATGATTGAAAATTCTCGTCAAAATTTCAAGTATCTTTAGAAATAATTAAATTCTTCTTCGAAATATCAATTATTTTCAAAAATTTTAATAAAATACTTGGAAAAATTCCAATTATTTTCAAAAATTTTCCTCAATTCAATGATTTTTAATAGGTTTCTATATTATTCTAATAAAATTTTCCAAAAAAATTCAATTATTTACAAATTTTTTTTATAAATTTCAATTATTTTTAATACAATTTTAATCGAATTCCTCGAAAAATGTAATTATTCTTAAAAAAATTTATTAAAATTTATCACAGAAATTTAATTAGTTTAATAACCTTTGCTACAATTTATTTATTAGAATTTAAATATTATTTTTAATAAATTTTTTATTAAATTTCTTTAGAGAATAAAATTATTGCATTCAAAATTTTTAATGCAATTCTTTGCGTAAATTATCAATTATCTTTATAAATAATAAAATTTTTCTCTAAAATTGAATTATTTTGAAAAAATTTAATAAATTTCTTGGCAAAATTTCAATTATTTTCAAAAGTTGTCCCTAATTTAATTATTTTTAATATCTATTTTAATAAAATTTTGCAAAAGAATTCAAATTATTTGAAAATTGGTTGATACAATTCTTTAAAAGAATTCCATTTTAAGAAACATGTAATTATTCAATAAATTGTTTTTTTTGTATTTAAATAACGAAATTCTCGCAGAATTTTCTCATAAAAATTGATTTAAAAATGGATTTGAGTTAAAATTTTAGATTATAATTGAATATTTAAAGTATTAGAGCGTAACATTTTAGAAATAATTAAATTTTGAAAAGGTTTCAGATTCAAATCTTTGAAAATTTGAATTTTTCATATTTTTAACTAAGTAACAATTCTGTGGAATTAATTTTTTTGAGAAATTTTAATTGGGAATTTTTTTAATATTATTTGAATTTTTTTTTCTAATACATATTTAATTGAAGAATTTACAAATAATTGAAAAATCGAATATTGTAAAGAAATAGATCTGAAAATTGTCAAAGAACTTTTTCGAAAGTTATTAAAAATAATCAATTTTAAGAAGAATTTTAGTTAAAAATTCTTGAAAATAAAAATTGAATTGATAATGATTTTATCACTCTATCTTTAATTATTATAAAACATGAAGACTCGGAGTTATCGCGATATCTTCATGTTTTTTTAGTTATGAAAAAATCTAATTTATAGTTTTAAGTAAAATGTTCTCTTATATATTTTTGTCAGTAATTGGTCCGTAAATGGTCCGTAATTTTTCATTTTTGGTCCGTAAAGTCCGTATTTTTAAATACTTTCACTGGTTCGAGCCCTATAATTATTTATTTCTAAAATCTTTGAGTTTGAAATATAAGTTTGTAAACATCGAAAGGAATTAATTTGAAATTTTATTAAATTTGCATTTTGAATGAAGTTAATTAAAAATGTTAAAGAACTTAGAACTTTAACAAAATTTTATAATTAAATTCTTATGAAAGTAGTTAAATTATTTAATTTATATTTGGTTATTAAAAGTAATGTATTTAACGAAAAATATTTTAATTCAAAATACTAAAAGAAGCTGAATTTCAGAAGACATATAAATGATTGCAGCAATTAAATTTCCTAGGTATATCAAAAATTTATTTTAATTTCTTCTTCGAAATTCAATTGTTTTCAAAAGTTTTAATAAAATTCTTAGCGAAATTTTAATTACTTTCAAAAAAATTTACTCAATTCAATGATTTTCATTATCTACTATTTTAATGAATATTTCTAAAAGAATTCGATTATCAAAAACAAATTTTGATAAAATTCCGGGCAAAGTTTAATTATTTTCAAAAGTAATAGAAATTTAACAGGAAATCGATTATTTCCAATTTTTTTTATAAATTTAATGATTTACATAAATAATACAATTTTTACTGGGATTCAATTATTTTTATAAATAATAAAACAAATCGCAAAATTTTTATTATTTTTAATACAATTATAATCAAATTTTTCGAAAAATGCAATTATTCTTGAAAATTGTATTTAAAATATTCAAGTAATTAAAAATTTGTTAGTAAAATTCTTGATTTAAAAAATTATTAATTTTTGTATTTAATTTTAAATAATAAAATTCTCATAGATTTTCTAATAAAAATTTATTTAAAAATGAATTTCAGTTAAATATGAAATAACTGAATATTAAAAGTATTATAGTATATGAATTTTTTAAATTATTGAATTTGGAAAAGGTTTCAATTTTAAATCTTTGAAAATTTGAATTTTTAAAAAAGTTTTAACTAAAAATTTAGTAGAATTCCTCTGAAATTTGTATTATTTAATTCATTCATTCAAAATTGTCATTTTCTAACATTTCAAATGAAAATTTTTTTTAAATAATTGAATTCGTTTTGAGGAATATTTTATTCAAATCATAGAAATTGAAAATCATTAAAATTAAAAAAAATTCTGAAAATAATAATTGAACTTCGGAGAAGAATATTGTCATTTATAAAGATAATTGGTATTTTTACGAGAATTTTTTTCAAGATTTGAACATAGTTGAATTTAATATGAAGAATTTTATTTTTTTTTAAAGAATGTTTACAATTATTTTTAAATTGTACAAAATTGAATTTTTTTTAGTATTTTCATCAAAAATTTGAATCAGAAAATTTTCAAATTTTATTATTTTTAAAATTGCTAATTTTATTTAAAAAGGTAGTAAGAAGTTAGACGCGCGATTTATGTTACTAGTTAATAATTAAAATAAACGAAGACTTTTATTTTAATTATTAATTTTTGGTAAAATTATAATTAACTAATGTTTTTTTGTTTATTGTTAAATTATTTTGTATTATTACTTTAATTTTCTATATATTTTTTGGAATAGACTTTCTAAAGAGAAAATCATTTAGATTTCGAAACGTTGGAGTAAATGAATATTTGCATTGCATCGTCCGAATGTTTTCGTTTTATTTGCTTTATTTTATAAAAGATTTCGTACATTAAAAATTATTCAACTGAATTTTTTATAAATAACTGTGTCTTAATTTTTTTTTGGAAAAAATTTTATTTTATTAATTTAAAAAATTTTGATGTTTTCGAATAATTTTACAATTACAGAAATTCGGAAATTAATGTAGTATAAAATTTTTTTAATTACCTAATCATTTTCAAAGTAAATTAAAATATTACACTGAAATAGAAAGGTACTAATTTAGAACCAATTTTGGTACTAAATCGTAATTTTGTTCTATTTTAATACCGAAATCAGCTCTAATTTAGAATCTTTTTTTTTACAGTGTATATTTAGGATCAGGGAAGAGTCAAAATTTTGGCTGGAAAACAGGGAAAAGTCAGGAAAAAGAAAATTCATTTTTTGGCAACCCTGAATAGGATTATTAAAAATTTTGTCAAAAAATTTTTGCTTTGAGAAATTTTATTTCTATTTTTGAAGTACTTATTGCGCCCCATTTAATTATTAGAGAGAATTCGAAATATTTGATTTTGAATCAATTATATAACAATATCGTCAATAATGTAGAATCGCAATATTAATAATGCGATTTAAAGAGGTAATTGATTAATTTCAGTATTGTGGAGAGATGATAGAAGTAATAATTTTCATATAATTGAATGATAAAATAAATATGTTGTAGTAATGAAATTCATTCTTTCTAACAAGATTATAATTGGATATATACATTTAATTTGGCGCACTAAATTTAAACGAGCTTGAATTTAAATTCCGTTGATATTCATTTACATTGACGTTGTGTTTATGCATAAAACATTTAATCCGAGTGAAAAACGTGCCATTAGCGAATGCATGTTGCGTTACATATGCCCTCTCGAGTGGATTTTTACACCGTAGAATAATAAACTTATTTGTCCGTCCATCTGCTCGTCCATCTCCTGCTTTTTCTCCACACTTGCAAGCACTGGACGCGGTTTCTTGTCTTTAGACGCGTCGCCCTCGTCGCTCTGTACTTTGACCTATATCCCTGCACATCACCTACACGGCTCGTCATCAAACTGGAGACTCCCAGCCACTTGACAATATAATGTATTGGCCGTAATTTTCAAGTCACACCTCTAAATTTATGAGTTCAAATTTTCCAACTAATTTCAAATTTAAATTGTAGAAAAAATTTATTTCATTCAAATAGGCAATTACTTGTGTGTTATCAAATAAATATTTATTTGGGTAGGTATCATTTGGACACAATTTTTTTTAGGATTGTTATATTGTACAACAGTAGTTACTGTTAGTACAACAAATATAAATGAACAAAAAAATTTTTTTAAATGGATTTTCAATATAAAATATTCTGAAATAGGATTTTACATGATTTATTAGTTTTAAATGGAAGAAGGAAGAATAGTTATTCTAAACTATCTAAATTCAAATTATTTATTTACATCCACAGTATTACACTGAGAAAAAATGTTTGCTAATTCAAGAATTAGTAGTCAACGAAAAAAATATGTTTGAATTAAACATATTTTATAATTAAATTAAACATAATTTTTATTGAATCAAATTTATAATTTATTATATATCTTGAATATCTTGAATAAAAATTTGCAAATGAATTGTTCGATACAAATAATAACAATTCAATCTTAATTTTTTTCTGGCAGTATTGACAAAATAACAGTTTTCTATCAATCCTAAAGTTTATTATGACTAATTTTAATTATTTGGCGATTTGACCTAACAATTGAAAAAATATCAAAATAAATGGGTAAAAATTTGATAAAAAAATTTTGTTTAGTTTTATTTTTTATTTATGATTAAATAAAAACTAGCAAAACTACACGCGCGCAGGCGCGGGTGAAATTTTCTTTTCTCTTGTTGCTTTTCCAAATTTTAATAAAAATTCTTAATTTCTTAAAAAATATAATTTTTCTTACGATCCTTCATTAAATGTTAAATATTAAATTAAATTAAATATTTTTTAATTTAAATATTTTTAAATATTTTTAATTAAATATTTTTAAATATTTTTAATTTAAATATTTTTAAATATTTTTAATTTAAATATTTTTAAATATTTTTGATTAAATATTTAAACAACTCGTATAGTAAATGCCAAATTATTTCTAACAGCAACTTGAATTAAAATTCAAAATTTATTTCAATGAAAGTTGGCAAAATTGTCAATTGTTTCAATTTTTTAAAATTGTTTTCGAAAATAGAAGTATATTTACAAAATTTTAGTTTCATTTTTTCAAGAAACAATTTTACGAAATTTGTAAATTAAATTTTTCAAAACTTTAATACGTTTCGTTAAACAAGAGTTTAAAAACTTATTTATATTTATTTTTCCCAAGGAATTAAAATTTCAAATAATTTAATTGAAAAACCTCATGAAATATAATTATTTCTAAAATTTGCAACTGTAATTCATCCAAAAATTTTTTTTTTTAGAATTTTGGAATAAAATTATTGAAAACCTTTAATAATTTTTAAAGAAAAATAATGTTATTAATAATTTTTTAAAATAAAAATTTAAAGATTTTTAAATTTTTGCTTCCCTTAAATTTTCAAGGAATTTAATTTAAAAACCTTTTAAAATTTAATTAATTCCTAAAATTTCTGCTATAACGGTTTAAATATTTAATTATTTTTTAAAATATTAACTGAAATTTTTGTTAAATCAATTCCTATCAGAGTTCAACTACGAGAATTGAATTATTTAAATAGAATAATTTTTGTAAATTCATAAAATGATATAATTTTAAAAATATAATTATATTTAAAGACAATTTTTAAAGAGGGAAAAATGAAATTCTTTAAAATATAAAATTTTACAGAATTTTCAATTGTTTTAATTTGTTAAAATTATTATTGCGAATTTAAGTACCTTTTTCTTTAAAAAATTTTAATTACTATTTTTCAAGAACCTAATTTTTAAAAAATTTCCAAATTAAATTTTTCAAATTTGAATAACTTTTGTAAAATAAATATTTAATTAATTATTGTTCTTTATTTGCTTAAAATTTTGAAATACTTAAAAATTTGAACTGCAAGTATTCGAAAATTCAATTAATTTTTTATAATTTTTTTTTTAAATTTAATTTTTAAGGAAGCTAACAAATTAAAACACTACAAATTTTTACAAGTTAACTTTCCTTCTTTTCATACATCAATTTAAACTACAAAACAAAACATTTTAATAAGACAACGCTAACTTCAGGTGAAGACAAATTACGTCGATTACTATAATATAACTTTAACTTTTTTTTTAACTTTTCTAGTCTGTTAACTAACATTTCGGTCAAATGACAATTTCATTATTTGAAAATTATATTAAATGACTTTGGACCATTCATCATTTAATTAAATAACAAAAGTTATTTAAGTTCAATTCAATTTTTCTTGACTATTGCTTTGAAAATAAAATAACAAAAATAACTCCCAAGGTTTTAAAGTACCCACTTCCAAAGTTGATATTATATCTCAAAAAATAATTCGCATTTGTATATAATCTCGGTGGGTTTAAAATGCATCGAGTGTTCTTATAGATAAGAATGTAGACCTCCTTTCTGCGCAGAAATGGTCTGAGTCTTGTATGTGGTATTAAAGTTAAAGAAAAAAAGAAGAAAATTGAAAAAATACAAGAAAACCAGAACAAAGGAAAATGCAGAAAATGTTTTTACGTATACGAGATACGTGTGACATTTCTGTCTTTTAAATTATTATTGAAGACACGAAGTCACGTGTTTCTAATAAAATTTACTTTTTACTTCGTATTCTCATCTATATCTTTTAAGGTAAAATGAAGCATCTTATATCGAAGAATATTGAACATTTATTTTTATCTCGAAAATAACGCATTACATGAAATGAAATTTATAAGGATTTTTACACAAAACAGTGAATAACAAATTTTCTTATAGAGTTTCAAGCGTAATGTTGACAGTGTAAAAAGAATATTTTTATTTGACAACTTACAATTTTTCTTAGTTTAATTAAATTAAAAAAAAAAATTTTCAAATTATTTACTGAAAACTTGTGAATTAAGTTTTGATTAATGTAACTGAAGCTAGTTAATATAATTGAGAAATAAATTACTGGTCCTAAATTTAAAAATAAAAAATTGTTGATAAACAACAGTTTCGTACAGTATAGAATTTTTCAGTAATTAATCGTAAATTAATTATTAAATTAAATTACTGGTAATATTAAATTACTGGTCCTAAACTTAAAAATAAAAAATTGTTGAGAAAGAACAGTTTCGTATAGTATAGAATTTTCCAATAATTAATCGTTAATGACTAATAATTGGGTAGTTTTGAACTAACAATTATACTAATAATGTATGATATATTATTTTTTCCCCTTTTAGATAACATTTCTAATAATATCCACATACTTCATTAATATAGAAGTCTACTTATTTGGTAAAATTCGAATTGCGGAAAATTGCGAGTATTTTGAAATTATATTCATTGACTAAATTAATTAATTGTGAAAAATTAACTACTATTCATTTTGATATTATTGTTAAATAACTATTCATTTTATTAATTTTTTTCTTTAATCGGCTAATGAATTGCGAAGCAAAGGTTTTTTATCAGACAATTCCAATGCTATTTCTTAGCGATTAAAAAATAAATTAGGAACTTAATAATGTCCGTTCTAAGTGGGCGGTTATTTTGCTATTTATCATTTGGGATTAATTTTGAATTGGAGGGGATTATTCATATAAAATACTCAAACGTTGTTTGGCGCTAAAATAGCCTCTCTATATAATGTATTGCAAACTTGCGATAAAAAAACCCATTAAACCCACTTTAATTTTTGAAAATATTTCTCATTATTTCTTAATTGATATTTCCATTCTTTAAAAACCGAATTCTTTTTGAAAATATTATAATTTAATTATAATCTGTTATTAAAATAGATTTAGTCATCTCAAAAACCTGAAAAATATTAGTTTCATCCTTTTTTTACGATGAATTCAAATCTTTCATTAGATTTTCTCTAACACGTCAAATTTCAAAATGGCGTACCCAATATGGTGGAAAAAATTAAAAATTAATAACATTTACATTTCTTAGGGGTTTTTTATGTCGCTGGTTAAAAATATAAAACTAGAGTTCAAAATTTTTAAATGGCAGATCCAATATGGCGAATGCAAAAATAAAAAATTAATTTTATTAGTTTGAAATTGGTAGATTTTAAAATTCATGCGTAATTTTGTAGAAAATGTGTTTTCAAATGCAGAAAAGAATTGACAAATAAAAAAAATTATTTATACAATTTTTGTAGCAATTCTTTGAAAATAAAACTTTTTTTAGGATTAAAAAGCAAAAAATATTATTTTATACGTTTTTTGTCTGAATTTGAAATCTTTTGGAAAAATGTATTAGACATTCGGTTGATTATTTTTCTAACTAATTTCAAATCATAATTTTATGATTTTTAAAAATATTTTTTATATATATATATAAAAATGATGATGTAAAATTTGTTGAAACGTTAATAAATGATATGAATTTTCAATTAAAAAATTGAATAATAATAATGGTATATTTTGGCATTTTCAGTTCAAAAATAGTTCTAAATTTATAAAAAAATGCTTTAAAAATTGTAAAAATCAATTTTTTCGTTTGACAATTTTTTTTCAAATTCAAAAATAGATTTTCTACAAAATTACGTATGGAATTTCAAAATCTGACAATTTTTAAGAAATATAAAATTTCAGAAAGTGTTAAAACATATCTTAATAAAATAACAGATAAATTAGAATAATATTACAACTTTAGATGCATTTCACGATGAATCATTAAAAAGAAAAATTGAATTAATTCAGTGTCAGAAAAATTCTGCAGTCGCGAAGTATCGAACCCCGAGCGTTGCTGCTTTTTCATGTTCAGTAATAGTGCCACGGAACCATCTCACTGATAAATGATTACAATTTACAACTTAAAAAAAAAGTTTATAATTTCCAAGCTCATTATTAGATTTTAATAATTTTTCAAAAATCGAAACTTTATTGTTTTTTGTTACAAATGAAGTAAATAATTGCTAAATTAGTACAATTTTTAAACAATTTTGTTTTTGCTTTATTTGAATCAAACATAATTATCTTTGTAATAGTCAACAAAAAATTATCATTTAATAGAACATTAATTTTGATTTAATACATAATAAGTTTGATTTAATAAAAATTACATTTCATTCAGTTATAAAATATGTCAAATATTTTATAAAAAAACAAAAATAGTTTTTTGATTGGCTTCTTATTTTTGAGAGGCGCATGCTTAATTCCGAAAACGTTTTTGACAAAATAGTTATTTTACATAACGTAGCTTAAAACTCACATAAAATAAACATTATTTGTCATAAATTTCATTGCACACAATAAACCATTTAACATAAATATCATTTGTCATAAAATTCATTTAACATCAATTTTTTATCAATTTTTATTTTTTTATAATTTTTTATGGAAACATAATTTCCATTTGACATAATAATCATGTAACATAAATTTCTTTTGCCAAAAAATTCATTTTTTTGTCATTCATTTATAACGTAAATTTTTTTTCACAAAAAATTCATTTAACGTAAATTTTAATTGCCATAAAAATTATTTCACACAAAATTCATATTACAATTTAATTTGTCATAAAAGTCATTTAACGTAATTCTTATTTGACATAAATATATCATTTTACATAAAATTCACCTAAAATAATTTTCACTTGACGTAAATATCATTTAACACAATTCTTATTTATAAAAATCACTTGATAGAAATTTTCTTTGACATAAATTCCATTTAACATCATTTTGACATAAAATTTACTTTACATAAGTTTCATTTGGTATAAATCCCATTTAACGTAATTCTCATTTGACATAAAATTCAGTTGACGTAGATTACGTTTGACATAAAGATCATTTGACATGGAAATATAGCGGCGAATTTCAATATTGTCGAATCAAAATGTTATTTATAATATCTGATTAGTTACTTTTAAAGTTCACGCCGAAATTTTTATGTAAGATGTAATTATGTGTAAAATTAATTTTATGTCAAATGAGAATTTTGTTGAACGACTTTTATGTCAGAGGAAATTTATGTTAAATTACATTTATGTCAAATAAAAATGATGTCAAATGTCTTTTATGTTAAATGGACTTTATGTCAAATGAGAATTATATTAAATGACATTTATGCTAAATGAAATTTATGTCAAATGATATATGTTAAATAAATTTGACGTCAAATGAATTTTCTGTTTAATGAAATGTCAATTGAAATATATATTAAATGATTTTCATGTGAAATAAAAGTCAAATCAATTGAAATATATATCAAATGATTTTCATGTGAAATAAACGTCAAATCAATTGTATTTTTACTTTAAATGGAAATTTTGCTAAATAATTTTTATATCGAATAAAATACATGTTGCATTAATTCTACGTCAAATGACATATATGTTATATAAATTTGATGTTTAATTAAATATATGTCAAATCGATATCATAAAATGCCATTTATGAAATAAAAATTGTATGTTTGATGAAATGTATGTCAAATAAATTTCCAATTGAATATTTTTTATACCAAATAGATTTTATGTCAAATAAATGTTAAATGGTTTTATGCCAAATGAGTATTATGTTAAATTAGATTTTGGAAGTTGTCATGCCTCTCATTTTTGAATTAAAAAAAAATTGTTTGTCAGTTTAGAGTATTTTATTATAAATACCTATTCTTTATGGATTAAAAAAATTATCATCGCTTTATAAAAGCAAATTCACTTTTCCTTCGCGTATAATATACAGAATAAAATTCGCAAAGGGACCAGTATTAAAATGTCAATAATATTTCTTCTGAAGAAAAAAAAAAAATCTGGTAACTTTACCCCTGTCATGACCTTTATGTATTTCTCATTCGTTTATAACCCTGAAAGTTGTGGGTTTTCTTTTTTTCTGATAAAAATAAGGTGCATAGTAAACGATTTTCAGAGAGACAATATAATGTGGTCAAAAAGTTTCTTTCTTCATGATGTATTATTCTTACGAGAAAGTTAAAAACTGAAATTATTAAAGACATTCTTCAAAAAAGTGAAAACGTGTGTTTCAGATTTATTTTTTTTTTTTTTAGTTTGACACTTTTGATGGATTGATTGGTATAGAAGAGTGAAGGAAATAAAGTCGAAAAAAAGTAAGAGTTATTTTTATCGAAAGATTTTTCTATATTTATACCGTTCAGTTTCCTTCAATTTTCTTGATTCTCTTTGCAATTTCATTAGACGCAAATGGTGTAGTATTAGAAATGTAAGTCAACTTTTATATTTAGAAAAAAAGGATCTGCTCTTTATAGAAGCGACAAGTAAATAAAGTAAGCCGATGCTTATCAAAAAGAAAAAAAAAGGTAAAAAAAATTTGCTACATCCGTATTCTTTTTTTAGGCCAATTTCCCATTGAAATACTCGACTCTCTTATCAAGAACCGCTTATATTCCGCGGAGGATCTCATTTATTGTCCCTTCTCTTGTATCTGAAGTAACGATCTTTCGAGATCTGAGCATTCCACATTCCTTACTCTCGTTTTGAAAAGACAAAAGTCGTTCTCCTTCTTATTAGACTAATTGCATTGATCACACTTTTCGTGGGATAATTTAATTAGGAACTTTTTAAATTATGATGCTCGAGGTTGTACGATTTTCTTGGTAAAAAAAAAATTATCTCAGGTATTTGCCCTCAGAAAAAAAGAAGTGAAAATTAGAAATTATGCTTTTATGTAAAAAAAGGGGCAAAGCTATTTCGAAATGTTTGAAAACTTATTTTTGATTTACTATTTTTTTTCAAGTCGAATTCTAAAAGAATTTCTTAGTAGTCGAAGATAAATACTTTTTTGGTTATTTCAAATTTTTTTCACATATTTTTTTACTTTATTCACATTTGTTCAATTAGTTTTCTATTTGTTCTATTTATTCATTTTTTCAAATAAATTTTTATATTGCAGTATATTTTCTATTTTTTTTTTTATTTTCTCAGGTAATTAAAATAATTAGAATTAATAATAATTTAATAAAATAAAATAAAATAAAATTAAATATTATTATTATTATTATTATTATTATTATTATTATTTAATTAAATTAATTAAATTATTTAATTTATTATTATTATGTAATTAGAATTTTTTTAATTTGTTCTTTACTTTTTAATTTTTTATTTCACAAAGTTTTAAAATATTTTTATTCTTATTGTTTATCAAATTTATTACTTTGTAACTTTATGAAACTTTTTAACTTTTTTCAAACTTTTTTTTTTTTTTAATTGATAGATTTTGAAATTTATACGTAATTTTTTAGAAAATATGTTTTTGTAGTAATAAAAAACTTTCCGAATGAAAAAATTAATATTGACAAAAGTTTTAGCATTTAAAAAAATAGTTTTCAAGTTAAAAATTAAATAAATTATGATTATTATTAAATTTTACTATACAAAAACTTTTTTTCTAACTAAATGTTAGAACATAAACTTTAAAAACGGTTTTATCAAATTTTGTTTTTATCACTAAAACATTTTTTTGAAAAAGTTGATGTTCTAAAATTACTAATTAACTAATTTCTTATGATTTTTTTGAAATATTTTTAAAGAAGTCAATTTTTTAATATTATTAAATAATAAATGTTAATTATTATCAAATATTCAATTTTTAATAATTTGTTTCCATTCTTTAAAATATTAATTTAATTGTTTAACTGGTTTTTCACTCAATTATCTTAAAATTTCAAATTTTCAATTTCTTTCAATAAAATTATTCATATTATATATATTTCAATTCATTTACGTTTTCTAATTAAATTTTCCTATTAAAATAGGTAAATATTTGAATAAAAATTATGCTTCTTGTATCTCTAATCTTGGCTAAAAATTGACTATACAATTTTAAATACACAGGAAATGAAAAGTGTTGTTTTAACCTGAATTCGGGTGAAAATAACACGCAACAAATTTTACCCTACGAGGATAAAATTTATTGCGTGTTGTTTTCACCCGAATTCAGGTTAAAACAACACTTTTCATTTCCTGTGTAAATGAATAATATAAAATAACTATCGAAAATTATATAAAAAGTAATAAATGGAAAAATAGTTTTAGATGAGAAAAATAATATTTTCGTTGTGCTTTTTTAAAATTATTTGAAAAAAATATCCGGAAATAAAATATAAAATTAATATTAGGTGTTTTTTAATATACTCATTTTGGATAGTAAGTTGATGGAAAATAATATTTTTTTCCAAAATTTTCTAAACTTTTCTTAAAACTTTTCTTAACTTTTCTTAAAATTGTTTTTAAAGGCCGTTAAAAGATTAATTGAAAATCTGAAACATTAGTAAAAATTCCATAAAATTCTGAAAATTCTGAATTCTTCTTCGAAGATTTGTTGTAACTTCCAGAATAAATATAACAAAATATTGAACTTTGCAGATAGAAGTAATTTATCATATTAAATTAAAGACTCTTTGGAAAAATTTTTTTCTATAAAACTTTATGAAATTATTGCCAATTTTGTAGAATTGTAACAAACTGTTTTCTAATGGATTAATTTAAAATTGAATATTCCATGTTTGATTTGTTTAATATTACGGGGACTCTAATAATAAATTTAACATAACGAGGAATTTATAAGAAGCCCTATTATCGTTCTGACGTCGTTGCGAGTTTCCCCTGGGAGGGAAAAAAAACTTATGAAGCATAAAGATCTCTGGACGTAGATTACGTGATTCTACAGAATATTGGTTCACAGACCTTATAACACTTATAAATTGATTGGTTTTTTTTATCTTATTTCTCTTTTGTTACCGTATGTCATTTATTTTTATACAAATACCATATATTTAATGCACGGAATTATACATAACGTATATCATTTATTTATATTTGGAAAATTTATTATTTATTGCAAATTTATTTGTCTTTTTAAAAATTTTCTATACATACATATTTTATTTCAATTTCATATTCAGTGAGGGGGTTTTTGCATTGCCCCAAAGTCCTTAGCCATTGACTCCACACACTCGCAGTTTGTTCAGCACTTAAAGAGCTCAGAAACTGATGAAATACTGTGAAACTTTATACATTCTGTTTTACTTCTATTTCCGGATAGTTGTTAGAGAACAAATCTGGGATATTCGGTTACAGTGCTTGAAAAAGATATAGTTGTGCAGACTTTTGATGTTCAGTTTTTCTTGCTCCTTTTCTTCTTTCTTTTCCTTTTTCTTTCTCTTTTTTCCACTATATTTCATCATAATGGAGAATATGAAAACACTTTTACTTGGAGATTTTTAACTGTGAATGTAATTACTCCTCAGTGATTATAATAATTTGAAGCAAATGAAAACTTTTAGATAATTTTCAAAAATTCTACCATAATTAATGTTCTTTTTGTATTATAAATTAAATCTGTGTAAATTAGCTGCCAATGTACGATAATATTTAATGTTTACATAAGATTTATTAAACTTAAATGTCTAAAATTTTAATAAAATTAGAAGTTAGATTCCAATACTCCGTATTTAAAGTTTTAACATTTGTAGATGTTAAGTTTTAACATTATTATTATTATTATTATTATTGAAAACTTCATGAATAATTGATTTAAAATTTCCTAAAAATTTGAAATTCATTAGATTCTCTTGAAACTTATTACTCGAGAGTTTTTAGTGTCTTTGAACTCGAATCTGAAGTCATACTTTAAAAATTCAAAATGTCAGATTCAATATGGCGGACAGATTTTTAAAAAATTTGTTGATTTCACGTCAAAATCGGCACTCTTGAATTTTTTTAGTCACTGAACATAAACCTACTGGTAAACTAACATTATACAGTAAACTAACAATAAATATGCACCAAGAAAATATTTTCAATCCAAAAAAAGAAGCCAACGAAAAAAATTTGTTTGAATTAAACAAATTTTATAATTGAATTAAGCGTCACTTTTATTGAATAAAATTTATTATATATTGTTATATTATTATTATTATTATTATTATTATTATTATTATTATTATTATTATTATTAATATTATTATTATCTATATTATCTATATATGTTTCTGGATTTTAGTGTCCAGAAACTTTTGAGAATATTAAAAACAAGAAACGTTTAAAAAAATTAAATTTTTCTTATTTTCTTTTAAACATTACAAGCACTGTGAATTTTAATTTTAAAAAAAAACCTTATTTTTTACTATTTTGGACAAAAATTTACTTTAACCCTTTAAACCCACACAGCACCGAAACATTCCTAAAAATTTATTAAAGATTTACTTGCAAACTTCGAAGTAAAAAGTTCAAAAGTTTAGTGAAAATTTTGTAAAGATTTAAATGTCCCACTTCAATAAATGTTTAGCGTGAAACTTTTCTGAAAATTTAAAAAAAATTAAATTTTCGCCTATATAGCGAGTTTTTTTTTTAAATTTTCAGGAAAGTTTTAAGTTAAATTTTTAAGAAAATTTGAGCGGCTGGATTCCATAAGGGCACGTAAATTTTTCTCGGCCGAAATCGAAGTCCCCTGGACACTCAAAATTCAACTTCTGAATTTAAGTGTTTAAAATATATATCCTTATAGGAAATTTCATTGCGCATCTTTTTTTCCTTTAAATTTTTATTGTATCTGTTTCCGTTTTCAAAATATAAGGAAAAAACTGTTTTTTTAAAGAGTGAAATTTTTATTGTTTTTTTCACTTCAACTCGCGATTACTCAGTCAATTTTACGAATTTTTTAATGAAACAAAAATAAAAATACGCGTTGTTTTATCCTACGAGTGACTAAAAAAGAAAAATGTTGTTTTAATTATAAATAAAAAAGTTATTAATTTTTTATTAAGATATTGCAAAATTCGTAAACTGAAATTTTCACTAAGCGGGGAAGTTGAGCAAATTTTGAGCAACAAAAAACTTCCAGCGAGAAAGTTGTTCATTTAGGTCTAAAAAAGTTTTTCCCGAAAGTTACAGTTCAATTAAACAATTAGTTAACAAATGGCGAATGTTAAAAGTCGTTGGCGGCCGAACGCCCAGCGCGCGTATCTCACTTAATAGTAAGCTGGAGAGTTTTATTCTGTGTATACATAATACGGGTGAGAAACGCGCGCTGGGCGTTCGGCCGCCAACGACTTTTAACATTCGCCATTTGTTAACTAATTGTTTAATTGAACTGTAACTTTCGGGAAAAACTTTTTTAGACCTAAATGAACAACTTTCTCGCTGGAAGTTTTTTGTTGCTCAAAATTTGCTCAACTTCCCCGCTTAGTGAAAATTTCAGTTTACGAATTTTGCAATATCTTAATAAAAAATTAATAACTTTTTTATTTATAATTAAAACAACATTTTTCTTTTTTAGTCACTCGTAGGATAAAACAACGCGTATTTTCGTTTTTGTTTCATTAAAAAATTCGTAAAATTGACTGAGTAATCGCGAGTTGAAGTGAAAAAAACAATAAAAATTTCACTCTTTAAAAAAACAGTTTTTTCCTTATATTTTGAAAACGGTAACAGATACAATAAAAATTTAAAAGAAAAAAAGATGCGCAATGAAATTTCCTATAAGGATATATATTTTAAACATTTAAATTCAGAAGTTGAATTTTGAGTGTCCAGGGGACTTCGATTTCGGCCGAGAAAAATTTACGTGCCCTTATGGAATCCAGCCGCTCATTTGACTATAAACATTTATTTAAGTGGGACATTTGAATCTTTACACAATTTCCACTAAACTTTGCAAGTAAATTTTTCGAAGTTTGCAAGTAAATCTTTAATAAATTTTCAGGAAAGTTTTAGTGCTGTGTGGGAAGTATATTTTTTTCTAGTCAATTTTCAATTAGTCGAATATTACGAATTTTCAGTAAAATTTTACTAATGTTTTAGTAGAATTCCACTAATTGAAAGTCACTTATTTCACTAAATGAATTAGTGAAACTGTTTTATCAAATATTAATAAAACAGTTCTAGTAATTTATTTAGTAATTAGTTCTACTAATTGTTAGTAGAATTCTATTAAGCAGTTGGTAAAATCTACTAACAATTACTTTAAAAATAAAGAAAAAAAAATTTAGAAATAAAATGCAAAAAGCAAAAAATTAGAAGCAAAAAATTATAATTATGTTTGAAATTTTTTTAATTAAAACACAGAAAGAGAATCAACTGACAATATAAATTATTAATGTTTAGGTTTTCATTACAACTAAAATATTTAATAAATATTAAATACTGATTTTAATCTGTAGTAAGTAAAAAGAAACTTTTAATCAATAAAAAAGTAACACTAACATAATCTTAAAGTGATTTGCTTCTAAAGTCCCTTTCTTCAGATCGCGTCTCATATATAAATAAATTTTATTAACTATAATAATCTTCGTAGTATTTCTTTCATTCATTCTGTCCGCAGATTGAAGTTAGTTATAGTTATTCTTTTGTTTTTTATACGTTTTGATAGAAAATAGAAATATACATATACATTACTTTTAAATTCATTTTTGTGGGTTATTGTCATTTTTTTAATGTCAAAAAGAAACAAAAAAACTCGTTTTATTCACTTCACAAAATTGTCAAAAATTCCATTCCATATTTTTTTATTTTCCTGACTTTTTCCTAATTTTCATCAAAAATATTTACTTTTTTCTTATCCTGCTAATAAATTGAATATATGCTACGAATTTTATTATTCATGAAACAATTTAAAATAATTTAATTCTTGCGAAGAATTTAAAAAAAATATTTGAAAATAATTGAATTTTCAATGAAAAATGTTATTATTTATAAAAATAATTGAATTTTTCAGAAGAATTTTATTATTTACAAAAATAATTGATTTCTTTAGGTAAATTTGGAAAATAATTTAATTTTTGGAAAGAATTTTTAAAACAATTTTGAAAATCAAATTTAGGAAAAATTTACTTTTTTGAAAGAATTTTATAATTTGAGAAAATAGTTAAATTTTTTTGGAATATTTTTCTATTTTTATAAAAATAATTGAATTCTTGCGAAGAATTTTTTTTTCTTAATTTGAAAATAAATGAATTCTTGGGAAGAATTTAAAAAAAAATTTGAAAAATAATTGAATTTTTCTGAAAAATTGTATAAATTTTGAGAAAAATTGAATTTTTTGAAGAATTACATTTTTTCTAAGGATTTTGTAATTTATGAAAATAATTGAATTCTTTCAAAGAATTTTATTAATTAGGTAAATGATTAAATTCTTGCGGCGAATTTTATTAAAATTAATGAAAATAATTGCATTTTTTCCTAGAATTTTATCATAAATTTTTTTGAATAATTGAATTCTGTTTGGTTATATTTTATAAAAATAGTAGATATTGAAAACCAGTGAAATGTGAAAAGTTTTTAAAGATAATTAAATTTTACAAAGAATTCTATTATAATATTTGTCAATAATTGAATGTCGGTTGGAAATTTTATTAAATTTTTTTGAAAATAACTGGATTTTTAAAAAAAACATTTCATTATTTATGAAAATAATTGAATTCTTGCGAACTATTTTCAAAAATTTTTTTTAAATAATGTAATTTCCAAGAAGAAATTTATTACTTTTAATAATAATTGAATTTTGTAAAGAATTTTATTGAAATACCTCAAAATAATTGAATTTTCGGGAGTAATTTTTTTTTATCGTCATAATTATGTCGATAAATAAAAAAATTATTTAAAAAATTTATTTATTATTTTAAAAAAATTTTATTAAAATTATATTTAAAACAATTAATTTCTTTCGAATAATTTTATTAAATTTTTTGAAAATAATTGAATTATTGCGGAAAAGTTTATTAAATTGTTTAAAAAGAATTAAATTTATGTTGAAAATTTTATTACTTTTGAAAGGAATTGAAATCTTCATAAGAATTTTATGAACATTATTTTAAATAATGAATTTTTAAATGTTATGAAAATTTTATTAGTTTAAATAATTGTTTTCTTGTCAAAAACTTTGTTTGTGAAAGCAATTTAATTTTACGATTATGAAAATAATTAAATTCATGCTTAGAATTTAATCAAAAATTTTTTTGAAAGAATGGAATTTACATTCTTTAGAATAATTAAAATTTTCGTAATGAAGTATTTCGAAAATAATTGTCACCTATAATTATTTTGAAGAGGTACATATTTTTTTTATAAAATCCCGTCCTTTATATTCCATAAAATTCTTTTCTGAAAGATGATGAATTTGCGCTTTAGCTGATGGAACTGTGTGTGATATTTTATCCCGCTTCTAATTATATTACGATTTTTTGTTCAAAAAGCCGTTTTTTTGTTATTTTCTGCCGCTTTCGTGTCAATTAACTAGAATTTATTTTGTGGAGTCTTCGTTGGCTGCAGTTTGATATCTTGTGTCTTGTATCACAATTTTTTTTTGTATAAAATGTATGTATATGTATATAATAATTTTTAAGTGGATTTATTGTTCTCTTCTCAATGTTACTTTCTTCAGTCACTAATTGTGTTGTGATTAAAAAATCTACTATGGTTTTTTTTTACACAAGTAACTAAAAGTAGCAAAATTGTGTAATTTTGTAATTAGTCTTCCAGTCTTTTGATTTTTTTATTACGTTCATTGATGTAAACTTTAATTTTCGAGTAACGTAACAAAGTGATTAATTTAAGTAGACTTTAATTATTTTAAGTATAGAAAATTAGGAACTAATATTTATTCTTAATAATTCTTCAAATTTTATAAATAAGTAAAATTTAAAAGAAAAAATGAAAGGTTAATATTGTATAATAAAGATTCGTATATAAAGTTTTTAATTTTTAATGGTGCTAATATTTATTCTTAATAAGTTTTATAAATCCGATGAATAAATAAAATTTAAAAGGAAAATAATGAAATGAAAGATGGAAAAATTAATAAGGATTTGTATATATAAAGAGATTGTTCCGATAGAGGGAGGTTTTTTTTTACAAAAATTTTCTTAATTAAATTTTGTTTTCGTTATAGAGAGAAAGAAAATCCACTTGAAAACTCCTTTGTAGTAATTTTTTGTCTTTATTTGATAAAAAATTTGCCAGGGGTATAATTTTATTATCCACACTTTTACAAAGTTCTTTTTGAGAATTTTTTTTTTCTGGTTTTGTTTTTATGAGTGAAAAAAAAATTCTAAGTGGAAAAATCGTCGACTTTTGCGTTAAAAGTTATTCAGAAGAATCACAAACGAGTTATTGTAAAGAAACTTTTCACATTACTGTTATTGAACTGCAGCCAACCAATAAGAAGCTAACGCAGCCTGTCACTCTTTTTTTGCTTGTCGCCTTTCGACATGAGCCAATCGGATGGAAAGACGAAATAAGAATTCAGGGGAAAAGGATCGTTGAAATGAGCCCGAGGGAACAGATTGTCTGTCTGTTGGGATTAAGAACAAATTTTGTTTTTTTTTTTGTTTTTTTTTTTTTTTCAAGATGTGCGTCGAATCATTGAATCAAAATCGGTTTTGACTCAATTTGTTTGATATATTGTTGGATCTTTTTTATTTTGACGAAATTTCCATTCCTCAAGATTCCTCAATTGTTTTTTGTTCGAAGCGAATTATTTTTTTTTTTATTAAAAAATGTTTTTTCCGAAAATAATTTTTTGCTTGTTTGAATAATTTTTTAGAATTGATTAGTTTTTATAAAATACTTACTTGCTTTTTTTGAAATTTTCTTGAAGCAGTTTTTTAATTTTTTAATTTTTTATTTGATAATGTTTATATAAATAGTTTTTACTTGTTTAATTTTATAACTACTGTTCTTTTAGCTTGTAATTTTGTTAAGCACTATTTTAATTTATTAGTATTTTTTTCAAAGTACTCTTTTACTTTTTTCAAAATACTATTCACTTTGCTTTGAATATTATTTTTCTTTAAAGATTTTTTCACTTCAAACTACTTTTCTATTAAAGAATTTTCAAATAGTTTTTCAGTGTATGTTTCATAAGTTTTAATAGTTTTGTTTTTAATTTTTTCAAATAATTTCTTCGTTGTTTAGAATTTTTGAAATATTTTCGTACTTTTTTCACATTTTGCAAAATAGTTTTTTACTTGCTCGACTAATTTTTAGATGAAAATTTTATAGAATTCTTTTTTCATCCGTTTCTAATTTTTTTAAATCTTTTCTTATTTTGCAAAGTTTTTTTGCTTTTTTAAAATATTTTTGAAGTTTAGCAAGTTACTTTCTAGCCTAATTTTTTATTTGACATTTTTTAAAATAGTTTTTACTTATTTAATTATTTGTTTGGTCCATAAATCTTATAAACCTTTTTTCCTTTTTTTGGAAATTTTTTCAAAATACATTTCTTACTTCTTTTAAGTTTTTTCCCATATTTTCTATTTGTTTATAAATACTTTTTTCACTTCATTTTTAAAAATAATTCTTTCTTCCTTACAAAGTTCTTACAAAATATTTTATTCTTCTCAATTTTCGGTTCGAAATAATTTTCATTTTTTAAGAAATTTTTTCTCAAAATAATCTTTTATGTTTCTTACAGAATTTATTTCAAAATCGTTTTTTATTTCTTCCAAATGCTTTTTATAACAATTTTTTTCCAAATATTTTAAAATATGTTTTTCTTGGTTAAATGAGTCTTTTCAAAATCTTTTTCATGTTTTTACTTGTTTAATACATTTTTTATACTTACGACTTTTCAAAATATTGTTTAGTATCATTTAAAATTTTAGACTTTTTTCTAATTTTTTCAATTTATTCTTTAATTGTTATTATTTATTGTTTAATTGTTTATTCTTTAATAATTATCTTGAAAAACTTGTTCTTAGAATATTTTTCATACTATTTCTTTCTTTATTTAAATTCTTTGCAAATATGATTTTATCTTTTTCAACTAATTTTTTACCTTATTTTCGAAAAAAGTATTTTTGGTCAATTTCTACTTTTTATAAAATGTATTTTTTAATTTTTTTGTTTGTCTCCTTTCAGTATTCTTTTAACTCTTTTTTAAGTATTTTAAATTTATTTCGATTACTTTTTTAATTATTTTTAATTAATTTTGTAATTACTTTTTTCAAAATTTTATTTTATATTTTTTTCAACATTAATTTTAATTTTTCGACTTGCTTAAATTTTTGTTCACTATTTTCAAATTTTTTTACACGTATAAAATTATTTTTTTTATTAAAATTTTTTTTTATTTGCATAAAATTTTATTTTATTTGTTTCAAACATTTTCACTTGCATAAAATTAATGTTTTACTTGATTCAAATGTAAAAAATTTTTATTCCCTTGTTTCAATTTTTTTTACTTGCGCATAAAATGTGTTTCTTGAATTAAATTTTTGCACTTGCATAAAATTTTGTTGTACACATTTCAATTCTTTTTACTCGTTCAAAATTTTGTTTTACTTGTTTAAAGTTTTCTTACTTGCATAAAAATTTGAATTTCTTTCTTCGACAACTTTTTACTAGCAAAAAAATTTGGAAAATTTGTTTGAAATTTTTTTCCTTGCATAAAATTTTATTTTGTTTCAAATACTTTTTTGCTTGCATCAAATACTAGATTCAAATGTTTGAACTTGCAAGTGGCATAAAAATTTGTTTTACTTGTT
The DNA here is from genome assembly GCA_032873175.1 of Leptopilina drosophilae. Taxonomy (NCBI): domain Eukaryota; kingdom Metazoa; phylum Arthropoda; class Insecta; order Hymenoptera; family Figitidae; genus Leptopilina; species Leptopilina drosophilae. The sequence continues at coordinate 50,396,653 of CM065481.1, forward strand.
GGAAAAATTTTTGTCAAATTACAAAATATTTTTGCAATTCGGAAAAGACATTTTTCAAAAATGCGCTTTTCGCAAAATACTTCTTTAAAAATGCTCTAAAAATTTCTCTTTTAATTCCTCTTTTTTTCTTTTTTTCTCTTTTTCTGGCTAATATTTTTTTTCATCAAAATATTGAAATGCTAATTTAGATCTTCTTTCTTTCATTTTATTTAATTATTCAGTTAATTAAATTAATTCGAGATAATTTTCATATTGTTGATAAAAATTAATTAAAATTTCGAATAAATAAGAAAATTTTCATCCTATTAATTTCAAGTAAAAGATCATTTTCATCTTACTGATTATAAATTAAAGTTTTTCTTCTTATTCTGATGAATAAAATTTTCAAGTAATATAGAACTAATTTTTTTGATGGATTTAATTATGTGGAATAAAAAGTATAATTACTTGTTTAGTAAGGATATAATTATATATTTTAGTGGGACAGTAAGAAACTTAGTGGCAATGCTTTCATTCCGTTTGAAGAGATGCCTTTAATATCTGGGTAATAATTACCAAAGGTAAATTCGTGCGCTTGAAGCATTGTAGAATTCTCCCTTTGTGTTACAAATATCTGCCTTACAAGTTCAAAGAGCTCATAATTAACTATAATATTCTGTATAATGAATAATACAATTTTCTCAAAAATATTTCAACATTAAATAAATACCGCAGTTTATCTCCGAAAATTGTTAACGTGATTTGATATATTTTTACCAGCAAAGAATTTAGTTCTATTTATCAGTATTTAAAAATATTTTATTGAAAGGTTTTTCTTGAATAGATTTTTTATTATTATTTAAAAGTTTTAATAGAATATTTTTTTATTTAAAAATTTTTATTGAATGATTTTTTATTTGAAAATTTTTATTGAATGATTTTTATTTGAAAATTTTTATTGAATGATTTTTTATTTGAAAATTTTTATTGAATGATTTTCTATTTGAAAATTTTTATTGAATGATTTTTTATTTGAAAATTTTTGTTGAATGTTTTTTAATTGGAAAGTTTTAATAGAGTATTTTTTATTTTTGTTTTAATATACAATATTGTTTAATTCAAAAGGTTTTGATTGAACGTATTTTTATTAAACAAATTTTACTGAATATTTTTTTATTGGAAAGTTTGTAAAACCTGATATTAAATATTTTTTAATTAAAAGATTTTGTCGAATTTTTTTATTGACTATTGAAAAATATGGAAAGAAATGAAAGAAGGGATGATTGTTTAAATAAATAGATTCGACGCCATCCGAAAAATTTTTTTTTTTTGTTACATTTACAGTCCAATGATCTGGATTCCGCAGTATCGCGAAATGCAAATGAATGGCGGCGATTCATTGGGAAACGATGAGAGTCAACAAGATTCAAGATTGATTCCAGTTTGTTTTATGCAAGCAAATACAAATGCAACGACAGCATTCTTCCTGTTATTGGTGATACTTTTTTTCTTTGTGCCTCTATTAATTTTAATGATTCTTTATTCGATTATTGTGAGAAATTTAATAAGAGACACATCATCGGCAACGAATAGCAGTGAATTGTATCATAATAGAGCGAGAAGACAAGTGATTCTTATGTTGTTAACGGTTGTTTTTAGTTTCTTCGTTTGTCTAGCGCCATTTAAAATTCTCACATTTTATATTATTGTTGCGCCCGAAAAGCAAGTCGACGATATTGATAAGGAAATTTTTTATAATTTACTCTATTTCAGTCGAAATATGTTCTATTTGAATAGTGCTGTCAATCCAATTTTGTATAATTTGATGAGTAGTAGATTTCGACATGGATTCTTGAGATTGTTTGGTGTGAAAAAAATTCCTATCGATAGAAGTACACTTAAAAGCACTGTAACCGATACTAGAGTTTCTAGACGGGCATTAAATAGCGATCAGCAGGTTAATTTTGTTTAAATTTCAATTTCATTGACTAAAAATTTATTTATTTCTTATTTACCGAAATAAAAAACGAATTTATTCTTTTCAATTTTCCTCTTCTGGTAAAAATTTTTTTTCTTCTTTTTAATTTAAAAAAAAATTTTTTTATAATCTACTAAAACAAGTAGATAATTTTAAGTGTACAATGAAAGTTTGAAGAAAATTGTTATTTAAACAATTGAAAGTATGTTTATTCGAAAAAAAATCTTGCTGAAAATTACTGATTATTGTTCCAAAAATTTACGTCCTAATTATAAATCTATCTAACTAGTATTAAATAATTTTATAAGAATTTCCACAAATAATTCAAGTAATTTAAGATAAAAAAGTATTATTGACAAATAGAAAATAATGACTGATTACACCAATATAATTATTTATATTTGTTTAATATTTATAAGCAAAAAATAATTAATTACCAGCTAATTGTTTTTTCAGTTTATAATTAATGTATTTAAAATTATTTACTTAAGTAGAAAATTTATTAAAATTCACTACTTTACAGAATTCGTATTTTTAACTAAAAAAGAACATTTAAATAAATATGTTTATTTAAATACCTTTTTTTTAATTAAAAATGCAATTTTAACTTTTTATTGTCAGATTTATTCTAAATATACAAATTATAAGTTAATTAAAAAAATATAATAAAAAATATTTAAAAAAAAAGATTTCAATGTGTTTAAAAATTGTGGAAGAAGTTCAAAAATTATACTATAAAAAATTAGAAACAATTGAAAAGTTAATACAAAAAATAGTATTTAAAATTAACTCGAAATATTGAGGTAAACAAAGTGTTCAATAGGAAAAAATATAAAATAAAATTTGACGCGTTCCAAAGAAAAGTACCTAAGAAGCAAAAAATGTTAGGCTGTGTTTATAATTTTTAGAGTAAAGACACAGAAAGAAAATCAATTACATTATTAAAATTTACCAATGTTCTGAATCTTTATTAGATCAAAAATATTCAATAAAAACTGATTTCAAATTTACATAATTAAAAAGAATATTTTCATCAAAATAAATCTAAGACAAACATAACCTACTGTTCGTTTGATTATTAGGTACCTTTTTTTGGGAGCGCATCAAAAATCATGAAGTATTAAAAAAGGTCAAAATAATTTATAAAATTCAAAAAGATATTTTAAAAAGTAATCGTGAAAATGTTTAAAATAATGTTTAAAATAATGTTTTAAAAAATGTTTATGAAAATTGTTCGAAAACTAGTTTTGAAAGTAATTTTTAAATAGAAATTAAATCTATGATAATAGTGATATTTTCACATTTTATAAGTGTTGTCCTTTTATTGATATTTCTATAAAAATTTTTCTTGTGTAAAAGAGATAATCCTTTTGTTTTTTTTTATTGTGATAGAACATATTTCAAGTTGGAGAGGATAAAAATGTTTCTGCACAAAAATATAAAATAAAAAATATAAAAAATATGATATACAAAAATAACAAATGCAAAAATAAACATAAATAGTACTTTAAACAGCTTTGACATTTTTATACTTTTTTGTTAAAAAATATATTGTATACGTTTGAGAGCTCAACTTGAATTTATAATGTTTATATATATATATATATTCGTATTCTTAATATTTCAAAAAGGAAATTAATTCTTCTTAGCTTTGTTTGTTCATTGTTCTTTGTGATTAGCTTTTTGATCAATTTTTTCCGCATTGAAAGTATTTTATAATTAAATTAACTTCTCATCTGAAATAAGAAGTTAAATTAACTTCACATATAAATGAGAAATTTAATTAAATTTTAATATTTTCATTAAATTATTAATTATTAATTATTTAATAAAATTAATTTATTATTCAAATTGGAAATTAAATACTTATTCTTATCACAATATTTATTTATTTATTTAGAAATTGTAAATGTTCTTAAAGTTATAAAATTACTTTTTGCACAAAAGTACTATAATATTGAAAAAATGCAAAAATATTTATAGCATTACAATAAGAAATAAACTTAAATTTTTATTTTAATCAGAGATGAAATTAATTTTTTCTTTAGATAAGAAATTAACTTATAGAAAAAAAACAAGTAGAAAAGGAAATTTAGTCCAAAAAGACTAAAATTTATAATATTTTTACGAAAAATAATTCGCTTTAGTATGTAATGAATTATTATAAATAATATAATAACGTACGTTCTTTGACAATCATTTAAAATGCATTTGTAATTTTTTCCGTCAGTGTTTTACGAGTTTTATTATAGATAGAAAATTTTACGGTAATGATACTTCTGATATATTACAAATATTTGATAATCAATAACATTTTTAAGTCTATCTGAAATTTGCAATAATAATATTTGTCTCTTGTGTAAATTATATCCAAGCAGCAAATTAAATTTGACAAAAATTGACAAAATATGTATTTTTCATCAAAAACGCAAATGCAAAAAAAAGGAATCCTCTAAAAATGAAAACATTTTTTTTCGCCGTAAATTTAAATTATTAAAAATAATTACTTTTTCTATTTTAAATTAGAGACTAATCTTTGCTTTTTAATTAGTAAATTTTACTAATAAATTAGTAGAAATGACTAATTATTATTAAAATTTACTAATTCAAAAGGGAAAAATCATTCAAATTAATAAACATTTTTACTAATTCACATTTAGAAAGTAATTTAAATATTGACGAGAAGTATTTGCAAAATAATAATTTCATGACAATGCAATATGTTTTGTTGCTTGGGTATAATAATTATATAAAGAAGTTGAATTGAACGATTCCGTATAATTATAAAATTGTATTTTAGTCATAATATTATAATTATAGTAATAGATTAGATAGGTTCAAAAATAGAACAGACCAAATAAAAACAATTATAAACATAAGTCAAAAAGTGTTCACGTTAATAAATTTAATGTAAGTATTAAAAGAGTGAAGAAAATTATTTACATTTTCTTAACTTTCATTTTTTTTAAAATTACAATTCTTCCTTCCCTATAAATTGCAAAATTATTATGAACACTGCTTCAATTAGGAATCACAGTGATTTTTTAATGTAAAATTTAGGTAAAAAAAGGGAATTCTCATTTAAAATAGTTCAAACTATTCAAAACTGTTATTCTCAGAAGAACTTTTTGCTACTTCCAAAGTAATTTTTTACAATAATTAAAAAAATTTTAAATTAATTTTAAATTAAAATTAATTAAAATTAATTAAAATTAATTAAAATTAATTAAATTTAAAATTATTTAATTTAATTAATAAAATTTATTTTAATTAATTAAATTAAATTAATTAATTTTTAATTAAATTTAATTATTAAAATTAATTAAATAATTAAAAATTAATACAACAATCAACTGTTTAAACAGTAAAATTTTCTGTTAAAAATAGTTATTTGGAGAATAAATTTTATAATATCTGAAGTTCAAAGTAATAAAAGTGATGTTATATTTGTTACTTTAATTAAAAAGAAATTTTTGACTTTTTTTATATGTATGACAAAAAAACTTTTGAAGTTTAAAAAGTTCGAGAGTATAAAATATAAAGATTTTTAATTTCAAAAAGCTAAAATTCTTCCAAAGCTTGCGAAATATAGAAACTTTTCTTCAACATAACTAGAAGTTTTTTCATGAACTTACAAAAGAATGACAATTTAAGTTAGTTTTTTTTTTGAAAATAGTAAATAAGAGAAGAATATACATGATTTTAGGAATTTTAGAAAATATTATTAATTTAACCCCTTGACAGTCCATAGCCCACATATGGCAAGAAAAAGTCGTGCCACTTTTGTGTCAGGGACCATAATATATTGCCATCTGAAAAAAAATACTGAACATAATTCAATTTAAGTGGCGAAGTGCATACTAAGGTTTTCGGGGTCGTTGAATCCGAATTTGAAGTGAGACGCATGACTACTCCCGAAATCTTATTTGACATAATACTCAACCGACATAAAACTATTTTTAGTATAAATATCATTTGACATAGAATCTATTTGGATTAAAAACATTTAATTTGAAATTTATTTGACATACATTTCATTAAACATACAATTTTTATTGAATAAATGGCATTTTATATGATATCCATTTGACATATATTTCATAAAACATCAAATTTATGTAACAAATGTCATTTGACATAGAATTAATGCAACATATATATTTTATTTGATATAAAAATCATTTAGCATAATTTCAATTTAATGTAAAAATACAGTTGATTTTACTTTTATTACTTTGACTAGCAAACGATACGCGCGCTGGCGCGCGGAACGTAGTATTCAATATGATACTGTTATACAAATTACAAATTTTTTTATTAACAAACATAAATTTTTTAAATAATTTCATAATCAAAATTAAAAAAAATAACTTAAGTTTATATTTTCAAAAATATTAATGAAATTTCACGAAAGAATTCCAATATTTTCTAAAATTTTAACAAATCTTTCTAAATAATTCGTAAAAATTATATTATTTTTATAAACAGTAAAATTTTTCGCAAGAATTCAATTATCTTTAATACAATTTTAATAAAATTCTTCTTCATAAAATTTTAATTATTTTAAAAATGTTTAATTAAAATTATTAAAGAAACTCCATTTTTTGACAAAAAATTCAAAGACATTCTGCAAAAAGAATTTAATTACAATATATTTTAAAAAATTTAAACGAAATTCTCCTCGAGAATTAAGTTATTTTCATAGTATACAATTTTTATCGTAGTGTCAGTCCGCAGTACAAACATAGCATAACAAACATTATGATTATTAAATGGAAATTATAATAATTTATATTATTTATTTCCAAAAAATCAGAATTTTATTGAAAGTCCTGATTGAAAAGTTAAGAAAAGAAATTTTTCAAATTTTTTACCTTTTTCTCAATACAATTTAACATTCTGTAAAATAATTAAAATTTTTTTTATAACAAATAAAGAAAATTTTAAAAACTTTTTTTTATATAAAAAAAAGAAAGAAATTAATCAATACATATTAAAAAAATAATATTTCAGATCTTGTTAAAAAAAATACTACAAATTTTGTAAAATACTTCAAATTACTTCATTTTTCCTTCAATTTTAAATAAAGAAAAAGAAATTATTCAAATTTTTTCATTAATTTCTAGATAAAACTTAAAATAAATTCATTTTTAGAAGGTTAAAATATTTAATCTTATTAAAGAAATTCTTCAAATGAAATTAAATATTTTGTTTTTTAATAATTATGTGAGAAAGTACACGAGCGTTTTTTTTAGCTAGTAAAATATAAAATATTTTTATATACAGAAAAAAATAAAAATTGTAATTATGAAATACACAAATTCTTCCTACACATTTTTTTTATTAATTTAAAATAGAAAAAATTTGTTAAAAATTGTAATTAAAAATTAAACAACTTTTTATTTCAAAAGAAACTAATAATTTAAAACAAATAAACGAAATATAATTATAAAATTTATAAATCAAACATTATTTATTATCAAGACAAATGTGTTTTCAAAACGAAAAAAAACAAAAGCATATACAAAAACTAACTTCATACTGCGAACGGACAGAATGAAAAACCACAGACTTTAATAAAGTTAATTTTACAGTTGATTTTACTTTCACATGAAAATCACTTGACATATATTTCAATTGACATAAGTTTTATTTAACAGAAAATCAATTTGAGATTAAATTTCTTCAACATTTTATTTGACATAATATACATTTGATATAAATTTTATTTTGTCCTAAAATTAATTTTTCATAAATTTCATTTGATATAAATATCACTAGACATAAATTTGATTTGGCATAAATATCATTTAATATAATTCTCATTTGACATAAATTTCATTTGACATAAAGTTCATTCAACATAAAAGATATTTAACATAATTTTTATTTGACATGAATGTAATTTAACATAAATTTCATTTGACATAAAAGTCGTTCAACAAAATTCTTATTTGACGTAATATTCATTTTTTACATAATTACATGTTTCATAAAAATATTGTCGCGAATTTTAAAAGTAACCAATTAGATATTATAAACAACATTATGATTCGCCAATTTTGAAATTCGCGCCTATATCTTCATGTCAAATTATCTTTATGCTAAATGTAATCTATGTCAACTGAATTTTATGTCAAATGAGAATTACGTTAAATGGGATTAATACCAAATGAAACTTATGTAAAATAAATTTTACGTCAAATGAGAATTATATAAAATGCAATTTATGCTAAATAAAATTTATATCCAATGGATTTTATGTTAAGTAATAATTATGTTAAATGATATTTACGTCAAATGAAATTTATGTTATAAGTGAATTTTATGTAAAATGATTTTTATGTCAAATGAATTATGTGTCAAATGAGAATTACGTTAAATGATTCTTATGCCAAATGAAAGTGTTGTCAAATGAATTTTATATTAAATAAACATTATAACAATTAAAATTTACGTTAAATAAATTTTTTGTCACAAGAAATTTATGTTAACTGATTTTTAAGTCAAAAGAAATTTATGTGACATGATTTTAATGTCAAATGGAAATTATGTTATGAGTTCCATGTAACATAAAATTTGTGTTAAATGCATTTTATGACAATAGATATTTATGTTAAATGTTTTTTTGCGTTCAACGATACAAGCATTAAAAAAATTTTCAAATTTGTTTGAAACACGTTACTGTAGGGTTTTCAGGGTCGCTGATTACAAATATGTCAGATTTTGAAAACTCAAAATGGCGGATAAAATATGGTGGATAATTTCAAAATTGATGCGATTTGATCAAAATTTATTTCTCGGGGGTTTCGGACGTCACTGAATTCGAATTTAATGTTCGTTTTTCTTAAAAGCAAAATTGCAGATTTAATATGGAAACTAAATCCGCCATTTTGAAAAAAAATTTTTTTTTAAAAACTGACCTCAAATTTTTTTTTTTTGTAAACTTTTGTTTCGGACCGTTTTTGGTCCACAAGCGATTTTTAACTGGACTGCAAAGGGGTTAAAGAAATAAAGGAGGAAAAAATTTATTTAGATAAAAAAAGGAGACTAACTCAGATCATTTTTCAATGTTGCCACTATTGTAATATAATTAATTATTAGTCCTTTCTTCTCAACAGTTTTTCGTTTCATAACAATTATATACTACGTAAGTGACGTTTAATGTGCATGTTTTTTTTATTTAATGTTTATAGCCTCATTTCATATCAGTGTTATATATGTGAACAATTACCACATTTTTATATATGTGTACATACTATATTGAGTTTATTGTATCATACAATCATACTGTGTACATAACTTTATTAACATTTAAAATATTTATCATATTTTGCGGAACCATAATGTACATAATTTAAAATCACATTGTAGGCATACACTAATAATAATAATACAGAAAGCTTTGTCAATATGCAATGATGAGGTTAATCACGCACAATAGTTTTGTATTGCACAAAATATTAATTAAACAGTTATTGCATGACACAAAAAAATTAGTAGAAATTTCTAATGGTTAGTTTAGATTTTTAATTGCAATTTTTATTTTATTATTGTATATTAGTAGAGATTTTGATTTGATTTGTTTTTTTATAGTTGTGGTCCAAATGATTTTTTATCCAAATTTCGAAATGAAAGAGAATTTTTAGAATATTTATTTAAACCTAAAAAGGAAAAGAATTTTTAATTCTATAGAAAATACATTTTGTAGGAAAATTGATTTAAATCATATAATCGTTGTCTATCAAAAGTTGCTAAAAATGAGCAGTAATTCAACGAATTTAGATTTTACTTGATAAATAGTAAAAATTCCTTTCCCATAAGATAGTAACGTTTTTACCTCTAAATCACTAAAATCGAATAGAATTTATTTTTCAGTTAAAATATTACGTAATATTTTAATGAAGTTTGTAATTTCAATTTTCTGATATTATCAATTTTTAAATAATATCTATTTTATCATTAATTTAGTAAATAGGAAATAAATAAATGAAACAACTAAATTCAATCATTTTTTCAAGAAAATAATCATTTATGTTTAAAAATAAATCACGAAAATTTCTAAACTTTCATTATTCATTGTTTCATTGCTCCAATTTAACAGAAGATCATGTGAGAAAATTATTATTTTATATTCTAAGAATATAGTTACTATAACTTCTTCAAAACTTTTTGCATCATTGAAATTCAATTATTATTTCGTAGAACATTCAACTAAAATTCTTCTTTAAATAAATTATTTATATTAATTTTTAGAAAAGTTTTTCGAATGAAAAATTTGATCAAAATTCTTTGGAATAATTCAATTATCAATATTTTTAAACAATTTTTGAAAAAGTTCTTTGAGAATTTAAAATTTCTTTGTTTACAATTCAATTTTACGAAACTTCGATTATTCGGGAGTTTTTCGATTAAATGTACCGTTAAACAATAAAAACTTCAAATAATTTTTTAAAAAATTCAATTAAACTTTTTCAAAAAAATTTATTCTACAAAATTGTTTGTTAAAACTATAAAAAATTTAGATTTTCAAAGATTTGAAATTGAAACCTTTTCAAAATCTAATTATTTCGGAAATTCATACATATATAATACTTTTAATATTCAGTTACTTAAAATTTTAACTGAAATTCATTTTTAAATAAATGTTTATTAGCAAATTCTACGAGAATTCAATTATTTAAATACGAAAATTAATAATTTATTGAATAAATATATGTTTCTTAAAAATAATTTCTCATGAAGAATTTCATCAACAAATTTTCAAATTTAATTTTTTTGAAGTTTTTTTAGACGATTTTAAAAAATTATTACATTTTTCGAGAAATTCGATTAAAATTGTATTAAAAATAATTGAAATTTTGCGATCATATTTATTATTTATGAAAATAATCGAATCCCTGTAAAAAATTTTATTATTTAATAAAAAAATGGTAAATAATTAAGTTAGTGTTAAATATTTATTACTTTTGGCAATAATTAAATTTTGCGTAGAATTTTATTAAAATTTGTTTTTAATAATTGACTTCTTTTTGGAAAAATTTATTAAAATATTAAAAATCATTGAATTGAGGAAATTTTTTGAAAATAATTAAAATTTCGCCTAGAACTTTATTAAAACTTTTGAAAAGAATTGAATTTCGGAGAAGAACTTTATCATTTTTGACGATAATTGAAATTTTGAAGGTAATTTAAAAAATTTTTTGGATGTAAGTGAATTTCTGCTATTATTTGTAACTTTTTAAAAATTCAACATTTTTTAGTAGTTTTAACAAAAACTTTTTAAAAATCCATTATTTTTAATAATCAAATATATGTTAATAAATTTAATTACATAATTTGAGAAGAATTTTAATTATTATAATTTTTTAAAAATCTGAATTCTCTAACATTTCTAATTAAATTCATTCAAAATGCAAATTTTAAAAAATTTTAAATCCAAACCTTTTAAAATTGATATATTTGAGGAGTAAGTTTTCAAAATCTGATAAATCCAAATTTTGTCATTTCGAGAAATTTAAACAAATGAAAATTCTCACATAACCATTAAAATTATCTTTAATGTAGAAAAATTGTAATAAATTATTTATTTTTAAATCTTTTTTTTATTTAAAATTCTATGTTTGTAATTAAATTCTATTGTAATAGGAAATTTAAAGATTTGGTAATTTTTTCTAAAAAAAAAGATAGAAATTAAAAATCATCAAGGTCAGGCCAAAATATTTTTTAAACTGAAAATTCTTTATATGTAAATAAATTTTTTTTTCTTAAATTGAACAGTAATAAATGGATTCCAAAAGATTTTAATATTTTAAATATATGTTTATCTCAATTTTTTTAAAAATAGATTTATCAACTTTTGAAAAATTGCTCCTCATTTATTCTCTGACGAATTTTTCTTTTCCTGACTGTTTCCTGAATTTCTTCAACTGGATCAACCCTGTGTAATAAAAATATAAAGTATTTTTTTTAAATCATAAAAAATTTTTAAAATCAGAAATAAAAATATTTTTTTATAAAAGTTATTGCAAAATGGATTATTTTGCAACTTTTTAAACAAAATTTTATTTCGCCTAAATTAATGGACCGATTGAAATGAATCAAGCGGAAATATAAAGGGGATAAAATATACTTTCTTTTAGAATTAGAAACTTTTTAAAGAGTTTTTTTTAAATAATTCTTTAATAAATTTTTTGTAAATAAATTATATTTTTTAATATTCTGCGCCTTAAAAAAATTTGAAAACAATTTCAATATATAATTAAAACTATAAGAAATCAAAATCCGTCGAGAAAATTTATGAGCTACAATATTATACTGTTAACTTAAAAGAATCAAATGGCAACGAATTGATACTAAAAATGTGGATCAAATAAAAAATTGAACAACTTTTTAAATAATTGTCGCTCATTAATTTTTTTAACTGATTTTAATTTCTTATAGTTTTAACTATGTTCAAAGTTTTTCCAATTTTTTAAAAAGCGCAAAATATTAAAAAATATAATTTGTTTATAAAAAATTTATTAAAGAATTATTAAAAAATAAACTCTTTATAAAGTCTCTAATTCTAAAGAAAAATATATTTTATCCCCGCTTAATTCATTTAAATCGGTTCATTCATTTAGAAGAAATAAAATTTTGTTTAAATAGTTGAAAAAAATTCATTTTACAATAACTTTTATAAAAAAATATATTTATTTTTGTTTTTTGGTAAACACATTTCCAAGGCCAAATAAAAATGTTTTTTCAACATTTCGATTTAAAAAAAAATACATTTTATTTTTTGTGAAAAAATAAAAAATAACTTTTTGGAAAAAACATTACTATCTCCTAGGTAGCTCCATGCCTAAAAAATCAAAGTTGTATCCTAGTTCTTTGATTTTGTTGAAACTTCGAAATTTTGAAGTGGAATACATGCTAGTAAAGAGCCAAACATACAAACTAACGTTCAAAGTCACCTCTAAGTCGTAAATTTTAACCGAATTCGATTTTTCTTTTTGGAGAATGTCAGGCTATAAATTCGTAAGAATACTGTGTAATTTTTAAATTTTTATTTGTTTAAACAAATTACAGGCTTCGCACTCCATTATGAGTTTAAAAGAAGTAGGAAAAAGTAGCTTCAGTGACAAAAAAAGTAGGAAATAGTAGCTTCGGTAACGAAAAAAAGAATTACAAAAATTACATTAAAAACTTTTTAAAAAATCGATTTTTCAAAGTATTTTAACTTAATAATTAATAAATAATTAAATTTTATAAACAGTCACATTCTAATGTATTCACGTTTCTTAGTAGGAAGATTAATAATTAAAATATATTAGTTAATTTAAAAAAACACACTTCAAATTTTTTAATAAAATTCAATTTTCGCAGTTTTTTTTTAAATAAGAGTTTTTAATTCTTAAATATAGTAAAACTTCGATAAAAATTAAATTACTTTTAGGAATTTTATTAAAATTCATTGTAAAAGTTCAATTATTTTTATAAATAAGAAAAATTCATTTATATTCACCACAAGAATTCAATTATTTTAAAAAATTTTTCTTAACTCAATAATTTGTATGTCTACTATTTCAATAAAATTTCCAAAAAGTATTCAAATATTTAACAATTTTGACAAAATTCTAGACGAATATTCAATTATTTTCTAAAAGAATGAAAATTTGATAGGAATTGAATTATTAAAAATAGTTTATTTGAATATTTTTTTAAAAAATCAATTATTTGTAACTTTTTTTTATACAAACCTCGCAATAATTCAATTACTATCATAAATAATAAAACTTATTGCAAAAATGGAATTAAGTTTAATACAATTTTCATCAAATTCGTCGAAAAATGCAATTATTTTAAAAATTTGATTAAATTTTGTCTAAGAAATTCAATTATTTTTATAAATAAATAGCAAAATTTTTCCGATTTACTAAATTCTTTTAAATATTATTTTTGAAAAATATTCTTCACAAGAATTCAATTATTTTCATAAATTTACATAAAATTAAAAAAAAACAATTCGATTATTTTCAAAAGTAATAAAATTCTCCACAGAAATTCAATTATGCTTAACATTTTTTTTAAATTCTCCGAAATTTCAATCTCGCAAACATTTAATTATTTTCATAAATATGTAATAACATTCTTTTGAAGGATTCAATTACTTTTATAAATAGTAAAATACTTTGCAGAAATTCAATTAGTATCAATAAATTTTAATGAAATTGAATTAATCAAATTTTCAATTATAATTACGAACAGACAAGATTTTTTTTTTTGCAAAATCGAAAAAATTCTTTGTTTATAATTCAATTATTTTCCAAATTGTAAATTTATGTTCGAAATGAAATGAATTTGAATTTGGTGAGAAAGTAAAACCGGTAAAAATTAGGACACAGTCGGGAATTTAAAGATTAAACACAATTTATAATCAGTCACTATTGATAGAGTAAATGTCGGTAAAATTATTTCCTATTATCTTATGGGCGGTCGTTTTTCATGAACGATTTTTATTTTTAACACTGTTTTTAAATGGAAATGTGAAAACTAAAAATCTAAATTTGACTATTTGTTCAGAAAAGTAGCTTTTAGTAGAATTAGATTCAAAAAAGTAGCCAAAAAGTAGCCTAGTATCAAAAAAGTAGTAAAAAGTAGCTTTTAGTAGAAGAGTGCGAAGCCTGAAATTATTATTATTATTTTTAATTATTAACTTTTTACATATTGTACCTAGAGAGGTGTATTTTTTTCTAATTTTGCAATTTACTAGACTTAACATAAATACCAATGCATATTTAAAACATAATTATTATTGTTTAAGCAAGATTTAAACAAATTATTATTGTTAATTACTAACTATTTACAGAATAGTATACTTAAAAGATGCAGTTTTCTCTAAACATGCAAATTTACCAAATTTTTTTGATATGCAGATTTACATTAAAAATAAAATTATATTTTAAACAAAAATAAGAATAATAATTTATTTAAAAATTAATTAACTTTTAATTGTTCTTCTAATTTTAACCGAGTAGCTCCATGCCAAAAAAATTAAAGTTGTTTCCTAGTTCTTCGATTGAGAAATTGTCACAGAACACATGCAAATGAAAATTGTGAAAACGACTTTATAATTATTTGTTTATCATGGTTATAATTATTAAATAAAAAACAAATTACCTATTCTAAAAGCTATTGAAATTTAAATATTTTGGAGACATTAAAAACAAGAACACTTTATTGAGTTCACAAAATTAAGTGAAATAAACTTTTAGAAAGGAATGTAACACATTTAATACTAAATATAATTGTTGTTAACAATTAATTATTTAAACACTTTTTTCGCTTACTTTTTTTTGAAAAAAATTTTTTTTAGTAATTACAAAAATTTAATTTTTTTGAAAGAAAAATAATATAATTAGGAAAAATTTTACCAACCATAATTAAAAGTTAATTAATTTTTAAATAAATTATTATTCTTATTTTTTTAAATTATAATTTTATTTTTAATGTAAATCTGCATATCAAAAAAGTTTGATAAATTTGCATGTTTAGAGAAAACTGCAACTTTTAAGTATACTATTCTGTAAATAGTTAGTAATTAACAATAATAATTATGTTTGAAATTTGCATTGGTATTTATGTTAGGTCTGGTAAATTGCGAAATTTGAAAAAAATACACTTCTCTAAGTACAATATGTAAAAAGTTAGTAATTAATAATAATAATTTGTTTAAACAAATATAAATTTAAAAATTGCACAGTATGCTTACGAATTTATAGCCTGACATTCTCCAAAAAGAAAAATCGAATGCGGTTAAAATTTACGACTTAGAGGTGACTTTGAAAAATACTTATGAAATTAATGGGAATCGACTCATTATTATTAAAAAAAAAAAATTCAATTAAACTTTTTCAAAAAAATTAATTTAACAAAATTGTTTGTTAAAACTATAGAAAATTTAGATTTTCAAAGATTTGAAATTGAAACCTTTTCAAAATGTAATTATTTCGGAAATTCATACTTATAATACTTTTAATATTCAGTTACTTAAAATTTTAACTGAAATTCATTTTTAAATAAATGTTTATTAGCAAATTCTACGAGAATTCAATTATTTAAATACGAATGTTAATAATTTATTGAATCTATAATATGCTTTTTATTTAAATTAATGTAAAATAATTAATAATTCAATTATTTAAATACGAATGTTAATAATTTATTGAATCTATAATATGCTTTTTAAAAATAAATTCTCATGAGGAATTTCATCAACAAATTTTTTAATTTAATTTTTTTGAAGTTTTTTTAGACAATTTTGAAAAATTATTACATTTTTCGGGAAATTCGATTAAAATTGTATTAAAAATAATTGTATTAATAATAATAATTTGTTTAAATCTTGCTTAAACAATAATAATTATGTTTTAAATTTGCATTGGTATTTATGTTAGGTCCAGTAAATTGCAAAATTAGAAAAAAATACACCTCTCTAGGTACAATATGTAAAAAGTTAGTAATTAACAATAATAATAATAATTTGTTTAAATAAAAAATTTAAAAATTACACAGTATTCTTACGAATTTATAGCCTGACATTCTCCAAAAAGAAAAATCGAATTCGGTTAAAATTTACGACTTAGAGGTGACTTTGAACGTTAGTTTGTATGTAGAGTATAGACGAAAAATGCGCTTTTTACGGTTGCGCGCAAGGACAAAACATTCCATATCTCCTAAAGTTTCAGACCCTCCATCTATTTTTTTGTGGAAAATACTCGTGAAATAAGTGGGAATCGAATCATTATTATTAAAAAAAAAATAAAAATGGCACTTTTCAAAAATTGTTTATTTAAAAACTATTTTTTTAATAATTTGTTAAAAAAAAATTTTTTTTTCTAAAATATTTTCTTAAATTGTCTGTAAAACAATAAGCATTTCCTGAAAATTTCATTAAATTTCATTCATTTTCCTTAGAGATATACCATTTTCAAAATTTCAAAAAGAAAAATTTTAAAACCTCGTAAATCCAAAATTTTTCAAAAATTTTCAAAATCGAATTGAGGCTTTTTACTGGCATGTATTCCACTTCAAAATTTCGAAGTTTTAACAAAATCGAAGAACTAGGGTACAACTTTGATTTTTTAGGAATGGAGCTACCCTCCTTCTTTTCTATAGAATTTAAATGGTGAATCGAAATTTGGAAAAGGAATCATCGTGTCTCCCTTTCTATGAATAAGAATCGAATTCGAAATGTGCTTAAATTTTGTTCGCAGTCCGATCCTGTTGATGACGCATTACAAATTGGAGAAGGACCAGAACGGCACTCTATTTCCAACATGTTCAACCCCAGCCGATTCAACATTGACAGAAATCTTCTTTCTGATAATAATAATTGTCTTCTTTATCATTCCTTTCCTAATCCTACTTGTCCTTTATACAGTGATAGCACGTCATCTAATGGAGAATCCGGCAATAAGTCGAGGACCAGCCAATAATCTACTCAAGTATCGTAAACAAGTGGTCCTAATGCTCGGCACAGTGGTTCTTTGCTTTTTCATTTGTCTACTTCCATTCAGGGCATTGACATTTTGGATAATTGTTGCCCCGCCTGAAACAATAGTGACCCTTGGCCTCGAGGGATACTATTGTCTCATCTATTTTTGTCGAGTGATGCTTTACCTTAATTCGGCGATCAATCCAATTCTCTACAATCTAATGTCAACGAAATTTAGAGAAGGCTTCCTCAGGCTCTGTGGAATATCAAAGACAAAAGTGAAGAGAAAAAAGGAGAGTTCGGGTCGCACGGTGACTACTGGCTCAACAACTGGCAGCAGTACCAATCAATCGGATTACTGGAGGAGGCATAGCAGTAATAAAAGTTGTAGTGTTAAGGTTCCGGACGTTGCGTCCGATAAGCAAATAAAGTTACCGCTTTTGTCGGCTGTTACCGGAAGTATTATTGGCAAAAAGCAGGAGAGTTATGTATGAGACTAAAAGTCTGTTGTTGGTTTTGTTCCGTTATTTAATATTTCTTTAGTATTTCACTTAAAGAGAACTTTATTCAATTTTCATTTTTATTCTTCATTTTGATTATTTTTTTTTAATTTATTTATTGACATGTAAATAAATAATTAACTTTTTGCACTCTTTACAAAGTTTAAAATCGTACGTGATTTGCACAAATGTTTCGTAAAGTTTTTTAAAAGGCAACTTATTTAAGAAATTATTTTAAACTTCATTTAACAAAAATTAAGCCATTAATTCGCAATGGAAAGAAATTTTCATAAAATTCGTCTCAAGAATTTAATTATTTTAAAAAATAAAAATTTTTTTCAAAATAATTTATCAAAAATCATCTATTTTCAATGTTAAATATTTCAAAAAAATTCAATCATTTAAAAAGAAATTTTAATAAAATTCGTCTCAAGAATTCAATTATTTTCAAAAATTTCCATTTTTCATTTTTTTACAAAATAATGTGTCAAAATTCAATTATTTTCAATGTCTACTAAAATGTTAACCAAAGAATTCAATTATTTAAAAAGAAATTTTTTTAAAATTAGAATTCGAATTATTTTCAAGAATTCAATTATTTTCAAAAGTAATAAATTCTTTGCAAAAATCAAATTATGTTTAAAAAATTACAAAAATTTTAGTCATGATTTCAATTATCTTTATAAATAATATAATTTCCTCTGAAATTCAAATATTTGAAAAAAATTTAATAAAGTTCTTCAACAATTTTCAAATTCATTTGTTTACAATATTGAATTTTACGAAGTTTTAATTATTCGTAAATTCATCAATTAAATATATGAAAAGAAATAGGAACTTCAAATTTTATCTTCAATTGTAACCGAAATTTATTTTTAAAATCAATTATTATCAGAAAATTCTACGAGAATTCAATTTCTTGAATACAAACAAAAAGATAATTTATTAAATAATTCAATTTTTTTTAAATTCAATAATGGTAAAGAATTATCAACAATTTTTTTTACATAATAGAATTCTTACGACGAATTTTACTAAAATTCTAAAGAGTTTTATTAAATTTTATTAGTTTGAGAAATTTGATTAAAATTGTACTAAAAATAATTAAAATTATGCAATGATTTTTTGAAATTTTTATTTTTTAGAAAAATAATTAAATGTTTGTTTTTGTGTGTACAAAAAATTGTGCTTAATAATTTAATGTTTTGACTATAAAATAAATTTTTATCAGAATCTTAATTATATTTAATATACAATTATTATTATCAAATTTCTCGAAAAATGAAACTATTTCTAAACCTTTTATTAAAATTTGTCAAGAGAATTTAATTATTTATTTATTAATATTATTATTATTTTTTTTTAATTATGTATTTATTTATTTATTTGTTAATAACATTCTTTATGAAAATTCAATTTTAAGAAGTATTTAAGTATTTAATAAAAGATTTATTGTATTGTAAAGAAATTCAATTATTAAACAAAATTTTTTGTAATATTCTACATGATTTGTCTAAAAAATAAAAACTTTAAAAAATCATTCTAGAATTTGAAATATTTTTAGTACAATTTTAATCAAATTTCTCAAAATAATAAAATTTAATAAAATTCTGTAGAATTTTATTAAAATTCGTCGAAAGAATTCTATTATTTAAAAAATTTGTTGATAAAATTCTTTACCAGAATTGAATTTTAAGAAAAATTCAATATTGTAAACAAATGGATTTGAAAATTGTTAAAGAACTTTATTAATAAAAATATTCTTTATTGTTTGTTTATTTTTCTAAATATTTAAATTTCGGAGAAAATTTGTATTATTTATACACTGAAAAAAAAATTTATTTGATACAAATAACCGATTATTTGTCTATAATCAAATAAATATTTACTTGAATCAAATAAATTTTATTTGAATCAATTAATTAGTATTTGCTTTAAATACTGAAATATTTGATTCAAATACAATTTATTTGATTCAAGTAAATATTTATTTGATTATAGACAAATAATCGGTTATTTGAATCAAATAAATCTTTTTTTCAGTGTAAAGATACTTGAAATTATGACTAAAATTTTTGTAAATTTTTGAATATAATTTAATTTTTGCAAATAATTTATTACTTTTGAAAATATTTGAATTCTTGAGAATAATTTTATTAAAATTCCTTTTTGAATAATTGAATTCTTTTGTAAAATTTTATTATTTAACATTGGAAAAAATTCAATTTGTACAATTTTTTTAAATTAATTAAATTTCTACGTAGAATTTTATTAAAATTAGTTTGAAAAAAAATTGAATTTTGACAAATTTTTTAAATTAATTAAATTTCTACGAAGATTTTTATTAAAATTAATTTAAAAGAATTGAATTGTTAGAATAGAATTTAATTAATATTTTTGAAAATAATTTAATTCTTTAAAACATTTCCTTAATTTTTTCAAAGTAGTATCTGTAGAAAATTATTAAAAAATTTTTTTTCAATGATATTATGTTGAATGTTTTAGGTAAAAATTTTTTGATTCCAAGGAAAGAATTCCGATTTTCTTTTTTTTTGAGAAATAATTTATTCTAGTTGAGAGTTTTTGTTTGAATAAAAATGTTTTTTTCTTTGCACAATAATATATGTAATTGTTATCAAGTGGATTAAATTAAAATTGAAATTCTTCATCGTGCTTGATTTTTAATTTGATTTTTTAAACTGAATTAAATAAATAATAATGTAAATACATTATTATATCAATATTCTCCATTTAATGTTTCTAATTATTAATAATAATGAAATATTCTACATTATTATATTTGTCTGTTTGCAATATTTTTTGAGTTAGTAGGATGTTAAGAAAATTGACAGAATTTTTACCGTATTTTTGAATAAAGTTTTAATTATTGATTTTTAATAAAAAAAAATAATATTAATAATAATCAGTCTAATAATTACTGTTATTAGTATTGAATTAAATAATTTTGATATTATAAAATAAATTTCATCATTTTATATAATATTCATTAAAGTAAAGAGTGAGTTAAAAATCCTGCACACTTTAGATTAAAAGCAATGTTTTAGGGATAATACCCTTAATTGAAAAAAGCTCAAAATTTATCTGATTGAAATGGAACAAGATTGATGACAGTCTCGTTTTTATTTTTTTAAATCGAATTGTATAATACCGTCAACTGAGGTAATTTTGGAATAAAAAAATTGCGCAACCATAAATTTCCAAAATCTAAGTCTTACGATTTATTTATTTCATTTTTTTATTTACTTATTGTTTTTCTATTTTTATGTACACTCTTAAATTAATTTATTTCATGTAAATAAGCGATTACATGCCTGTTATTAATTGAATATTTAATTGAATCAAATAATATTTATTGGAGTCAATGAAATGGTATTTGCCTCTAATACTGGAATTATTGGTTTAAATACCATTTTCTTGACTAAAATAAAAATTATTTGATTGAAGTAAAAATTTTTTTATGATAATAGCCATTTAATCGGTTATTTAAATCGAATAAATTTTGTTTCTTTAAATTATTTTTATTTATTATTTTGTTTTTATTCTATTTTATATTTTTTTATTTTTATTTTATTTTATTAAATAAATTTTTTTATTTTTATTTTATTTTATTAAATAAATTTTTTTATTTTTATTTTATTTTATTAAATATATTTTTTATTTTTATTTTATTTTATTAAATATATATTTTTATTTTATTTTATATTTGTTTTATTTTTCCGTGCAACTATTTTAATTTTTTATATAATTTCTTTGCCTTTGTGATAATTATTATTATAATTTCACCTTTTTTTTGTTCTGAGATATTTCAAGATTATTTATTAATTTTTTTTCTACTGCACTTTAGTGATGTTTGATAATTTCTTTCTCTCTAACCATGACAATAAAAAAAAATTGTATCACTCTAAAGAAAAAATATAAAATTATAAAATTAAAAATATAATTCTACTAACAAAAAATACTTGCATTAAAATTTACCTCTACTGTTTCTTAATTACCTCGGTTGATGGTTTAGTGAGAATGACAAAAACTAGCGAATTATTGTATAAATATATCAACAACGTATACGTATAGTTATATAATAAATATATGGTTATATCTTCGAGCCGATATAAAATTCTAGATGAATATTGAAATAGATGCTGAGCTTTATTTTAAATCCTTTCATAAATTTCGAATTGCAGCTGTTGTAAATGAAACAAAGGAAAAGATGTTATTACGACAATATATAATTTTTAATGAAAGGATTTGTTACCATTTTTATATAAAAATGAATTAAAAGTATTATCAAAAGTCCGAATTACAATAATAGTGAGGGCTGATATAAATAATATAAAACATAATATATATATTTATTAAACGAATTATAATAGTACTTTTATTCTTTTACTATTTATATTTTTTCATGTAAATTAACAAAAGCCTTACAAAATTTTGTGATATCGATAATTTGCATTTTTTAGGAGGGTCACACATAAATTTTCATTATTAGAAAAAATTCATTTCATTCTTCCTCCTTTTAAATATATATACCTCTTATATTGTAATGAAAAAAGGGTGCTATTTTAAAAGACAAAGCATAGATTATAAAATGTATTCTATAAAAAAAACTGTAAAAAACTTTTTACAGTTTATCAAAGAGACTAGCATTATATAAACATTAATATAATCTATTAAAAAAAAAGAACCAAAATAGAGTCCAACGGTAAAAGATTTTTTAACGCAAAATCAAAATATGTAGTATAATTTTTACTCATCCTCTAGTCAGTGTCATGTACCTAAAAATATTCAAATTTTTTTTTCTTTATTTTTTTTTAAATCTAATTTAAGAAGTTTGTACAGATTCTTCTGTTAAGATTTGTTATTACAGTTGATTGAAAAGTTCCGAAAATAAGAATTCAGTTTTGTGAGTGAATGAGTTAACTGAGAAAACAATTTTGCGACTATTTTATAATTAGTGGAAAATGATCAATATTTGTAAAATATAAAATTTTTAGGACACCACAGAATATGTATAATAAAAGATTATTGAATGAAAAAGGTATAATACAACTCTTTGAATTTTCATAAGCGAAAGAAAATTTCAAAACAGGAAACAGAAAATTTACAAAAAATGTTTTGCTAATTAAGATTAAAACGAAAATATTTACTTATAAAGAGAATTAAAGAAAAGTTTAGAGCGTTGTAAAAAAAAAAATTATACGAAATAATTAAAATTCATTACTTACTATTACAAAAATAGTTAAATGTATATCATTATTTATTAGCGAATGTAAATTATATTTTATAGTTTATAGTATATATAAAAAAGAGAAAAAATGAAAAAGTATGAATTTTAATGAATGACAAAGAGAATGTATTGCTCATTAATTTATAAAGCAATAAAGTTGTTTCAAAGTTAACATTATTGAACAATGAGATCATTCCATTGCGGTACCGAGTCTCGAACTGATTTTAATCCATTTCAGAAACATAATTAAAACCAATTAAATGAACTGGGTTTAATTATGATTCTAAAATGGCCAAATGGCTTGAATAGGATCAATTGGTTTTTCTGTAAAAAGAAAACGAAATACTTTTTTTAATATCTGAATTTATATTTTCGTGCCGAGTGCACATAACTTGAGTTCCTAATTAATCGCCAAAATGTATATTATTTATTTAATCTGTAAATAGAAAATTAAACTTGTTACGAAAACATTTGTTAAGCTTATTTACAAAGGAAAAGAAGGGAAAATAGAAGAATAGTTATTTTCGTAGTAAGGGCGCAAAACAGGTGATTACGGCGAAGGCGAGATTGGGTAAACCAAGGGGACCCGAAGCTCCGAGGCAAAGCCGAGGTTGCGTAGGGTCGCCGAGGTTTACCCATAATCTCGCCTGAGACACTATCACCTTTTGCGCCCGTGCTGCGAACAACGTTTTTTGTCCTAACTGCATGGAAAGTGGGTTATTAAGTGCACACATATTTGAATGTATTCAATAGTCGTTTATTACAAAATAATAAAAAAATTGATATTTATTATTCAATAAATGGTATATTATGACGTCAGCGGGCGAGAATGTATTTTCCGCCCGCTCTCGTATAACGTCAGCGGGCGGGAATGTACTTTTCCGCCCGCTCTATGACGTCAGCGGGCGGGAATGTACTTTTCCACCCGCTTAATGACGTCAGCGGGCGAGAATGTACATTCCCGCCCGCTCACCCTACCTCCGGGCGGGAATCACTCACTTTGCGACCGCCTCATGTGCACGAAATAACACACTTTCCGTGCAGGTAGGACAAAAATAAAATAACTGAAAAAATCCAACATTTTGAAATGCAAATTTGTCAAATAAGCTTCTCAAATGTAGGCATAATGTATTTTATTACAAATCATTTAGAAATATACGACTTTAACTGTAAATATTTTCTATAATGTATGAATAAACTGTTTAATTCGTTAAAATAAAAAATTCAGTTAAATTTGAAAAATTATTTTTTATTATATTACAGAACTTTTCGCATTAAAAAAAATTGTTCTTTTCCTTATGTTTACATTTGTACCCTAAATTGCATTCCTGTCATGATTATTTACAAAATCTATTAATAACGATTGTACATAATTCATATATCGTTTTTAAAAATTATTATTAAAAATAAAAATTTAAATATCTATTTAAAAATCTACTGTTATTAAATATAGCTAAACAAGAATCTATGTAATGAAAAATATTAAAAATTTCCATTGTCAGAATGTTTTCGTTTGTCTCATTATTTCTTACATAGATTTTTATTTTAATAGAAATCACAGTTAATTTATTTTTTCTTAGAAAATTATGTATAATTTATAAGAAAAAGAAAATACTATTTTTAAATTTTTACAACATATTCGAGAGAAAATTGGATTTTTTCTTTGCCGAGGGTATGAAAGTTTCTTTAACAAAAATAATGTCGTTTGCTAGATTGTTATCGTGATTGACATAACTGTAGACGTAATAACCGTTTCCCTTCATCAGATCAATCATGTATTTTTTACTTTCTGTGTTGTGAATATATTCCACGGACAGTGTCTGGAAAAGAAATGTACAATAATTTTAATACATAATTGTAAAAAACTAAAAATAGATTTGAAATTTATTCATTTTATTTGTTATTTATTTGAATTATTAAGTTTATAATTTGTTTCACTATTAATAATTTAGTTTAATAATTAACTAGCAAATGTTATGCGCGCGAAACATGATATTCAATTTGTTATAATGCAAATTACAAAATTTTTATTTCCAAATTTAATTTGGATAAATTTATAAAAAGAATTTGAAAAATTCACTAATTAAGTAAATATTTAATTATTGTTTATATTTTCAAAAATTTTAAATAACTCTTCGCAAGAATTCAATTATTATATACAATTTAATACATTAATACTTTAATATATACCATTCAATTATATAGTAAAATTTTTCCAAAAATTCAATTCTCTTAAAAATAATTCTAAAAGTGATTTAATCTCAAAATTCAAATTTTTTTAAGGTTCTCTATAAAATTTATTTTAAAAATTAAATAATTTTCCAAATTATTAAGAAAATTTTTGTAAAATATTAAATTATTTTCTTTAAAACTTAAAAAGTGACACAATTTGTTTATAAAAATTTTATTGTGTCTATTTTTTAATAAAATTTCATTGAAGGATTAAGTGAAATTTTTTCCAATTTTCAATAAAATTTTTCGAAAAAATTCATTTACTTTCCAAACTTCTAATAAATTCTTGGACAAAACTCAATTATTGTAAAAAATAGTAAAATTTTTCACAAGAATTAAATTATTTCTATAAATAATAAAGTTTTTCACAGGAATTCAATTATGTTAAAAACAATTTTCATAAACTTCAATTGATTTAATTGTAATTATATTTAATTATAATCAAAAAAATTCTTCAAAAGAATTTAATCAGAATTTTTTAAATTTGTAATAAAATTATTTACAAGAATTCACTGATTTTCATTTATAATAAAATTCTTTAAAGAAATGCAACTATTTTTAATTCAATTGTAGTAAAATTTCTCGAATTCTAGCGAAGAATTTTATTAAAAATGTTCAAAATTCTAAATAAATTCTTTTTTACAAAAAATTTATCTGATGTTTGGAAAATAAATGAATTTTTTCGAAAAATTTTATTAAAAAGTAGAAAATATTAACTGAACCCTTCAATTAAAATTTATTTTTGAAATAAATTTTACAAATTAAAAATAATTGAATTTTTGAAACTAAATCACTTTTAGAATTATTTTTAGATAATTGAATGTTTGCCAAGATTTTACTAAATATTTGAATTGTTTAAATGGATTTATGAAAACTTTAGAGAATAATTTAATTCTTTAGTGATATTATATTATATAAACAATAATAATCAAATATTTATTTAATAAGTGAATTTTTCAGATTTTCATTATGAATATATTCAAAAATTAAAATTTGAATATAAAAAATTTTTATATTTACACTATAATAAACTAAATATTGTTTAGCGTGCTGGCGCGCCCAAAATTTGCTAGTTAGGTATAAAATTGAAAAAATAAAAAAAACAATTATTAAAGAACTTTATTAAGTTCGTTCAGATCAAATATAAGTGAAACTAATGTTAAAATGAAATAGAATTAAATTTAAAATAAGAATTAGAATCAAAATTAAATTTTAAATTAGAATTAAAAGTAAATATTGAAGTTATTAAATTAATTAAAACTAAAAAAACTAACATAAATGTACAAGAAGTTTATCTAAATTTACAAAAATTACAGAAACAAAAATAAAAAGTTGTTTTTCAATAAAACAAAAAAAGTAATTTCAACTAGTTTTGATTAATAAATTTTATCTTACTTTAATATCAACCAAGTGAAATGGTATAGTTTCAAGCACTTGAATTTCATTGCCTTCAATGTCGAGACTAAAATAATCAACGCTCGTTCTATTTAGTGCAAGAATATAAGTGATCAATGGAAAACATTGGACATTAATGTGTTTTCCCTTATGAGCAATATCCGGACTATTTGTAAGTTCTGGATTATCGTCAATTTCATGAAGCCGTCCAATATTATCCGCCATTAAAAACGATGACTGAAATTAAAAATAAAAAGGTTGCTGTTCAATTAATTTAATTCCAGAGTTAATGAATTTATTTTGCCTTAGAAATAAAATTATTTATCATTTTTTTCAACTTACAACTGTTGGATAACGTGTAATACTGAGACAAGTTGGCGATAAATAAGCGTTTCGATTTTTTAAAGTCATTTTTGCAAAATTTATTGGATCTGCCTCTATTAAAATTCCAGTCCATCCAAAGTAACGTTCAAGATTCAACGTATTACTGCGAGTTTCGCCGTCGTATGCTCCGCATTCGATGAAAAAACCATTTCTCTAAAAATAATACATATTTCATTTATTATTTATCCAATGATTTTTTGATAATAATTATTTTTAAAAATTAAATTATTAATATTTAGAAAGTAAACACCGAGTTTTTGTTTTATCTCAATTAAATTTTTCTATAAAGAAAAAAATATGAAACAAAAGTTTTTGCAAACAAAAATGTTTGACAGGTTAATAAACATTTTATCGATTTGAAAAATATGCGCACTATTGAAAAAGTACTTTTTTGGGAAAATTTTCTAAATATTAATTGATTAGATTAAAGAATTACCGCATTACTGAAAATTTCTCGAATTACTTCAGCCTGACCCATTGAAGGGTCCTTCAACTCTGGAAATTTGAGCGAATAATTCTGATTAGTGTGTTTGGGTTTTTCAATTATCCAATTCTCTCTAACTTCACGGATGAGTTCCTTATTTCTCTGCGAGACATTTTCACTATTGTACCACTTATTGCCTACAAAAGAATATTTCTCTTTATTAAAATTTATGTAAATCTAAAGCGAGAAGAAGATAAAATCTGTAAAATTCTGTTTAATTGCTTCCGTCCTGAGGGAATAAACAAAATAAAAAAATAACGTACCATTCGAAAAGTTGTAATATTTACTTAATACTGAAACAGGAAATGCTAAAATTAAAAACAAGGAAATTATTTTTTCGTCAAAAAATCGAAAAATTAAAATATGTATTTACCTTTTTGATATTTTTCACTTGGCACGTCATCATTGAAATTGATTTTTGATTCTATATTCGAAGCGTAGAAAAAGAAAATTATAATTGACAATACTGTCAGTGTCAAGAGTGCCAACAGGAAAAATAACTTTTTTTCGGTAAAAACAACTTTTTCGAAATGATGACTGAAAACGAAAGTAACAGAATAACGTTTCATTTCGAAAAAAACCAGTTTTGATTATTCATTCTCAAGCTATTGAAAAAAAAATTAATTTTACCTTAGACTTGTAATCCATTTTTTAATCGTTTCGATTCTTTTTGTACTTTTAAAAAGTTCCTGTGTGGAAAGAGAATAAAATTGCAGCAACAGCATAAAGTGACCTAAGTTCGAAATGTACATGTGATAAAAAAGTCACCTGCAGTGATAAGCGTAAGCGCAAACATTGCGTTTGCAAAACTTCAGGTAAAGCCGATAATAACTATTCGAAATGAACATATATCATGTGGAAAATAATAAAACTTTTAAAAAAACGTCGCATAGCACAAAATATATATAACGACACTTGAAAAAGAAATAAAAATTTGCCGTCTGTCGGCACTATACTAAAGCAGATGAGTATTGAAAGTTTAGATCTCAAGACGCTAGAGAAGTAGAAGCGAGTGTAGGTTTGGTTCTATTAATATATCTATACTAAGGCAAAGCTGTATCCGGTGACTTAAGGAACGCCTCTCGAACATATTTGCCCATTTCAAAAAGAATTTCTGCATATTTTAGAATAATTAATTCCCACTATTCAAATCGTTCAAAACTATACGAAGAAAAAGTATTCTCCAAATGATTCCAACAGAAACATATATAAAACCAATTTAATATATCGAGAGAAATTAAAATTGAATTTATCAAACACTAGGTATATTCCCTGTTAGGTAATTATAATATCATTATTGTATAACACTTGCCACAATCATTTTTATTTTTCTATTTATTGCACTCTTGCAAAAGTCCATTCTAGGTTCTACTATAGAGAAAGCATTAAACAATAAAATAAGACTCAATTTATATATTTAAGTTATATATATTTTTTTATATATTTTTTATTTAAATCATTTAATACAAATAATGCAACGAATCTTTTTTTTTTTTTTTTTTTCGAAGCCATTTTTTTCTATAATTTGAAAACTAATAATAAGCCAAAAAATAAAAGAATAACAAAATTAAATTTGTAGAATAAATAGTGCGCAATGATATCGCTACTTAATTTGGCTTACAATGATTATAAAATTTATTCTTGCAAAATGAATGAATGAATAAATGAAAAAAAATCTTTCGTTAATTTATCTAAGGTTGAATACTCTACAATATTATAAAGCAGCAATTAGAACTGCAAAATTCGATTGTAAAATAATATATTATGCATTTGCCTTACAAGCTCTTGCAATATAAATAAAGAAAAAGTATTTCATTACTTTTCTATGTTTTTTTTTATAGTTTTTTTTCTTTGTTTCTTTGAAAATAAAAAAATCATAATTTCATAAAAGAATAGAAAAACAAAAACAATTTGAAAATATGGATTTTGGTCAATATTTCATATTTTACTAATGTATACGCACACTGCTTTGTGAAATTACGTATCGAGTTAACTCGTTAAGTTTTATTTAAATGAGAAAAGGCAAATCACCTTCTGCTTCACATTTTTCTTTTTTTACTTTAGAGGATATTTTGCAATATTGAAATATATACATGTATATAAATTTTTATATAGATGTTTATATATCGTTTGCCTTTATCTCTCCAAAATTTGTTAAAAATGATGACTGTTTCTTGCTAATTAACTATTGTTAGAATCTAATTTTTCACTGGATTCAGAACTAGCACTACTAGTTAGTCGAGATTGCTTTAAGCTGTCTAGATATTCCTCTTGAGAAGTAGCCAACACCTGTGATATAATATCACTATCCTCCCAGTCAGTTAGACCTGAAAAATTGTTTTTAAAAATTCACCAATTTATTAACATTAAAAATATTAATTTATCAAAATTGTAAAAAAAGAAAAATTAGTTTAATATTTTTTCAAAATAAAATAAAATTTTTGTTGTTTTCTGTATTTTCTCCCAGTTGGAAAAATAATTTATATTTTGAAATATTAGAGCAAAATGTTATCAAAAGTTACTTGTTCGAAAGTATTTTTATTTTTTTACAATTTTAATATTATAAATAACTTGGACTTGGAAAATTTATTTAATATTAAAATTCATTACTTTATTTTCTCAATAAAATTTTAATTCCGAAAACTTAATTTAATAGAAAAATTTTTCGAAAAAAGTAATCGCTAAAGAAAAACTTTATTTTTTTAAAAACCATTGTAAATTTGGATTATTCGAAAAATATAGAAAATAATTATTTATATAGTTTTTCCAAACTGTTTTACATAACTGATAATAAATATATTTTATTGCACTTTTATTTGTGTTAGAATCAGTAATCTGTATTAAATAAAAATTCAGTTTAAAATGTTTAAAGATAATTCTACTAAATGATAATTTTATTTATAGCTGGCAGTAAATTTCTCGGTCACTTGATTTGATACTGTATTTACTGCTTATTTATTTTTATTATATTTCATATATTCCAAAATATTCATTTCATATGAATTTATAATAATTATAAATTTTAATTATTTTAAACTTTCATTTCTTTCAAGTTTATTTTTGTTTAAAAAATAAAGAGAATGGAGAAATGTTAATTAAATTTATTTAAATTAAATGACAATTTCACTGGTCGATAACTTTATTTAAAGCTGGCAATAAATGTTTCATTCTTTTAATTTTAAAGCCTCGGATCGATTTTAAAACTCAAACAATCGCTTTAATCGATTAAGAATTCAAAGAAAAGTTGAAAAAAGCGTTTATTAGCGTATTCAGTGTTGTCACAAAAATTTTCTGGTATATTTTTTTGAATTTTCACTGATTTCTAAAATCAATTACTCAAAGCATTAATAATTTTATTAAATAAATATTCAAATACTTTTTATTTGTTTTTCCACATGAAATAAAATTAAAAACATTTCAATTTAAAACCTATAGAAATTTAATAATTTCTAATAATTATAATTATAACCTTTATAAAATTTAATTATTTCCTACAATTTCTAACTCAACTTCATCTCTGAAGCAATTAATTTTATTTTTAATAATTTTCCGAAAGTTGTTCGAGAATTTAATTATTTAAATAAGAAAATTCAATTTTTTATAATAATATTAAAACTGTAACCTTCATGTTTTCTTTTCAAGTTATTAAGGCATATTTGCAAATTATAATAAGTTCTTAAAATTAATTTTTTTTAATATTTAAATATAAGTTTAAAAGAATAAGTTCTTCAATTATATGCAATTGGAAAATTGATAAATTACTAAAATTTGGTAACTTCTTTTAAAAATATTTTCAATCCAATTGAATTTTTTAAATAAATGAATTTTGAAAATTATAAAAAAATAATAACATTTTTGAAGAATGTTAATTATTAAAAATACAAACGAGAATTCTCCAAAAATTTTAAAAAGTTTAAAAAAGAAAATTTTTAAATATTTAATTCACTTTGTCTGAATATAATTTAATTTTTTTTTAAGAATTTTAGTATAATTTTATAAAAGTAATTGTTTTGAAGAATTTTAATTAAATATTTTACACACATTTTTGAATATGATTGCTTTTTCCAAAATATTAATATGTTATTATTTTAAGAAGCTAATTTTCAGTTTTTAATTTAAACTTAAAGATTCATTATTAAATTTTTTTAAAATTCAATTTATTACTTTCAAAATTTGCAAGTAAAATTTTTCAAAAATTGTAATAAATATAAATATATTTTATATATACATCATGAATTTATATTTGTTATGAATTTAGCTAATTTTAAAAAATAAATTCCTTTTAATTTTTTCAATTTAATTAATTTTAGTTTTGGCTTGAAAACTAAACTTTTGAATAACCTTTTGTGAAAATAATTTAATTCTTACGAAGAATTGCATTAAAATTTTGGAAAATAATTAAATTCTTTCAAGAAATTTTATAAAAATTGCATCGAAAATAATTTAATTCTATCGAATGATTAAAATAATCTTTTAAATAAAATATTTTTATTGAAAAAATTAATAAAAATTGTATTTTGAATCCTTGAATTTCTGTGAAAATTTTTGTATTATTTATGATAATAATAATTGAACTTTTGCGAAAAATTTCATTAAATTAATATTCAAAACAATTTATCTATTTATCTAAAATATTTTAGTATTTGTGAGAATAATTTAATTTTTACGAAGAATTACATTAAAATTTTTAAAAATAGTTGAATTCTTGCAAAATAAATTTTATTAAATTGCATTGAAAATAATTTAATTCTCGCGAAGAGTTAAAAAAATTCTTTTAAATAATGGATTTTAATTGAAAAATGTCTTTAAATAATTTAATCGTTTCTCATAATTATAATAAAAAATTTTAGAATACTTTTTTTATTTCCACTTAGCGAATTTAAAGTTGTTAAAATTTAAAAACAAATAAATAAACAAGGAAAAAGTATCTTTTAATGTCACAAAATTTAAAAAAAATTTCCAAATAGTAAGAAATCCTAAAAAAGTAGTGAATATCTGGTTAATTAATTTAAGCATTGATTTAAGAACTAAACTTTTGAATAAATTAAAAAAAAAACATTTTAAATAGTTTATTTTATATTCTAATATAATTCGGATCTGTGACTAAAAAAATGTTTAATTTCACTTGAATTCCTCGTGAATACTAACCGAAAACTTCAGGAGGCAGTCGATTAAAAACAGAAATATCGGGAGAGGCTTGTGACTCTTTACTGCTACCAGGCACGGGTTCTTGAGGCGCAGGATTCACGTCAAATTCCGTTGGAAGAAGAGGTTTACTTGCATTTGGCGGTGATTGGTGTTGAGGAGATCTTTTGGTATAACGTACAGAATCACCAACCTGAAAGAAAACAAAAATTGGAAAATTGAAAAAAATGACAAGTGTAAATTGAGTATAATAAACTGAAGACGAAAGTAAATCTAAAAAGTAACTATTAAATCAATAAAAATAAAAGAATTCAACATTATTCTCAATTAAATAATTAAAAAAAATTTTTATTTTATTTTAAATTTAATTTTCAACTGAAAATAATGAGAATTTATTTTAAGGCAAAAAAGAACCGTATTTTTTTGTGAAATTGTTTACGGAAACGAGTCTGTTTTGTACAGACCTTTGGGGAATTTCGTAGCGAATCTGCAGTTGGTGCAGTTCCCGTTGGAGAAGAAGTATGACTTCGTTGTTGAGCGCGGCTGCCGTGGGAATGAAAGAGGGCATGGCTATGCTGAGTACCCGTAAGCGTACTAGAGCTACTACTACTAGCCGATCGCTTTAAAATAAATAGCACATGGACATGTCAAAAAAACATTCTCTCCTTCGTTCATTTTCTCGAGAAATTAAATAAAATATATTACTTACTGCTTTTCTCATTTCATTATCGCGTAACCATTGCAAATAACTTTCGCGTGCAACTTGTTCTTCAATTGCCTCATTTGTAGCCTCCCAATCGGTAGCCTTGATCTTGTCCTCCAGCATAGTCTGCGAAAACAAAAAAAAAAAAGGTTCTCAACTCTGATATTTTCTTCTTTTTGAGTTCAGTTTTTCGTCTGATTAAGATTTGAATTCCAAATAATTTGCTAATTCAATATCAGGCTTCGCACTCACTAATTAATTTTATAAAATTAGCAAGAATTAGCTTTGAGTGCAAAAAGAGGAGTAATTTAAAAATTTAATTTAATAATTGAAAAAATTCATTTTAGACGTGATTCACAATAATCACAAAAATTTGATTCTGCATATTATTTCTCGTATTTTTTTTCTAATTTTCATAAAAAATATTTACTTTTTTTCTTATACTCCGATTTTATTAATAACTCTGATTCTAAATTGTTATAAATTCATTAATTTTCTAAATTTTAATACGAAATTTTTCAAAAATATTATATTTAAAAACAGTTTTTCAATGTAGAAAAAAATTCTTTAAAATATAAAATTTATTTGAATTACAAAAATTTTGAAATAATTGTTAATATAATTTAATTTTTTAAAATTATTTAAGGAAATTTAACTATGTTCAAAACATTTTAGTTATAATTTTCCAAAAGAACAATTTTTTCCTAATTTCCAAAATAAATTACATTCAAAACATGAATAATTTATCAAAGATTCAATTTAAAAATCTTTTGAATGTTGAATATTTCTAAAAATTTTCATAACGATCAAGTATTCAATTATCTAAAATTTTAACTGAAATTCAATTTTAAATCCATTCTTATTAGAAAGTTCTACAAGAATTCAATTATTTATACAAACATAAATAATTTATCAAATAACTGAATTTTTTAAAATTGAACTCTTATAACGAACAATATAAAAATTTTTTTTTTAATGATTGAATTCTTTCGAAGAATTTTAATAGAATTATTAAAATTTGTTACTAAAATAAATTAAAATAATGAATTTTAAATTAAATTAAAATTATTAAAATTGTATAAAAAAATAATTGAAATTCCACAATAAGTTTTATTATTTATGAAAATTATTAATTTCTTGAGAGGATTAAAAAAAATTTTTTTTTTAATTTTGTTAGAATAATTTTCTGAAAATCGTACATAAAATCATTGAATTCTTGTTAAAATTTTAGTATTTATAAAAATAATTGAATTTCTGCGAAGAATTTCATGAAAATTATATTAAAAATTGTAATCATTATCTAAAATATTTTATTATATATTATAATAATTTAACTTTTGCGAAGAATTGCTTTAAACTTTTTGAAAATAATCAAACTCTTCCAAGAAATTTGATTAAAATCACATGTAAAATAATTGAATTCTCGCGAAGAATTAATAAAAATTCTTTTAAATAACTGATTTTGTTTGAAAATTTTTATGAAAATTGCATTTTAAAATTCTTAAAGTTCTTGTGAAAATTTTAATATTTGTAAAAATAATGTAATACCTGAGATAAATTTAATTAAAATTATATTAAAAAACAATTGATTAAAATGGTTAAAAATTCAATTTAATTTCAACTTTCTATTCAAAATAATTGATTAAAATATTTTATTAGATATTTGTAAAAATAATTTAATTTTTGCGAAGCATTGCATTAAAGTTTTTGAAAAATGAACTCTTTCTAGAAGATTTATTAAAATTGAAATGAAAATAATTGAATTTTCACGAAATAATTTACAAAAATTCTTTTTAAATAATTAATTTTTTCGACAAATTTCTTAACAAGAATCGTTTCTTAAAATTTTATTAAAATTGTTGACAATATTATTTATATTTCTACTTTTAACGAATTTAAAAGTTGAACAAATTCTAAAAAACAAGATACTAACTTTTTTTAAAAAAAATCGATATCTAATGATAGAAACAAACGTAATAAAAACCATTTAAGTCCTGTTGGATTAAAACAGTTTTTAATTCACAAAAAGTTTTAATTTTTTTTTATAAATATATAGAAATTTCCCTGACTTTGATAGAATTTCTAAAACTTTTCTCTGACCCGTGGACACTCTGTTCTTAACTAAATAAATATTCATTTATTATTTTTACCACTTATTTGAATTTTGTTTATAAATTATTATTGTTTTTGATAAATAAAAAAATTAATTTCTAACCAAATAAACTAATTTTAATATCTTTAATTTCAGTCTCGTAAGTTTCAAATGTATTTGAGACAGAGAAGCATTTCCTTCATTTGAGTGTTCAAAAAGTTAGGAAAATAATTCAATTTGTAATTTTTAAATAATTATAAATTTTATGCTTAGAAATGAATTATAAGGAAAATGATTAATGAATATTTTAATACCTGTTCGATATGTAAGTCCTCGCTTTGACGGACGGCATCTGATACCAGAGCACGATCAGCTGAACCAGGATTAAAAGATGGTAAACCAAGACCAACGCCAACTGTTGCTTTATATGGATCAACAATACTATTGTAGTGACTAACTCGATGATATGACAATCGTATTGGTTCATTGTCCGTTTTGTGCACTCCATGAAAAATGTTGATGGGTTCTGAAAAAATTGGAAATTTCACAAAATTAGAATGAGAAAATAGAATTTGTTTTCTTCAAAAAGTCGAATTAGTAAATATTTTCTGTCAATTATTATAACACAAGAATAAAATACCTGTACTATAACAAAATAGTTCGACACTTCTATTATACATTTCGGACATGGCCTGCATTTCTATATGATTTCCGTGCACGTATTCTTGTCGTTTTCTATCTACATATGTGGTGAAGTCTTCAGCAACAAAGTGAGAAAAGAATTCTTGATTCGCTGCCTGAAGGAAAAAAAAGAACGTGAAAATGATATTAATAAATTCTCTTGGAATTTCTGATAAATATCTTTTAAAGATTATCCACTTACGATGTAATCCATGCAATGCTTCCTAACAACTCCATGCATTTCTTGATCCCCATAAACTTGATCGGACACTGCTCTAAACAAACAAGCTCCGTCTTCGCCCATTTTTTTAACAATAAATCCTACTTTTCGCATTCGTTTTTCAAACCATCGGTCACGCTTTAAAAGAAAAAAAGGTTAAAGTAGTTTGCTTACAAAAAAGTATTTTTTAAAGTAGGATAAATTTTCACTGTTAATAGAAAATGATTATTTACCTCTTGCCACTCATCGGCTGTAAGATTTGTGCGACCAGTATATTCATCGCCGCTATTGTAACCATTTGAAAGTTCATGTTCATGGTTTTCTCCTATGCGACCATTGTCACCTGATTGTTGATGAATAAATTATAATTAGACTTAAATACTAATTTTAATCGACAATAAAAATAAATTCTCAATAAATTATTCTTTTAATTATCTATAATTTTATAAAACTGACCAGAAACATTCAATAGAATTTCTTTTATTAGAATTTCCCTATTTGACAAATTCTATCTAATATTAATCAAAATACAATTGATTTCCAAATTCCTTAGAGTTCAATTATTGTCAGTAATAGAAAAAAATCAAGTTTTCATTTCAAAAGTTGTAGTTTCAAAATTTTAAAGGTAAGAAAAATTCAAATAAAGTTAAAGAATCGAAGAATTAAATTAAACATTTACATTAAAAACTAGAATTTTCGTAGCGATTCTATGAATTTAATATTTTTTCCACTATTTTTATATTAAATTTCCTAAATTTTATTTAAAAAATTATTTATTATATTAAAAAAATTAATTCTTAACTAAGTAAAAATCGAATTAACATTAGTTTTCATTTCAGTATTATGATTTTTGAAAATTATTAATAATAATTAATTATTAGCTATTATTAAACTTTAGAGACATAATTATATATTTAAATAAGATTTTTAAAACTATTTGCTATTTTTTTGTGAAAAATAATTAGATTTTTGTTAGTTAAGGAGTTAAAAAATTACTTATAGAACTGATAATTTTTTTGCTAATAAAAATTTGAAATTATTAAAATTTCGTTGAATTGAAATTTAGATTCTTGAAAATAAAGTACAAAAGTAAAGTTCTGAAAATTTAAAGTAAAGAAATTTATACATTTCTATTTTAAATTCAATAATTGCATTAAAATATTGGGTCACTTTTGTAAAAAAAAAAATTATAAAGTTTAAAAATGTTTAATTTCTATTGAAATCAATAATAATTTATGAAAACATTGAAATCGAAAACATATTTTGTTTATTTAAACGTTCATAATTTTTAGATGTTTAAACTAGTATAGAAAAATCGAAATTCGGGTCAATTGAATTTAAAACTAATTAAAAATAGGTAATTAATTCCCTGTTTTTTCAAGACTTCGATACAATTTTTTCCCGTTCATTTTTTTATCAACTTTAAATTTATTTGATTTTAAACATAAATAAATCTGAATATTATACAAAATTTGTATCATTGTAGTTTATTTTAGCAATTAAGTTATGGTTTATTAATATAAAATGTTTTATTGTGTGGAGCTAAATATGAAAATTTTATATGAAAATATGTGAGATGTAAACCGGAAGTTCGTCCAAAACCGAAAGGTATGGACTGTGAATAAATAATAAAATATCATGAATAAATCTAAAAATGGCTTCAAAAAATTTTATTAGCGTTTTAATGAATAATTAACTTCTTTTGACGAATTTCTTTGAATTTTATTTTTAAATTCATATTTATTTATTTTTTTTATTTTTAAAATTATAAATGTGTTATTTATAATTATAATTACAAGTTGGATTTTTTCAATCTTATTAAAATTATATTGATAATAATTGAATTTCTGCAAAGAATTTTACTATCTATAAAAGTGATTAAGTCTTTCAAAAGAATGTTATTATTTATGAAAATAATTGAAATCTTTCGAAGAATTTTATTAAAAATTTTTGACATACAAGAATTTTTTTTAAATTGTAAAACCCCAAATTATAGAGTTTCTATTCAGCCAATTTCTTCAAACAAGAATAAAAAATTTACAAAAATTCTGACTTTTCCTGATTTTCAGAAATTCTTCAAAAAATTCTAAATATTTCTATTCTTAAAAAATTTATTAAAATTAGTTGAAAGAATTTAATTATATAAAAATTTGTTGATCAAATTCTTTATGAGAATTACAATTTTAAGAAATATTCAATTCTTCAATAAATTATTTCGCTTTTTATTTAAATAATTGAATTCTTGTAGAATTTTTTTAGTAAAAATTGATTTAAAAATGAATTTTAGTAAAAATTTTTTGTAAAAGTAATTGAATCCTTCCATTCTATGCTAATTAAAATAACTCAATTCTTGTCAAGAATTTTAATTAAATTTTTGACAATAATAAGCAGTAACAATTAATGATGTACCTCATAAGTAATAAAAATTCAATTTGCTCAAGAAATAAAAAATGCATTTGAATATTCCGAAACTTAAATTTACATAAACTTTAGAAAAGTTCAAGAATTATAATTATTAAATAATATTAAACTTTTTAGAAGAAAAAAATTAATTTAAAACTTTAAAAGGGACTTTATATGAAGATCCTAATGTTTTTAACGTTCAATTGAACGAAATTTATTTATTTCTTATAAAAATTAAATGACTATTGCAATTATTTTAAATCATTAAAAAAAAAAATTAATTTCTGAGTTTGTAAACTTAAAATTTTAGTTTAAAATTTTGTTTTATTATTAGTTATTAATAATAATTAATATTATTAATAATATTAATAATATTAAAAGTAATTTCGTTCATTTGAACGTTTAAAACACGTTGATCATTTTATATTTTAAAAATAAAATTATAATTACGGTCACTATCTTCTATTGATTTTTTTCAAAAAATTTAAATACAATTTTTTGAAAGAATTCAAATATTTTTAATAAAATGTAAAGAAATTTCAATTATTTAAAAAATGTTCAATATTTTTTTATAAAAATGCAATTATGTGTCTTAAAATAATTGAATTATTTTTAACTAATTCAAATTTGGAGAAAAGTATAAATTTATAAAAATTGAGGTAAAAAACGATTTTTTAAAAACAAATTAAAATAATAAAACTTTTTTTTTAATTTGGTAAAAAAAATTCCCGGTTTGGCATAATTTTTTGTCTTATTCCCGGTTTTTCTGGTCAAAGTAAATTCTCGATTATTTCTCGATTAATAGACACTTTGCTTATTAAAAAAATCACTAAATAGCATTTTTTTTTAGAAACAGCACTAAATTTACAAAAAATGTAAACTAAATACACAAAAATCGACAGAAATAGGTGAGAAAATTTAAAAAAAAAGGTGACAGTCCTGTAATACCTGAAATTATCATTTTTGTGATAAATAAAATTTTAATAATTCAAATAAAAAAATTGAGAATATTAAACATTTCCACAAGATGGTCGTGTAAATTATATATATGTATAGGGAAATTAATCTAATTACCCTGCAAACCACTGCCAGAAGCTGTGGGAGGCGTTGCTTGTCTCTCTCGTTCTCTCTCCCTTTCTCTTTCACGTCCTCTGTCCCTTTCTCTTTCGCGCTTATTTCGCGAACTACGATTAATACAAGAACTAGAAATCAAAAACAAAAAGTAGATTAGAAATTGCTTTTCTATTTTACATTTAAAAATAAATAAATAGAAATATAGAGAAAGGAGACAATTTTCGATCAATTTCATTTATTTTCTTTTCTTTCAATAAAAATTAGTTTCTCAATAATTTACCTGTGGGGACTTGCTCTTTGACGGTGTCGTTTACCATGACTGGGACCACCGCCATCCTCAAAGTGTTTTTCCTCACGACGATCAGTGCCCTAGAAATTATTTCAATTAATTTTTTTTAATTAATCTTCTCATTACATTCATTGAAAAAAATTTGCTTCATATACATTTTCATCGGTATGCTATGACTATAAATACTTCATATTGCAATCAAGATTTTAAGGAATTTTGAAATCACACAGTTATTTATAGAAAATAATGTGTGAAACGTAAACTTGTCGCCTTCCCCAGTGCAGGGATTGTAAACTTCACAATTGATATAAAATTCGTTTTCATTGAAAATAAATATTTTTCTTGTT
The DNA here is from genome assembly GCA_032873175.1 of Leptopilina drosophilae. Taxonomy (NCBI): domain Eukaryota; kingdom Metazoa; phylum Arthropoda; class Insecta; order Hymenoptera; family Figitidae; genus Leptopilina; species Leptopilina drosophilae. The sequence goes on from CM065481.1 coordinate 50,437,288, forward strand.
CAATAATAATACTATATTGAAAAAGAAAACATTTTCTTTTAGAAATTTTTTTTGTCACACTAATTAAAAGTATGGTAAACAAAATCTTGGGGACTTTATTTACAAACATATAGGTTTGTGAATTTCTTTAAATGGCTGATAAGAAAAATTCTTTTTATTCTCAACCCTCATAGGAAGGATTTGTGAGAACTATTGGACCAGATCCATGTTCACCCTGCACCGAGTGAAGATCAACTCCAAAATCCATTACCCCCTCGAACCTGATTTTTTTACAAAAAATAAAAAAATTAAGAAAAATTTGAAAAAAAAATGATAAATTTTTCAAAGTTAAAATTATAAATAATAAAATTTCAAAGTTAAAATTATAAATAATAAAATTTAAACCCTGCAACAATTTTTTTTTATTATGTGAATTATTATTTGACAGGTTTGACATAATTGAATATTCAAATTTCGTTCCATTTTTGAAAGTCTAAATTTTTTTTGTCAGGGGGGGGGGGGGTGGTGTAAATATTTACAAAATGGCACGTTTTGACACGTGTGTAAGTGTTGATGTAAACTGAAAAACGATGAGTTCACCCCTACCTGATAGGAAACTATTAGGTAAAGCAATTGTGCCTGATCCATGTTCGTTTTGTACTCCATGAACATCGACCTCAGACCCATTACCTCCCTCACGTCTGTCCTTTGGTTCCCACTAGGTTTTTTCTTAGAAAGAATAGTCATTCTGTGTTAAACGATTTTTCAAACTAATTGCTAATATTTAACCACGTTCACTAATCAATTTTTTGATTTCCTCTCCTCTCCTTTAATTTCAGCTTGGTGTATGACGCACTTTGGAAATCCGTATGTGCACTCAATACGAAGGTCGTAGTCCTCTGCCTTCGTAATCACATTCACTATGAGGCTATTATTTTCCTCAGGAATGCAACTATCAACACATTGATTTTCAACAAATTTTTCACTCATTCAAAGCACAATTCATGAGAAATTTGATTATTTAACGATTCACGGAATTGGAACACAATATTAAATGTACACTAAACGGAATGTTGCTGATTTGTTACGATAATTGGCACAAATTTTTTCCGTGTACAATAAACGTCCAATGTTTTGTGGGTCAGCCCATCTTTTTTCCCGATCAGTAGATCAACTCTGAAGGAGGACGAAATGTTATCTATTAATGGTAATGAAGAGAACGGAAACGTGACAACTATTATCGGTAAGTAATTTCTTAATTTGATTAATTAAAAAATGTATTAATAATTATTCAGTGAGTATTTTAAATTAATTAACTGCTTTATGGAACTTTAGGTATTGGGTTGAAATACTAATTATACTCGGGAATATGAGAAATTTATTTGAATTTCGCGGTTAGGTGGGACAGTTAACAGTGGCGCTACCACTTCCGTTTCCTGTACGTAACAAAGAATTGAGTTCGAGTTCAAACTTGTCTGCGTAGTGCTTGCCAAGGAAATTCTTTCCAGTAAATAAAATAATTCAAGTGAGTAAAACTTAATAATAGTACTAATTATATCGAACAGTGAATGTCTGCAATACTAAATGTGAAATTGCAATGCATCAGTAATACGAAGTCTGCAACATACACGAGTTTCGTATGTTTTTGTGATCCTTATTTTTTTCTTCGTTATTTATACGAAGATCACACAAAAGTTGTTCGTAATTATAATTAGGTATGGGTATCTATTTAATAATTTGTTGCTGAAAAGGGGATTTACTTTTAATTCCTAAAAAAGCATCGATTTCTATTTTCTAACCTAAAAATGTCAATTGTTTTTTCGGGTCTTTCGTTATTGACAAAGTTACAAAGTCGACAAAATTTAGACCACGTGAACGACAAAATTAAATTACAAAAACATAGAATTTATTTTTGGTGTGAAAAATTTGTTTTTTTTTTCTAGTTGTCGACTCTTGCACTTTAGGAAAAGTTTAAGTATGTGGACGGAGATAAAAAATACAGGTTTGTCAGTGCCCTGATTTCTAGACAATTTTACGAAATTTCAATTATTCGGAAATTCTTCAATAATTAAATATAAAATTGAAAATAAAAACTTGAAATGATTAAAAAAATTTCGTTTAAGCTTGTTGAAAAAGAATTAGTTTCATAGAATTTTTAATAATATAAGTATAAAAAATTTAGATTTTCAAAGATTTTAATTTGAAAATTTTACAAAATTCAATTATTTTTAAATCAATTTTTATTAGAAAATTTCGATAAGAATTCAGTTCTTTAAAACAAACATCTGGATAATTTATTGAATAATTGAATGTTTCTTAAAAATTGAAATCTTCACCTAATTTTATCAGCAAATTTTTAAAACAATAAAATTCTTTCGACGAATTTTATACAAAAAAATTTCAAATAATTAATTTAAAAAAAAAAAATTTTACAAAATTCTAATTTTAATAATTGAATTTCTGTAAAATTTTTATTATTTTTAGAAAATAATTGAATTTTTGTGTACAGAACTTCGTCAAAATTCTTTTAAATAATTCAGCTTTTTGCCAAATTTTATTAAAATTGAAGATATACAAATTATTAAATTGGTAAAAATTTTTGAAAAATCATTGAAATTTTGAAATTAATTTTATTAGAATTTTTTGAAAATAATTGAATTATATTATTTTTGAAAATTAATGAAATCTTGTGATCAATATTGTTATTTATAAAAATAATTAAATTTCTCCAAACGATTTTATTATTTATGAAAATAATTAAATTCCTGAAAAGAAATGTAAAATTTATGAATATAACTAAATTACTGCAAAGAATTTAATGTCAAATTTTAAAACAAATGATTTTTTCGAAAAAATTTATGCAAATTCTATTTTAAATTATTGAACTTTCTGGGATATTTTTATTTTTTTTTTGAAAAATAATTGAATGTTTGTGGTAAAGAATGTTAAAATCAAAAGAATTTTGTTGGATTGTGATGAAAAACATTGAAATTGCAACGCTCGGTGAAGTTTGCAACGTTTATGATCCAACGATTGAAAGAAAAAAAATTTTATTTATCCTACCAAAAAAAATTTCACATTTTTTGTTCATAAATATATTTTTTTTGTGAATCATTATTTAAAAAAATAATTTTACTATTTTTTCTTTACCAAAATTTGCTTAAAAAAATAATTTTTTTCTGAATATCGTTGATTATAAACGTTGTAAACTTCCACCAACGTGAATTGCATTCCTGAGAGAATTGAAATTGAATTCTTTTGAAGAAATTTTATTACTAACATAATAAAAAAGAAGTATTAAAAAATTATTGGAGTTACAGACAAATTTAAAAAAAGTAATTGAATTTTAGAATGAATTTTATTTATTTTGAAATAATATGAATTTAGGCAAACGAAATTTTAATTAAAATTTCTGAAAAATAAGTTGAATTTTGGCTAAAGAATTTTGCTGCTATTCATTAATAAAATTTAATTGAAATTGTTGACAATTTTTTAAATATTTTTTTTAAAATTATTGAATTTTTTGGTTATGAATATATTGGTTATTTTGGAAAGTATAAAATTGAATTTTACAATGAATTTAATTAATTTTTGCAAACGAATTTTATTAAAATTTTTGGAAATAATTAAATTTTGTCTAAGAATTTTTGTTAATTTTGAAAAAATAATTGAATTTTTTGTAATTGAATATATTGTTATTTTGAAAGTACTTAATTAAATTTTACAATGAGTCGGTATCAAAACTACACAACATTTTTCATAAAAATGTTACATTTTTTAACAAAAACAAAAATAATGTTATTTTAACATTTAACTAACTTTTTGAAGGAAGTTTGTTTAAACATTTATTTTTTATGTAAATATAATTTTTTACATTAATAAAAAAAAATGTAAAATTTAAATGGTTATTTTGTAACAAAAATAAATTTGTGTTATTTTATTCATGATTTTTTTTACAAAATTTTTGTTATATTTTTACAAAAAAAATTTGTTATTTTTTACATTTAAGAAAAAAAAAAAAAAAAAAAGTTTCTCATTTGTTTTTTTTGTAGAAATCATTTTGTTTATCTTTTTTTCACACTGAAAAAAAAAGTGTTTTTTGGGTGGGAGGTGTTGGTGGTTCTGGTTAGGGTATATTTAACACGATATTCTAGTTAAAAAAAAAAAAAAAAAAAAAAAAACCAGAATTCTGGGTTTAATTGCTAGGGAATTCTGGTTAACCCTTACCAGGAAAAAGTTCTTGTTAGGGTAGATTTTAACCACGAAAATTCTAGTTAAAACTGGGATTTCTGGTAATTTTTTTTTTAAACGGCTAGAATTTTTTTTTTTCAGTGATATAAGCTTTTTTTTAGTGATAATCAAAATATCTCTCTGATACATTGAAATCATTTAATAAGTTTTTCTGAGAAAATAAACTTTTTAAGTAAAAAATTTCAATATTTTCAATAATTTAATTACATTATCAAAAACTTTTTTCAGTACACTGGAAAAAAAAAGTTCTGGTTGGAATGACCAGAAATCTACTTTTAACTAGAATTTCGTGTTAAATATACCCTAAACCAGAACTTTTCTGGTTAGGTTAACCAGGTCTTCTAGTTTAATATAACTAGAATTCTGGTTTGTTTTTAACTAGAAATTCCTGGTTGTTTTTAAACTAGAATTTCGTGTTAAAATATACCCCTAACACCAGAACTTTATTTTCAGTGTAACATCTTTTAGAATTACAATATCTTACATTAAATGCGCTATTTAAAATAACCCCATTACAGCTAAAAATAAAATTAGAGGGTTTTGTGTGAGACTCAACCATTTAGAAATTTTGACTCCTAAAGATTTCTACAAAATAACAAATGAGAAATTTTTTTCTTAAATGTAAAAAATAACAAAATTTTTTGTAAAATATAACAAAAAATTTTGTAAAAAAATAACATGAATAAAATAACACAAATTTATTTTGTACAAAATAACATAAAAACTTTACATTTTTTTTTCTTAATGTAAAAAATCATATTTCATAAAAAATAAATGTTTAAACAAACTTCTTCAAAAAAGTTAAATGTTGAAATAACATTATTTTGTTTTTGTAAAATGTAACATTTTTATGAAAAATGTTGTGTAGTTTTGATACCGACTCTTTACAATGATACCAAAGTTTTGAACGTTAAAATGAACGAAATATTTTTTATTAAAGATATTTTGATAAATTACTAATCATAAAAAAATTTTAAAACTAAAATTTTACATTTACAAATTTAAGTAATTAATTTTTTTGGCAGTGACACAAAATAATTGCATAAAAATTTAATTTTTAGAAGAAATAAATAAATTTCGTTCATTTAAACGTTCAGAACTTTAGGATCTTATTTTACAATGAATTTATTGATTTTGTAAATAAATTGAATTTTTGCAACGAATATTATTTAAAATTTTCTGAAAATAATTACAATTTTGTTTAAGAATTTTGCTAATCATCTAATAAAGATAATTAAAATGTTTAGAACGAGAATTTTTTTTTTAATTTTTTAAAAATAATTGAAGTTTTGTTGCGAAGAATTTTAATTAATTTTCAAAAATAAGTGAATGTTTGTATTGAATACATATTGTTATTTTTTAAAGTCATTAAATATTCACAATGATTTTATTTATAAAAATTTATGAATATAAATGAATTTTTGCTATTTATAATGAAAGTTGGAAATGTTGAAGAGAAATTAAAAAAAAAAAATTGAAAAGAATTGAATTTCTGGGAATAAAAAAATGTTTAATATTTAGATTAAGTTAGTTTAAAGTCTTGTTCAAACAATTGCATTTAAAATATTTTTAAATTGAAACAGAGAGGAAGTTAAAAAATTATGATTAAAAAAAATTCAGTTAATTGATTTATAAAGTAATAAACATCTTTACTGAACAATTCTTCAATTGAATTCAGTTATTTGAAGTATATTATCTGTCAAAAATAGAAAAAAATATGCTTTTCTTAGAATTTGATTGCTAATTTCGTAGTCTAGATATGAGGCAAAAAACGGAAAAGATATACAAAAAAATTCGGTATTTTCTTATTAAATTCTAAACATTTAATAATTGTTTTCAATACTTTTAATAAAAATCCTCTGATTTCCCTACCCTGTGGAGGGCAACCCTGTTGATATTGTTTTTGGCAAAATCGAATTTAAATTAAATTCGACAGTGAAAATCGCGTCTATAGAATCTTTTTTTCTCTGTTTATTCTGCAGCAAAGTACAAAAATCACTTGTTCGTGCTTAAGTGCTAATTTAATAATTCGATTTTTACGATACTTTAAAAAGCGTTTTCGAATCGCAAAATTTGGTGAGATTACATTGCCGAGATTATTTTCCAGTTTTTTTTAACAATTTTTAATTAAGGCAACTCTTATTTTACTTTTAAACGCTAAACTTGTCTTTTAAATATATTACTATTTATTGCCTACGTACACAACATTTAATAGTGCATTTTTTATTTAAAATATAAACTCTCGCTTTTTCTTCTCCTCTCTATTGTTTATAACATATTAACACCAGTAAAAAATGTATCCAAAAGCACGCACACTTGATTTCTTATATATTCATTTTATTCAAAAAGAATTTAGGTTTTTGGCACGTGTTTACTGTAAAAAAATAATTTTTTCACTATTGCTTATTAAAAAATTTAAAACATAAGAAATTTGATATTCCTTTTTTTTATAAAGAATTAATTAGAATTATGAAAAATGTGCTTGACGTTTTTCTACTGTTTTTAATTCGCCTTATCGAATATACATTCACAGACTAGACTAGCAAGCCAAGCTATTATTAAAATAGGAAATAATTTTTTCTCTATGTACAAAATTTATTTCATAATTTCGCAGGATTTTCTCTTTCAGTGTATTTGAAAATTAATCCCAGTTTACGCAATTGTGCGAATTGTCAATTTTCTTTTAACAAATTTCTAGTACAAATTATTTTTCACGTGGTGTTTTCTTGGAAATAGGAATTTTTTTTTTCAAGAATACAAATTCGTTAGAAATAAACAAAAATTAACGTTTTCTTTCTCTAATTATTAATACCAAATATTTTTTTCTCCAGTAAGAAATAAAACCTGGGTTTTTAAATAATTTCGAATAAATAATAATAATATATGAAAAATGGTCGAGGTATTATATTTATATAGTATATATAATATTTTTTTTTTGTTTTAAAAAATACTTTACTTTCAGTCATTTTTGTACATGTAGTCTAAATTATTTTATCGGGTCGGGAGCCAATTTCTAATCAGTTCAGTTCAGTACAATAATCACTGAAGACACAAAATACACCAGAACCGTCGTATTTTTTTTTTTTTTTCATTTTCTAACATAACAACTTACTTGCAATTTTTTTCACTCTTTAATTAATTAATATAATAATCTTTACAATTTGGGCTGTATGAAAAGAAATGTATTTAAAGAGCAGATCTCATAGGGTAGGAGGCACTTGGACTTCGACTGACATTTTGTCATTTTTGCATGTTGAGGTTGATTCGGAGCGCGCTCGAAAACGTTTTTTCAAAAAGGGTATTTTGGATTTTTCACTAGTTGCAACGGGGCCACTGGCCAAAAATTGTGCTTTCGCCAAACTGGTTTATTCAGTCTACGACTCGTCGGATGCGCTGATTGCATCTTGCGCATCTTGTTTGTAACTTATGACTTTAAATATGAAATTTCATTGTCTCTTGTTCCTTGAAGTTTTTGTTTCAATTTCTTGTGTATATAAAGGAAGGCACCCTTTGATCGGAAATATTTGTGAAGTTTGAGTCGATCGCTTTTTGTTACTATAGTTATTATTATATCCTCCATGTTTCAATTCATTTGTGTACAATTTGGTCATATCGTTTGTATTCCATTAAATTTCTTTCAATAATTTTGTCGATATTCTATTATCATATGTCTGTGTGTTTCCTTTTCTGATGTTTGTAAACTGGTATAAAGGTCTAATTGTTCGTTTGAATTTTGCAGAAAGGCATTTGTATTCTCTGGGAGATGGTTTCAATCGTCCTTTCTCTTCGGCTTGCTGTGTCTTCAATTATCTGTCGATGACGAGAAACATAGGTTCTGGGAGTTTGGAACCACTCCACGCTGAACGAGGAACTGAGAACTTTTGAGAAGAGGGCGATGGATGGGAGATTTTGTGGAGATTGCTGTCTGCAATTGACACTGTTGACGAGATAGATTTTTTCAATTGTTCAGGCAGGCTGATGAGTCTCGCTGTTCCACTTTTGATGCGTGTGCTGGAGAAGTAACCGCTTAAAATCGAGACGCCGATGTTTGCTGACCGGGCGTTTGAATTGTCGCTGGTATCTGTAATGAAAAATTAAAGGGGAAATTATTCTTAGCTCGTTATTTTTTATTGATTATTTTATGTTTACTCTAATATATTTCATTTTAGTTTCTTTATTCATATTTTGCACTTAATTTTCGGCGAATTTAAAAAATAATCCATGTTTAAAATTTTACAGAGTCTGTTAAAAAATCATGATTCCTTGAAAAAAAATAAAACCCATTATTTTTTATTTAAAGCAAATTTTTTCTAGGTTTTCTAGTAATGATAACAAAAAATTAATTATTAACAGAAGCAACAAAGAATAGTTCCTATATATTTAAAAAAAAACTATTAATTAATACCCTGGAATTTAATTTTGACTCGGAAAAAGGCCGGGGAATAAGCCAGGAATGTTATGCCAAACCAGAAATTCTTTAACCAAAGTAAAAAAAAATAATATTTAAAAAATTTATATAATATTAATGATGCCTAATCACTCCGGTCGACAAATTAGTAAGGATGATGATAAAATCGATCACTTCCGAGTCAGGATCCTGAGCTCGGAGTGATCGATTTTATCATCATCATACTAATATTATAAATTTGTTTTATAAAAAAATAATTTATAGAAAGATACACTTAATTTTCTTTAATAAAATATTGAATTTTTCTCACAAGTTTTTTTTAATATCCTGAAAAATAAGATTTCTGAAATTTTTCAATTCCTATATGTTACAAGATAATTGGAATTTTTCTAAACAAACAATCTGAAAAATTTTGAAATAATTTAAATTTCTATTTACATTTTATTAAAAATAATTGAAATACTTTTAGCGGATGAATTATATGAAATATGTTGTATTTGGGGAAGAAATTTTTGAAAAATAATCAACCGGTACGTTAATGACCGTAATCTATAATGTTTACATTTTTAAAATAAAAAGTCTTTCTCCAGAGTGTCAAAATAAATATTTATGCTAGTTAAGAAATTATAACTGCCTAAGTATGTTTTCAAAAAATATTAATGAACGAATCTTGCGAGCATGAATGAAATGAATAATTGATCATAAATAAGCGTAGCATTCTTTGGAAAGATTTAATTACTTTTATAAATAGTAATTTAATTTAAATTATTTTTTCAACTAGAATAGAATAAAATTTATTTCGTGATGCTATAAATTTTGTTTTGACTCTCAATCAGTCTTAATTTTATTTCAAATATTTAATTACAATTTTTAAAAATCAACTTTTGAAGAATTTTAATTGCAAATTTTTAAAATAATTGAATTTTAAAAAATTTTAATGGAAAATCTTCAAATGAAAATTTAAAAATGAAAAATAATAAAAATGATATTCGAACTTTTTAAAGCATTCAATATTTTTCAGAATATACAATTACATACAAAAAATTATAACTTTTTAGAAGTATTTTCGACATTTTGGAGAAAAAAAATCATGTTTAAAATATTTAATTAAATTTCGTCAAAAAATTAATTAGTTTTTTTAAATTACACAAAAATTCTTTTAAGGACTTCAATTATTTTCAAAAAAATTATATTTTTTAAATCTCATTCTTATGATTGGTTTTTTAAAAGTTTTTAAGATTCAATTATCCTAAAGTCAATAATAGGTTTATTTTTCAGACTTTTTTAACTTTAAGTTGATTAAAAAACCTTATTTTAAATAAAAATTAATTAACTAAATGCGAAGAAATTTATAAAAAATTTGTAAATACATATTTAAATTCCTGTGAAATTTTTATTATTTATGAAAATAATTAAATGTTTGTGTATAATTTTAATAAATTTGTTTTTAAATAATAACATTCTTTTGAAAAACTCTAATAGTAGATATTAAAAAAATCTTTGAATTGAGAAAAATTTT